>CM038630.1:33012425-33612425 GCA_021554675.1 Leuciscus idus
TATATAAAATATACTCTAAATATAAAATTCAATTATCTCTATATAGATTATGTAAATTCAGCTAATATGCTCAGAGATTTGACTTTAAGTCATATCAGTGAATCAGACCACTATATGATGACTACAACATCACCAATAAGTGACCAACATCATCTGACTTTCTCCTGAATTTATTGCCATAACAAATGCATATCAAAAACAAAGTTAAAGCAACCAGAGAAAAACTAATGTTACAAATTGTCACAAATCAATTCCATCGTATTTTTCTTAGTAATTTTTGTAATGTATTTTGGGTATTGTGTTTTAGTAGAGTTTTTTTTGTATAGTTGAGTATTGGTTCTTGTGAGCACCTGCCTAGGGACTACGGACGTAAATTAGCAATGTTGCTATAATCCGGCTTGTTTACATTGTGTATTTTGGACAAATGTTCATTAACATGCTTTGTCCCTATCAAATAAAAACAAACTAAATTCAAGGGTCATGAGCCCAACTAAAGCAAACACTAATCTCCATCATGGTGACATCAAATTTCAGTTAAAGTTTTTTTCACTTTATTTAAATTAGCATATTTTACCGTAGCTGCCAGTCATTTGACCTTTTTTTTAAGTTTTTAAGTTTTTGTTTTGTTTTTTTTTACAATGAAGGTATATGATCTGATAATTCAGGAAATACCTGTAAAATTACAGTTTTTTTCAGTTTATTTAATTCAGGATGTTTTATCTTAATGTAATTTTTTTTTTTTTTTTTTTTTTTTTTTTGGACTGCAAATCATTCGACCGTTTTATCTTTTAACTGTTTTGATACCGTTTAATTACAGATTACATTTTTTATTTTACACACAAAAAAAATAAAAAAAATAAGAAAACAGGAAAAGAACTGTATGAAAAATACAGTAATTTTTCTGTATAAAAATGTGAATTACTGCAAATAGTCATTAATGTCACAATAGCTAAAATAACAGCTGAATTTTTAAATAACAGATATTATTTGTAATTTTACAGAGTTTTGAATTTAAAATGAAAGAAAGTGAACGTAAAAAAAAAAAAAAAATCCGTTATTTTCTGTTCCACAGTACGGTGACGCATTGCTGCCACATACATATTATTTTTTCCCCTCAATTATGTCGTAATTAACGAGATCTTATGTCGTTTTAACGACATCTTTTCTCGTAATAACAAGATCTTATGTCGTTTTAACGACATCTTTTCTCGTAATAACGAGATCTTATGTCGTTAAAACGACATCTTTTTCTCGTAATAACGAGATGTTTTTGCCCTTATAAGGACATGTGTAGTCATGTACAAAATATGCCTTTATCCACATAAAATTGACAGCCTATCCCGCCTTTATCACACGTTCAAAAAGCTAAAGCAAATAGTAGCAGCCCCCAATCATTCAAAATTAATCAATGAGGCCATTTTTTTGAAAATATATTTTAAATAGGCCTATACGTTTTTTTTTTATATATATATAATATATTATATATAAGATTTATTTAGTAGGCTATATCTTCATTCATTAGATATAAGTAGTCAAAACACAACAGAACATTTTACAACATTGTGTTCTTATTTTGTTTAATTAACGAAATGTCAATCTTCGTCTTTATAACAGAAGATACAATATAATACAAAAATCTTCAAGATAAAGCCTACAATCTTCACATGTAAGGATTGTCACCTTATAAACAGTCCTTTGTGTGGTGGAATAAGCAATGCTATATAGAAATATATGGTTAGTATCTTAATTTAAATTTTATTTTATTATTTTATTAGTTCATTAATTATGCTAACTCAACTAATTAAATGTGAAGAGCTGGATACTAATTACTAATGAAATAATGTCAAATATTAAATGTAGGCTATTGATTAGAGTTGCCATAGACTAAAGGATTTTTCTAGACTAGTAGTCATTCATTTAAGCAATTAGGACTAATCGCACGTTTATATTCAATCCTGGGTGTATATATGGCTATAGCCTATATTCCGCGCTCAAGCGCATGCATAAAACTTGCCGCAAAGCGCCGGCAAAAGTAGGCTAATGATATAATAAATGTATCTGAAAAAAATAACGAAGCATTTTAATTGTTTATTAATGAACTAGTCTTTTCTAAATCAGTGTAGGCTGCCTGCATACATATCTCCATACATCTCCGCTGTAATGTAGCCTAGATGCGCATACGGACAGGATTACATAATCAGATTGTAGCCTACCGTATTTGCTTTCGATTGGATTTTTTTTCGTTGGTAGACATTTTTTTTTATAAACTTTATAGTTATATTTCTCATGTCTGTGAGGCTTGTCTATACACTGTTTTTCAGTTCATTTTTGAGGCGCGCTCCAATTCACGGAGATCATGAAAGCGCGCCCTGTTCGTTTTATTTTATTTTACAGAAGCACACCGTTTTCTTGTTGTTGTGAGTTTACACAAATAAAAGTAGTTGCGACTGATGTATTATTATTTTCTGTATGACCAGAAATGATAGGAAATGTTGATAGGAAAATGCGAGTGATGGCACCGGCGCCTCCATGTCATAGTGCGCGCTCCACACTCCGCACAAACACTTGGATATGCGCTTAATAATAGCAAACATTTATCTAGGTTAACGTTAGAGCGAGCGGCCATGCCAGACGGATAATCCTCTTCATGTTTAACTAATCAAATTCTGTTGCATTTTATTGCGCCAGTTTGAAAAGGGCGGCTGAAACACTTAGCCTGCAGATAAACGCCCAACGCTGGTGTTTTTCTTTAAACAAATTTGTTTAGGCTTTAAAATAAATATTGTTTATGGGCTAATTAATGCCACAATAATTTGTTTATTTTATTGGCTACTTGTATTTTTCATTTTTGTTTTGCATTGAATAGCTACCATTGAATATTTGCATTGCATGCATTGAATATTTGCTGTGCACCGCAATGCCATCCTCCCATAGAAAGACACGTTAAGAGCCACCTATTTTCTTTATAATAAAGGGTTTCTAAAAAGCTTAACGTATAGCTCACCACAGACAGACACATCAGAACTGCTCCAAGATTCAGCACCCAAGGACGACTTCCTGGAAAACAGCCAGGGAAGCCAGGACAGCATATCACAGCCTCCTATAACACCAGAGCAACAGCCCCTTTCACCAGACACGTTCTCCCTCTCGCCAGCAACTCCACTCCTGTGCTTCTCACAGAAAATGGAAGAACTGGTGCATGCTGGAACCAGACTATCCCACTCTTTTGCTGCAAGCCCCCAGATATCAACCAAAAAACGCCGGGCACCGCTACCACCAAAGCCTGCGGGCCGAGCTCGCCCTCCCCCTCCTTCTGTGAGAGCTCTTCGGCCTCTGCCACAACGCCAGGGCCCACACCCTCCTCCATCTGCTCGAGGTGAACCAAAAACAACTGATACCAGCTCTCAGTGATGTGTGTCGGGTCCCCGTTTTGATAACAGTAACTTTCTCATATGTTTACAGAACAAGCGGGAACCCAGTGTGCCTGTATCTTTCTCTATTGCTGTTCTATTACAAGATAGAAAGTCTAAGGCCTTCAATAGCCGTACAGCAAACTCAACTAATCTGGTGCCTGTTGCACGTCTAACTAAGATTGATGTAGGGAAAAAAAGTAAGACTGTTAAGTTAGCAATTTTAAACATCCGCTCACTTAAAAATAAATCACTTCTAGTCAATGACTTAATAACCACAAACAACCTGGATTTTATGCTTCTAAATGAAACCTGGCTAGAAGACAGCTGCAGTGCAACAATCCTCAATGAAGCAGCCCCTCCTAACTTTACTTTTATGAGTGTCTGCAGAGCTGTTAAGAGAGGTGGGGGTCTAGCTGCTCTTTTTAAAGATATCTATCAATGTAAGCAAATATCATTTGGGAACTACACGTCTTTCGAATATCTGGGTATTGTATTAAAAGGTGCTCCACGCATTTTACTTATCATTATTTACAGGCCTCCAAAATACTCTCCAGCCTTTGCTGAGGAATTTACAGAACTGTTATCAACAATTACCTCAGAGTTTGACTTTTTTGCCATTGCTGGAGATTTTAACATTCACATAGATAATGCAGAACACAATATGGCAAAAGAAATCAAAACTGTTTTAAAAACTTTTGATCTGACTCAGCATGTACATGGACCCACACACAATCATGGACACACTCTAGATTTACTTATCAGTAAGGGTCTAAACATCTCATCGATTGTTATTAAGGATGTAGCACTGTCTGATCATTTCTGTATTTTCTTTGATATATTGATCTCTCCTGCCACTGAAGCTAGATCTGTGTCTGTCAAGAAGAGATGCTTAAATGAGAACACTAGTGTACTATTTATGAAGGCTATATCCTTAACACCAAGCATATCTGCAGACTCTGTTGATTTTCTCCTTGATTCTTTTAACTCAAAAGTTAAAGGTGTAATTGATGATATTGCTCCTGTGAAAGTCAGGAAGAAGAGTGGCAGACAAAAAGCACCTTGGAAAACTCAACAGCAGTGCAAAATATGAAAAGACAATGCAGAAAAGCAGAGCGCATGTGGCGGAAGACAAAGCTTGTAGTCCATTATAACATCTACAAAGACAGCCTTCATGCTTTCAATATGGAACTAGGCAAAGCTAGACAGACTTTCTTCTCAAATATTATAAACTGCAATTTAAACAACACACACACTCTTTTTGCTACTGTAGAGAGACTGACAAACCCCCCAAGCCAGATTCCCAATGAAATGCTCTCAAACAGCAAGTGCAGTGGGTTTGCTTCTTTCTTCTCTGACAAAATCAATAATATCAGAAAGGTGATCAGCACATCCTTGAGTTGCGCTGGGGTCAGACAGATCAGACCACCTGAAAAAGTAGTAACTTTGTCTGATTTCAAAAAAATTGATAGCAAAATTTTGGTAGAAACCGTACAGCACCTTAAAACATCAACATGCGCTCTTGACACACTTCCCACATCTTTTTTCAAAAGTGTGTTAAACAGTTTAGAAGCAGATCTTCTAGAAGTGGTAAATGCCTCACTTCTCTCTGGGAGTTTTCCAAACTCCCTGAAAACTGCAGTTGTCAAGCCCCTCCTGAAAAAGAGCAATCTGGATAAGACCATATTAAGCAACTATAGACCGATCTCAAATCTTCCTTTCATAGGCAAGATCATTGAAAAAGTTATCTTCAATCAGCTGAACAAATTCTTAAGCTCGAATGGATACTTTGACAATTTTCAATCTGGTTTCCGACCGCATCACAGCACAGAGACAGCGCTCATAAAGATAATAAACGATATTCGCTTAAATACTGATTCAGGAAAATTATCAGTGCTGGTACTACTCGACCTCAGTGCTGCATTTGACACTGTCGATCATAACATACTTCTTGACAGGCTGGAAAACTGGGTGGGGCTTTCTGGGATAGTCCTAAAATGGTTCAGGTCATATTTAGATGGGAGAGGTTATTATGTGAGTATAGGAGACCATAAGTCTGAGTGGACATCCATGACATGCGGAGTCCCTCAAGGCTCAATTCTTGCGCCACTCCTGTTCAACCTGTATATGCTCCCAATGAGCCAAATAATGAGAAAGAACCAAATCGCTTACCACAGCTATGCAGACGATACACAGCTGTACTTAGCCCTATCGCCTAACGATTACAGCCCCATTGACTCCCTGTGCCAATGCATTGATGAAGTCAACAGTTGGATGTGCCAAAACTTTCTTCAGTTAAACAAAGATAAAACTGAAGTCATTGCATTTGGAAACAAAGATGAAGTTTTCAAGGTGAACGCATACCTTCACTCTAGGGGTCAAACAACTAAACATCAAGTCAGGAATCTTGGTGTGACACGAGAGTCAGACCTTAGTTTCAGTAGTCATGTCAAAGCAATAACTAAATCAGCATACTATCATCTAAAAAATATTGCAAGAATTAGATGCTTTGTTTCCAGACAAGACTTAGAGAAACTTGTGCATGCTTTCATCACCAGCAGGGTGGATTATTGTAATGGACTCCTCACTGGCCTTCCCAAAAAGACCATAAGACAGTTGCAGCTCATACAGAACGCTGCCGCTAGGATTCTGAGCAGAACCAGAAAATATGAACATATCACACCAGTCCTCAGGTCTTTACACTGGCTCCCAGTTAGATTTAGGATTGATTTCAAAGTATTATTACTGGTATATAAATCATTCAATGGCCTAGGACCTCAATACATTGCAGATATGCTCACTGAAAATAAACCCAACAGATCACTCAGATCATTAGGATCATATCAGCTAGAAATACCAAGGGTTCACTCTAAGCATGGCGAGTCCGCTTTTAGCTATTATGCCAGCCGCAGCTGGAACCAGCTTCCAGAAGAGATCAGATGTGCTCCTACAGTGGTCACATTCAAATCCAGACTCAAAACACTTCTGTTTAGCTATGCATTTACTGAATGAGCACTGTGCCGCTGTTCGTCCGACTGTACTGTACTGTATTTCATTAAATTTTTCTAAACTGTTTTAATTATTCTTATTTCTTTTTATTATTTTAATTTCTTCTATGTAAAGCACTTTGAATTGCCATTGTGTATGAAATGTGCTATATAAATAAACTTGCCTTGCCTTGCCTTGCCTGGTATATACAATTGTAAATATAATTTTGATGATTTGTATTATGAAAAATATTTAATAATTTCACTGCAATACACTGCATTGTTGCCAAATTCAGTTCACACATCACTGCTGTCCTGATGGTTATACTACAACACTTAATTTGGAAAAAACAATTTTTTTAATTGTATATACATTGTAAATATCATTTTGATGATTTTTATTATGAAAAATATTTAATAATTTCACTGTAATACACTGCATTGTTGCCAAATTCGGTTCACACATCACTGCTGTCCTGATGGTTATACAACAACACTTATAAAAAAAAATTTAAAAAAATTATTGTATACAGTGAAGTTTTGAATTACAGTGAAGTTATTGAATATTTTTCATAAAAATCATAAAAATTATACATTTACAATTGTATATACAATTTAAAATATTTTTTTTTCCTAAACAAGTGTTGTAGTATAACCATCAGGACAGCAGTGATGTGTGAACTGAATTTGACAACAATACAGTGAATTACAGTGAAGTTATTGCATTTTTTCATAAAAAGTAGAATGCAACGGATGACAGAACAGGATGTAAATGCAATAACGCTCTTTATTAGTACTAAGCACAATCAGGGGCGGACTGGCCATCTGTGTGATCTGGAGAATCACAGAACGGCCGGTACTCCACCCGCCACGCACGCAGTCATCAGCTGTTTTTTTCCCCCACTAATCTGTTTCACACTCCAGTACTGTAGGTGGCAGCAATGCACCTTTAAGTTGGATGCCAGCTGCACTCAATAGGGTCTGGCTGCAGACTTACGGGGCGAGTGGAGCTCCACTCCCTTCTCGCTGCACTGGCCGTGGCCGCCAAGTAAGAAGCAAAGACGTTAGATAAAAGCATAGAAACAAACAACAATATGCATAACGCGGCCGCGGGTAAAAAAAAGAAGAAAAAAAAAAGGTGGGGCTGAGAAGGCGAGAGAAAAAAAAATGGCGGAATTTAGATACTGAAGCCGCTAAATGTCGCAAACTAACTGGAATATTTAGCAGCACAGCCAGCAGCAGCACCTCACAGTTAAATATTAGCAGCCAGACACCAAGTGAGCCAGACAGCTATGCAGCAACATGCCACCAGTGATGATGAGGGACATAAAGATGAGCTGGTTCCACAGGCAGATCCAGGGCAAGTAAGTATGGAACATGAGAGGAGAAAGAGAGTTACTTGCTTGGGATGATGTTAGGAAGTGATATTCAGGTTGCTAAATTTTTAATGATTACAGTAGTTAAAACAGCTAAACTTAAACATTTTAGCTGTAAAATGCCACATGCAGTAGCTAATATTAAGAAATATGTTGTGCTTTTACTTTTAAAAATGTTGGTAAAAATGTTGGTAACGTTACAGTTAATGCTTACAAACTTTGAAGATTTTGAATACAGAAGTTACATTTGTAATGGTGTATTTTCATTTAGATGTGGTATGATTACTTGTACAGTAAGATTAATTACTGCATAAATTAATTAAGATTATTAAGTAATAAATTCATTTTAAGACAGCATGGAATAGATTGTATAATATGCTGTTATAACAGCATATTATATAATCTATTCCATGCTCTCTTGGAATAAAACCTTTTTTTTTTAATTTTTTTTTTTTTAAATCCATTCCATCATTTGTTTATTCAGGTTGAGCTTAGACCAAGTCCATTTATATGTGAGTATTCATTCAAGTTAATCTAGAATAATATGCTTTTAACACAACATCTAGTCAACATCAGTGCTATTGCTGGATGGTATAGTATCATGAGCCACAATTAAAGTCTTGTGACACTCATGCCAGGCATGCCGCCGATTGCTTTGGGCCGGGCCTAGTCAAAGTCCAGGGCCGTTTTTTAGTCCCAGTCCGTCCCTGAGCACAATGGTCAGACAAAGCACACAGATGGTCGCCAACACAGCAGGACAGGCGGGCGGACACAAACGCTGGTGGAACAGTGACGCAGGGACCTCGGTGGACAACAGGTGCTGGTGCTCAAGTCCAATGATGATCCGTGAATTTGATGAATTTCAGTGAAGTTATTAAATATTTTTCATAATAAAAATCATCAACATGATACATTTACAATTGTATATAAAATTACAAATATATTTTTTTCCAAAATAAGCATTGTAATATAACCATCGGGAAAGCAGTGATGTTTGAACTGAATTTGGCAACAATACAGTGAATTACAGTGCAGTTATTGAATTTTTTTCATAAATAATAATCATAAAAATTATGCAAACAGATATTTATTCAAAATAAGTGTTGTAGTATAACCATCAGGGCATCAGTGATGTGTGAACTGAATTTGATGACACTATAGTGTGTAACAGTTAAGTTATTGACTGTTTTCGTAGTAACGCTTTCGGGTTTTGCACTTTGCAGACGGTCCCTTCGGATCTGCCTCTCTGCTGCCTGCGCATAGAGTTCAATGTATTTTGTCCACTGCGAGGGAAAGCTCGTTTTGAGGAAAATGAGGTTGTAGCTGCTTGTCTACATTACTACGATTAAAAAGAGGTGTTATTTGTGTAGTAACAACGTTTAGCTCACGAGTTATTGACCCCGGGAAGTTCGAACCTGTGCATTTATTGCCAACTTTACTCTGCGCTAGTCGACTATGCTTTCTTTCAACAGCTTCTAGTTCTTCGTCTTGAGGTGCACTACTGCCAGAGCCGGCTCTCCCTATAAGCGAACTAAGCGGCTGCTTAGGGCCCCGCCGCCACTAGGGGGCCCCCTAACTACAGATGGTACTCGCCGGTGTCGCTGCGGTTTAACAGTCAACCAACCGTGTAAAATCGTTGTCTTCCCTGGACTTGGAAATTTGACCGCAAAAATGAAATCGGGTGCAGAAAAAAGGAGAAAAAAAATACCATTATAGTAGAGCTACTACTCTAACGAAATCCAAATTTTAAGAAGTTTTTACTGTAGAATTCTTTTTGTATGAATTTTTGAACTTGGCACATTACACGATGCACAAAGAGCGGCCTAATTGCATTTTCTGCACAATTCGCGGCGCTGTTTCTCTGCAACCAGAGGGTGCGTTAAAGTGGACATTATCCCATAGTAGAGGCACTATACTCCAACGAAATCCACATTTTAAGCAGTTTTAATTGTAGAATTATTTTTGTATGAACTACATGTAATGTGCAACAATGCCTCTGTAAAATGTAAAAAGTGTTACCTAGAGTTTTTATTAGATTTATGTATTTATTTTATAACTAAACATTTTATATACACATTTGACTAATGCTTGTTCGCTGAAGTAGTGTTTTTGTAGTTGGAATATATTAAAAATAAATACCAACTCAAACTAGAATCTTTTGCAGAATTTTTAATCTCTTTTATTACGGAAGCGTATTGCATTCACTTGAGAAAAAAAAATTTTTCTCTGTTTTTCTGAATTAATGAGTTAATTATCTCAGAATTACGAGATAATTTTTCATGAAAAAAAGTTTTTGCTCTGTTTTTCGGAATTAATGACTTAATTATCTCAAAATTATGAGATAATGTTTTCTTGAAATAAAAATATTTGTTCTGTTTTTCTGAATTAATGACTTAATTATCTCAGAATTTGTGTAAGGGTTAGATTTTATACAGTTGCTGGTTTGCGGTGGCAATACTCACGGGAAAACGTACAAATTCTACGAGGTGGCTTATTCGTACGAATTCATACGAACTGACTCGTACGAATTACGTTCTAACGTAATTCGTATTTTTTGCAAAATAGATTTTTTGCAAAATCGTACATATTTTACGACTTGGCCAATTCGTATGAATTCATACGAATGACCTACCCCTGACCCCGCCCCTAAACCTACCCATCACGTGGGTTTAGACAAATCGTACAAATTGAGGTCGTACGAATTAGCCAACTTTTTATCATTGTACGAATTCGTACGAATTGGTCGTGAGATAGCGTTGATTATTCACTGCAAGGCAGGGCCCCAAAATTATCCTGCTTAGGGCCCCCAGATTTACAGAGCCGGCCCTGACTACTGCCACCAACTGGACTGGAGTGGGGACTTTAACCACCTTCCGTTTCAACTGAAATGCTTGCATACAACATAATGAAATGCTTTTCAGTTGTGTGAGTGAGAGCGTTTCAGTTGTGATTGTAAAAGCATTTCACTTGTATGTGAGTGAGCATTTCAGTTGTGTGTGTGAGCGTAATGTTTTCAGTTGTATGTATGAGAGCGTTTCAGTTGTGTTTGTATAAGCATTTCACTTGTATGTGTGTGAGCATTTCATTATAGTATGTGAATGAATTTGGTTTCATATGTGTATGTGAGAGGATGTATATGCATGGTAATTCTGAATAATGTCCCTAGGGGCACCTAATATATCACTATTGTGGTATTACACATATATGTTAAAACACATATACACACATAGACAGTTTTTGAACAGCAATTTATATGAATGTTTTATTTTACATCAACAAACATTGACTGAGTGCACCTGAATTCAAGAAAAGTTCACCCCCAAATAAAAATGTGAATCTTTTTTTGTTCTTCCAAACACAGTTGTGTTATCAAGGCTGTGCAATACAGAGATGTTATAGTGGCTAAGGGGGGTTAAATTAATCTACTCCCTTTCATGGTAACACTTTAGAATAATGGTCCGTTATTAATAAGTAACTATGCAGAAAGTAATACAAGACTAATGAGTATTATTAATGAGGCTAATCTCATTAAGTAATTGTCGGTTACCTAATAAGGAACTATCTCCTAAATTTGATATTACTTACTGATTAGTTAAGCTTGTTTCTATATTAGTTAATAGTAGTAGCTGAAATGTTAATGTAGTACTACTCATTAATCCTGCATTACTTTCTGCATAGTTACTTATAAATGACGGACCAATATTCTAAAGTGTTACCCATTTCATACCTAAAAATACCCCTTAATCATGGTGAAATCATTATAACGTGCAACCTCTTGTGACTTATTGTCTCATTATGTTCTCAATAATAAAAGAACAATGTCCTTTTCTAAATATGTCCAAAATTCTTTAAAAAAGTGTCACACTCATTCTAAAACACATAAAGCATAAGGTCTTTTAACATGATAAAATATTCACTCAGATATTCCCACTTGTTTCTTGAAAAACATTCTCATAACTTGCTGGCGTACTGTTGTCAGATTTAGTCCATAAATAAGTGGATTTAAAATAGGTGGTACAAGTAAGAATTCCAGGGCCATGAAATTACGCACACTTTGAGGCACATTCTTTGAGCCATAACGACTGTACAGTACATCAAATAGCAAAGCAACAGTCACATTGATCAGTGAAAGCAGATGTGGCACACATGTTTGCATGAATTTGTGTCTGCCCTCTATTGACTTTATGCACTTTCTAATCAGGTGAATGTATGAGCAAAATATGAATACTGCATGTCCAAAATATGTAAGAATAACAATGTACCCAAACACATTATTTACAGTTGTAGAAACACAAGAAAGTTTTGCAACTGCCCAAATCTCACAGAATAACTTTTCAATAGTAGAGCCACATAAGGTGAGTCTAGATGTTAAAATAACTGCAATAGACATGTAAAAAAATGGAGCCAGCCAGCAGTAAAGGATACATTTAAAAAACATCTGATTGGTCATTATTGAATGATACTCAAGTGGTCTACATATTGCCAAATACCTGTCATATGCCATCACTGTTAATGTTGAAAATTCACACAAAGCAGATGAATAAATTACAAATATTTGAATCAGACATCCAGTATAAGAAATCACATGATCGTGTGCTAATAAATCATACATGAATTTAGGATAGAATCCAGAAGTGCCAAAAAGTCCATTCATGCAGAGATTACATATAAATACATACATCGGCTCATGAAGCTTCTTATGTAGTATGATGGTGAAAATGACAGTTACATTACAAAACACCATAAGGGGATAAAACAGTGCAGTGAAAGAAAAAAACACAAATCTGTTTTCCATTGTTTCATTCAGACCAGAGAGTGTAAATACTAAGACACTGGACTCATTCTCCAGTGGTGGCTGCATCTAGAAGGATATGCAGTTATTATGTAGATTCATATTAAATTCTCTAACAGTAGCACATTGCCGTTTCAGTGACAAAACCTTACCATCTCCTCTGTTGTATTGTTTCCCATTGTGCTCCCTAAAAGTTTGATTTGGTTTGCTATTTATGGACACTGGTCTCATGCCAATTGCCTTGACCACAAACATCAAAAGCAGTGTTAACAAGCTCTCTAAAGGCTTTTTGACCCTTAATTTGAAATAACTGCCAATCTATACCCGCAAATAGATTTGCAAGCATTACCTGTCTTTTAAATTTGCCAACCATTTCCCTGTCAATACATCAGTTCCAACAGTACATAAAATTTGGAACTTGAAATATATAATACAATTCTTTACAAAATTCTTTAAAAAATTTCTATTATGTTGTTAGCCAGCACTTACTTAACAAGTTCACTTACAATGCAATGAACAAATATTTGTATTAGTAAAAAATAAGGCAATGCGTGAAAACATTTACATTTTCTATGATGGGCCTTAATAGAGCTGGTAAGTCCCGCCCCTTACGCTAACCCCATTGGACCTCTAGGTTGAAAAATCGTCAATGCAAGTGAATGTGAGAAAATTATTATTTTCTGGTCCCGTTTGAATTGTGCCATGAATGTGAACATATGTTGTCTGTTAATTTTTTATATAATTTTTCATGTTACGAGTTTGACAGTATATTGTATGATTCTTTGGCTAGCAGTTGTGGAAAAGACATAACGAGAAAGACTACATGTCGCCTATGTGACGTCACCCCATAACACATTTTCCCTCCACTTGTCAAATCACGGTGCTAATGCTGCGATAATCTATGGAGAAAGATCGAGATGCCTGGGTGTTTTGTACCCAAATGTCACCATTCAAACCAAATGGGCTGTTCTTTCTTCAGATTCCCGTCTGATGTAAAAACTAGGTTGTAGTCCACAAAGTGCTCTCACACAAAGTCTAACCTTATCAAACTTCTACCCGCTAAATTGTAGCATTCTTCACACAAAAAATTATATAAAAAATGCACCGACAACATATGTTCACATTCATGGCAAAATTCAAACGGGACCAGAAAATAATTATTTTCTCACATTCACTTGCATTGACGATTTTTCAACCTAGAGGTCCAATGGGGTTAGCGTAAGGGGCGGGACTTACCAGCTCTATAGTGATGTTCTATTCACATTATTCCGCCCTGCCCACTTTTAATACTTCGCGCTTCCGCATTTTGTCATACGAATTCCGCTAAACTGACACGGCACATCCGGTAGCTATTTCAGTAGTTAGAAGATTGTTTATAGTTAGCCAAAACTTTAGCAAAATGACAAATAACGTTAATACCGTAAATGTTTTAAACTGGGAGCACGGAGAAAACTTCGTACAACGATCAGTTGGTCTCACATTGTCTCATTCATCGTCATTGTTAACGTGGCCAGAGGTAACCTATGGGGACATATTTAACTACTTCGTCCTGTCAGAAGGAGTTGATGGAGCAGCGATGAAAAATTATTTGTAAATAAGAAGGAATGAGAATATTTAGGGTTAAGGATAGGAGATTAGGTAATTGGTTAAATATAAATGATTAAATAAGTTGTATAAAATCAGCTGTAAGAAGTGTCTGATGTTTTCATGAAGCTAGAGACACCTTCTACTGACCTTCATGTAGATACATTTCACCATTTAAATTTCATAAGTAATAAACCAAGATGGTATTCATTTGCAAACTTTTATGGGGAATCTACAGAGCGCACATTATATGGTTTAATAATAAATGACTGACAGGTAACATCTGGTCACATTGTAAAGGTTTATAAAAATAACTTCATAACAGGTAACATCTGGTCACATTGTAAAGGTTTATCAAAATAACTATTCATAACAGGTAACATCTGGTCACATTGTAAAGGTTTATAAAGATAACTATTCATAACAGGTAACATCTGGTCACATTGTAAAGGTTTATAAAGATAACTATTCATAACAGGTAACATCTGGTCACATTGTAAAGGTTTATAAAAATAACTTCATAACAGGTAACATCTGGTCACATTGTAAAGGTTTATAAAGATAACTATTCATAACAGGTAACATCTGGTCACATTGTAAAGGTTTATATAAATAACTTCATTACAGGTCAAATCTGCTCACACTGTAAAGGTTTATAAAAATAACTTCATAACAGGTCAAATCTGCTCACACTGTAAAGGTTTATAAAAATAACTTCATAACAGGTCAAATCTGCTCACACTGTAAAGGTTTATAAAAATAACTATTCATAACAGGTCAAATCTGCTCACACTGTAAAGGTTTATAAAAATAACTATTCATAACAGGTAACATCTGGTCACATTGTAAAGGTTTATAAAAATAACTTCATTACAGGTCAAATCTGCTCACACTGTAAAGGTTTATAAAAATAACTATTCATAACAGGTAACAGCTGGTCACATTGTAAAGGTTTATAAAAATAACTATTCATAACAGGTAACAGCTGGTCACATTGTAAAGGTTTATAAAAATAACTTCATTACAGGTCAAATCTGCTCACACTGTAAAGGTTTATAAAAATAACTATTCATAACAGGTAACATCTGCTCACACTGTAAAGGTTTATAAAAATAACTATTCATAACAGGTAACAGCTGGTCACATTGTAAAGGTTTATAAAAATAACTTCATTACAGGTCAAATCTGCTCACACTGTAAAGGTTTATAAAAATAACTATTCATAACAGGTAACATCTGCTCACACTGTAAAGGTTTATAAAAAAATAACTTCACAACAGGTAAAAATGGCGGGCGGCGGCTTGGCAGGAGCCGCAGGTGTGCTCACCAAACTTTTATGTCTGTTTTCATCCGTACCGTCTAAAGTGGCTGAAAAATGCTATGATCGTAACCATACTACAAAAAACAAGTACCGGTATGTACCGAGGACTGAGGACTTAATACAGCGATCCGCCTTTTTGGTCTATATTATAGTGTTGCTGATCCTTTCTGTCCGCGGCTGTGGGATCAATCAGTTGATCTCACGAGACACCGCACTACCACCAACACAATCTGTTATACACAATGAATGGAGCCGATTCACCCTCTACACGGCAATACTGCGGGATGGAAGAGCAACAGCGCCATGCGAGCAAACCAACACTGCGAGTGATAGATCTAAAGTTCCACGCTCTTACAGAAAGCTGCTCACGTACCTGTTCGCTACACTTCTCCTTGCTGGCGATGTCCAGCTGAACCCAGGACCCGTCGTGGTGCAAGATCTATCCCCGGCGAGTACGCTCGTAACTCCAGGTAATGCCGACCAACAGAGACACTCACATGGAACCCGGGCGGTTACAAAACACTTCAACATCGGCCTCTTCCAAACTGTTCAGCACTCCAAAATTATTTGGGACCCACGCGCAAAGCCGAGGGGCCTCATCGGAGGTCACCTTAACATTCGTAGCGTAAGAGCAAAAACGGAACAACTAGAAAAACTTTTTACTGACTCAAATTTGGACTTTCTTTGTCTGTCTGAAACATGGTTATCCAAATCGTCACCCGTAGCCTCGTTCACAATGCCTGGCTACAAGGTTTTCAGAAAGGACAGAAACAAGGGAAGAGGCGGCGGGCTACTTATGTATGTGAGAGATAACATTAGATGCGAACAAATTGATCTAACATGTGTAAATTAACTTTAATGTATTGCCATTACTATTATTCTCTCTCAGCAGATGTCATTTAATGTGATTGGCGTGTATAGACCACCGTCATATGATGTCACATTTTATGAAAATTTTAAGAAACTGCTTAAATTATTGGACACAAAGAAAGAATGTATAGTTCTGGGCGATTTTAATTTAAATTGGGCTGAAAAAGCAACTAGAAAAAAGTTAAAAGCACTTACAGACAAGTTCAAACTGACTCAATTAATAGATGGACGCACACGAATAACAAACGTCTCAAAAACACAAAATGATCTCATTTTCAGTAACAAACCAGAGAGAATTATAAAATCTTATAATCTTCTCACTGGTTTGTCAGATCATAATATGACTCTTATTGCAAGGAAATTAACAAAAAAACGGATTATTTACCAACGAGAGATAATCAAAAACTCCTATTGAATAGGGAAACATGACATGAATGCATTTAAGGAAGAACTAAGTCAAACTGATTGGAGAGATGTTTTACTTACAGATGATATAGATGCTTCCTGTGAGTCCTTCATTGGTACAATAAATAGACTTAAAGAAAGATACACAAAAACTTTTAAAAATGGACGGAGTAAGGGCAACCTACCATGGTTTAATGACCATTTGTGGGACCTGATGAAAAAACGTGACTTTGCCTTGAAAGTAGCACTGAAGTCTAAATGAATTACTGATAGACAAATTTTTACAAACCTTCGTAATAAAGTAGTCAATGAACTAAGGAAAGCAAAGGCAAAGTTCTTTACGGATATTATTAAGGACGGAAAAGGAAATAGTAAATTGATATGGAGCAACATAAATAAACTAACAAAGAAAGACAACAAGCAAAATCAGGGAAATGGACATGAGCTGAAAATTAATGGAATTTTAAATAATTATCCCAGTGAAATAGCTTCTGTATTTAATACTTATTTTACCGCATCAGTGCAGAATTTATCTGACACTTTTGGTGCAAGAATTAAAAATATAGCAACACCAGATTATAATAAGACCATTTTTAAGATAACTGAAGTTCCTGAAAATAAAATTTGTAAGACACTAAGCACTTTAAAGTTCTCAAAGGCAAAAGACACATTCAAGTGGGATTCAACATTTCTAAAGAACAATATTCACTCCCTCAGCACCCCCATTACACACCTAGTTAATTTATCGATAAAGCAATCAATTTTTCCAACTGCCTGGAAAAGTGCAGTGTTAGTTCCGATTCTCAAGGCAGGGGAACCTACTGATGTAGCTAACTATAGACCCATCAGCATTTTGCCGGTGGCATCAAAGATTGCAGGAAAAGTGGTAACTGAACAGTTAACCGACTTTCTAAATTCTGGACAAACACTTCATCCAATGCAATTTGGTTTTAGGAAAAATTACCCGACTGAAATGGCTACCTGCTATTTTGTTGAAAAAATCTAATCAAAACTAGACAGTGGGAGTGCAGTAGGAGCAGTTTTTCTGGACTTAAAAAAAGCTTTCGATACAGTAAATCATAATGTTCTTCTCTCTAAGTTGTCAAACTTTAATTTTTCTGATGATGCTATGAAATGATGGAGTCCTATCTCACCATGAGAAGACAAAGCACCAGAGTTGGGAATAAGATGTCATCATTCAGTAACTGTTCTGTTGGTGTCCCGCAAGGCTCAGTCTTAGGCCCTTTGTTATTCAGTCTATATGTTAATGACCTACCACTAGCATGTCCTCAAGTTGACACCCAAATGTATGCAGATGACACGGTCATTCTGGCACATGGAAGAGACAGATATGAAGTGGCAACCAAATTAACAGCAGCAATGGCAAAAATTGCCACCTGGCTTTCTGAGTCTTGCATGACACTAAACGTCAGTAAAACTGCGTGTATGTATTTTTATATAAGGAAAAATGAAAATCAGCCAGATGTCGTTGTAAATGGGGAAAAAATCCAGATTGTGTCACATTTAAAATATCTGGGAGTTACTCTTGATTCACAGTTGTCTTTTAAGAAACATATAAAGCAGGTTTGTAATATTGTTAAATTTAATTTAAGGAATTTTAGACACATTCGTAATCAGTTACCTCTGGATGCTGCCAAAGTGTATATGCACTCAATGATTTTCTCACATTTTACATACTGCATCACAAGTTGGTCACAAACCGGAAAAACAATAGGCCTACTTGCTCCACTACAAACGCTATATAAACAAACTCTTAAAGTATTAGATAAAAAGCCATCAGGTTATCACTACTGCAATATCATTCAAAAGCACAAACTCTTGACTTTTGAAAATGTTATGCACTTTGCCAATGTTTGTTTAGTGTACAGAGTAATTAATAATCTGGCTGCGCCCCTATTAGAGGAGTTCATATTACTGCTCTCAGATAGTCAGAGAACAACCAGGGCGACCAGTAGAGGTCACTGTGCCGTACAGCGCAGACGTACTGAGTTTGGCAGATCAGCCTTCTCTATCAGAGCCTCTAAGTACTGGAACTCAGTCCTAAATGAGATTAGAGACATCAGTACATTTACTTGTTTTAAATATAAAATAAAATTATGGCTAAAATCTATACAACCATGTACCCATTAATCATAAACTCAAAAAACTCATTTTTTGTCGTATCCTAACATTGTATTGTTGTGTCTATTAATATTGCACTTTATTTTTTTTTCTGTTGTTTTGTTTTATTGTGGTTTTAAGAATGTGAAACTTTGTTGTCTGAAAGGCTACTTGCGTGATGACGTTTTATGGTATATTTATGTGTTTTTTGGATTGTAAATTGTATGTTTCTTCTTCCTGCCCAGGGACTACAGATGAAATTTAGCTTGTAGCTAATTCTGGTATGGCTGAGTGCCATGCACTGTCCCTGTTAAATAAACAAATAAATAAATAAATAAAATAAAATCTGTTTTACAAGATTCACAAGAAGGACAGGTTTCACCTTCATCGCCTGGACAAAGTTATTAAAGTGCACGATATTGAAGAAAAATGTGATATGCGATAACTCATTAAACAATGCGATATTCTATATGCGATATGATAATGCTTAAAGTAACAACATGTAACTTTTCAACCTTCATAATATATTTCCAAGACCCTTGTGATAGTACATCGACTTACAATAGGTTGAATGAGACGTCTGCCAGAGCCTGACGGGGTCTGTATCGCTTTTACTGGCACTATGTAACTTCGGGGTGCGGGTAGTAACCAGCGCTCAAAAAGAACTACAAAATTCGACTGCTTTACGGCATACGTCACTTCGCCCACCACTTCCTCAAATGTGGCCAACCAGCGCGTTTGTTTTCGTACGTCTGTTTTCGTCATGGCTGAAGCAGCAGCGAAACGTAAGAAGCCAAAGGTTTTGTCGGAGTAGAGTCGGAAGAGGAAAAGGGAGAGTGATAAACTGAAAGGCAGGACGAGGATCAATATTGGTCGAGCGTTTGCTCGCTGGCGTTAGCTTATGGAGGAGGAGAGTTACCAGACCGATGCTGACTTGGCCGTCATGCTGTTGAACTAGTAAGTAACTGTAAATTGCTTGCATACTATCTATAGTTTTTCTAATCTGTTGTCTGCCTGGCTACGTTACGGAAACTATCTGGTCCTCCATTTATTTATCTTCATGAATCAGCTAGTAGATGAGCGAATTATCAATCTGGTAGCTAGTAAACACTAACATGGTAGTTTTAGATGGTTAGGATGCTATCGCTATCATTCTCGTTCAGATTTGAGCATTGCAATCGACATGCAAATCGCAAATGTTTGAGTTAAAATGTTTAGTCTAATAAACATGTATAAATTATGAAAGGGGGAAGATTAATATTATCATTGCCCATATGAAAAAAACCTGCATGCTTCATATACAGTAACCGTAAATCATTTTACGACAGCGGTAATGGACAATTCCGCTTCCAACCTGTAGGGCGACCGCAGAGGAAAAGTTCCATGTTGTTGCTTTAAAGTGTATAAAATTAATTTAAATTAGATTTAAAAATAAATATAATTTCACATTCTTTTTGTGACAAGAAAACATCCCTTCAACCTGTGAAAGTGACCAGCAGTGTTTTACTGTATATAAGAAGTGTTATTTTTACATCAGTGTAAACCATGGGGTTCAGGTTATCCTACATTAGGATTATTTAACAACAGAAACTGAATAATCAAATGTAAAAATAAAACACTGCTTAGTTTTTACTGTATGAATTAAATATATATACTGATTCTTATTAAAGATAAAAAAGTTATGCATATTGCGATATATACATCTGCGATATTTTGATATATTGTGTAGCCCGACATGTTGTGTTTGGAAATTGCTCTCTGAAACACTTCTCCTCCATGCATGGGCGTAGGTTTAGGGGGGGACGCTAGGTACTAGTCCCAATCAATATTTTGAGATGACAAATTTGTCCCCACCAATATTTAGCAAGCTCCTTTGAACTGCTATTTGGATCGATTCCAACGGCCAAAACAACGACAGTACAAGAAACGCCGTAATTTGATTGGCGGCGGTGTATCTGACAGGCTACACGCGCGGGCCGGGACTACTTTTGTGCTTGCACTGGCAGCGAGCGGGTGGTGTGTGTGTGTAGAGTGCGGATCGGGCCGAATTTTTCTGTCCGAGCCCGGCCCGCGTCCGACAGAGCAGTAACCGAACCCGACCCGAGCCCGACAGGCATAAAGATATTTATGTCCGAGCCCGACCCGAGACCGACAGTTAAAATCCCATTTTTTTTCTCATACTAATGACACATGTACGTTTGTTTGTGTGGAAAGCCCGCTTTTATTAAGCAACTGAAGGAAGGCATTCGGAAATGTCAACAGGATGAGTGCATCAGCGCGCACGGAGAAACAAGCGCACTTAACATGGGCGCGCATGCACGTGTTTGGTTGTCACGGCTACATAAACAAATTTGAAATTTGCGCACACAGGAAGACAGATGTTATGGTACAATTTTACATGCATTTTAATCACAAAAAACGAACGTTTGCATCAAGTGAAAGCATCAGGCACATTGGCTAACGTACCTACATAATAAGCTGTTTTAAATTTAAAATGTTCAATGCCTTATCGCGCTGATGTGACCGAGCCCGACCCGAACCCGAACATAATTTCTAAATATCTGTCCGAACCCGGCCCGGCCCGTCGGGTACCGACGGGTCCCGTCGGGCTCGGGTCGGGTATCCATCCTCTAGTGTGTGTGTGTGTGTGTGTGCGCGCGCGTCGACGACGCCGACGGTAAGTTACCAGGGCTGTCTCTCTGCCACATACAAAGGCCAGAGTAAAACATTTTAATATTCCGTTTTTTGCCACTTTTTGTACTTTGTAGATAGATCAGCTATGCCACCCAAGAAGAAGAAAGGGGACATACGAAGCTTTTTCATAAAGCAGAGTGTAAGTAGGCAAAATAAACTAGCCACACAAATAAACTAGCAGTAGTAGTGACTGACCAGGCTTTCAAATGCAGATTCTACTGTGGAAAATAGTATTGATTGGTGATAGTATGTGTTACCATGTTGTTACAGTTAAACCTAGCAGCAGCAATCTTTCAACTAAGGTTAAGAGTATTGATTAGGCTGTTCAGCACTGATAGACTCATAGAAGTCACGCTATCATGATAGAATGCTACGTTAGCAAGTCACTGAATGTTAATTAGCTGACCTTAACTTAGAATCTTGCAGTCAACATAAACAGTGGATCTGAGACATTTTTCGTTTCTACATTCTATTTATGTAATGTATTTGTGAGTGAGTGTAGCCTAAGAATTTAATATTTAAGAATAGAATATATCAATAGAATTTGATATAGAATAGTAGATACAATTTTAGTATTAATGGAATACTGTAATCATGGATAATAATAATAATAGATAATAATAATGGATTTGTTGTGTTGAATGCATACTATGATACGTGTGTATTGTATTCATTTGTTCATTATTTAATTACATATAGAAAACTCATTCCAGGGGGAGGGGGAGGGGGATGTCCCCACCAAAGCTGAGGCCAAACCTACGCCCTTGCCTCCATGATGTCAAGCCTTGCTTACAATGGACTGAGAAACACCAAACCTTTCAGCAAGATCACCCTGCAATAAATTAAGACGCAGCTTCATCAGAGTCATCAGGAGCTGATCCCAAGTGTGTAGCTGAAAGCTGTTGGTGTGTGAACTGGTAAGGTGCTTGGTAACTGAATGGAATGCATCCAATGTCGACCAAGTGTAGAGCTGACAAAGGTGGTCGTTTCTCAGCAGAGTTATGTACTATGGCACTGGCTCAACGCATTGTGTTCCCATTTCAGATGTAGGTGGCTTCAGGTTGAGTTGAGATTTTGAATAGAGACAGATGGATCCTCCCATTGTGTTTCTGCATCACAGGTCTGGGGCATGTGGCTGTGATCATCCTCACAGTTGTCGACTGCAACACTGATGCTCATCGATGATCTATGGAAATAATATAACCATTAACATTTTTACATTAATACTTAAAATAGATAATGAAAATTAATTTATGATGGCACTCATACTTAGAACAGTGTGAAAAAGAGAGATGCATTAAAAACGAGACAGTATACACACAATCTCCTAACTCTACGTAGGTCAATATCAATATCTGAGTGAGATGTAGCTAGCTGGCCTCCTTACAGGAATAATGTGAGACTGTATTGGAATAATGTATTGTGAGACTGTAATGTACCATAATATATTGTACTATCGTGAATATTCATTCATTCATTCATTCATTCATTCATTCATTCATTCTTTATTTCAGACCCTTAGGTCCATATCACAAAGTAAACGAAATATAAGAAATATGACATAGGTGGCCAATGGTAATCATGCAAGATTCGTTGTATTTTGTTAACGGCTCGTTACTAATCTTAAATGTATTCATAGAACGGACTTCACGAATCTTAACGTTAGGCTAACAAGCACATAGATAGGTAAGTTAGCTTACCTGAATCTGACAGCCTGTTCAGCACCCGGCGGGACTTCTTTACCAGAACATCGTAGCCGAGCCTTTACTCGGGGTATGGGTGTTCGTCAGTCTGCTCCCCGTCCATAAAATGGTCCGAACACACATAAAATCGCTTAGGTGAGCACTTCAAGTTTAGCGCCTTCCACCATTGCTTCAGGTGCTCCTCGTCTTTAGGTGGTGGTGGGTGTAAATCGTAAAGTACACCACAACATTCCGATCGCTTTACATTGTGGTCGTAACACCGTTGGTTAAATTGTTCTATCCTCTTAACCCAATTGTTATGGCAGCCCCTAAATGAGCATATAATACTTTACATATTTTACCGTTACAACTATAGAATTACGCTAGAAACTAGCGTAGGTCCTTTCAGCCGCAGGTTGAAGTGTCTCTCAGCCGGAAGTAAGATGACAAAATGAGCGTAATGGCGTCACCCTTGTTGTCGTGGAAAATAAGGTGAATACAACTGGAATTAACTAACCTTAACTCAAACAAAATACATATAACAATCCTTTTTTGGTAACACTTTATAATAACTGCATGCTATTAATCATCCGTTAAGCATAAGTAAACAGTTAATTCATAATTTATAAAGCGTTAATAGACATTAATAAGCAATTTATAAATACAGCTTTAAATGCTTTATTCTTGATTTATTAGATTTATTACATACTTTATTGATGATCAATTTATCATTTCTACATGAAGTATTGCATTATTTACAAACCAGTTATTTTGGAGTTGTCAGTGGTTAATAAGATCACGTAGAAAGTGTAAGTAAATGATTAATAAACTATTTAAATGAACATTCATACATCTTATTATTCAGACATATAGTAATAGTTAGTGTTTTGTTAAAAGCTTTATTAACATGTATTTCTACTGTAACTCATGGTTAATTCAGGTTGTTATAAAGCATTTACTAGTGGTCAGTTAACTATTTTTGTGAGCTCATCTAAAGTGAGGACTATTCATGCCTTGTACAGCATTTACAAATGCGATTTAAGGCTCAGTTATTGTCACGGTGGGTTGCAGGAAGGCAGACAAAGAAGAAGAAGATAATTTCCAATACGTTTTAATAATAATCCAGAAGACAGGTAAACAGGATAAGCAACACACACTTACACATAACGGTGACCAGACAGAGAATGGATGTGAGGGACAAACTTATAAAGCAAACACAAATGAGGATGATTAATCAAACACAGCTGAACCAAATGAACTCATATTGATGGTGACCATGGTAACAAAGGAGTGGTGGGAAAACTGAACAAAGGAAACCATGTGACTAATGAAAACAAACTGTGACAGTTATATTCTAAACAGAAAAAAAAGAAACAAACACAACACAATGATACAGATCATATAAATATTAAGGATGTATGAATGTTCATTTAAATAGTATATTAGTCATTTACTTACACTTTTTAAGTGATCTTATGAACCACTGACAACTCCTGAATAACCGGTTTGTAAATAATGCAATACTTTGTTTAGAAATGATAAATTGACCATTAATACAAGTATGAAAATACAATTATTAAACATATTATAGATATGCTTATGAAATCAAGAATAAAGCATGTATAGCTGTATTTATAAACTGCTTATTAAGAACGATGTGTTTCCAAGAACTAGATAGACCAAGTTTGTCTGATAACCCTACATAACCAGCGCTGAACTGACTCAACTGAATAGTGACTGTTTACTGTGTCTTTTTAGAGCTGTGCCCCAGCAAAAATTATTGATGAGAATCTGGTTGAAGATCGGAGTCACGCCGGCATGGAGAGCTAAACCATTTAGTGCTTTGTAAGTAATCAGCAATATTTTAAAATGTATACGTTGTTTAATAGGGAGCCAAAGCAGTGTTGACAGAACCGGGCTAATATGGTCATACTTCCTGGTTCTAGTAAGAACTCGAGCTGCTGCGTTTTGAACTAGCTGTAGTTTGTTTATTATGTGTGCAGGGCAACCACCCAGTAGAGCATTACAATAATCTAGCCTTGAGGTCATGAACGCATGAGCTAACTGTTCCACATTTTTCATTGAAAGCATATGTTGTAATTTAGATATATACACTGCTCAAAAAAATAAAGGGAACACTTTTTAATCAGAGAATAGCATCAAGTCAGTTAAACTCCTGGGATATTGATCTGGTCAGTTAAGTAACAGAGGGGGTTGGTAATCAGTTTCAGCTGTTTAGTGTTAATGACATTAACAGCAGGTGCTCTAGATGGGCAACAGTGAGACAACCCCCAAAACAGGAATGGTTTTACAGGTGGAGGCCACTAACATTTTTTCCCTACTCATCTTTTCGGACTGTTTTTCACCAGTTTTGCATTTGGCTAGGGTCAGTGTCACTACTGGTAGCATGAGGCGATACCTGGACCCTACAGAGGTTGCGCAGGCAGTCCAGCTCCTTCAGGATGGCTCATCAATACGTGCCATTGCCAGAAGGTTTGCTGTGTCTCCCAGCACAGTCTCAAGAGCATGGAGGAGATTCCAGGAAGACAGACAGCTACTCTAGGAGAGCTGGACAGGGCCGTAGAAGGTCCTTAACCCATCAGCAGGACCGGTATCTGCTCCTTTGTGCGAGGAGGAACATGATGAACACTGCCAGAGCCCTACTAAATGACCTCCAGCAGGCCACTGGTGTGAATGTCTCTGACCAAACAATCAGAAACAGACTTCATGAGGGTGGCCTGGGGGCCCGACGTCCTCTAGTGGGCCCTGTGCTCACTGCCCAGCACCAGGGAGCTCGATTGGCATTTCCCATTGAACACCAGAATTGGCAGGTCTGCCACTGGTGCCCTGTGGTTTTCACAAATGAGAGCAGGTTCACCCTGAGCACGTGACAGACAGGAAAGGGTCTGGAGAAGCCGTGGAGAATGTTATGCTGCCTGTAACATCGTTCAGCATGACCGGTTTGGTGGTGGGTCAGTGATGGTCTGGGGAGGCATATCCATGGAGGGACGAACAGACCTCTGCAGGCTAGACATTGGCACCCTGACTGCCATTAGGTATCGGGATGAAATCCTTGGATCCATTGTCAAACCCTATGCTGGTGCAGTGGGTCCTGGGTTCCTCCTGGTGCACAACAATGCCCGGCCTCATGTGGCGAGAGCATGCAGGCAGTTCCTGGAGGATGAAGGAATGATACCATTGAAGGGCCACCACGCTCACCTGACCTACATCCAATAGAACACCTCTGGGACATTGTGTTTCGGTCCATCTGACATCACCTGGTTGCACCTCAGACTGTCCAGGAGCTCAGTGATGCGCTGGTCCAGATCTGGGAGGAAATACCCCAGGACACCATCCGTCGTCTCATTAGGAGTATGCCCCGACGGTGTCAGGCATGCATACAAGCACGTGGGGGCCATACAAACTACTGAGTACCATTTTGAGTTGCTGCAATGAAATTTCAGCAAAATTGACAAGCCTGCTGCATCATTTTTTCACTTAGATTTCCGGGGTGTCTTTGAATTCAATCCTCTGTAGGTTGATCATTTTCATTTTCATCAAACGATGTGGCATCCTTCGTTCATAACACATTACCCAGTCCATATTAGTATAGATATCCAGCATGATATTTTTCCCCATTGAGATCTGATGTGTTTTCAAAGTGTTCCTTTAATTTTTTTGAGCAGTGTATTTTTAGATGGAAGAATGCGGTTTTACAGATGTTAGAAACGTGGCTTTCAAATGAAAGACTGGCATCAAAGAGCACACCCAGGTTCCTAACCGAAAGACTTGACAGAGCAGTCATCAATTGTTAGACAGTATTCTAGGTTAGTACGTTCTGAGGTTTTTGGTCCAATCATTAGAAACTCTGTTTTTTCAGAATTAAGTAATAGAAAATTACTAGTCATCCAAATTTTTTATATCAGCTATGCATTCCGTTAATTTCTTGAATTGGCAAGTTTTGTCGGGATGCGAAGAGATATAGAGCTGAGTATCATTGGCATAACAGTGTAAACTAATCCCATGCTCCCTAATGATATCTCCCAAAACTTTTGTTAATATAGTGTAAAGCTTATAATTGGAACTGTTAATAGAAAACACAACTACAAATAATAAGACACTTACAAGTTGTGATCCATAAACAACAGACTGTCCCGGCAAAATGGGAATGGCTACCGTCTTTCAGGAGAAGCTTTTGTGCATATAGCCTGCATTTTACTCTCTTCTGGAAGCTGTTCTCTGTAAAATGTGCAATGCACAGACAAACGTCGAGGTTATAATGTTCAGAGACGGTGTTCAAAATAATTTTGTACCTCTCTAAGTTCGTCAGCCTTAGGACAAACTTTTCCCGGGGTGTAAAAAACAGGTAAAATACCTCTTCTCTGAAGTAGCCCATAGCCTCACCCCCTTTGTTGCATGTTCCCGGGGGCAGGGTGTATGCAAATTTTAGGGTTTGTGATGTCACCAACCTGGGAAGACACTCGTTATAGTCCCTACGAGCCGTTTGTTGTAGTCCTTAAAAAGCGATTTCTGTAAAATAAATTATCTCCCTTTGCATTGAACTATGAATGTAACTTTGCAGATGTTGTTTATGCTTAAACAGCAACATTACACACTAACTAAAGTTGAAAAAGTGAAATCATAATCAAGGACCCCTAAACTACACCATATTCATTACATTCGCAACTTACTAATCCTTTCTGCACACATTCACAAGAGCTATTACACACTGACACTATTTACACTACAACATTTTAATTCAATACATTTAAACAATGGAGCTTAATTTTCTAAAGCTCACCTTCTACCTCAAATAACTCAGTCACCTCCTCCCCCTGTCTCAGATCTTCTATAGTCAAGGCATGAGTGGTTATCCCTGACAGTTTGTATCTGACACAGAAGGGAGTTTATAGGTCAAGGAATAGATTGTACAATAACAATGAAACATTTGATTATTATTATTATTTATTAATCACTGAGTGAATAATAAGTTTAACACACCAGCAGCTCCAGAAAGAAATGTGTAAATTAGCAAAAACAGCAACAGGATCATTGAATCAGTGAACTTGAACTCGAGAACCAAATCAGCTCTATTCATGAATTAATTTTTTTCTGACTGGTTTTTATCAACAGGTTTCTCCTATTCATTAAAATGAACCGACTCATATTCATTCAATCATTCATTCATTCATTCATTCACAAATCGGACATCATTACAAAGCAGAGATTGGCCTGCCACAAATGACGAGCCTGAGCCTGCAGAGAGGACAGGAGCATGACCGGCAACAACGTTCATTACAGAGGGAGTGTTAGTGGAGTATAAGGGCTAGCTGGGAGGAAAGCCCCGCCCACAACCCCACAGCTATGGATGTGATGTCTATGGCATTTAGAACTTCTATAAAGGATTTATTGGAGGTGTTTTAGGGTCCCGCCCTGACAGTCTTGTCTTTTTTGTCACTGTTCCCTTGTTTGTCTTGTGTCTGAGCACATGGCTCTGTCTTTGTTTGTGTTTGCCATGTGCTCCTCTTGTCCTGCCTCCTTGTTTCCTGTTACCACGCCCCCTTGTTTAGTTCACGTCTTGCCCTCGTTTCACTAATTGTGTTCACCTGATCCTCATGTGCTCTGGTCTCTTTATATTGTGCCTCTTTTCCTAATGTCTTTGCTGATTGGAAAAGAAACTACACTAAATAAAATGTGGATGATGGTTAAAAAGATGATAGGTAAATATAAACCCCCACATGTTCCTGTACTAAAGGAAGGACAAAATGAAGCAATTTCAGATATGGAGAAAGCCAATTTACTTGGATACAAATTTGCAGAGATTCATAAAGGTAATCATATGGATGAATGTTTTAAGAAAAGAAAGGAAGAGATTCTAAATGCTAATAAAAACATTCTTAATCCTAGAGAGGAAAATATGTCTATATTAGATGCTGAATTTAGTTTATCAGAACTTAAAATGGCTTTAGGCAATACAGGATACTCGTCGCCAGGATGTGATAATATATGTTATGTAATGATAAGAAATCTACCTGATAAATTCTTAGAAAAAATTCTTGAATTATTCAATAAGATATGGCAAGAGGGGAAATTACCAAAAGTTTGGAAAAGTGCAATCATCCTTCCATTTCCCAAACCAGGAAAGGATTCTAGCAATCCAGAGAATTATAGACCCATTGCTTTATCATCACATTTAGGTAAATTAATGGAAAAGATAGTAGTGGCACGGTTAAATTATTTTCTAGAATATAAAAGTCCATTTAAACCATATCAAACAGGGTTTAGGAAAAATAAATCAACTACTGATGCCTTAGTAAAGCTCAGCAATGAAATCGAGAAGACACTAGTTATGAAAGAGGTCATGGTGGCAGTGTTTTTAGATATTGAAAAAGCTTATGACACTATGTGGAGAGAGGGTCTATTAATTAAATTAGAAAAAATGGGAATCAGTGGGAGAATGTATAATTATATACTAGATTTTCTATCACAACGTACAATAAGAGTCAGAGTTGGTAATGGAATAAGTGAAGAGTTTATGGTTGAAAGTGGTATTCCCCAAGGGAGTGTTATTAGTCCCATATTATTTAATGTTATGGTAAATGATATATTTGAAAAAGTTGGGGAAAGAAGTGAAGGATTGTTGTATGCAGATGATGCTGTCATATGGAAAAGGGGACGCAACATTGAATACATAACCACAGCTATTCAAAAGGACATAAAAGTGTTAGAACAATGGGGTATTGATTGGGGATTTAAATTCTCCATTTCTAAAACAAAGGTTATGTTTTTTACCAGAAAGAAGATCCCAGAAAATTATAAAGTTCAGTTATATAATCAATCAATTGAAAGAGAGAAGAAATTTAAATATTTGGGTATGTGGTTGGATGAAAGGCTTACATGGAGGCATCATATAGAGCATGTTGAAACAAAATGTAAGAAAGTTCTAAATCTAATGAGGATGATCACTGGACAGTATTGGGGAGCAGATAAAAAGTCTTTGATGTACATTTATACAGCCTTAATAAGATCTTCCATAGACTATGGATGTGTAGTTTATAGCTCAGCATGTAAAAATGCTTTAAGGAAACTTGAGAGGATTCAATTCAAAGCTATAAGAATTGCTCTAGGAGCTATTAAAACAACCCCCACAAGTGCGTTATTAGTAGAATCTGAAGAATATCCACTTAGTCTAAGATATATTAAGTTGTCTCTAACATATTGGGTTAGGCTGATGGGAAGTATCAATAATCCAGCAATTTCTGTTCTTAATGATTGCTGGGAGTATCACACAGAATCAAAAGGGTTTGGCTGGAACATTAACAGTATAGCAGAACAATATAGAGTTAAAGAATTTAAATTTAGTCCTTCACTGGTTTTAAGTGCGGTTCCCCCATGGTTTCTTCCATCACCTGAGGTTAACAGTGAATTACTGAAAGAAAAGAATGAATATACAAATGAAAAAAGTTTTGCAGCATATTGCCAGGGATATTTAAAAACATCATTCAATGGATATGTTCAAATATATACTGATGGATCAAAAGATCCAAAAAATGGGCACTGTGGTATTGGGATATATATCCCAGAATTTAACAAAAGAGAGGGATATAGACTAAATAATTTTTTATCTGTATATTCTATTGAAATGACTGGGTTAATAACAGCCCTTAGGTGGATTGAAGAGGTTAAGACATTGAGAAATATTATATGTACAGATTCCATGGCAGCTTTACTTAGTCTAGATACAGGTCACTCTTCAAGAGAAGATTTGATCATTGAAATTAAATATTTGTTACTACAACTCAAGAATCTTGGGATTAGTATTCAGTTTTGTTGGGTTCCAGCTCATATAGGTATTAAAGGTAATGCGGAGGCGGATAATATTGCAAAAAAGATGTTGGAAAACAAATATATAGGAATTAATGTGCCAATGGGTAAGGGTGAAGCCAAATCTATAATTAAATCAGTAATTGTACAAAAATGGCAAAGGGAATGGGAGGCAGAATTTAATGCAAGACACTACCATAAATCTCAGAAGAATGTGACAGGGAAAAGGGTTACTTTACTGAATCTAAACAGAAGGGAAGAAGTGGTCTATACCAGACTTAGACTAGGACATACAGGATTAAACTCCACTTTACATATAGTAGGAAAGGGTAATGGTTTATGCATAGTGTGCCAAGACAGAGAAGATGTTAATCATGTACTTTTTACTTGTGAGAAGTATAATGATAATAGAATAATCTGGCAGCAAATGGAAGGGGAGAACTCTATTCATGAAATTCTGGAAGAAAATGGCATGACAAGGGAGAGACTTAAAGCTTTATTTATTTATCTTAATAATACTGGTTTAATGAAAAGGGTATAATTGGCCTATATAATTTTTTTTTTTTTTTTTTTTTTTTTTTTTTTTTAAATTAATAGAAACCTAGATTCTATGACGTTCATGGTATTACACACTCCTGTACAGTTGGTGGCGGTATACTATAAAATAGTCATCTGCCAAGAATCAGAAGAAGAAGAAGAAGAAGAATGTCTTTGCTGGTTCGTTTTGGTGTGTTGTCTGTGTTCAATGTGTGTATGAAGTTACCACAGAAATTGACGACTTCTGGAGATCGTTTGGAGTTCTCTTCATTCCAATTCCCGTTTGGCATCCACACAGGATTATGCATATCACTCATCCTCTCCGATGTATTTGTATCCTGGTCGCCCGCCTGCTATACGTGGTGTTTTGAGTATTATCATCTGTTCTACCTGTCTTTGTCAATAAATATCACTCTCTGTTCATTCTGCGCTTGGGTCCTCCCTCTCTTAATCGTGACACCTTCGGCTCCATCTGGCTCATTCTTCCCCCCTGGCTACACCTTCTTCCTCAGTCCCACCGGCTATATGTACCAGCGGACGCAGATATTGGCCCTCCACTACTCAATCGACCAGGCTGGCCACTGCTCCATGGTCCAGGTCCATAACTCCATGATTCAGGCCCACCACTGCTCCATGGGCCAGGTTAACCACAACTCCACGACCCAGGCCAGCATTTGATCCACAAACCAGGCCTGCTTCTGCTCTAATCCAGGCCTGCCTCTACTCCACAGCCCAAGTCTGCCACTGCTCCATGGCCCAGGATCACCACTGATCCACAGTCCAGGCACACCACAATTCAGGTCCAGTTCCCCTTTTATAGGCCTGGCCATCCATCCATCACTTACAATAAGTCAGGTGTCAGGTGTTGCCTTTTTTAAGGGGTGTTCATGTTTAAAAAAAAAAAAAAAAAAATTACTTTGAAGTTTAGTCATGGTCCTGTTTCCTGGTTTGTCATGTGATTCCCTTGCCCTCATGTGATCATGTCAAGTGCCTCCTTGTTTCATGTGTTATGTTCTCATTGGTTGGTCTAGTCATGTGTCCTGTGTTCTCATTTGTTCATGTTTGATGTGCATGTTTCATGTTTGATTGTGCACAGGTGTTCCTTGCAAGTGATTATTCATTGTGTATAAATAGCCCTCATGTTACCATTGTCTTTTGTCTAGCATTGTTCGTGTAACCCATTGTTTGTGAGTATGTTTGTTCAAGTTTAGTTCACCCTTCAAGTCAAGTCGTCATGTTTAGCTCTGCCAAGTCTTTTGTTTATTTTGTATTTTGTCTATGTTTGTGTTAATAAACTGCACATGGGTTCTTAAAGCACGCCTCTAGTGGACTTCTGTGACATCTGTTTATTGTCTTGTCTTGTTAATATGTTGGTTGTTTTTGCCTGCAGTTCTTCTTTGTGTTCCTGTTGGGCGTTTAATAAAATAATATTGATTTATATTTCCTCATACATTACTTTTTGCCTATTGTTCTCTTCTTTATTTGTTTGTGGTTTTATAGTCAAGTTACCTGTATTTATTTAGCACTTTTTACAATAGATCGTTTCAAGCAGCTAAACAGTGAGAACTGGAAAATAATACAAAAAATGTTGTTGGCTGAACAGCAATTCTAGAAGAAAATAAGTTCAGTCTTGATTATTTTCTGTTGTAAAAAAGTTATGAATTTGGTTAATTTATCTATACAGCAGCTCTGTAGAAAACAGTGATGCCATCGTCCAGCTCAGTTCAGTTGTCATATAATGGTGCCAATGCAGGTAGGTTCAGTCTAATAGTATAATACTTCACATGCAGAACAAAATATTTAAATGATACACCAGTTCAAAAAATTGACAATTTCTTTAAAATAGATAATACAATTATAAAATACTATCATTTAAAAAAGTTTTTATAGTATCTTATATTCTAAATATGAAGTTATTAATCTGAGATAATACAATATGGATTGACACCTTCATTCTTTCAGTTAAGAAAGTTACGCTCTCTGATGTTTCTAACACCCTTATAGAATTTTTCACAAACATTATTAACTGAGGAGGTAATTTAAAGGAAATCTTTAAAGAGTTCAGAGAGGTGACAATTATCACATTTAGTGCATTAAAAACTAAAAGGTGAGTGACTGCTTTATTGAACAATTATCTTTAATTATTTTCAAACCTGGTTTGGTACAACAGAAACAAAGCAGTCTATTTTGAGGCTTTTATTGCACTTCTAATTTTTTTGCGGATATCAGGAAAGTTTAATCCATAAACAATAGGGTTTACAAAGGGTGGTATGACAATAAATTCAAGTGAAAGGACAACACTCAGCGCTATAGGAAGTTCTTCATTCACAAATCGACTCAAAGTGAGCTCACAAAAAAGAGCAATAGAGTAATTTAAAAGGATCATCATGTGTGGAATACAAGTTTGATATGCTTTGCTCCTGAACTCTCGTGTGCTTCTTTGACAAATTGTAATAATTCTGACATAGGTATACAAAATAAAACCCAAAGGGATAAAAATTGTTGTGATCGTTACAATCAGGCCATAAATATTATTAATAGTATTGTTCACACATGAGAGTTTGACAATTTCATAGTTGTGGCAATACACCTTTAGCAATTTGTTACCACAGATTGTCAGCCTTGCAGTCAAAAGAGCACCAATACTAAGAAAAGTTATTGGATAAAGCCATGCTATAACTATTAGAAAAGTTAGAAACCGTGTGGAAATTATGTTGTTGTAATGCAAAGGTTTACTGATTGCAACAAACCTATCAAATGCCATTAACATCAATATTGTAAGTTCAAAAGATGCATATGAGTAAATGACAAAACTCTGTATGATACATGCTTCAAAGGAGATTATATGTGCATCATAGAGCAGGTCTGTCAATAACCTTGGGAAAAAGCCAGCTGTACCATATACAGAGTTGATGGACAAGCATAAAATCAGAATGAACATGGGCTTGTGCAATGTCTTTTCCAGAAATATTACAAGGATAATAAGAACATTAAAGAATATGACAGCACAGTAAAAAATAAACCCCAAAGTGAAGAAAGCATATTTTATGCACCCAAGATTTTCAAACAACATGAAGTAAAAATATGTTCCATTTTCCATTTTCCTTACACAAGGAAAACTTTCATTGACCTGAGGAATAGAGCACACAAAGTTCATATGTTTTTTACACCATAAATAAACAAACAAACAAACAAACAAACATTCAGCTTAGAATGTTTAGCCATAGTGTCTATAAAAATAATATTCAATTAAATGGATGCACAGTAATAATTCAACACAGTCTAAGAAAAACAGTTTTTTTTTTTCTTACATTACAAACGTTATTAGAAATACCTTCAGATACTCTGAAATGCCCATCATTGCATCTTCATTAAAATTGCAGGTAATGAACTCTATTTGTGTTCTGACTTACTTGGACTGTGGAGTCACCAGTGCATGCTAGTGTTTTTATAGTATCTAACACGTCTCAGGAGGCCTGTTGTGGCCTCTCAAGTCCTCTGAAGTTTGATTTCACTGGAAACATAAATTAATAGCATATATGTAAAACAAACAAAAAAATAGAGCATATACATTTAGCATAATTCTGCCTCTAGTGCTTTCCAAACTTTCCACTGCAAATAATAATTATTAACTCTTTCCTCACCAACATTTTTTATCATTTTCATAAGCTTTCATGGCCCCCAGAATGTTTTGTTGTATGAAAACGTCTCGGTTACGTATGTAACCCTCGTTCCCTGAGTAGGGAACGGAGACGTTACGTTGAATGACGACGAATGTGGTTTCGCTTAGAAAGCCTATCATCTTCGAGTATATAAAACGAGCCAATGGCAAAGAAATTCCATGGGTCTGCGGAATTTGCATAGCGTAACTCCGCCCGACCCTGGGGGTATATAAGGAAGTACGCTGGCAACATGCAGATATGTCTTCGCTGAGGAGCCGAGACTGAACTCAGGCGTTCCAGCGGTACAGCGGAAGTGGCAGGGAAACGTAACGTCTCCGTTCCCTACTCAGGGAACGAGGGTTACATACGTAACCGAGACGTTCCCTTTCGTAGTCACTCCGAGTTACGTCGGATGATGACGAATGGGGTTCCAGTCTAATCACGCCACCTCTCGTCTGTCTTCCAGTGCCCTGCGTAAGTCTGAGCTCCCTGTCGTGAGACTGGCACGGACGAAGGACTCCTACTTAACACAGGAATACCAAGGTACACTGGGACCCCCGGGGGGCTGCATATGGAGAATCACTGGGGTGTCCAGCCGCAGGTGGAATATTTCAACCCCTGGGGTGGCAAGGTGGCTTGCCAAGGGAAAGACACATGCTCAAGGAGGCTTACAGTGGAAATACACATGTGGGGGTCGCCCAGAGGGGGAACCATGCACATGGAGGCACCTAGCCAAGCGCGAAAGCTGCCGGTGGCAAAACTCTGGCGTTGACGTCAACAGTGCTGGAGGAGACTCAGGGCTTATGAGGCTCACCTGAGGAGAATATCGCACGTATCCCGTCTCGATCACGTGAGAGTTAGCCGGCCCGAACTCCAGGCACGCTTCGTCAACCGAAAATGCCTGCAGGTCCCCTACCCTCTTGATGGAGGCCAATGCAACCAGGAGCGCTGTCTTCATTGACAGGAACTTAAGCTCCACTGATTGCAGAGGCTCAAAGGGAGCACTCTGCAGGGCAGTTATGCCACCCACGCCTGGGCCGGTCATTCCGCTTCACTGCACCACCGAGGGTACGTCTGTGGTCCGCATGACTCTGCTGGTACAGTTCTTGGGAGCCTGGTTAGAGCTTCCCAGACTGTCCCGCTGGGTCGCGAGGACCATCAGGCTCGGCTACGCGATTCAGTTCGCGCGGTCTCCTCCCCGCTCCTCAACCTCTTCATCAACTGGTGTTCTTCTAAACAACAAGAACCCACGAAATGCCCGATCAGTGTCGTGCTTTCCTTCCTGCAAGAAGGGTTGGAGCGAAGGCTGTCTCCCTCCACCCTGAAAGTGTATGTTGCCGCCAGTGCCGCACATCATGATGCAGTTGAAGTCTGGTGACAGAGGGGGACGAGAGTGGCGAGGCTCGTGAGCAGCACGCACTGTCATCCGAGAACTCTGTGTGCTCAGAGATGTGTGTGTCAGTTCTTTCTTTAACAGAATTAGGGTGCTGCCCGTCGGGGGACGAGCAGCGGGGATCGGAAAATCAAGGATTCTCCCCCGGCCCTCCACCGGGGGAAGGAGCGGCCCTGCTACCGTCTCCTGAAAAGAACTGGACGCCATCTCTGAGCAGCCTGTCTCAGGTGTGCCGCTTTGCCTTACGTTTAGCGGGGCGCGGGCGGGAGAGGGCTGTGCCGCCTTCCTATGGCTTCCTCCACGACGCGGCCCGGGTGAAGGCTGCTGCTGGGGCCGTGCGTGAGGGGCGGGAGCCGTGGGAGGGCGCCTTGGATATGGGGGTGTCGAGGAACCGGGTCCGCTTGGCCTCCCGCATATCAGGTTGAGCCACAGGTGTCGCTCCTGGACCACACACGTGGACATTACCTGACCCAGGGAGCGTGCGGTCACCTTCGTCGCTCGGAGAGCAAGGTCGGTGGCGGCACGCAGCTCATCAAAGAGCCCTGGGTCAGTCCTCCCCTCGTGCATGTCACGCAACAACTGGGCCTGGTAGACTTGCAGTGTTGTCATGGCATGCAGAGAGGAGGCTGCCTGCCCCGCAGCTCTATAGGCCTTCGCCACAAGGGTGGAGGAGAACCTACAGGCCTTGGAGGGGTGCTTAGGGTCGCCGCGGGAAGAAGCACTCTGAGGACATAGTTGCATGGCAACAGAGACCTGCGCGGGACACAATGTTCAGTCCCGCCCGCTCCAGCAGTGTTCAGTCCCGCTCCCGCCCGCTCCCGCCCGCTCCCGCAAAGATTTGTCATTTGTAGTCCCGCTCCCGCCCGCATCTGTGATATTATGTCCCGCTCCCGCCCGCAAATGCCCGCAAGACGGCAGGCAGGATGGATGTTCAATTTCTGTCTCACGAAAGGTCTTGGAAAAAAAAATGCGATTTGTGTCCGTTGTATGTTAACACCTTTTGGCATTTATCGCAGCAGGCAAAAGGTAGTTGATTCCCCTCTCCATCACGCACAACTGAAAAAGACTGCCAAATGTCTGATTTCAGGTTTCGTGATTTTTTTGTAGTAAATGTGCCTTTCTTTAGAGAAGTACTTACATCTGAAGCGCTTAGGCCTATATCTGAAGCACTAGAGGTGCTCTGTTCCTCGTCCATGCTGTCTATTTTGAACTTGAAGCTTTCATATTCGAACATGGAGCAGCGGGAAGGAATTGTCTCTAAACAAGTGTGCGTGAGATTAGGCCCCGCCCTATCCCAAACGACAACATCCACAAGTTTAGGCTGCTTAAAACGTTTTTATTGCTGCCAAACAGAATCTCCCTCATATCTACAAATTATGTACGCTACTTTAATCATTTATATATTTTACTTTACACTCATATTTAATTTGCGGGAGTGCAGCGTATCATCCCCTCCGCCCGCACCCGCAAGTGCACCTTCATCATCCCGCCCGCTCCCGCAATGACCTTTCAAAATTTGTCCCGCGCCGCACTGTTTTGCGTCGCATGCAGTGTACCCTTTGGCAGCCGCCTGATCGAGAGGAGGAAAGGCGGAGGAGGCCGCCGAGCGATCACGGGAAGACAAGGGTGCCTTCCAGGACCTCGTGACCTCCTCATGCACGTCCAGGAAGAAAGGCATTGGGGTCGGACGCTGATGAGGATCAGCGGCCGCACCCAAAAACCAATCGTCCAGCCGCGAGCGCACTGGACCGGGCGGTGGAGACCACTCGAGGCCAATGGCCGCAGCTGCCCGGGAAAGCATGGCCGTCAGCTCGGGATCAGACACGGACAATGCTGGCACACCCGAAGGCGGCAGCACAGCCGAATCCTCACTTCCCGAGGACTCATGCCCACCTTGTGATGCCGCGATCGACATCTCATCTTCATCTGGAGCGCCGAATGAGACCCGCGGCACGCCGAGAGACTGTACCGCGGGCTCATTCGGAACGCCCCATGGCATTTCTGTGCCATTGGCTTGTTTTATATACTCGAAGACGATAGGCTTTCTAAGCGAAACCCCATTCGTCGTCATCCGACGTAACTCGGAGTGACTAGGAAAGGGAACTGAATATGCAATATATCAAGTCAAGTCAAGTCAAGTCACCAGTGCTCTTAACAATATGGACTGTTTCAAAGCACCTTTACAGTGATAATAGGAAATTAATGTAACAGAGATTGTTTTGGCTTTACAGCAGCTCTAGAATAAAGTTATTGTCCAGTTTTGATCGATTCACTTCCGTTGCACAGATCATTAGTTATTAACTTAGGGGCCGCTTACACAACACTGTTCTAACAGAAAATCCTTTATGCGCTCCGGCCCGCTCATTCACACAACAACAGTGCCTGGTGGCTCGAGAACGCAAACCTTGAAATAGGTTCCAAGGTGCAAGCCTTGAAGAAAAAAAACAAAAAAACAAACATATATATATATATATATATATATATATATATACACATTTTGTATCTCTGCGCAAGCTTTAAGCATTTGAATTAGAATTTTAATTATGTTAGGAAAAAACTTCCATAACTGTCTACGTGCCTGCATCATTGTTACAACTTGAATTGTAAGATAGGGCTGTAGCAACATTGTTGCGCGACATTCAGCAATTGAGAGACGACGTTCTAACCATTTTTTTATATATTTTTTTATAATGCTAGATAGACCTATTAGATATCCCCCATTTAGCATTTTATGTTTTGAGGTTAATTTTTAATTAGTCATATGCTAGATAATTATATACTTTTTTAAATATTGTTTATCCTTATTATTATTTAATGGGGATATCAGTAAATTAGCCTAATCATAATACACACCTGCATGTGTAAACTTTGAAGAGTAAAAATGACAGAAGGTTATGTTAATTCAACTTTATTAAAACTGCATAATGGTAGGCTTTATCAAATTGCATTTCCAAAAGTCATACATTTGTGAAAAAAAAATGGAAAAAAATAAAAACGAATATACACATTTTTTTAAGTATAATAAATAAAACATAAAAAGCAAAGATCAGAACATTTAATGAACAAAACCGGGTTCTGTACATGGCAGACAGGGGAGCGTAGTCAAAAAAAGCCCGTTGATAAAGGTTGGTAACCGGAATCAGTCCAGGAAACATCAACAAATCAAAAAAAAGGAGCAAAGAAACGAATGAGACTAAAAAGCAGACAAATCCAATAAGTGAAAAACTAATCAGTGCGAGCGAGGCTATATGAGAGGAGATAAAACCATGTTTGATTAAACAATGATTTTTTGGCTGTATATCATAAACATTCTGGGTTGTGTTTCCCAAAAGCATCATAAGCCTAAGTAGACCGATGCCTCCACGATAAACTTAGCTCACGATAAATCTAATCCTGTATAGTATCTATTACATCAAAAACACATCTACTTGGATGCTTTTATAATACATATAATTTTTTTGCGAATTTCAGGAAAATTAAAACCATAAACAAGAGGGTTCAGGATGGGTGGAACAATAAGAAACTGCAGTGAAATAATAATTGACAGGCTTAGAGGGATATCCAAAGTCGCAACCCGACTCAGAGTGACCTCACAAAAAAGAGCAATAGAGAAATTTAAAAGGATCACTATGTGTGGAATACAAGTTTGATATGCCTTTCTTCTGAACTCTGGTGAACTTTTTGTACAAATGATAAGAATTTTAACATAGGAATATAATATAAAACTTAAAGGCATGATAACAGTTGTGGTCACTGTGAAAAAGCCAAAAACATTATTAATAATAGTGTTTGCACAAGACAGCTTGACAATTTCCCAGTTGTGACAATACACTTTCCACAGTTTGTTACCACACATAGTCAGCCTGGCATTTAAAATACAACCAATACCAATACAAAGCATTGAATAAATCCAGCTTATAGCTATTAAAACAGATAAAATCCTGGGAGTCATTATGCTGTTGTATTGTAAAGGTTTACAGATTGCTACATATCGGTCAAATGCCATTAACATTAATGTTGTATTTTCATTTGATGCATATGAATAAATGACAAAAGCCTGTAAGAAGCATATTTCACGGGACACAAAGTGTGTATCAGACATCAAGTCTGTCAGTAACCTTGGGAAAAAAGCAGCTGTTCCAAACACAGAGTTGATGGACAAACATGCAATCAGAATGTACATGGGCAGGTGTAAAGTCCTTTCCAGACAAATTGCAATAATTATAAAGGCATTAAAGCATATAATAGCACAGTATAAAATAATTCCCAAACTGAAGAAAGTATATTTTATGTACCCAATATTTTCAAACAACATCAAGTAAAAATATGTTCCATTTTCCATTTTTCGTTAAGCAAAGGATGGATTCATTGACCTGAGGATGAAAGAAGACAGAGTTATTAAGAGTCTTAATCCTAACTCTAACCCTACAGTAGGTACATTTAGTTAATTAATATAACTCTGCACCACTGCATTGTAACAAGGACACCTTAAAATTTAAGCTTAAAGTGTAACCAACTGTTTTCATGCTTATCAGCTTTGTATAATTGTAGCCACAATGTTTAATAAATCATTTGAATATTAATTATTTAGTTAGTTTAACAATATACATGTATATGAAATTGCATTACCAGAAATACCTTCTGTGATACGATCTGACATTACCATCACTTTTTCTTCAGAGAATGTGTGAATGTGCAGAGAATTAGGTTTAGCCTATGTGTGCTCTGTTAAGAAGATCTAAGAATCACCATACATGCTCTTTTATATAGCATAAAACAAGTCTCTGAAGACCTCTCTGCTGTGGCTTGACTTGCATAAAAAGTGCACCAGAAGTTTTCCTTAAAGGAACACTCCACCGTTTTTTGAAATAGGGCTTATTCACCTTCTTTCCCACATTTAGATAGGTGGGCAAATGCATTTTTGTCTCAGTGCATGCATTGTTTTAGTTTGACAGGGTCGGCGTGAGCTTAGCTTAGCATAATGAATGGAATCCTTTGTTGCCAGCTAGCATGTCCTGAATAAAAGTGATATATAAAAAAAAAAACCCTACCTAATTACTTCTTGTGGCCTGCGTATTCACAACAAGTAAAAATAGCGATGCAGATTAACACTAGTTTCGCTTAGAAAGCCTATCATCTTCGAGTATATAAAACGAGCCAATGGCAATGAAATGCCATGGGTCTGCGGAATTTGCATAGCGTAACTCCGCCCTACCCTGGGGGTATATAAGGAAGTGCGCTAGCAACATGCAGATATGTCTTCGCTGAGGAGCCGAGACTGAACTCAGGCGTTCCAGCGGTACAGTGGAAGTGGCAGGGAGACGTAACGTCTCCGTTCCCTACTCAGGGAACGAGGGTTACATACGTAACCGAGACGTTCCCTTTCGTAGTCACTCCGAGTTACGTCGGATGACGACGAATGGGGTTCCCAGTGTAATCACGCCACCTTCTCGACTGTCTTCCAGTGCCCTGCGTAAGTCTGAGCTCCCTGTCGTGAGACTGGCACGGACGAAGGACTCCTACTTAACACAGGAATACCAAGGTACACTGGGAAGCATATCTCAGTGGAAATATGCAATTTTGCCCAGCCCGAAGGGGGGGACTTGGAAAACACATATGACTGCGAAGGGCTGCATATGGAGAATCACTGGGGTGTCCAGCCGCAGGTGGAATATTTCAACCCCAGGGGTGGCAAGGTGGCTTGCCGAGGGAAAGACACATGCTCAGAGAGGCTTACAGTGGAAATACATATGTGGGGGTCGCCCGGAGGGGGAACCATGCACATGGAGGCACCTAGCCAAGCGCGAAAGCTGCCAGAGGCATAACTTTGGCGATGACGTCAACAGTGCTGGAGGAGACTCAGGGCTTATGAGGCTCACCTGAGGAATATATCGCACGTATCCCGTCCGTGGAGAGGAATGGCGAGCAAGCGAAGACACCTGAGCAGAATCTAGCACCGGCTAGTTGAAGCGAGTTCATGAGAAGAAACTGGCTCTACTCGGAGATTGTAGAATCTCGCGAATGTGTTGGGTGTCGCCCAGCCTGCAGCTCTGCAGATGTCTGTTAGCGAGGCGCCATGCGCTAGGGCCCAAGAGGATGCCACACTCCGAGTGGAGTGGGCCGTCACACCAAGGGGGCATGGTCGACCTTGCTGCTGGTATGCCAAAGCAATGGCGTCCACTATCCAGTGAGACAACCTTTGCTTGGAGAGAGCCTTTCCCTTCAGCTTACCACCATAACAGACAAAGAGCTGGTCTGAGCTCCTGAAACACTGCGTTCTGTCAACGTAAGCACGGAGGGCACGTACTGGACAGAGCAGTGCCAAGGCTGGGTCTGCCTCCTCCAAGGGCAGCGCTTGCAGGTTCACTACCTGGTCTCGAAAGGGTGTGGTAGGAACCTTGGGCACATATCCAGGCCGGGGTCTCAGGATCACGTGAGAGTTAGCCGGCCCGAATTCCAGGCACGCTTCGTCAACCGAAAATGCCTGCAGGTCTCCTACCCTCTTGATGGAGGCCAATGCAACCAGGAGCGCTGTCTTCATTGACAGGAACTTAAGCTCCACTGATTGCAGAGGCTCAAAGGGAACACTCTGCAGGGCAGTTAGTATCACTGAGAGGTCCCAAGAGGGTACGAGGGGAGGACGAGGAGGATTCAGTCTCCTCGCTCCCCTCAGGAACCTGATGACCAGGTCGTGCTTTCCCAGAGACTTACCATCGACTGCGTCGTGATGTGCGGCAATAGCGGCAACATACACTTTCAGGGTGGAGGGAGACAGCCTTCGCTCCAACCCTTCTTCCAGGAAGGAAAGCACGACACTGTTCGGGCATTTCGTGGGTTCTTGATGTTTAGAAGAACACCAGTTGACGAAGAGGTTCCACTTCAACGCATAGGCATGTCTCGTGGACGATGCTCTAGCGGAAGTGATGGTAGCCACCACCGTTGGTGGTAGGGTACTCAAACCTGCCTCGTCCCGTCCAGGAGCCACACGTGGAGGTTCCAAAGATCGGGACGAGGGTGCCATAAGGTGCCCCGTCCCTGAGAAAGCAGTTCCTTCCTCAGAGGAATTGGCCAGGGAGGTGCTGTCGCGAGGAGTACTAGTTCTGGGAACCAGGTGCGGTTGTGCCAATACGGGGCAACCAATATTACCTGCTCCTCGTCCTCCCTGATCTTGCGCAAAGTCTGCGCAAGAAGGCTCACTGGGGGAAACGCATACTTGCGTAGGCCCCGCGGCCAGCTGTGCACCAGTGCATCCGTGCCGAGCGTGCCCTCGGTCAGGGAATAATACAGGTTGCAATGGGACGAATCGTGGGAGGCAAACAGATCTACCTGTGCGTCCCCAAGCTGATCCCAAATCAGCTGAACCGACTGGGGATGGAGTCTCCATTCTCCAGCGAGAGGCCGAAACCGAGACAGCTCGTCGGCCGCCTGGTTCAGGTCTCCCGGGATATAAATGGCTCGAAGCGACCTCAGATGCTTCTGACTCCATATGAGGAGGTGGCGGGCGAGTTGCGACATACGGCGGGAGCGTAGACCACCTTGTCGGTTGATGTACGCTACAGTGGCGGTATTGTCTGATCGGACTAGTACGTGTTGACCCCTGAGCAGCGCCCGGAAGCGGTGCAGGGCAAGGCGTACAGCCAGCAACTCGATGCAATTGACATGCCAAAGGCGCTGGGGTCCTGTCCAGGAGCCCGCGGCAGCATGTCCATTGCACATGGCGCCCCAACCCGTGGTGGAGGCATCTGTCGATACAACAACATGACTGGAAACTCGTTCTAAAGGAACTCCGGCCCGTAGAAAATTGAGGTTCGACCACGGGGTGAAGGTCTGATGGCAGGTTGGAGTCACTGGAACTCGGAGCGTGCCGTGTTGCCATGCCCACCTCGGGACTCGATCGCGAAGCCAAAGCTGAAGCGGTCTCATATGAAGCAATCCGAGCGAATTTACTGCGGCTGCGGATGCCATATGCCCAGGAGCCTCTGAAAAAGTTTCAGTGGAACTGCACTCTTGCCCTCGAACTGGCCTCGAAGGAGGCCAGGGGAGGACCAGCGTAGGAACGGTCTGTGTCGTTTGTGTGACCCTCGATCGCGAAGCCAAAGCTGAAGTGGTCTCATATGAAGCAATCCGAGCGGCGTTACTGCGGCTGCGGATGCCATATGCCCCAGGAGCCTCTGAAAAAGTTTCAGTGGAACTGCACTCTTGCCCTCGAACTGGCCTCGAAGGAGGCCAGGGGAGGACCAGCGTAGGAACGGTCTGTGTCGTTTGTGTGACCCTCGATCGCGAAGCCAAAGCTGAAGCGGTCTCATATGAAGCAATCCGAGCGGCGTTACTGCGGCTGTGGATGCCATATGCCCCAGGAGCCTCTGAAAAAGTTTCAGTGGAACTGCACTCTTGCCCTCGAACTGGCCTCGAAGGAGGCCAGGGGAGGACCAGCGTAGGAACGGTCTGTGTCGTTTGCAAACCGTAGGAACGGTCTGTGTCGAGGAAGAATGGAGACATGGAAGTAGGCGTCCTTCAGGTCAATCGCTGCAAACCAATCCTGTGGCCGTACGCATTCGAAAAGGCATTTGGCCGTGAGCATCTTGAACGGCAGCCTGTGAAGGGAGCGGTTCAAGACGCGCAGGTCAAGGATAGGTCGTAATCCACCGGATTTCTTCAGTACAATGAAGTAGGGGCTGTAGAAGCCGGACTTCATTTCGGCTGGAGGGACAATCTCGATCGCACCCTTCGCCAGTAGGGTGGCGACATCCGCTCTCATGACAGGGGCATTGCCACCGACCATAGTGAAGCGGACTCCCCTGAAGCGGGGAGGAGACCGCGCGAACTGAATCGCGTAGCCGAGCCTGATGGTCCTCGCGACCCAGCGGGACAGACCGGGAAGCTCTAACCAGGCTCCCAGGAACTGTACCAGCGGGGTCATGCGGACCACAGACGTACCCTCGGTGGTGCAGCGAGGCGGAATGACCGGCCCAGGCGAGGGTGGTCATTAGCCACGTCCTGCCAGAGGAGGCCAGGGGAGGACCAGCGTCCCACGGGGGCGTGCTCTGGCAGGGGTCTGGCGACAGAGGGGGACGAGAGTGGCGAGGCTCGTGAGCGGCGCGCACTGTCATCCGAGAACTCTGTGTGCTCAGAGATGGGAGAGTGAGTTCTTTCTTTAACCACATTAGGGTGCTGCCCGTCGTGAGACGAGCAGCGGGAGTGGGACAACCAAGGATTCTCCCCCGGCCCTCCACCGGGGGAAGGAGCGGCCCTGCTGCCGGCTCCTGAAAAGAACTCAAAGCCATCTCTGAGCAGCCCGTCTCAGGAGCGCCGCTTGGCCTGGCGTTTAGCGGGGCGCGGGGCGCGGGGCGGGAGAGGGCCGTGGCGCCTTCCTGCGGCTTCCTCCACGACGCGACCTGGAAGCAGCTGGCTGCTGGGGCCGATCGGGAGGGGCGGGAGCCGCAGGAGGGCGCCCTCGGCGGCGAGCAGGCTGAGGCACCTGTGCCGACGACTGCGCTGCCGAAGCAGCGGGGTTTTAAAGCCTCAGTCTGCTTCTGGGCAGTCGAGAACTGCTGGGCAAAGTCCTCGACTGCGCCGCCGAAGAGGCCAGCCTGGGATATGGGGGTGTCGAGGAACCGGGTCCGCTCGGCCTCCCGCATATCATCCAGGTTAAGCCACAGGTGTCGCTCCTGGACCACACAAGTGGACATCACCTGACCCAGCGAGCATGCGGTCACCTTCGTCGCCCGGAGAGCGAGGTCGGTGGCGGCACGCAACTCATCAAAGAGTGCTGGGTCAGACCTCCCCTCGTGCATGTCATGTAACATCTGGGCCTGGTAGACCTGCAGAGTCGCCATGGCATGCAGTGAGGAGGCCACCAGCCCCGCAGCTCTATAGGTCTTCGGCACGAGAGTGGAGGAGAACCTACAGGCCTTGGAGGGGTGCTTAGGGTCACCACAGGAAGAAGCACTCTGAGGACACAGTTGCATCGCAACAGAGCGTTCAACCTGGGGAACCCCAGTGTACCCTTTGGCGGCCGCCTGATCGAGAGGAGGCAAGGCGGAGGAGGCCGGCGAGCGATCACGGGAAGACAATGGTGCCTTCCAGGACCTCATGACCTCCTCATGCACATCCGGGAAGAAAGGCATTGGGGTCGGGCGGCGACGAGGGTCAGCGGCCGCACCCAAAAACCAATCATCCAACCGCGAGCGCACTGGACCAGGTGGCGGGGACCACTCAAGTCCAATGGCCGCGGCTGCCCGGGAAAGCATGGCCGTCAGCTCGGGATCAGACTCGGGCAATGCTGGGACACCTGAGGGTGGCAGCACAGCCGAATCCTCACTTCCCGAGGACTCCTGCCCACCTTGTGATGGAGCGATCGACATCGCATCTTCCTCTGGAGCGCCGAATGAGACCCGCGGCAAGTCAGTGGACTGTACCGCGGGCTCATTCGGAACACTCACGGGTTGCATAGTGCTAGAGGGGGGTGTGGAGCGTGGAATAGTCGGCGCTTTGTTCCACACCGTAACCCTCAGGTCACCCTGGCCGCCAGCCGAAGTACCAGCTCTCATGGAGCTCGTAGATCGGGGTGCGGGTGAGGGGACTCTACCGCAAAGGTCATTGAGTCTCGACCGCAACCGTGCGATGGGCATGTTCCCGCAATCAGAACATGACTCATCCACAAACGCTGCCCTTGCGTGCTCAACACCCAGACACACAAGACAGCGATTGTGCCCATCAGAGTCAGAAACGAAAAGACCGCAACCAGAAGTGCACGGGCGAGGCATCTTTAAAAAGACGTGCCGCGTGCAAAGCTCTTTTGTGAAAGGAGATTTCTCCGCAAGTGTTGAAGCGACCAGGGAGATGAACACACACACTCTGGCAAATCACTGCACAGATAAGCAGGGAATGTGCACTCGCTGGAACTCGCTGTCACACCAACACCTGGAGAGAGGCTCGTCTCGAAGAGAATGAGAGATGAACTCAGTATTGGCTTGTGGAGTGAAGGATCAACTTGGCTCCGAAGCGAAAACATATCTGCATGTTGCTAGCGCACTTCCTTATATACCCCCAGGGTAGGGTGGAGTTACGCTATGCAAATTCCGCAGACCCATGGCATTTCATTGCCATTGGCTCGTTTTATATACTCGAAGATGATAGGCTTTCTAAGCGAAACCCCATTCGTCGTCATCCGACGTAACTCGGAGTGACTACGAAAGGGAACTAGATTCATTCACCATGTTCTCAGTTGTGTTTGTCTTTTAAATGACAAAAAGTATGTCTTAACCCAGCCTTCGCCAGCAGGTGGTGATATAGATCTGTGTATAATTTAGGTAGTATGTGGCATGTGAACCTCTCCTAATATTATGATTATGGTGTTGAATGGTTCAAATTCACGGATAATTTGTTGTTTTGTCGTTAGTGAAAATCAATATTGACCTTGTATTTGAAAAAAAAATCCTCATATAATAATGAAATGATTCAGTGATACAGATCGACTATTTTTGACTGACAAAATGCCGGCGGCCGGGAAGAACAACAGCTACAGTGAGTTGTTCAAAACCTTTCTTTTTAGTAAACTTTGTGTACACAAAAAATGTAGTCAATGATGGAGTTCATGTGTAGAGCCCCTGGTGATACTTCGAGCCCAGTTTTATGTTGTGTCGAGCCTTCTTAGTGTTTTAAAAATAGCGATTTTGATGCTATCATAGAAGTGCCCCATGCACTCCCATTCAAAAGGCATTTTGACCTAAAACGAAAATACGGTCAATATTAAAAGTGGCGTTTCCATTCTAATTATGCTTTTACATGAAAGTTTGACTCGGGTAGATTAACAAAAAAAGCCTAGGTTCAATTTTGGCGAGAGTTACCCTTTAAGACTGAGATGACTCCATGTTTAATATGCACATATTTTGTGGCTCAGATAAGGTCCAGTTCTGGTTTATTTCTTTGCTCTTGGCTGACATGTGGCATTGCTATGGCCTGGTGTGGCCCAGATCTGGCAAACAGGAGTGAGCAACCCAAGGGCTGTCATTCCACGCTGCATGTGGGCCAGATCATCTTTCCACGTGTGCCAGATGTTATGCATAAACTTCACAACGAATTGTGTGTGTTTGTAAGCTATGATTCTATTTTGAAACTTCTCTAATATGAATATAACTATATTCAGCTTTTCTCTCGTTCCCGATGTCATTGGCTAAGCAATACTGTTCAACTCTCTCCACATACATCGCCCAGTCTTCCACCGTACTGTCAAAAGCATCCTCTAGAGCGCGCCAATACAGAGTAACTTTTTGATTTTTATCTCCTATTTTTTCTATATTTTATTTCCTTTATTTTATTTCCTTTTATCACCTAATTTTAACTTCAGCAAATCAGCACAGTGCTCATACGACAACGTTTGGATTACTACAAAAACTGAGAATTCTTTTACCCGACCAGCTTACATACCGGGAAAGGAAAACACAACTGCCTACAAGGATAAGAGAAAATGCCTCTTCTGGAATCTACTTGCTGCACCAACTGCCACAGACTTTTACAAAGGATTGCAGTTCTAGAAACAAAGTTACTTACGGGACCACCAAACCAGACGGAGCACACAACAGAGCTTCGTCATGGACACCCTCAGCATACCGGTGAGTCCCATGAAACTAGTACTCCTCGACAGGTAGAGAAACAAGCCGATCGACTTACTAATCGATGGCACAAACAGGGAGCTAAACCCAAAGGCACTCGAGACATCAGATTGTCACGAGCATCACATATTACCGCAGTAGCATCCTCTACCCCAGATACAGCTCTGACAAGGATTGCAAACACTGGTCTGCTACCACTGCCTATACATCTTGAGAACAGATTTGAAGTACTAATGAATGTAAATGAGGAATCCACAAATGTGATGAATGTGATCGAACACAGACTGAATAGGCCAGTAGCTAACACTGATGCTAACTGGCGCTCAAGGTCGAGCAGACAGCGGCACTCAGCTCAGAGCGCAGCTGAGCCCAGGACTCTGATAGTGGGGGACTCCATAATCAGAAACATTAGCACCAGGGATACAACTACGTGCTGCCTTCCACAAGCAACAACTTCTGATATAAACAGGGAACTTCAGAACATTCTGATGAAACATAAGACTGCTAATCGACTCATCATACATGTGGGGAAGAATGATATTCATAAAGAGCAGTCAGAACTCCTTAAGAAGGATTTCAATGAACTTTTTGAAACACTTAAAAGACTGAAAGTTCAAACATTCATCAGTGGACCACTACCAGCAAGAGGAACAAACAGGTTTTCACGGTTGCTTGGGCTAAATACATGGCTGCAAAAAACCTGCAATATAAAAGCAGTGAACTTCATTGACAATTTCAATCTTTTCTGGAGTCAACGACAACTGTTTCATCGGGATGGCCATCACCCAAACAAACTTGGTTCAAGAGTGTTAAAGGACAATATCTACTTCTCCCTAAATCATCCTTCTGCGGTTTGTGCCAATCCACTCAATCTGAACGGCACACACACACCTGGACACAGTATGAATGACCACGGGACTTCACTTCAGCAGCAAAATGGACATGATAACACCACTCCGCCACAACAACCTCTGCTCACGGACACAATCTCAGCTGAGCCCTGCACACAGAGCTCACCACAGATAGCCATATCAGAACTGCTTGAAGATTCAGCACCCAAGGACGACTTCCTGGAAAACAGCCAGGGAAGCCAGGACAGCATATTACAACCTCCTATAACACCAGAGCAACAGCCCCTTTCACCAGACACTTTCTCCCTCTCCCCTGCAACGCCATTACTGTGCTTCTCACAGAAAATGGAAGAACTGGTGCATGCTGGAACCAGACTATCCCACTCTTTTGCTGCAAGCCCCCAGATACCAACTAAAAAAAGACAGGCACCACTACCACCAAAGCCTGCGGGCCCAGCTCGCCCTCCCCCTCCTCCTGTGAGAGCTCTTCGGCCTCTGCCACAACGCCAGGGCCCACACCCTCCTCCTTCTGCTCGAGGTGAACCAAAAACAACTGATACCAGCTCTCAGTGATATGTGTCGGGTCCCCGTTTTGATAACAGTAACTTTCTCAAATGTTTACAAAACAAGCGGGAACCCAGTGTGCCTGTATCTTTCTCTATTGCTGTTCTATTACATGATAGAAAGTCTAAGGCCTTCAATAGCCGTACAGCAAACCCAACTAATCTGGTGCCTATTACACGTCAAACTAATATTGCTGTGGGGAAAAGTAAGTCTGTTAAGTTAGCTCTTTTAAACATTCGCTCACTTAAAAATAAATCACTTCTAGTCAACGACTTAATAACCACAAACAACCTGGATTTTATGCTTCTAAATGAAACCTGGCTAGAAGACAGCTTCAGTGCAACAATCCTCAATGAAGCAGCCCCTCCTAACTTTACTTTTATGAGTGTCTGCAGAGCTGTTAAGAGAGGTGGGGGTCTAGCTGCTCTTTTTAAAGATATCTATCAATGTAAGCAAATATCATTTGGGAATTACTTGTCTTTCGAATATCTGGGTATTGTGTTAAAAGGTGCTCCACGCATTTTACTTTTCATTATTTACAGGCCTCCAAAATACTCTCCTTGCTGAGGACTTTACAGAACTGTTATCAACAATTACCTCAGAGTTTGACTGTTTTGCCATTGCTGGAGATTTTAACATCCATATAGATAATGCAGAAAACAATATGGCAAAAGAAATCAAAACTGTTTTAAAAACATTTGATCTGACTCAGCATGTACATGGACCCACACACAATCGTGGACACACTTTAGATTTACTTATCAGTAAGGGTCTAAACATTTCATCGATTGTTATTAAGGATGTAGCACTGTCTGATCATTTCTGTATTTTCTTTGATATATTGATCTCTCCTGCCACTGAAGCTAGATCTGTGTCTGTCAAGAAGAGATGCTTAAATAAGAACACTAGTGTCCTATTTATGAAGGCTATATCTTTAACACCAAGCATATCTGCAGACTCTGTTGATTTTCTCCTTGATTCTTTTAACTCAAAAGTTAAAGGTGTAATTGATGATATTGCTCCTGTGAAAGTCAGGAAGAAGAGTGGCAGACAAAAGGCACCTTGGAGAAACTCAACAGCAGTGCAAAATATGAAAAGACAATGCAGAAAAGCAGAGCGCATGTGGCGGAAGACAAAACTTGTAGTCCATTATAACATCTACAAAGACAGCCTTCATGCTTTCAATATGGAACTAGGCAAAGCTAGACAGACTTTCTTCTCAAATATTATAAACAGTAATTTAAACAACACACGCACTCTTTTTGCTACTGTAGAGAGACTGACAAACCCCCCAAGCCAGATTCCCAGTGAAATGCTCTCAGACAGCAAGTGCCGTGAGTTTGCTTCTTTCTTCTCTGAGAAAATCAATAATATCAGAAAGGTGATCAGCACATCCTTGACTTGCGCTGGGGTCAGACAGATCAAACCACCTGAGAAAGTAGTTACTATGTCTGATTTCAAAGAAATTGATGGCAAAATTTTGGAAGAAACCGTACAGCACCTTAAAACATCAACCTGCGCTCTTGACACACTTCCCACATCGTTTTTCAAAAGTGTGTTAAACAGTTTAGAAGCAGATCTTCTAGAAGTGGTAAATGCTTCACTTCTCTCTGGGAGTTTTCCAAACTCCCTAAAAACTGCAGTTGTCAAGCCCCTCCTGAAAAAGAGCAATCTGGATAAGACCATATTAAGCAACTATAGACCAATCTCAAATCTTCCTTTCATAGGTAAGATCATTGAAAAAGTTGTCTTCAATCAGCTGAACAAATTCTTATGCTCGAATGGATACTTTGACAATTTTCAATCTGGTTTCCGACCGCACCACAGCACAGAGACAGCGCTCATAAAGATAATAAACGATATTCGCTTAAATACTGACTCAGGCAAATTATCAGTGCTGGTACTACTCGACCTCAGTGCTGCATTTGACACTGTCGATCACAACATACTTCTGGACAGGCTGGAAAACTGGGTGGGGCTTTCTGGGATAGTCCTAAAATGGTTCAGGTCATACTTAGATGGGAGAGGTTATTATGTGAGTATAGGAGACCATAAGTCTGAGTGGACATCCATGACATGCGGAGTCCCTCAAGGCTCAATTCTTGCGCCACTCCTGTTCAACCTGTATATGCTCCCAATGAGCCAAATAATGAGAAAGAACCAAATCTCTTACCACAGCTATGCAGACGACACACAGCTCTACTTAGCCCTATCGCCCAACGATTATAGCCCCATTGACTCCCTGTGCCAATGCATTGATGAAGTCAACAGTTGGATGTGTCAAAACTTTCTTCAGTTAAACAAAGACAAAACTGAAGTCATTGCGTTTGGAAACAAAGATGAAGTTCTCAAGGTGAACGCATACCTTCACTCTAGGGGTCAAACAACCAAAAATCAAGTCAGGAATCTTGGTGTGACACTAGAGTCAGAGCTTAGTTTCAGTAGTCATGTCAAAGCAATAACTAAATCAGCATACTATCATCTGAAAAATATTGCAAGAATTAGATGCTTTGTTTCCAGACAAGACTTAGAGAAACTTGTGCATGCTTTCATCACCAGCAGGGTGGATTATTGTAATGGACTCCTCACTGGCCTTCCCAAAAAGACCATAAGACAGTTGCAGCTCATACAGAACGCTGCCGCCAGGATTCTGAGCAGAACCAGAAAATATGAACATATCACACCAGTCCTCAGGTCTTTACACTGGCTCCCAGTTAAACTTAGGATTGATTTTAAAGTATTATTACTGGTATATAAATCATTCAATGGCCTAGGACCTCAATACATTGCAGATATGCTCACTGAATATAAACCCAACAGATCACTCAGATCATTAGGATCATATCAGCTTGAAATACCAAGGGTTCACTCTAAGCATGGCGAGTCTGCTTTTAGCTATTATGCCAGCCGCAGCTGGAACCAGCTTCCAGAAGAGATCAGATGTGCTCCTACTGTAGTCACATTCAAATCCAGACTCAAAACACATCTGTTTAACTATGCATTTACTGAATGAGCACTGTGCCAATGTTCGTCCGACTGTTTGTACTGTATTTTATTTTTTATTTTTCTAAACTGTTTTAATTATTATAATATATAATACTATAATACTTATTTCTTTTTATTATTTTAATTTCTTCTATGTAAAGCACTTTGAATTGCCATTGTGTATGAAATGTGCTATATAAATAAACTTGCCTTGCCTTGCCTTGCCTTGATTACTGACTCAATACACAACACTCCTTATGCACTTTATTATCGCAGGAGGATCGCTCGAAGGTGGCATTCTCAAATTCCATCTCCAGATGGCTATTTCGACAATTAATTCCTTAGAATTAAATGTAGCCAAAGAACAGCCAGACAAAATATTAATACAAGCTTCTCAAATCAGATGAGTATTAAATAATTTATCAAAATTAAATGCAGCAAGTGGATGAAAAGTGCCCGTTCTCTTGAGCGTAATGGGGGTGAAAACACAGAACCTCTTGTGCAGTTTAACTGCACCAGTAAAGCCAGCTGAGGAAACATTTAAAGAAATTGTGGACGTGCTGCAAATGGATTTGAATCCAAAGCTCTTGATAATTGTGGACGGTTTTCACTTTCATTAGCGTAATCAACAAAAGAGCACTCGCAGAGCACTGCCAATTCGGTGATTGGGTGTCTGACGCGCTCAGAGATAGACTTATTAATAATAATAATACATTTTATTTGTAATGCACCTTTCTCAGACTAAAAGCGCTACAGCATGTACAGAACAAAATAATCAAACATGGAAAAAATACAAATATCAAAAGATACACAGCAATAAATTATAAATAAAAAGCTTGACTAAAAAGATGTGTCTTTTCTTAAAACAATCCACAGAAGCAGCATTCCTAATAGATGCTGGTAATGTGTTCCATAACTTAGGCGTGTTGTAGGAAAAGGCCCTTCACCCCATGGTTTTTAATTTCTGGGAGAACTGCATTGGTCTCTCAGTCGACAATGCAGCTGTGAACATTGGATCATGCAATTCCATTGCCTCTAGGGTCTTTCAGAAGAATCCCAACACCTATATTCATGGTTGTCCTTGTCATGTGGCACATAACAGCGCCAAAGCTGCAGGAGTGGGATTTTTTAAAGTGAGTTAAGGCCTGATTTATCTTTACATGTAACTTTTTATTTGTATCTGTAGCAGAGGCGTGCTACAACTTTATAATACGCTGATTGAGGTGGCCAAATATGGACGGGATTCCGGTCAGAGAATCAGGGGTCGCCGGGTCGGAGAATAGATTCTTCACAAAGATGCATTTATTGAACAGTCTTTGGGTTGTCATCTAAATCAGTTATTCTTTGGCAACAATGTCTGTATTAAAACTCATTTTCACTGAGGGCCACTTCAGCATTATGGCTGCCCTCAAAGGGCCGGTTGTAACGGTAAGACTTTTAAAATGTTAATATATTGTCTCTTTATTTGATTATTACTTAAGTTACAAATATTGTATGCATTTGCAGGGGTGTTTCTAGGTTTTAAAAACATCAGGGGATGAGCCCGAAACATCAGGGGCTGGGTAATAATGATTTGATACAGAAAATAATGTATATTGTATATATGCAGGGGCAAACTGGCTAAAAAATTCAGCCTTGGCACTGTAGCCACACCAGCACACCTTACCACACAGTCATGCGTATTCAAATGTGAGGTAGTTAGGGGGGTTCAGGGACATGCTCCCCCGATAAAATTTTGATTTCTCTGACCTACATATGTGCATTTTAAGGTGTTTAAAGGCCAAAAAATGTGGATAACAATAGCTTTAAAAGCATGTCAGTGGGCAGTAGCATAAATTATTTGTCAAGATAACAGATTCTTAAAAATGAGAATGAGGATAAATGTTGCAATGAATGATCCACACTACAAAATGGAAATTGCAGAATGTTTCTGCTTATTGTTGACAATACACAATCACATATTCCAAACAGGAATGGCCTTAAATGAGAAATCTTTCAAGGATTATTTTGCATAGATGTTACATTTCAATCAAAAACCAGTGCAATCTTTTTGTGTCCAGAGGCAAATGAGCAATTTATATTAGCATTAAAGATTGGTTTCAGCAACTTGTTTCTTTCCTGAGTTAATCAATGTTTTTGGCACTAATCAGTTTAAAGTTCAATTGTTCACTCATAAAGACAGTCACTTGTCGCCACCTACTGGCTTAATGATGCAAGTGGCGCAAACACAGACAAGCGGAGTGATACAAATGGTGAAAAGGCTAATACTGGTACCTATATTAAAATAATATAAAATATAAATATATTATTTTTCAATCAGTTCTATGCAGCAGAATCAGATTTAACAGATTTATTTTTTTGACCAATTGTCAAAATAAAGTATAGTCCTACAAAGCTATTTTTACCAGAGCATGAGCAGAGCAGCAGGGAGAGGACCAGTGAACGAGAGGATCGTGATTTGTGTAATTTTACCAGTGTTGCCCAGCACGGCTATAAACACCATGTAACAGCACAGTAGTGCTATTGCAAAAAGAAACAAGTACAGATAAATTTCATGTCGGCACTTTTTTTTTTGCGGACTTTGCCTTTTTCCGGTGAACGTGAGCAGAGCTCGCAACACACACACACACACACACACACACACACACACGGAGGTTGCTTGCGGAACATTGAGCAGAACGCGCTGTGAACACGGAGCGGAGAGCACAGCGCGCACACACAGCGGAACGCGCTTCGAAGTTATGCATCTTCGGAAGCGGACTCGCACGCAAAGTCATAAAACACGCTGAGCCAGAGTCAAACCATCTGGGGCGCGGCAGCTTTTTAGTATCTTTCAGCCAAAAACCGAAGATCCTTAACAGTAATAACAGCCTTATCAATGCAAATAGTCATGATAAATTGTGCAATGATACATTATTAATGTAAACACATTGGTGACGCAGTTTAGAATACTGCCGATGCTACTATTGATTAGCGTGTTTCTCTTGTGGCAAATTACGGCCGCTACAGCACTCAAAATTTGCCAATGGTAACCGCAGAACGATCGCGGGACATCAATAACATACATTCGATAAAGATACATATGCAGATGTACTTACATCAAGGCATAAACGCATTATACAGAGCATAGACAAGCGTGCAGAGATGAACATTCACCAAATCGTCTTCCTGCGTGTCACACTATAATCAGTCGTGTGGCCAACAACTTCCTAGGACAGGCTTTCGTACAGTATCCTAATTACGTGCATTGACTGAATGTGTTAAGATTTGATTAATGCATTGCAGGTGTCCAGTTTTGATTTGGAGGATATGGTAGTGGACATTGGTTACTGGTTCAAGGGTAGCACAAATCGGAAAGAATACCAGACAGGTATGCATGTTTGATACTATTAAGTGTAATATTGAAATGCTGCGCTGTAGAAAATAAATGATATGGAATTAAATGTCTGAAAAGGAGTTTTGTGAGCTCCATCAAGCGGAGTACATGGAGGTCCTCCTGCATATCTCGGTTCGTTGGCTAAGCCTTGAACGTTGTGTGACCAGGAGCCTGAGGCTGTATGAACCTCTGGCCAGCTACTACAAATATGCTAGTATGGTCATCAGTTTTCAATTTCATTATGCAGCAACTACATGGATTGTTAGTCACATACTTGTATTAATGACAACCTCTTGTTTTGTGTTATTTATTGATTGATTAAAGATGAAAATCAGGCCAGGTTCAAGAGGCTTGCGCAGACATTCACCATGACAGAAGTTTACCTGCTGTTCTTCTAAGCCACCGTACCAACTTTCACTTCTTTCAACTTGCTTCTTCAGAGAGAGCAGTCGTCAATATTTTTGTTACATGATGAGGTGGGATTGGATTTTGCTGTTTTTTTTCCAATCTGTGTTTCTTGCTGATATCTGCCGCATCAGCATGTTAAACCATTTATGTTAGCCTGATGTGCTGCAGTTGAACATTGGGTTCACAACCCAGGGCTAAACTTAACAGATTACTCGACGAGGGTGACATCACACCACAGCAGGTGGATTCATTCCATGAAGCTGTGTTGTGTTTCCTGACAAGTGCTGTGGACTATGCACTTAAGAAGCTGCCACTGGAAGAGCCACTGATCAAACATGCAAAATTTGTAGATGTACAGCAGAGGGCTGAAAGTGACATCAAAGATGTCCTGTACTTTGTTGAAAGGTTAGTTTTTTTTCTCTAATTATTGTCTATCAATGTTGTTTTATGATGAGGGTATGTTCACTCCTAAACTGCACATGAGCTATTCTTATGTGGCTTCTCCTCAAAGATGCATATGAACTGATGCTGGTTGATGACAATATACCTAAAACTTAAAAACTTGTAACTCTACTTTCATAAATAGGTTTCCCCATCTCCTCCCATACCATGGGCCAGAGGAGCATGACCTTCTGGGTGAGGAGTTTCTAAATTATCAGACCATTCGAGAGGCTTGCTGCCATTGCCCAGCTGGTCCTGGTGTTGCCCCATGCAAACGCAGACGCTGAGACGGTGTTTTCAGTTGTGGGACTGAACAAAACCAAGAGAAGAAGCAGTCTAGCATTGGATGGCACCCTGTCATCAATAATGACCAGATGGCCAATCTGGAGCCCTGCTTCAAATGGGAGCCCCCCTCAGATATCACCAAGGCCTCCAAGAAGGCCACAGGCCAGTATAACCATGCCCACAGATCATAGACAAGGACTTTTGATCTGCATCTGATACTGATTATGCCTAATTTTTTTGTTATTTTTGTAATGCATTCATCTGTATTATTGCTTGAAAAAGTTGTACTGTTTAAGCACTTTTTTTGTTGCACTTTATTTGTTTCTGATGGACCATGTGGTGGGAGGCTTTGAATGAAGAAAAATGTCCCTCCCTAATCATTAAGTGCTCTTAAGAATACAATTATGCACAGCATAGGCTAGGTTTCGGTTAAGAATTAGTTTAATACCATTCTAATCAAAATATCAATCAACCTACCTAGGTCAAATCTTAACCCTCTGGGGTCTGAGGTGTTTTTGGGGTCCTTGAGATGTTTTGACATGCCCTGACATTTGTGCTTTTTTTCAGTTGCTTATGAACATATTAATGGCAAAGGTGTAATTACACTCTATTTAGCACAAACAGGGCTACCATAATATGTGAGCAACATGTGTGTACATGTGTGTATTTTTGAGAGAATAATGTTTATGCATGGTTATTGAAAAAAAATAAAAATGAAAGTTTCTGAAATAAGGCCACAAAACACATACTAAATATGTGTCCTTAAGACTTCTGAATAATGCGTTATGTCGCCTAGAGTTTTTTCTTCAAAATGATGTGAAAATAATTCTGCCTAATCATTCACATAAAACAATACATTGATTTAAATTTTGTAAGACACTTTTTGTTTGGAAAGGCAATATGCGCAGGGTCCAATGACCCAACACCATCATGAATATTGAGTGGTTCACACCTGAGGAGACAATGCCCCCGCATAATGGGGCTGCATACATAATGAGCCTTTCATTCAGGTGTGTGACTGAGCCACAAGAAAGAATGCAAGGACAAAATATGTATGTATATAAATATATGAGCAGAAATTGGCAACATTATAAGCTTATTTGATGTGTGGCAGTATTTTACAGTAAAAACTTTATAATCTATCCGATTTTTGTAGTCGATTTTTTCTCATCTCAGTATAGCAATAGAGTTTGGTGAAAGCTGTTCATTCATTCACACACAATAACGCAATTCATTTTTAAACAGTATTTTTGCCAGCTGTAGCTAAACAACAGCGCGCATCTGTGCATTCATTCATTCATACACTGAAACACGATTCAAATTTAAACAGTCTTTTTGCGTGTACAGACACTTGCGATTAGAACAAAGCAAATATAGAACTGACCTATTCCTCAGCTTGATACATTGCTCCTCGAAATTAAACTTCCAGCACTTCTGAGGTAAATTTTCCAGGATTATTATTAAGATAGTATTATTTCTCACAGCGTCGTAAAGTACACGAGTCTGAAAGTGAACTCGCGGTGTGTGTTATCCAGCTCATGTGGGCGTTTTACAGGTTTGCATGGATCGCCTCAGATCATTTGCGTTTGAATAGCGCATTAAAACTTAATGAGATGAGAATAACTGACATCTCTCTCTTTTCATACATATTACATCCCATATGGAAAAGGTTTGCTAAAAACTCCTGTGATTCTTATATGTTCCAACAGAATATTGTAAGGGACATATATGCTGCAAAAACCACATATATAAATTGTATAATATTAGTATATTTTTAATCATATTATGTCATATATGTCCTACATACAACTGAAGCCATATAGATTTTCATGATGTAAAAACATAGGAAAATAATGCTAATTTAATATGAATGTCCAGCATGGACGTGTATAAAACAGTGCAGTTTACCAATCAGTATAAGGCTGTACTTCACTCATGCTTGTTCTTATCTTGTCCTAAGTCGAGGCCTATGCCTGTAGTCAATCATGGTTACTGTATATACTGTATAATCAGCCTTAGATGAAACACAACATTTAAACTACACACACAAGCACACATTTATTAGAGTGTGTTCTACAAGATACAGTTGCATATTTCACATATAAATAGTTTTCATTTTAAATCCTGCATCACCTGTTTTCATTTTCATTTGTGACAATTTCTCTAAACTTTATCACAGTACTACTATGGGTATACAACATGCAGTTCTATTCTTAACCTACAAACATACAACTTTCCTAAATGTCGAAGTGATTCTTATGGGTAAAATAAAAAATAAATTCTAAAAAATCTAAAAAAAATAATTCAGTGGCTTAGTAAATATCACAGAAATAATTAACTTTATTCACTTAATAAAATCTCTGAATATCATTTACTTGATAGTTTGAGTTGAACATACCGAAATAATTGACTAAAACTCCAACAATTCATTTTGTCTGAAATTTACAGTTAATAAAAAGAAGTTTTTCACTAAAATAATTTAGTATTTGACTAACCAATTATTTATTTAAATTACACTGAGCTAATATATTTGTGAAATTTCCATCACCATATTTGAGAATGGATAATTAAACTAATCTGTTTCAAGAACCACAAATATTACTTAAATAAAATCATTATTATTAATATTTAACACGCATAAGAAATTGATTAAGTTTACTCAATTAAAACAATGCACCCCTCCCCCACCCTCTGACGTGACGACGACAGCTCAACAGTTGAGTGAGCGCGCGCTGTTAACTCTCTTCAGTCTCCAAAGCAACAGTTCTCCTCTTCTCTTCGTCGCAGAATTGGTGCATTTCCTCTGTGAAATTCAGGTGTGTGTATGTTTTATTTTATTTGTATAATCATTAATGTGCTTCAAATCATTTTATTTAATGCGAAAGAACATACAGAGACGCAATGTTACTCACGAGTTAAACGAGTGTCGACTAGCGCCTGCCTTTTCGCGTGATTGTAACGCCTTGCATAAAAAAACACACGACTATATTCCTAAAGATAATGAATATAAATAATTTGGATGATAAACTGTCCTCAGAACTGTGCACTGTTTGTTTATTGGCAGGTGATTGAGTCAGTCGCGTCGCAGCATCTTTCGGCTGTGAGTGACGCAGGACGGCGGTGTAAAGTTAGAGGCTCCCCCGCAGTGGCGAGTCCATCTCCGGGATGGGAATCAGCGCTGATCCGGTGGATACTGGATAACAGACCGGTTGATTACACTTGAATGTTTAGGCCTAAATGTTTAATTTTTACTTCGAAAATGTTTCTTACATGAGTTTAAATGTAGGCAATATTGTATATGTGTTAAAAATAGTATAAAATATGCTGCATTGCTGTAGGCTACTCATTGACAATAAAGGCCAATGTCATGTAGTTATACCGGTGGTTGTATGGAATATTTTTACAAAGGTTTAGAGGAAATAAAAAAAGTTAATATTACTGGCATATAAACACAGTTAATATTACTCATAAATATTTGTTTTTAAATGTTTTCCCCCCAATTATTTCTATTCAATTTTATTTGTTAATGTACCAAATGCAGTTACTCAGATCTATTTAATTTGTTTCACTTACATTTACTCAGTTAATACAGTGTATGTAACTGATTTCACTGCTTAAAAATCTAATCAATTCTAAGTGTAAAAATGTTTAACCAAAAAATTGAGTAAATCATATTAACAGTTTTTAGAGTGCATCACCACCAGAGTTCATATACAAAAACATATTCCAGCCAATTTTCAACATTTGAATCACTGTTCTAGAAACATATTTGACTCAACTTTGTTCATTTGCAATAATATGTTATGATTTGTTCACAAACAACAGGCTCAGACAGTTCACAATTAATGTAAATACACGGTCTCACAATGTCATTGCTTTATAACTGCTCTTTCAAATCCTGTAGGAAAATTAGCAGTCTTCATAAAGGTTTGTCATCATATATTCACCCTCATGTTGTTTCAATCCTTTATGAATTTCTTTCTTCTGCTGAACAGAAAGGAAGATATTTAGAAGAATGTCAGTAACCAGACAGTTTCTGGTCTCATTGACTTCCATAGTAGGAAAAAATATATGCTATGGAAGTCAACGAGACCAGAAACTGTCTGGTTACTGACATTCTTCTAAATATCTTCCTTTCTGTTCAGCAGAAGAAAGAAATTCATAAAGGATTGAAACAACATGAGGGTGAGTATATGATGACAAAATTCTCATTTTAAAGTGGAGTATCCCTTTAAAAATGTGCCAACTGCATATAAGTGAATCAGATGTTGGTCATCAAAACATGAAATCTGTATGAAACACATAAATAAATGACACAAAATGTGTATAAATTCTATATGACTTTAATTTGAATAGCATATGATTCAATATAAGAACTTTAAATGATTTATATATGAATTTTATATATTTCTACTAATACCATACACATTTGCATACTTTTTTCATGTAAAACTCATATAAGTCTTTTAACAGTATTCATATATGACACAAAAATCCCCTATAAGTTATATGTGTGCTATTTAGTATGAAATGGGCCATAATCGGTCTGATTTTGTATATGACATATATTGGCCTTATACAGTGGCGGACTGGGACAATAATTCAGGCCGGGAATTTGACTCCACTGCCAGGCCACCTCTGCTGCAGTCACCACCACCCTATTCATGTAATCTACTGGACTGATAAACTTGTAGGCTAACCCTATTAATGAACCAGGTAGACTACCAGATGCAATATAAATGAATACAAAAATAACCCTTAAAAACTCACTAGGAATACACCATTTATACTACCAAACCAATGACAAATAGAAAATTGGCTTTTTAAAAGAGATAATAAGAGACACATGTTGAAATATTTACATTTTATGTATTTTCAGTGCTCAACTCTAGGGGTGGGCGATATGGCAAAAATATAATATCACGATTTTTTTCAGAAAAATCACGATTCACGATTTTATCACGATTCTTTTTTTAATGTTGGTTTTACTATTTTGTGACTGAGCATTACAGCCAAACTAATGTCCATATTTTAAAAACAAAGCCTTAGGTAACAAAATATAAAATAAAAAAGAATAGCAGACAGGGGCGAAGATATTTTTTTTGTCATTTTCTTTGTTATTAAATATTAAGATCAAAGATACACATTACACATACACAACTTAATATAAAAATTAAATAAACAGTGCTTTATGTTTTCAGCTGCAGTAGGTGTATTTAACAGTAGCATTGAAGAAAGTACTTAAAATAACAAAAATAACAAATATGAAAATAAAACAAAACATAGACTTCACTGTATAAATTATACATTGATACTTATTAAAGCTACTATTAAAAGTTATCAGTCAGGAGCAGTAAGTGATTTTCTCTTTGCATTTTGTTGTTTTATTAACATTAAAGGGATAGTTCTCCTAAAAATGCTATTTGTCATAAGTTACTCTCTCAAGTTGTTTTAAACTCGAATAAGTTTCTTTCTTCTGTTGAAAATAAAAGTTATTTGGAAGAATGTGGGTAACCAAACAGTTGATGTACCCCAGTGACTTCCATAGTATATTTTTCTCCTATGGAAGTCAATGGGGACCAGCTACTGTTTGGATAGCCACATTCTTCAAAATATTAATATTAGAAAGATATATTAGAAAATATTAAAAGGAAATTAATACAGGTTTGGAATAACATTAGAGTGCGTAAATAATGAGAGAATTTTTATTTTGGGGTGAACTATCCCTTTAAGGAGAAGCGGCAGCGTGTTTACTATTACTACTGTCTCTTTAAGAGTTGCGCACGACGCGTCTATTATACACGCATTTGACAAGCAGATTTTCTCTCAATTTTCTCAAGTTTGCGTTCACTTTAGACATAACCGACTTTGTTTATGTAAACCTTGTGTGTATTTGACAGTATTAGCACAATAAGACTCAAAAGATAACTTAGTCCAGTATCCAGGCGCTGGTAGACAGGCTTTTAGTGCATGTGAGCTTCACATGTACGCGCTGAGAAACGCACACGTTAGAACAGCGCATCAGCACGCGAATTAAATGTTTAACCGACAAGGCATTAAAGCACTGCACTGCGTCTGCATTCGTAGTTGCACACCAGCCTATCACATGCCAGGCTGATGGTCTGCACAGCGGCAGCCGGCAGGCCAGAACGACCGTCAGGCCACCGGGAAATGTCCCGGTGCTCCCGATGGCCAGTCCGCCCCTGGCCTTATATGAAACACAGAAGGTAATTCTGGCTGATTTAAGTAAGGAAGATATATGGTGGCTGTATATGAACCATGCAGGTTTTTTTCATATGGGATAAACTGAGAATATTTATTCTTTATATAAATTACTTAATTTAAAAGAAGATAATTCAAGTTTCATGCCTGTGTCTGTATGCCTGTTTGACTGAGTAATCGCTGAGTTATGGTTCATTTTCGGACGCGTTTCAGAATTGACTTCACTGACAGAGAGAAGGCTGAAATCGCATCATGTTTATTTTTCTTTATTTGGCAAAAAGCACAACACTTTGTTTTTATTGTGAGTATACACAAAAATAATACACACTTAACAGGATCGAATGATGTATGAAACTTGTTTGTAAGATCAAAGTCAACAGAGTATGTTGAGTCTCTTTTGCACTGATAAGAAAAAAAGCGAGCCTATCGCGCCGGCGTGATTGTCGACCCCAGGGGGTTAAACACTGGTCTATGAATAAGGCTTTATTGTGGTACATAGGCAGTCATTTAGGCACAACAATAGTTTTCTGGTTGAATGTTCAGCTCAAGTCTAGAAGGCCCTACAAGTCATGATGCCGAACATGAATCAGAATAAGTTCAGGTATTGCACATCTTTTGCAGATCACCCAAAAATCCATTAGAATGCAGGAAATCACATCCACTTAATCCAAAATTTCCTGGGGGTGGACCTTCAGCTATGTCTGCTTCACAGAATGTAACCAATATTGTCCATCTCCAGTAGGCTGCCCCTATCAACAGCTTTGGGCCTCCCCACAAACCACCAGAATGCAGGGTACAACATGGGTACAACATCAAATTAATTCCAATTCTCTGATATCTGAGCCCCCAACTTGAGTGGCTGCATGCACGCCATAATTTTGATCACCCCTGACAAAATCTCACTCCAAGGTTTTTTTAAAAGTTGGCAGGTATGTCATTGCCATAGAAACCAATGCAGATATATAGAAAACGAAAGAGCTGCATGGACACACAAATCGGATCTGAACAGTTGCGATACACAGCGTGGACATCATTTTAGATCAGATTCCAATCGGATACAAAAATAATCGGATTTGGACTGACAGTGTGAACGTAGCCATGTGAGCTACTTTACGTCAATATTTTAGCCATAGTCAATGCTTAATTTACACATGTGGTTGATGAACTGATGCTGTGCCTATCTCAACCACAATTTTTATAGGCAGTATGTTGTTAACTGAGTTTCTTTTGTGAGTGCTGCGCTCATTTTGTTTACATTTCTCCTCGAGAGGCTGCACAAGCCTCAGCAGCGCAACCTTGTTACCATCAGTAATACATTTATTATCCACTATCGATCGCAACTTACAATAAATGTAATAAAATCAGAATAATATCTTGTTTTAGTGATTCCCAACTCGGTAAACATATAGATCTCATCGGGCCAAACAACTTTCGTGCTCAAAGTTTTAAGCCAGCCCAACAGGAAGTCAGCTATTATGGGTTGTTTGGAAAACACATGCTCTGGAATTTGATATACTCCTCCTAGGGAATTCATTCGATCACCATCAAACTCGGTGTGCATGAAGACAAGACATTGAGGATGCTAAATTGCTAGCGGATTTTTGAAATCTCGAACGATTTGGCCGTGGCGAGTAAACTAATTTATGGCGAGAAAAGAGAAAACAGGAAGTGTTATAATTTCTGCATACATTAACTGATCTAGCTGAAACTTCAGCAGTGTGTTCGTTGTAGGAGGCTGATCAGATGGATGTAACTATTGTGAGTCAAAGTTATAGCGCCACCAACTGGCAGCAGGAAGTGTGTCACTTTTAAAATGAGGGTTAGTTTTACCTTCAGTCACAAAACTCGGTACATATATTGATCTCATCGAGCCGGACAACTTTCTAATTTACAGTCATTAGCTCCGACCAACAGGAAGTCAGATATTTTGGGTTGAATGTATTTTTTTTAAATTTCAGACTCTGAGTTTTTAGCTACTCTCCCCAAGTGGTTTATTTTATTCAAACCAAACTTTTTCAACATGATTAAAATACATTAAAGATGCTAAATTGTGAACGGATAATAATTATCTCAAACGGTTTCGCTATAGTGAGTGATGAAAGTAATGTCAAAAAAGTAAACAGAAAGAGTCTATTAAAAATAGGTATATTGTGCCATCTAGTGTATAAATGTGTTTTTTTTTCTTTTAAACAGTATTTTAAACTACACTAATTTTATTTTATTCAACACTGCATTTTTATGTATATTTAAACATTATCAAAGACTACTTTCTGTCAAAGTAAGGACGTTATTTGTATTTATTTATAAATGTTCTCTGTCTCTGTCTCCCTCTGTCTGTCCTTCCCCTCCCCCTCACTCCCTCAGTCTCTCTCTCTCTCTCTCTCTCTCTCTCTCTCTCTCTGTTCGTGTGTGTGTGGCTGGCTGGCTGTTACAGTGACAAGAGTTTAAGCCTTTCATTGCTGTGTGATTTTTCCTGCATTAAAGGATAAAGAAATTTCTAGTCTTTTTGCAATTTTTGGATATGTATTTTTTTAAATGTCAAAAATTATGCATAGAACCAATATCTTTTAAATGTATTGTTTGCTTTAAATAAAATTAAGATTGTATGTTTGGTAATTGAAGCTGAATGAATTTAAAATTAATGTGCTATATATATATTAGAACAAAGTATTTGTTTTCCTTAAAATTTTTATCAACACTAACTTCATTCTCCTCTGAATTATAAATCATGTATTCTGTATAAAATAATACAACCATTAAAAAACACGTTTGAGTTTATTTTTCAATCAATGTATTATGTGTAACATAAAAATATGCAGATTAAACAGATATGTCTGAGGGCAAGACATGAAAACGAATAAATATATAATATTACCAAAAGAGGGCAGTTTAGAGTTATTTTTAAACAGGGTTGGATGAATCAGATAAAGAAAATATATTTTGTTACAAAGACATTTGGTTAAAAAAAATCAAGTCATACATAGGGCTATACTGCCCTCTTGTATTCAAAATATCAAAATAGTACATCCAATTTTTTATCAGGTAGGCCTATTGTATTTAGACATAAATATATTTGGTATGTGACTGTGAGGATATTTTCCCACCGGTTAATCGACGCGTGACACTAGCGGGGGCTTTTAAATCGCTAATTTAAAAGCGAAAGTAAAATATGTTCGTCCACACGGACATTGATAATGGTGTGGAGCAGAGCGAGCATTTTCAAATAATTCCAATGGAAGAAGGAATGAACTAAAAAACATTCACTCTGTTCTGCTCACTCCTCACCGTGGACGCGGACCGTTATGAAGTTACACAGTCTGACAAGAGTTTAACCCTTCTGTGTGCTTTGGTCTGCATTAAAGGACAGGAACTGTATTAGGCCTTGTCTCTTCAATAAGTTTGATTAACATATTTGAAGTGCACTGACAACATGGTTTTATATAATTAGTTTAATAATTAGATTAATAAAAATATAAAAAGACAGTGAGATAAATACTGTACTTAAAATACTTTTTGAGCTGCAAAATATAACTTTGCACTTATTTCAACGTGACCTATGACATCTTATGACATGAAATCCATCTAAATTTAAATGCTCTCATGGATGTGGCTGTTGTGGTTCACGGTAAATGTGGTGTATTCAGCCAAATTTGATATGGTTCTTTTACATTTACCGGGTTTAACTTCATATTTCCCATCGTGCACAGTTACCCTAAAGGCACTGGGCTGGCAGTGCCACCGGCTTGGGCCCATCGCCGCTGCTTGCAGCTATATTTATTATTATTATTATTATTCTCCAAAGTGAATTGCATTTTTGAGGCCTTAAACATGCTCGAAAACTCTTGCACTTTTGCACACGCATCAGAACTGGCGAACATTTACATCTGATATGTGTTTCAGAATTGGGTGGGGCAAAATGGCTCGATAGCGCCACCTATAATGGTTCAACGGTGTGCGCTTCCCGCTACGTTTCACATACGTGTATGGAATTCGGTACATACATGTAATGACCCAATACCCACAAAAAAGTGTCTTGGAGCATAGCCCTAAACACAACAGGAAGTCAGCCATTTTGAATTTCCTCTCCGATTTTTGTGCTATTTTTGCCATTTTCAGGCCTCCTACTTTAACAAACTCCTACTCCTACTACAGTTTTGATTTGATAATTTTCAAATTTGGTGAGTGTAACCTTAAGGCCTCTGAGACGTTAAATTGTGAAGATCTTGAGGTTTCGTCAAAGGGCGTGTCCCTGGCGGCCTGACAAATTTAGATGTTTTGCCATGAAACAGGCAAAATGTTGCCATGAAGTTTTGCCCAAACTTCACGTTTGATAAGTGTCCTGGCCTGAACACATCTACATGCCAAAATTTTGTTACAGTCATAGCGCCACCAGCTGGCAGCAAGAAGTCTGGCAAATAAAAATGACTTTGACGTACTCCTCCTATATTTACCTACTTAAACGCACATTGCCCTCCATGCTCTGTCTTGCTAAAGCCACCAAGTGGCGGTGGCACGGGTGGGATGGCCCTTTCAATCGCTGCTTGCAGCTTTAATCTTTTTCTGTTTGAGAAACACACTGTCACAGCAGCCAAAAAAAAAAGACAAAAGATCTAATAAGAGTTAAGAGCCCAACTAAATGAAACAGAGTTAAACCTTAATTCTCAATAACAATTTCTGTAGACGCCTGACAGAAATAAAGTCAATCTGGTTAATAATAATTGTTACCAGTCACGGAAAGTAGGGACACAAGTAGGTTCTGGGGCATTTTGAGTTATTCACAGATTCTGAAAGTGTAGTCTCCAAGCTTTCCAACGATGTGTAACACATGGAAATCTGATAATAGTTGGAGAAGTTGTGGCCATTTGAAGGTAGGCACTCAAAAAAGCACAAAGGGGAGAAAACAGCCTCTAAAGATTGTGCAGTTCTCACCTCTCTCTCCTGCTGGGAGTGACAATATGGCTCATTTACATCTCATTTACATAAGCCATGCCCCCTGTAAAGCTCCCCCTGTAAAGCACAGGGGGGAGTAGAAAGGTCAGGAAAATGTGCCATCAAAGAAAAAATATATATGTTTGCAAACAGGTAATATATAAATAAATGTCTCTTAGCATCTACCGATAAAACTGTATAGGCAACTCTTATGTACACTGAATAAAAATTATTTTTTACGCAATGAAAGGTTTCACAGACTAGGAATAGGGATGGGCGATATGGCCTACAATCCATATTGCGATATACATTGCAGCCTCTTGCGATAACGATATCACGATATATAAATTATAATAAAACCATTTCAGAACAGGTTACACAGACCCTGCTTAACAACTGCTAAATGTAGTTTTAAAAGAAAGAAAGAAAGAAAGAAAGAAAGAAACGGTGCAAATAGTTTTGAGAACATTTATTGTGCAAAACTGTAATTATACAACATAATGTTGCAGATAAATAAAATTCAAGTACACTAGCTGCAGAGACTTTAAGTAGGCCTAATGTTTATATTATGGCTTGGAGCTTATGAAACCCCAAATTTAAAATTTGAATATTGTGAAAAGGTTTTCATAAAGCTGTAAGCCATAATCATCAAAACTATAACAAATAAAGGCTTGAAATATCTCTCTTAGTGCCATGCCATAGACAGTAAAAAGTGCAAAACAGTGCAGAAGGCACCAAATGTAGTTTTAGTTAAGCTATTTTCTTAAAGTACACAAATAAAAAGAAAAATGTATAATAAAAAGAAAAAAATATATCAATCAATCAAAACAGAGCTGGCCCTCCTGACCACTTTTACTTGGTAATAGCAGCATAAGACAAAGGTCTTTGTGACACAGTCCAAATGATATCACATTCGCATCCTCTTCAGTGGACTCTTCTGTGTTGTGACCCTTGGCGCTGGGCATGTGATGTCTCTTGCCTCGTCAGCACAGAATGGCCTGATTTTTTCATACAGATAGGTCTGCCTGTCAATGTTCAGTCCAAGTGGGGCCAGGACAGGAAGACCGTCGATAGGGGGCAGATCTGCTCCGTTGCGCAGTAGCTGATATTCGACAGGTTGTGCATCACAGTGAGCTTTTGCAAGCACCACACCTGGTCTCTTGGCATCAAAGCTGTGACATTTTAAACATGGCAAAGTATTTTTTCATAAAAAAAACTGTCATGTGTATGTTGTTGCTATGTTATATTGTATGTACACAATGTGAAAGTTTCAATAAGTACCTGAAGTGCTGATAACTCTTGATCTGTGGGAGTCTACGGAAATGGCGAGTCAGATGCTGCTGCCAGTCGAAGGTCTGGACTAAAACTTTGCCCTCTGCCGTTCCAACAAGCTGTGGGATATTGAGGTGACTCACAGGAGAGCTGTTTTCCACAACCTGATGACAAAAAAAGAAGAGGAAGAAAAAAAAAAGATCTTCAGTTAAACGTTTTATTGAAGCAGAACAGAAAACAGCACTGAAGTCATTAAAGCAAAGTAAAGTTAAAGTACCTCAGCGATGTCTGCCAAAGTGTTGACTCTTGTCTTCATGTAGGCTTGCTTGAGGAGTCCAAAGCCACAGTCAGGTGAAAACTTGGTGTGGCCAACAATAAGGAAGTGGATTTCAATTTTATCATGAAGCTTGTGTCCAACCCGCCAGGCAAGGTACCAGAGCATGAAGTTGTTCTTGTTCTGCCCACTGCAGTTGTCACAATGAAGATCCACCTCTGTTTCTCCAACTCCAAAGTTGCAGAAGAAATGATGCATGTAGCTGATGACTTCATTGCTTCCCTTAGTAGATGACATGCCTTCATCAATCAGGTAATTCACCTGTTTCTGCAGCCCTTCACAGGAAACACCAAATAGGCCACATTTCCGTGGGGTCAGGAAGTACATTGGTCCTGGCTGGAGAGGGTTTGAGGGAAAGTGTAACTGTAGGAGACAGAGGGAGAGAGGGAACTTGGATTAGAATGAAATTTGTGTCTATTCATAACTATCCAATAAAGATATAAATTACTATATTGATGCTATTTTGCATTTGCGCTATTATCAGGCTGCTTATTCTCATGCACCAAATCGCCCTTTAAGGGACATTAATAATGAAAAGTGAAGTAAATGTGTGTGAAATATTACCTGCTGAGCAAAATCAAAACTGTAATGCATCCTAATCTTCTTGCTTTCTGGTAGGGACGGTCCAAAAGACAGGTTAGAGCCAGAGCAAATCTTTCTGCAGGCAGCAGTCATGTCGTTGTACACAGCCCTCTCTTTCTGCACAAGGCAAAGATGATCTTGTTGCTTCTTTACTGCTTCAGACTTTCTATCATCTGGGAGGTTTGCACCTCGTATCAGCTGCTCGTTATTGCTTTGGCACTGCCAGCAGAGATCTGTGCGCGGCCGGCAACTTTTGATGTGTGGGAGAAGTCGGTTCCACAGTGCTTTGAAACTGGTTTTACAAACTGCACGCTCACCTGAAAAACAGATATTGCTTATGGTTAATTGTATTGTAATTGCTAATAGTGCTTCGCATTATTTCACATTATAAGCACTCAATTCTAAATCAATGTTTACACATACCAAGCTCCTTAGCAGACTTCATGTAGAGACACCACACTGAGGCCTTGGACACATGAGTTGGCAGCAACTTCACATGCCAATCCTTATGCCCAGGCTGTCGGCCAGGCTGCATGATGGCATTGTCTTCTGCATAGTTTTTTATGAAGTCCACAACTCTGTTGATATCATCAGGGTGGATAAACCTGGCTGGTGGACGTGGCAGTGAGTGCTTCTTCCTCAAACGTGGTCTTGCCCCATTCTCCTCATAGTGTTTCACTATATCAGCCAGGGTGTCTCTGCCAATGCTAAAAAAAGAAAAGAAAAAAGAAAAGTTTAACATCATGGTCTTGCTAACAGGCATCTTGTCTCCTATTTCAGAATGTATTGTACAAATTATAGGTACTTTTACTTTACTGAAGTAAATTTTATGATTAATACTTTTTACTTTTACTTCACTACATTTTAGAGTCTGTATCTTTACTTCCTGGTTTAGTCCTGGTTTAGACCTCAGTTAGTGGTTAGACCTGGTTTGAGTCAAATGATTAAAAAAAATCCTGTACATTAAACTCTTCATAAATACTTTTACTTTGACTTATAATGCACATTTTACGGCTACTGATACTTATACTTTTACTTAAGTAGGAATTTAATCGGATACATTTACTATTACGTTTGTAAATCCTTGGTAAGAATATTAAGTAGTACTTCCTCCACCACTGGCTAAATAATTAGCATCACATTCAATTCAAGAATGCTAACAGGCAGGTTTACGTGGGCTAAGTCATTAACACCAGTCAATTCAAGCAATTGAAGCATTATTCAAATTAATAGCAGATGCTCACATTACCATCTAAAAGCTCATTATAGTAATGGTTTTTTTTTGCCAAGTGATATGATGCTAACGATTACAATTAAAACGACAGTCTTGAGCTAGCTAATAACAATAGGTAGGTATGGGAAGGTCTAAACATGGACTAAACATGAGATAACGTGTACGTGTTCTTAGAATGAACACAAAACGACAAACTTTGATGTTTATGGAAACTCACCCCATAAGAAACAGAAAAGTATTCTTGCAGATCTCATTGCCTCCGATGAAATAAGTCGTTCGAGCACACTTTCTCTTTGTCGGGGTCTTCTTTGTGGATGTAACCATCTCCGAAGTTTGCACTGTGCGTCTGTTTGCCTCTAAATGTCCAATAATTCGCATGTCCTGCCACTCTTTTTCCGCAGCTAAAGAATCCAGCCGTATGTTGTACATAATGTCTGGAGAAAGCTTCTGACTACAGGACTGTCTCCCATGCAGAGAGTTCTCTTTTCTCCTCGTGTAGCATTTACAGTCAAAGTTACGGATTTTCCCCATTTCACTGTCTATATCCCCATCAAATGTTACTATCGATATAGCCTCTGATTTCTTACGGTCCAACTCGTCTGACGCCAGTCCGATACATTCTTCCTCGTCTTCATCTTCGCTAAGTTGTAGATTAGGGATATTATTCAGTCTTATCATGCCGCTTTCATCGTCGCTCAGATCATCTTCAGAATCAGTGAACGCTTGTTCATAAGCATCCGGCTTGTCGAAGAAGTACTTCAAAACATTTGTGTAACGGCCACGGTTCAGCTCGTCTGCGACAATCTTTGCGGCATCCATCTTCATTGAATTTTGATATCAGATAAAGCCGGCCAGAGCGCTGCATAAGTAGCCACGCTGTTCCCTTGGAGGGCGGGGTCAATAACAAAAGAAACAAAAGCCGGCTTATCCAGTATAGAAATACACACCGACAATGACACGCCCCTACTGCGTGCTAGAAGCTCAGAAAAACACGCCGATTTCAACCTTAAAATGGCCGTCATTCTACATTGCATGTGGGCCAGATCATCTTATCACACGTGCCAGATGTGGGCCGGATCTGGGACATTACAATGTTGCTATTTGGGTATCGCCGACATCACTTTTTCGGCTTTTTAAGAACTGGCCAATAGCGTCTGGCTGCAGACTTGCACTTGCACTCTCAGACCTGCACGCTCAGACACCAGCGCTCCATCTGCTGTGACGTCACTTGCAATCGACACAAATTAACCGGAAATATGTTTCCAGCAGTTCATTCGCATTGTATTGACGCTGTTAAAGCACTAGCGTGATATAACGCCACCGAATTTCCCCCCCAAAAGTTATATCTTGCAGCTTTCATTCATCAAAATATTATGTTATATTATAAATTTTTTCAGGAAATAAAAAAAAACTGAATTTTTTTTTAGTTATTAAACATTGTATAGTTAAAGTTGGTATTATACCTTATATTGCTATCATATACTGTTGTCTACCAACATTAACACAACATTTCCCCAAAATCATGTTTAATCGGGGATATGAGATGTATGACTTGGGAGCAGGGAGATACGAGGTTACGCTGTCATTGATTAGAATGGAACGGACACAGACGTCGCTGCTGCCAGCAGTGTTCATCAAAGTCTGCGGTCGCGTTGAGCCTTTTGACAAGAGAAAAGGCTTCAATAGTTAACCAAAGCTAACGACTGTGGTTACAATACATACATCTTCCTAAACTCCATTTTAAAGGTTTAAGAGCTATAAGTGAAGCAGAACAAAAAACGATGAGGTGACTAGGCTGTCTAATAGGCGGAAATTAGCCTAATCTGCACACAAACTTACCTTCGTGGCTCATGGGCTTCCTTCTGCACCGAAGCATTACAGCTATTGATTTTTAACAAAACAGGCCTACTCAAATGTATCTAACCTAACTATTTTCACTCGTTATTGTCTAAAAAACATACAGAGTTATCCAAAGATAGGCTTACTTGGTGCAAGTAACTTAGACAGCCCTTTTTCTCCCATAAATAAAACCTTGCTACTTGGGGTATTTTACATGCACAGTGCCAACTTTGAGTCCGTAAAATAATATTAAAAACAATAATTTAATGCTGGTATCCAACACATTTAATTCAATTCAAGTATTATATTAGATACATTTTAAAACTTCAATGCAAACGTATAATAAGCCTAGTAATAAGTAGACATATAAAATACATCAATTACTGATATCATAGTTTAAAATCAGAATTAAGGCTTGCTTTACGTGTTGCTCGTCGAGGATTTCTTAATCGACGCGGAGTGAAGAAGCGGTGGAGTTACGAGGATTCTCAGACAGTTGAAGTGTCCAGTGGAGTTAAGAGATTTGCTCTCTAGCTATTTTCAACACTTTAGATTGGTTAATAATTTGTAAAAATAACAGAACCACGTGGGGACTGACCAATAGCATAGATTTGTGAAAAAAAAATGAAATTGACAAAATTTGGACATATGAGGTTTCCGCCCGACAGCGACGATATATATTTATTTATATGTATACTTACAGAAACGATTTTTGAACGACATTGGGAGCTGTTCTCAATCCGACACGAACCACACTATGCGTCGATTGCAAGTGATGTCCCTTGCAGAGGAAGCGCTGGTGTCTGAGCATGCAGGTCTGGGAGTGCAAGTGCAGGTCTGCAGCCAGACCCTTCTTGAACTGGCGTAACTGCTGCCATTTTTAGAGCAGAAGAGACATTCCCTGTATTGACAATAGCAGAGATGTGGGGTACAATAACTGGCAGAGAGTTTTTCAAAACAGTCGTAGGGAGGGGATCAAGTATGCAAGTAGAATTCATTTACAGAACAAGTTTACAAATAAAATCAAAATCAACAGCACTGAAACTTGAAAAAACGAGACCAGAGCGATTAGGAGAATGCACCTCAACAAGTTCAGAAGTATCCTCACAGGCATTGGCGTTATAAATATTCTTTATATTGGTGTTAGTTTTAGATGAGAAATAATTGAGAAATTCGTTACAATGCTCAATGGTAGAACAGTTGAAGTTACTGGGAGGTTTAATTAGATTAATGACTGTTCTAAACAGAACTCTCGCTAAGATGGAGAAGCGGCAGCCACATTACGCCAGTGTTCTCTTAAGCATGCACTTGTGAGCTCAACACAAATTCCGTATTTGCAGTCTGCACAATGAGAGTACACAAAAGAGGCTCCTTACTGATGAAGTCTTGCCACAAGCACAAACAGAGCAGGCCAAAACAAAACCCCGGATTTCACGAGCCATGGAACGCCACCAGAATCATTGTTTAACAAGAAAACTGGTCAGATTCACTCCTGGATGGCAAGCCACGTTGGAACAATGACCCCATTGAATAACGTCGGACCGTAATCCCTCCTGCACAAACAAGCAACCCGGCAACCCCTTCTAAGGCTGTGCAGACCTTCGACTCGATCTCCCATGTGAGTGTAGAGACGACAAGTCTCACAGGTATTATGCTCTCGGGAGTGGACGGACGTTTGGAAAAGTAAAAAATACGAGACAAAGCATCGGGAACCCGGACGGTACGAAAGGGAACACTCGAAACGACCCAAAAAAAGTTATTATATAACACACGAGGGAAATCATTGTTGTGTCCATGAAGATGGGAAAAAATAGGCATAAATCTAGCTTACACATTTACCCTAATTATTATACGCCTGTTTAACCGAAGCTAATTTGGGTGGGTTTCTCCCATCCCCAATGTAACTTCTCTGTCTTTTACGGCCCTGACGAGAACGTCGGTCTCCTCGGCTGTGAACCACTCCTGGCAAATCCGCCGTTATAATAGGAATCCGCCATGGAACAAGCGCGCCTGCTCTTAAAGGGAATGTGAGATGTTGCTCTGGGGTGCGTTTCCCGTACAACTATATAGCTCGCTGCTTAACCCCCTGAGGTTGGGCTCGTTTTTTTTCCTTATCAGTGCAAAAAAAAAAAAAAAATGTTTTATCTTATATGCTTGTGTTATACATCAATCGATCCTGTTAAGTGTGTATTTTTTTTGTGTATACTCATAATAAAAACAAAGTGTTGTGCTTTTCGCCAAATAAAGAAAAATAAACATGATGCGAGTTCTGCCTCCTCTCTGTCAGTGAAGTCAATTCTGAAACGCGTCCGAAAATGAACTGTAACTCAGCGAATACTCAGTCAAACAGGCATACAGACACACAGGCATGAAGCTTGAATTCTCTTCTTTTAAATGAAGTAATTTTTATAAAAAACAAATATTCTCAGTTTATGTAATCTGTATGAAAAGAGAGAGATGTCAGTCGTTCTCTTCTCAGCTAATTATTTTTAATGTGACTCCGCCCACGGAGAGGGCGCGCTATTCAAACGCAAATGACTGAGGCGATTCCATACAAACTGTGAACGCCCACATATCAGCTCGAGAAAACACATCAAGTTTATTCAGATCATTGTACTTGTTTACACCGTCTCGCGGCGCTGTGAGGAATAATAATAATGGAAAATGTACCTCAGAAGTGCTGGTATTTCGAGGAGCAACGGATCCTGAGAATACTGTAGTAAGTTTTTTTCATTCTCAAGTGAATCGCGTTTCTGTGTGAATGAATGAATGGCAGAGATGCGCGATCGCAAAAATACTGTTTAAATTTGAATCGCATTTCTGTGTGTGAATGAATGATCCGCTTTTAGCAAACTATACTGAGATGACTAAAAATCAACTGAAATATGTTGAAATAAAATGTATTTGTATAAGCAACGTATTAAACTGCAAATTAACATTTATATTTCTTATATAAACAAAAGACCTATGTTACAGACATATGAAAGACAACATTTCGTTGACTAGTTTTGGATATACATTTTTACTGTAAAATATTTGCCACCTCAAATAAGCTTTTGTTTGCCAATTTTTGCTCATATGTTAAATATAGTATGTTTTGTCAAAAATAAGGTAATCAAATAATATGTTATTAGTGTTTGTTCCAATGTAATAAAGTAATGAATCCTTAACTTTGAAATATGTATGATAAAATGTATACTTTAGTTTTTACAAAGAAAGATTGCACTTGAATTGTTGTTGTAATTGTAACCTTTTTACTAAAAAATATATATTTACAAGGTAGCTGTAAACTTTTCTTTAAATAACTTTTATGGTAACACTTTATAATAACTGCATTAGTTAAGCATTAGTAAACAGTTAATTCATCATTTATAAAGCATTAATAGACATTAACAAGCAGTTTATAAATACAGTTATAAATGCAGTATTCTTAATTTATAAGCATATCTATAATGTGTTTAATAATTGTGTTTTCATACTTAATTAATGATCAATTTATCATTTCTAAATGAAGTATTTCATTATTTACAAACCGGTTATTTAGGAGTTGTCAGTGGTTCATAAGGTCACTTAGAAAGTGTAAGTAAATTATTAATAAACTGTTTAAATACATATTATTATTCAGACATATAGTAATAGTTACTTAGTGTGTTAATAAATGGTTTATTAACATGTATTTCTACTGTAATTCAGGGTTAATTCGGGTAGTTATAAAGCATTTAGTAGTGGTCAGTTAACTATGTTTGTGAGCCAATCTAAAGTGAGGACTAGTTATGCTTTGTAAAGCGTTTATAAAGAAGATTTAAAGGCTGTTAATATTTTTATGTTCTGTATCGCTGTGTTGTATTTGTTTACTTTTTCTGTTTAGAAGAAAACTGAGTCTTTAAATCTCCTTTATAAATGCTTTACAAAGCATAACTAGTCCTCACTTTAGATTAGCTCACAAACATAGTTAACTGACCACTACTAAATGCTTTATAACTACCTGAATCTACTACATTTACTTACACTTTCTAAGTGATCTTATTAGCCACTGACAACTCCTAAATAACCGGTTTGTAAATAATGCAATACTTCATTTAAAAATGATAAAGTGATCATTAATAAATTAAGAAAATACAATTATTAAAAACATTATAGACATGCTTATAAATCAAGAATACAGCATTTATAACTGTATTTATAAACTGCTTATTAATGTATATTAATGCTTTATAAATGATGAATTAACTGTTTACTAATGCTTAACTAATGATTAATAGCGTGCAGTTATTATAAAGTGTTACCATTTTTATTGTGTTTTATTAGTGACAAATTTGGGGAGAGGATACATATTCCAAAACTGAAAATACAGTATGAGAATTAACTGCACAATTACTAGACATGGAAAAATAAAATGAGATGCTTCCAACTGTGAACCAATTTGATAGAATATATATATATGTGTGTGTGTGTGTGTGGCTCAGTGACACACCTGAATGAATGGCTAATTAATTATGCGGGCCCCATTGTCTCCTCAGGTGTGAACCACTAAATATGCATGATCGTTGACGCCCACTCGCATATGGCCTTTCCAAACATAAAGTAAATGTATTGTTTTATGTGAATAATTAGGCATGATGATTTTCACATCATTTTGAAGAAAAAACTCTAGGCGACAAAATGCATTATTCAGAAGTCTTATTGATACATATTTAGTATGTGTTTTGTGGCCTTATTTCAGAAACTTTAGTTTTTAGTTTTTTCAATAACCATGCATAAACATTATTCTCTCAAAAATACAAACATGTACATGCATGTTGCTCACATATTATGATAGCCCTGTTTGTGCTAAATAGAGTGTAATTACACCTTTGCCATTAAAGGGCACCTATTATGCAAAATTCACTTTTACATGGTGTTTGACCATAAATGTGTGTTGGCAGTGTGTGAGCAAAACCACCCTAGAATGATAAAAATCCACCCAGTAGTTTTTTTTACTATCTCAATAAATCATAAGCACTGTCTCAGAACGCCCTGTTCTAGATTTCCCGCACTGTGACGTAGAAATGCGCTAAGCCCCACCGATGTGATTTGATTGACATCTGGTTTTGGCATAGACCCCGCCCTCGGTGATCTGTGTACACCATCCTCCATTGTTTCAACGACAGCCGCAGCCGGTAATGTCTCCTAAGAGTTCTGTTGTGGGATGTAAGAATGGACATACTAGTCTTCACTGACATCAGAGCCACTGAAAACGCAGCAGATGGATTTTATTTATGAAGAAAAGGCACCACTTAAACTTCCTAAATACGAGATTCATTCATTCATTTGACCCTGTTTAGTGAACGAGGGTCAAAGTTAATCCTCAAGTGTGGATCGTTGCCTACAGTTCGCGATCCAACGTCACCTCCAGAAGTAAGTGTATTTTATGATTTTTGAGCAAATAGTCATTTCAATCGATGTCAGCCAGTTCAACAACAAATGCGTCTAAAGCTATTTATTGTCGTCGTCATAGGATGTCTCAACAAACAACGTCAGACAGTTTTATGTCACGTAGGCATTTTTTTTGCAGCATTTACAAATGTAAATAAATTAAGGTCTGCTCTATCTCCATAGACAGTAGGCTATAGATACAGACGGTTGGTCTGGGAACGCCCCCGGGAACGCCCCGTCATGTGATGTGAATTTAGCCCGTGGGGGAAAACATTGCCTTGGCGCTCATTGAAATACACGGGGCAATCATGCCGAAGAGTTGCTGTGTCGTTTCTGTACCGCCAATAAACAAACAAATTATGAATTGATGTTCTACATCCTTCCTAATAAACACACAGAACCAGAAATGAGGACAATTTTTAAATATTACTGTGTGAGTAGATCCCTGTGTGATATAGTAGTGGGTGTTAAACTTGTATTAGGCAGTGGTGGGCTAGTTTTGTCTACATCCCTTACGAAAAAGAACTATAATAATCCTATAAGATTTCTATAGTAGTGTATACTTATGTGATGTTCTGTAATACCTCTATAGTGCTTCTATAGTATGTCCCAAAATACTATAGTATTCCTATAGTTGTTTTTCATAAGGGATGTCTCATTCACATTAGCGTTATCAGCTGAAGGCTCATGACGCGAGCCGTGAACCTATGGAGTAGCTGCAGTCTGTGAGTTACTAGAGGACTTTATAACTTCTTAAGTGATCACCGTTTTACAAAAGGATTAATAGTTTGGAGTGAAGCATACGTACAATTGGTAAGTGACAAGGTTTTATGGAGTTATAGTATGTTGCAACATAAGTTGATTGAGTTATAGGCTAATGTTACCGCTACAGCTACCGCGATGTCTTGGAGATTCAACCAGATAACAAAATATGTCTGGAAACGACACCTCCGGCCATTTGGTTGGTTCATTGACCCAGTTTTTAATTAAATAAGGGCTATCATAACCTATTGCAGTTAATTTTACAATGCACCGTTGCCGGTCGGCAGGCGTCAATGACTCACAATATCACATTTTTGTCATTCAAATACACACGATGCTCGCAGTGTTTTCCCCGACGCCGACTCCACCCTCGCCACGCCCCCAACTATGACTAGATGCCAACTGTATGTATATAAACGTCTATCTCCCTCCCCTTAAGAAAAAAAATAATAAATCGTTTGTACTTAGCAAACGTTATCACAGTAGTGTGTGTGTGTGTAGTTTCAAAAAATTGCGCGAACGTTATCACAGTTCGTGTGTGTGTGTGTGTGTGTTGCACATCCATAATGGCAAAGGGGACGTGATTAAAACTTTGTAAGTACATAAATGTATCAAATAACCATTCCGAGACGTTTAGTCCATTCTTATTCGTGTTTATTCTGTGCCGGACACTCTTCATCATCTGGGTCCAGCAGCAGGGCGGGGATATGCAGCTCATTTACATTTAAAGTGGTACACGACAAAACAGCTCTTTTTAAAACAGGCCCCAAAAATGACATTTTCAAATGGTTATAATAAATTAACTGTGGGGTATTTTGTGCTGAAACTTCACAAATGCATTCTGGGGACACCCAAGACCAATATTACATCTTCTAAAAAGGGGCATAATAGGTGCCCTTTAATATGTTTATAAGCAACTGAAAAAAGCACAAATGTCAGGGAATGTCAGAACATCTCAAGGACCCCAAAAACACCTTAGACCCCAGCGGGTTAACTACCATAGTACAATGCATCGTTGGAGAAATCAACTAGCTATTCACGACTGTTTCCCAAAACCATATGTCGCAAAGTATCGTTCAACCACGTTGGTTTATGATGTCTCGCACGTGGTGGACTAATAACTTATCTTAATTAATCTGTTTGAGATTGAATTAACGCTAGATTTTGTCATATAAGTTAAAGACATGGCATCTGAAGACCATTTCTAATTTTTCTCAGTTACTTTGCTTTATTACCAGACTCAATATTTGGCTCGTTCTTACATAGTAGAGCACGTTCGCACATGCGCAGTCTTCAAAAACGGTGCTTTAAATCTCTTGACAAACTAAAAGACGTAAATTACATTTGTATGTATTCTAAATAAATAACACGGGTTGTACTGAATGTCAGCTTGCTTATTTTGCTAAAGATAAGGATTTATTCAGTCTAAATCTCATGTAAACTAGAAACTATGCTTCTAACCACAGCTCGAGAGCTGTCATTCCAACCACACAAGTTTGCGATGCTGTTTGCGAACGTTCGTTGGAACGATGGTTTCGGGAAACACCAAATCATTGAACTATGGATAACGACGGAACTTGCGACCATAGTTGGCTAACGATGCTTTCGGTAAACGCACCCCTGATTGGTTTATTTCACGTTATGCCCAAACCACACCTATGAATAATGAAACTACTTCAGACCAACCCATTTTAGATTTGCGCCGGGCGCAAGAGTAATTTATCCCGCCGGTATAATAGCAACAGCGCCCAAGACCCGCCCACAAAGTTACATACGTTTCGCACTTGATACTTGCGTTTCAGATCGTTAAAATAGGGCTATCGGTCTTTGTCAGCCCTGTTTGCATCCTTTGCATCCCCAATTTGATGATATGGCAGTGAGTGGGAGAATGACCATATGCAAGGCAAAGAAATGCAAAAGCAAGTGATCTAGGCGTTAGACTATTGTGGTATTCAAAATATTTTCTAAAATATGACAGGTCTTTTTCAAAACACATTGGTAGACAGTTTTTGAACAGCACTTTATATGAATGTTTTATTTTACGTGAACAAACATTGACTGAGTGCACCTGAATGCAAGAAAAGTTCAACCAAAATAAAAATTATAATCTTTTTTGTTCTTCCAAACACAGTTGTGTTATCAAGGCTGTGCAGTAGAGAGATTTTATAGTGGCTAAGGGGGTTTAAATCCATCTACTCCATTTCATGGTAACACTTTAGAATAACGGTCCGTCATTAATAAGTAACTATGCAGAAAGTAATGCAAGACTAATGAGTATTATTACATTAACACTTCAGCTACTACTATTAACTAATATAGAAACAAGCTTAACTAATCAGTAAGTAATATCAAATTTAGGAGATAGTTCCTTTAATAGGTAACCAACAATTACTTAATGAGATTAGCCTCATTAATAACTACTAACTAACTGACAAATTATAAAGAACATGATCGTGTGTGTGAGACATGATCAGTCATCATGTTTACTCTGAATACATAAAATGCATCCCTAATTACTCAAGTGTTACCTACTCACTATGCAGGAACTACTAGTGATCTAGACCATTATTTTAAAGTGAAAAACAACTTTGGCCTAATGGCCCAGATCACTAGTAGTCACTGAAGAGTGACTGTAACACTTGAGTAATTAGTGATGTATTTTATGACCATGTTCTGATTAAAAAAAGACCATCTTAAAAAACTACTAGTAATCTGGACCAATATTTTTTAAGTGAAAAATAAGTTTTTTACTTTAAAATAATGATCCAGATCACTAGTAGTTCCTGCATAGTGACTAGGTAACACTTGAGTAATTAGTGATGCATTTTATAACCATGTTGAGAGTAAAAACAGACAAGAGCTAACGTCTATAACGTCTACACTATGTTGTGATTAGGAATTAATTAGTAATTCTTTATAATTTGTCACAATTACCTATTAGTTCTTAATGATGCCAATCCCATTATGTAATTATTAATTACCTAATACGGGACTATCTTAGTCCTAAATTTGATATTACTTACTGATTAGTTAAGCTTTCTATATTAGTTAATAGTAGTAGCTGAAGTGTTAATGTAGTACTACTCATTAATCCTGCATTACTTTCTGCATAGTTACTTATAAATGACGGACCATTATTCTAAAGTGTTACCCATTTCATACCTAAGCATACCCCTTAATCATGGTGAAATCATTATAACGTGCAACCTCTTGTGACTTATTGTCTCATTATTTTCTCTATAATAAAAGAACAATGTCCATTATATAAATCTTCTAAATATTTCAAATATTCCAAAAAAAAACAAACAAAAAAAAAACATATAAAACACATAAAGCATAAGGTTTTTTAACTTGATAAAATATTCACTCAGATATTCCCACTTGTTTCTTGAAAAACATTCTCATAACTTGCTGGCGTACTGTTGTCAGATTTAGTCCATAAATAAGTGGATTTAAAATAGGTGGTACAAGTAAGAATTCCAGGGCCATGAAATTACGCACACTTTGAGGCACATTCTTTGAGCCATAACGACTGTACAGCACATCAAATAGCAAAGCAACAGCCAAATTGATCAATGAAACCAGATGTGGCACACATGTTTGCATGAATTTGTGCCTGCTCTCTATTGACTTTATGCACTTTCTAATCAGATGAATGTATGAGCAAAATATGAATACTGCATGTCCAAAATATGTAAGAATAACAATGTACCCAAACACATTGTTTACAGTTGTAGAAAAACACGAAAGTTTTGCAACTGCCCAAATCTCACAGAATAACTTTTCAATAGTAGAGCCACATAAGGTGAGTCTAGATATTAAAATAATTAGAATAGATAAGCAAAAAAATGGAGCCAGCCAGCAGTAAAGGATACATTTAAAAACCATCTGATTGGTCATTATTGAATGATACTCAAGTGGTCTACATATTGCCAAATACCTGTCATATGCCATCACTGTTAATGTTGAAATGTCACACGAAGCAGATGAATAAATTACAAATATTTGAATCAGACATCCAGTATAAGAAATCACATGATCATGTACTAATAAATCATACATGAATTTAGGATAGAATCCAGAAGTGCCAAAAAGTCCATTTATGCAGAGATTACATATAAATACATACATCGGCTCATGAAGCTTCTTATGTAGTATGATGGTGAAAATTACAGTTACATTACAAAACACCATAAGGGGATAAAACAGTGCAGTGAAAGAAAAAAACACAAATCTGTTTTCCATTGTTTCATTCAGACCAGAGAGTGTAAATACTAAGACACTGGACTCATTCTCCAGTGGTGGCTGCATCTGGAAGGAAATGCAGTTATTATGTAGATTTTCTTTTTATTATATTTAAGTCATTGAAAAGCTCATTAAACATAGAAAGTTCATTTGAATTGTCTTTAGCTAGGCTGTCTGTAGATGAAAAAAAAAAGGCAAATATTAAATTCTCTAACAGTAGCACATTGTCGTTTCAGTGACAAGACCTTACCATCTCCTCTGTTGCCATGTTTCCCATTGTGCTCCCTAAAAGTTTGATTTGTTTGTTTTATATATATAGACACTGGTCTCATGCCAGTTGCCTTGACCACAAACATTACAAGCAGTGTTAACAAGCTCTCTAAAGACTTGTTGACCCTTAATTTGAAATAACTGCCTAAAAGCATTACCTGTCTTTTAAATTTGCCAAACATATTCCTGTCAATGCATCAGTTCCAACAGTACATACAATATGAAACTTGAAATATATAATACAATTCTTTACAAAATTATTTTAAAATGTTCTATTATGTTGTTAGTCAGCACTTACTTCACAAATTGACTTACAATGCAATGAACAAATATTTGTATTAGTAAAAATGAGACAATACGCAAGAACTTTTACATTTATGATGGGCCTTAATAGTGATGTTCTATACAACTGGAATTAACTCACCCTAACTCAAAAACAATACATATAACATTTTTATTTTTTTTATTTTTTGGTAACACTTTATAATAACTGCACGTTATTAATCATTAAAGAAGCATAAGTAAACAGTTAATTCATCATTTATAAAGCATTAATAAACATTAATTAGCAATTTATAAATACAGCTTTAAATGCTTTATTCTTGATTTATTAGCATATCTATAATGTGTTTAATAAAAAAAAAAATCATACTTTATTAATGATCAATTTATAATTTCTAAATGAAGTATTGCATTATTTACAAACCAGTTATTTTGGAGATGTCAGTGGTTCATAATCATAAGATTACTTAGAAAGTGTAAGTAAATGATTAATAAACTATTTAAATGTACATTCATACATCTTATTATTCAGACATTTAACATGTTGTCAGGATATATACACTGAACACAGGGATTTAGAATCCAGACACACTTTATTTTGTAGTACAGGGAAATGGCAGATGAGATATGGCAGAGAAATGGGAAGAGTGGGCAGAAAAATGACTGTCTTGATTCTTTCTCTCGATGCAGAAAGAGGATGGAGATGCACACACCTCAGTAGTGGCGATAAAGGTCAATATAGCACGTACACTTCCTCAGGAACGGCAGTGACGAAACTGGAACACACTCTGGAGAATAGCAGAGAGCAGGTAAAGGAGTCTTTCCTTGTTTAAGGCCAGACATTTGACTGAGGCTGAGGTGTGTGCTTATGTAGTGTGCTGATAAGGGTGTATAATTGAAGACAGGTGCTAGTAATTAGTAGTCTGGTGACAGAGATCGCTGTGTGGTGGAAGTGAGAGAGCCTGGCTGATCTGTGACATTACCCGCTCTGGCGGCCCGAGGACCCCGAGTCCCCAATGTCGCGGTGGCCGGCCATGGGGTCGAGGAGCTGGACGCTGAGGATATCGTTGATGGAACTCCTTGAGAAGGGTAGGGTCGAGGATGTCATCCCGAGGTACCCAAGACCTCTCTTCTGGGCCGTACCCCTCCCAGTCAGCTAGATATTCTAAACGGCCACCTCGACGTCGGGAGTCCAGAATTTCACGGACTGTGTAGATTGGTTCTTCTTTGATTTGAGGTACAGGGGGCACGTCATCTAGGCCAGGCTCTGTGGAAGAAACATAAACAGGTGGATGATGAGGTTTCAAAAGGGGACGTGAAAAGTAGGGTGATTTTTTTAGTGTGGAGGAAGTTGGAGCTTGTAAGCAACTGGGTTAACCTGTCTTATAACCTGGAAGGGACCAATGTATCGGGGGCTCAATTTCCGGCAGGGCAGGCGCATACGAATATCCTGTGTAGAAAGCCAGACGAGTTGTCCTGGAGTGTTTCCTCGTCAGACATCTGCAAAGCTTTTATGTCTGCGCACTGCTTGCTGGAGATGATGATGAGCCTCATCCCATACCCTCTCACTCTCCTGGAACCAGTGGTTGATGGTAGGTACCTCCGACGGCTCGCCTGACCAGGGGAATAGTGGAGGTTGGAAACCAAGCGTTCTAAATCTCAAGGAATAATCTGTAATTGAGCTGGTACCTTGTCGTAGATGATAGAGTTGCTCACTGACGGACGAATCCCCCACTGGACGGCCAAAAACCTCCTTAACCCTCTGGGGTCTGAGGGGTTTTTGGGGTCCTTGAGATGTTCTGACATGCCCTGACATTTGTGCTTTTTTCAGTTGCTTATAAACATATTAATGGCAAAGGTATAATTACACTCTATTTAGCACAAACAGGGCTACCATAATATGTGAGCAACATGCATGTACATGTTTGTATTTTTGAGAGAATAATATTTATGCATGGTTATTGAAAAAACTAAAAACTAAAGTTTCTGAAATAAGGCCACAAAACACATACTAAATATGTGACAATAAGACTTTTGACTAATTGATGTCGTTGCCTAGAGTTTTTTCTTCAAAATTATGTGAAAATCATCCTGCCCTTATCATTCACATAACACAATACATTGATTTAAATCTTGTAAAACACTTTTTGTTTGTAAAGGCAATATGCGCAAGGGGCGTCAACCATTCAACAGCATCATGCATATGTAGTGGTTCACACCTGAGGAGACAATGGGGCCCGCATACTTAATGAGACATTCATTCAGGTGTGTCACCTATAGCCACAAGAAAGAATGCAAGAGCAATATATATATATATATATATATATATATATATATATATATTCTACCAAATTGGTTCACAGTTGGAAGCATGTCAATTTATTTTTTTATATTTTTTTTCACAAATTTTGCTTGCAAATTGTATAATATCCAAGGAAAACATGTCTAGTAATTGTGCAGTTAATTCTCATACTGTATTTTCAGTTTTGGAATATGTATCCTCTCCCCAAATTTGTCAATAATAAAACACAATAAAAATTATTTAAAGAAAAGGCTTATATTTACCTTTTAAAATTTGTTTACATCTACCTTGTAAATATATATATTTTTTATTAAAAAGGTTACAATTACAACAACAATTGAAGTGTAATCTTTCTTTGTAAAAACTAAAGTATACATTTTATCATACATATTTCAAAGTTAAGGATTCATTTCTTCGAATATAGCCTACATTGACAAAACATACTATATTTAACATATTAGCAAAAATTGGCAAACAAAAGCTTATTTGAGGTGGCAGATATTTTACAGTAAAAATGTGTAATCTATCCAAAACTAATCAACGAAATGTTGTCTTTCATTTGTCTGTAACATAGGTCTTTCGTTTTTATTATAAGGAATATAAATGTTAATTTGCAGTTTAATACGTTGCTTATACAAATACATTTTATTTCAACATATTTCAGTCGATTTTTACTCAGTATAGCAAAATAGTTTGCTAAAAGCAGATCATTCATTCACACACAGAAACGCAATTCAAATTTAAACCGTGGTAAACAGCGCATCTCTTTCGTTCATTCATTCACACAGAAACGCGATTTACTTGAGAATGAAAAAAAAACTTACTACAGTATTCCATCCGTTGCTCCTCGAAATACCAGCACTTCTGAGGTACGTTTTCCATTAGTATTATTTCTCACAGCGCTGCGAGACAGTGTAGACAAGTACACTGATCATCTGAATAAACTTGATGTGTTTTCTCGAGCTGATATGTGGGCGTTCACAGTTTGTATGGGATCGTCTCAGTCATTTGCGTTTGAATAGCGCGCGCTCTCCGTGGGCGGGGCCGATTAAAACGTAATGAGCTGAGATGAGCTCGACTGGAATCGCTCTCTTTTAATACAGATTTCACAAGATGAGAATATTTGTTTTTTATATAAATTACTTCATTTAAAAGAAGAGAATTCAAGCTTCATGCCTGTGTGTCTGTATGCCTGTTTGACTGAGTATTCGCTGAGTTATTGTTCATTTTCGGACGCGTTTCAGAATGGACTTCACTGGCAGAGAGAAGGCAGAACTCGCTTCGTGTTTATTTTTCTTTATTTGGCAAAAAGCACAACACTTTGTTTTTATTGTGAGTATACACAAAAATAATACACATTTAACAGAATCGATTGATGTATGAAACTCCTATGGAAAATCAAAGTCAACAGAGTATTTATGAGTTTCTTTTACACTGATTAAAAAAAAGCGAGCTGGTATCGCCGGCAATACAGCCGACCTCAGGGGGTTAAAATAAGTAACGAAATTCTGGAGTGACATAGTAGCTGGACCAGCCTGATACCAGATTGTTTCAGGCCATTGTAAGGCACGACCAGATAAATTTGAAATAATAAAGGAAATTTTCGAACGTTCTGTGGGAAATCGATGTGGTTGCATTTCCAGTGCAAGGGAACATTGTAGCAGAAAACCGTTGCAGTCCTCCTCCCTACCAGAGAAGGGCGCTGGCGTGACTATGGGACTGGTAACGTAGACAGAGGAAGAAGCGGTTGTTGTGGAAGTGACGGTTGTGGTCAGGGCTGCGTTTTTTCCTGCTAACTCTCTGCGGAGAGTTTCCGCGGGCTCTTAAAACGGATTGAGGCGGTCTGGATTCATAGTGAAGTGGGTCTGGCCTTCTGTCAGGATATATACACTGAACACAGGGATTTAGAATCCAGACACACTTTATTTTGTAGTAGTGATGTATGTCTCGAGACCGGTCTTGGTCTCGAGACCGGTCTCGAGACCACTTTTACGTGGTCTCGGTCTTGTCACGGCCTTGACGGTCTTTGGTCTTGGTCTTGTCTTGGTCTCGGACCTCTCGGTCTTGTCTAGGTCTCGCTGTCTCAGACTGACATAGTGGTCGGGGGATTTAGCAATACAATACCACAATATCCACGATTACACAACGTTCGATAATGCAACATTATTATCCGCAACGGAACGGATTGAAGTGCGCGTCCGAGTGAAAGTGCGGCGTATGCGCGAGTCACACGAGAAAACACTGTGTCCGCGCCACTGATCGCAGCGGCAACGAGCACTTCGATCACTTGATTTAAAAAACACATATCAGTGACATGATGGGTTTTAACTTCATTCAGGAGATTTTGGGTAACTGCACAACTGACAGATGACTCTGAGCGCACCACCAACAACGTGTGTGTGTAACCATAGCGACAAAACGACCAACTTTCGGATCCTGCACTTAAGCCTATAATTTCGTTTTTACACATTGTATTATGTATTTAAAAGTTGCAGAATGGATTCATTTGGAGACTCCGAAATCGGCAGAGATAGGCAGGCATTTGCTTAGATGAATTTGTGTCTTTGATATCTCTGTGTGTGTGTGTGTGTGTGTGTGTGTGTGTGTGTGTGTGTGTGTGTGTGTGTGTGTGTGTGTTGTTTGATTACAGTATTGTATTTAAGATGGTGTTGTTAGACTAAATAAATGGTCTTTTAAATATCATCTGCATATCTCCGTTGTGTTGACTAAACATTAGGCCTAATCCAAGTTTATAATTGTGTATCTTTAATTTGATGTTACGAATTCATCTACACATTAAGTATACTTTCAATTGGTTACATATTTCACATTCTTTAGACAGTTGTTGGAGGAGCAAGATGGTGTTGGAGGTGTTTGATGTTTTGTCAGATGAACCAGCTTAAACCAGTCATGTCAGTCCTCAACAGTACACAAAAGTTAAGGGAGTCTTAATCCTCTAATAGTGCAGTACCAGCCGTCATGCAATTGCTACACATAGTTGATCTCACCCAGTCTGCAAAAACATTTACAGTGAGCTCACAGTCACACACATGACATGGTCTGTCTCTGTATTGTTCTGCCTGTGTAGTTTAAGTAATACCGTCTAATATTGAATGTAAACTGCGGCTGAACCCTAGTATGCTGCTGTTCTTGAATTCATACAAGTTATAGCTTAGCTTCAACACTAGTCTGTTTTTTTTTTTCTCGACTTGGTCTCGGTCTTGGTCTCGACTTGGTCTGTCTTGGTCTTGGTCTCGATACCCTCTGGTCTCGGTAGTGTCTTGGTCTCGGTTTAGGCGGTCTTGACTACAAGTCTATTTTGTAGCACAGGGAAATGGCAGATGAGATATGGCAGAGAAATGGGAAGAGCTGGCAGAAAAATGATTGCAGTCTTGATTCTTTCTCTCGATGCAGAAAGAGGATGGAGATGCACACACCTCAGTAGTGGCGATAAAGGTCAATATAGCACGTACACTTCCTCAGGAACGGCAGTGACGAAACTGGAACACACTCTGGAGAATAGCATAGAGCAGGTAAAGGAGTCTTTCCTTGTTTAAGGCCAGACATTTGACTGAGGCTGAGGTGTGTGCTTATGTAGTGTGCTGATAAGGGTGTAATTGAAGACAGGTGCTTGTAATTAGTAGTCTGATGACAGAGTACCCACAAAACTATTAAGAAATTGAATGGTTGGTTTAGTTCCTTTATATGGGCTAAAAAAAGAGCACGTATTAAACTTTCAACTTTAATGCTTCCATCTTCAGTGGGAGGTCTTGACCTTCCAGATATACGGAGATATCAGCTAAGTGTTCACTTGCGTTATATCTCTGACTGGGTACATAGAGGGTCCAGAACAGTGTGGTTTGATATTGAAAGTTCACTCAGTAAACTTCCTTTAATAAATCTGCTTTTCCTTAAAAAGTTTAAATCCTTGAAAGTTGCTTGTAGTAACCCCATCACAATTAATGCTGTCAAGGCATGGAAAGTTATCAGGCGTTTGGAGGGTCGACCCCAACTTACCTCAACTTTTACTCCTATTTGTGATAACTATGACTTCCTGCCGGGGACTGTAGACCAACATTTTCAAGTTTGGGCACATAAAGGTCTCAATACTTTACATGATCTATTCGAGGGGGACACTTTAATGTCATTTGACCAATTAATGACCAATTAACCACCAAGTACAGCATTTCATGACAGGATTTTTTTCGTTATTTACAGTTGAGAGACTTTGTGAAAAAGGACACTACTTTGCTTACAAATCAAGACATTTCGGCTGTGGAGAGACAAATGAACAGTTCTACAAGTTCTTTTTATAAGGTTCTCAAGGATTGTGGATCTTCAAATACAGACTTATTGAAGAGGACATGGGAAAGGACACTTGATATACAAATCACAGACGATCAATGGGAGGAAGCATGGAAGAATGCAGGGACCTTAAGCATAACAGAGTAATAGCAATGCAGTTGAAAATTTTGCAGAGCTCACATTTCTCCTTCGCGGAGGCACAAGTTTAAAGAAGACTGCTCGCCAATGTGCCCGAAATGTAAAACAGAGGAAGGAGATTTTATTCACTGTTTCTGGTCTTGTAAGGAGATTCAGAAGTTTTGGGTTATGGTTGAACAAGAACTTAATGCTATCTTATCTATCAATATTGGCTACGGTCCAAAACACATGTTGCTTGGAATATATGACGACATGGTTATATACAAAAATAAAAAGACACTTTGCAAGTTCCTAACATTCTGTGCAAGAAAATGCATTCTTTTGAACTGGTTAGTTGATAAAGCCCCTTCTAGGTCATTATGGCACAGGGTTATATTGGAATATTATGTTTCATTAGATTATCTAACCTGTGCGTCTTATAATAAAGATGTCCTCTTTTATAGAAGGTGGGACCCATTTCTGATATATATGGGCTTAGATATATCCTCTATTCTTATTAGAGGGTTTGTTTAATGAGGTTTAAATGTGTGGCACATTGGTGCAAAAAATATGTAAGATATAGCCTACTGTTTGTATGATTATACCACTCTCCATTTCATTTATTTTTTAAACTGATTTACTGTGGTAAGCCATATAATTTTTTTTTTATTTTTTATTCATTTTATTTGATTGATTTAACTTTTTTTTTTCGTTCTTTTGTTTGATGCAAATTTTGTTTTGTAATGTTCAAAAATTAATAAATATATTTCACAAAAAAAAAAAAAAAATGGACAGTAGTAGGCTTGAAACATCATCTGGCGCAAAATTTCCTGTTCCCATGCATAAACAGCTTAATAAGTAACTATGCAGAAAGTAATAGGCTTGTTTGAGATGAGCAAAATCTGTGCATAACCGATCACCGGTGATCAGCGCAAGATGCATGCCGGTTAGAAATGTGTCCTAGTGCAGTCCGCCTTGCTCTAATGTCATGCTGACGTATGTCAAAAATCTCTCGCGAGTGCAAGGCGGACGTGTCGGATTCTGCACGCGGGCACAGTTGCTCTCCACCGACTGCGCTAATCTAAAGCACGATGGGAAACGACTTGCTGATGACACAGCTTAATGCTCATTGGTTTAAACAACCGCAATGTATTGTTCTCTTTTAAAATGTTTGATTTTAAAACTCTGATAGCATGTTTTATGTGTGTATGTTATGCGAATGCGATCTTTATGGGTTATGCAATGTAATTTTTATTTTAAAAAAAAACAAAACAAAAAAACAGATACGTCTGTATTAAAGAAAAAAATTATTGATAAACATGTATTTGGAATGGAATTAAATAAGTACTTTGGGTGTCTTGTTCATTATATTTATTTTCATATTAAACCAACAGAACTTAAATTACATAAATTTTATTAGCAACACTGTGCATGAGTGTGAATCTTATGATATCCATCTTTGATCTCGCAGGTGTCAGATCCACTGCGAGAAGAAAGAACTGTCCGGATTGCCTGCACTTTTTTCACTCCTCCTCTCACTGCAGCCGCCTACTCTCGCATACATATCAGGCGAGGCAAGGCGCATCTCAAACAAGCCTAATGCAGGATTAATGAGTAGTACTACATTAACACTTCAGCTACTACTATTAACTAGTATAGAAACAAGCTTAACTAATCAGTAAGTAATATCGAATTTAGTACTAAGATAGTCCCTTATTAGGTCATTAATAATAACTTATTGAGATTGGCATCATTAAGAACTAATAGGTAATTGTGACAAATAAGAAAGAGTTACTAATTAATTACTTATCACAACATTATAGTGTCTGAGATGTTAGCAATTGTCTGTTTTTACTCTCAATATGGTTATAAAATGCATCACTAAAAAAATTTCACTTTAAAATATTGCTCCAGATCACTAGTAGTTTTTTAAGATTGTCTTTTTTTTTTTACTCAGAACATGGTCATAAAATGCATCACTAATTACTCAAGTGTTACCTTCAATGACTACTAGTAATCTGGACCATTATTTTAAAGTCAAAAAGATGTTTTTCACTTTAAAATAATGGTCTAGATCAATAGTAGTTCCTGCATAGTGACTAGGTAACACTTGAGGAATTAGTGATGCATCTTATGACTATATATTCAGGGTAAAAAAAACAAAAAAACACTGATTACGTCTCAGACACACGATAATGTTCTTTATAATTTGTTAGTTAGTTAACAGTTATTAATGAGGTTAATCTCATTAAGTAATTGTTGGTTACCTAATAAGGAACTATCTCCTAAATTTGATATTACTTACTGATTAGTTAAGCTTGTTTCTATATTAGTTAATCGTTGTAGCTGAAGTGTTAATGTAATAATACTCATTAGTATTGTATTACTTTCTGCATACACTGTAAAAAATCGGTAAAAGTTGCTGTAAAATAAGGGTAATCTACTGGCAGCTGTGGTTGCCAGCAATGTACTGTTAATTCACACTCCTTTACCATTAATTTACAGCTCTCCATTTTTACAGTATGGTACCGTAAAAATGCCATGGAAGGTAACTCGTATCATTTGCGAAACCGATTGCTTCAAACAGTTCGAGTTCAAAAACTAGTATTTATACTGATAGTACTGTGAACTTACTTAATTTGAGTCCACTGAAAATTAATATCTCTTAATATAAAACTGCAAACACCTAACGTGTAACAGTGAATTAATTAAAAACATGATTTTAACTAAAATCTTTGCTGTTCATATTTAGCGAACAATAGCATGCATGCATGTGCTAAAGTACTTAGCAAGGAGATTGTCACTGTATCAGGAACTACAAAGTAACTGCCTTTAAATAAAGCAACAGGCCGCATAACATCAGTGTTTCTCTGCTCATCACTGACTGAAGCACAGACTCTACTCTACAGCACAATGGAGACCCTAACTAAAAACTAATTAATTAAACCAACAGTTTAATTAATCTCTCCTATATCATCTTTTGCAAAAACACATAAAACACTTCAGTTTAATATTTACTCTCCTTATCAGTTATTTACTTCACATAACTTTTTTCTATGAACTTTTACTAATATTTCAGTGAAATTAACTTCTTTCATTTGGTAAATCTGACTGTTACATTTTACAGTATATTACTGTTTTCCCTTGATTTTACGGTAATCTACTGGCAGCTGGGTTGCCAGTAAATTGCTGTTTTTCTACAGTTTTATGCCGTAAATTAATTTACAGTTGATTACTGTTAAATTATACTTCACTCTGTTTTTTTTATTTATTTAACACTTTTAACCCTTTTAACCCCACTGCAAAATCTTCAGTTTTAAATGGACACCTGTATGTCCACACTACAGAGTGTAGGAGTAACACTGAAGCAGTGATGAAGTTAATGATATAGTGCAGTGATTAAATAACTGATGATTGAGCATTAGGGATGAACACCTGATGTTAACAAGCAGAATCACTGAAGGACAGAGGAACAACAAGAAGATAAAAAAAGCGAAACACAAGAACTACAACTGACTTCAGCCACAAAAGGCATTAAAGCTCTCAAGATCTCAGCAGAGGAGGATTAAACAACTCCAAAAAATAGCATTACCAGCTTCACTTATTAATAACCAGATTGACTTAAATTTTTTTCATACGTCTACAGAAATTCATATTGAGAATTAAAAGAGGTTTAGATGTTGTTTTGTTTCATTTGATCCCTTGACTTTAATGACGGACCATTATTGTAAAGTGTTACCCATTTCATACCTAAAAATACCCCTTAATCATGGTGAAATCATTATAATGTGCAACCTCTTGTGACTTAGTCTCATTATTTTCTCAATAATAAAAGAACAATGTCCATTAAATAAATCTTCTAAATATTTCAAATATTCTTAAAAAAAGTGTCACACTCATTCTAAAACACATAAAGCATAAGGTCTTTTAACTTGATAAAATATTCACTCAGATATTCCCACTTGTTTCTTGAAAAACATTCTCATAACTTGCTGGCGTACTGTTGTCAGATTTAGTCCATAAATAAGTGGATTTAAAATTGGAGGTACAAGTAAGAATTCCAGGGCCATGAAATTACGCACACTTTGAGGCACATTCTTTGAGCCATAACGACTGTACAGCACATCAAACAGAAAAGCAACAGTCACATTGATCAATGAAACTAGATGTGGCACACATGTTTGCATGAATTTGTGCCTGCTCTCTATTGACTTTATGCACTTTCTAATCAGGTGAATGTATGAGCAAAATATGAATACTGTATGTCCAAAATATGTAAGAATAACAATGTACCCAAACACATTATTTACAGTTGTAGAAAAACAAGAAAGCTTTGCAACTGCCCAAATCTCACAGAATAACTTTTCAATAGTAGAGCCACATAAGGTGAGTCTAGATGTTAAAATAATTAGAATAGACAAGCAAAAAAATGGAGCCAGCCAGCAGTAAAGGATACATTTAAAAACCATCTGATTGGTCATTATTGAATGATACTCAAGTGGTCTACATATTGCCAAATACCTGTCATATGCCATCACTGTTAATGTTGAAAAGTCACACGCAGTAGATGAATAAATTACAAATATTTGAATCAGACATCCGGTATAAGAAATCACATGATCATGTGCTAATAAATCATACATGAATTTAGGATAGAATCCAGAAGTGCCAAAAAGTCCATTTATGCAGAGATTACATAAAAACACATACATCGGCTCATGAAGCTTCTTATGTAGTATGATGGTGAAAATTACAATTACATTACAAAACACCATAAGGGGATAAAACAGTACAGTGAAAGAAAAAAACACAAATCTGTTTTCCATTGTTACATTCAGACCAGAGAGTGTAAATACTAAGACACTGGACTCATTCTCCAGTGGTGGCTGCATCTGGAAGGATATGCAGTTATTATGTAGATTTTCTTTATATTATGTTTAAGTCATTGGTAAGCTAATTAGACATAGAAAGTTATTTTTATGAATTTAAGACAATTTGAATTGTCTTTAGCTAGGCTGTCTGTATGGGGGGAAAAAGGCAACTATTAAATGTTCGGTAACACTTTACAATAAGGTTCATTAGTTAACATTAGTTAACTACCTTAGTTAACATGAACTAAGAATGAACAGTACTTCTACAGCATTAATTAATCTTAGTTAATATTAATTTTAACATTTACTAATACGTTATTAAAATCAAAGGTTGTATTTGTTAACATTAGTTAATGCACTGTGAACTAACATGAACAAACAATGAACAGCTGGATTTTTATTAACTTAGATTAACAAAGATTAATAAATACTGTAACAAATGTATTGCTCATTGTTAGTTCATGTTAGTTAATACATTAACTAATGTTCACTAATGAAACCTTATTGTAAAGTGTTACCAAATTTTACAGAACAGTAGCACATTGCCAGTTTAGTGGCAAGACCTTACCATCTCCTCTATTGTCATGTTTCCCATTGTGCTCCCTAAAAACTTTGATTTGGTTTGCTATTTATGGACACTGGTCTCATGCCAATTGCCTTGACCACAAACATTAAAAGCAGTGTTAACAAGCTCTCTAAAGGCTTTTTGACCTTTAATTTGAAATAACTGCCAATCTATACCCGCAAATAGATTTGCAAGCATTACCTGTCTTTTAAATTTGCCAACCATATTCCTGTCAATACATCAGTTCCAACAGTACATAAAATATGAAACTTGTAATATATAATACAATTCTTTACAAAATTATTAAGTGCTGAAAGCAGCACACTTATTGTTCTTCTTAAGATTTCTTATTCTTCTTATTCTTATTCTTATTATTCTCATTCCCGGGAGAATAAGAGAGAAAATTTTGGCCAGCTCCTGCGCCTAGGCCCTTTGAGACAGAGACACCGTTCCAACTTTAAAACGTCCGGTCAGTACCGGTGTAAGTTGCTCGCGAAGATGACATCACGAGTCCATGTTGTTCGTCCGCCATATTGGATTGAACAGAAAGCGAAACTAAATTTTCACAGGTCACAAATTTGGTCCGAACTTCACGAAACTGGACGTACATGATCCTTGGACCAAGCCTCACAAAAGTTACTAGAAGGATTTTTGATTTTCGGAAGCGTTTGCCCGTCACAGCCAAACGAAATCGGCGGTGTAGTCGCCAAACAGGAAGTCGTCCATATCTTTGATGATAACTTTTGATGCATCGGTCTAATTTAATCATCTTCATTTATTAATATCTACAGATTTGTATGCATGAATTGTGCATTTCCAGTTCTCAAAACAGTTAATAACAAAAAAAAAAAAAAAAAAAATTATACAAAATACATCATGCTCTTCTTCGCTAACCGAACAAACAATTCATTGTCTGTGGCTGTGTTTGTGCGCGCGGGAAATATGCTGCGCATAACAATAGAAGACAAGGAGAAACACGCAGTCACATGCTCAAACAATCAACAACGTCGCTCTAGAGGTACGTTCCGTTTGACCGTAAGTGGACTGCGAAGTGGACTTCACAGGGTATTCCGCCATCTTAAGTGAGATTCCAATCCGAAGGGAGCAAACATGTTCAGTTCGAAGGGCACTGCGCACGGCATAGGGAATAAGGGAACATCGATACATCATTATTGTCAGTGAAGTCCACTTCAACTGATATACCGTGCTCAGGGAGTAGGGGAGCAGTGAACACTGCGCATGGACCCTGTCGAATGGAACGCACCTTAGATGTGTAAAAACAAGTGGAAAGTGCGGGTGCGCCGCTGTCTCCTTTCCACAAGCGCTTGCTCTCCCGTGGCGTCTGTCGTTGCTATGCAACCATGAACTGCGCTCTCCATGATGACAAGGAAGTATCAGCAAAAGATGAATTGATTTCTAGCCCTTGCATTAGCTTTACTACTAGATATATTTATGGAGATGAAAAATAATAAGGCGCCCTGTACAGCTATGACAACGCATTCTCATCCTAGGGCGTCATATACTAACGCTTTTGACATTTCGTCTACATCAAACGCACATGGCACCCTTTAGCGTCAATATGAGACGCACAGAGCTTTGTTCGGTTATGGGTAGGTTTAGATCTGGGGTAGGGTTAGGGTTAGACCGCTAGGAGGCGCCTTCTGGCCCATATCTATCTGCGTCTCATATTGACGCTAAAGGGTGCCATGCGCGTTTGATGTAGACGAAATGTCAAAAGCGTCAGTATATGACGACTTGGGATGAGATCAGGCTGGCTATGATAAGCTGTTCGGCCGAGCATTCAATGTTGTTACGCTGCAAGCTGATCAGTTGGTTCGTTGCTGCCGCGCTCTTTCACTCGCACACCATAAAGAGCAAATTGTTTTTTAATGTTTCAATTTCGGGATTAAAATGACATAATTTGGAAGCGGATAATTTCTTCACAAACAGCTCATTATGACTCAATGTTAGAATGCTGCATCTACACTCGATAGTGTGAATAAAATCAGCGCAACGCAGACCACTGCATTGACAGCGTGAAACATATGATCTGTCTACGGCCAGGGCTCAGCGGAAGACAGAAAATGCCAGTCCAGCGCTGATTGAGGAATTAAATTAGAAAATAAAAGACAGTTTGACATCTTTTTTCTCGCATCTGTGAATTTATTTTTTAATCATTTGTTCTGAGATGAAGCGAATATATTTGTGCGGGAATTTCTCGCACTATAAAAGCTAACCTTGCGGGAATGGTTAAAATTATGCGCAATCCCCACATTCCCGCACCGAAATTCAAGCCCTGAAATGGCAGCGGTAGTGTAACTCTAGCATATGGCGCATATGTCATATAAAGTTAGGCAAGGCCAAACAGCGTTATCCATGTTGTTGCGATTACATCGCTAGAGTAAGCTAATAGTGAAACTGATAGCGTTTTTCATTTAATTACAATATGAGGACTGGCGGTAGGCTATAAAAATCAGCGTTTCTGTGTAGGTGATGTCTTGACAGCAGCAATCAAAGCATCGCTAATTACGGTAGACCTTAATTTGAGATAGTAAATTTGTTCCTAATCAAAGGGAACACTCAACCACAGAACAGCTGGGTGAGTTTTGTATTGGCTTACTGGATACAGTAAATGAAGACTGTCAACTTCTTTTCAATAGGCTACTATTTCATCACCCAAAACACTCCCACTATCTGCTGTATATTCATAACCAATCATTTCAAAACCAACAACCAAGCCACATAAACAATGCCATTGGCACTAGTCTACATTGCAGACATGTCTCTTAATGCAAATTAATTTTCACCTTTTTGCACAATCTTGAAAAAAGTTATATTGTTGAAATTCTCAGATCAAGCAAACTTCAACGCACCCTTATCCACTACTTGCTAACGTTAGTGAACCGCACCCGAGCAAGCACACTTCGCAGTTCCTCCGGAAATGCATTTTTCTGTTCTATTATGTTGTTAGCCAGCACTTACTTCACAAATTGACTTACAATGCAATGAAAAAATATTTGTATTAGTAAAAATAAGGCAATACGTAAGAACATTTACATTTTCCTTGGGGAAATGGGCCTTAATAGTGATGGAACTAACTAACCCCAACTCAAACACAATACATATAAAACAATTTTTTTTGGTAACACTTTATAATAACTGCACGCTATTAGTCATTAGTTAAGCACAAGTAAACAGTTAATTCTGTTCAGTTGACAACGATAACCTTTCTAATGGAGTACGATATGACAGCCAGCCATAACTTCTGATAACCTTTATTTTTCTGAACACAAGTACTGTAACACACTCAATATATGTTCCACACATTTCCTATGCATTCTAATGCTAGCATACATAACCTAATACTACAAATTCGTCATTTATAAAGCATTAAATAAGCAGTTTATAAATACAGCTATAAATGCTTTATTCTTAATTTAAAAGCATATCTATAATGTGTTTAATAATTGTATTTTCATACTTTATTAATGATCAATTTATCATTTCTAAATGAAGTATTGCATTATTTACAAACCAGTTATTTTGGAGTTGTCAGTGGTTCATAAGATCACTTAGAAAGTGTAGGTGAATGATTAATAAACTATTTAAATGTACATTCATACATATTATTCAGACATATAGTGATTGTTACTTAGTGCTTTGTTAAATGCTTTATTAACATGTATTTCTGCTGTAACTCATGGTTAATTCAGGTAGCTATAAAGCATTTAGTAATGGTCAGTTAACTATTTTTGTGAGCTCATCTAAAGTGAAGATTATTCATGCCTTGTAAAGCATTTACAAAGGAGATTTAAAGGCTCAGTTATCTTCTAAACAGAAAAAGGAAACAAACACAACACAGTGATACAGAACATAGAAATATTTAAGATGTGCAAACAATGCACATTTAAATAGTTTATTAATCATTTACTTACTCTTTCTAAGTGATCTTATGAACCACTGACAACTCCTAAATAACTGGTTTGTAAATAATGCAATACTTCATTTAGAAATTATAAATGTATCATTAATAAAGTATGAACACACAATTATTGAACATATTATATATGTTTATGAAATCAATAATAAAGCATGTATAACTTTATTTATAAACTACTTATTAATTCTATTAATGCTTTATAAATGATGAATTAACTGTTTACTAATGTATAGCTAATGATTAATAGCGTGCATTTATTATAAAGTGTTACAATCTTTTCTTTTTTTTTTTTTTTTTTTGGGGGGACAGACTTACCTCTGTTCCCTTTCGAAAGGGAACTCTACACTACGTCAGAATGACGCTATGGGGAACGCCTCAGGCGTGACAGGTGTCTGAAATAAATATCAACTCACGTCAATCATGTTGACCGGCGACAGCCCGTGAATCATCAGCTTGATTGATTAACGCGCGACCTGGATGTATAAAGGGGAGCCTTGCACACAAGACAACATCTTTTCGTCTTCAGGGACTGTTTGTCTGTTTTGAGAATATCGCTGAAGCGCGCGGGAGGCTCTCGAGAGAGCCTCTTGTGCAAACTGTGAGCGTTTTTTATTTAAAGATGCTCCGATCTCGTCGGACCCTTTTCTCGAGGGAGGAGGGTTCAGCATCTGAGCCCCTTGGTGCGCGCGATCTGTGAAACAATACTGTTTGGGTACGAGGCGTTCACAGGCAGTTCCTGATGGTGCTGGCAGTGTTCATTAAGAAATATCTCGGCGCGCGTGAAAAAAAAAATAAAATAAAAAAATAAATAAATCCGTGCGCTGTCGGATGTTTCAACCTCGCACCTGTTGACTTTCTTCTCGAGGGATGAAAGCCAAATATATTTTAACGGCTCGTTTCTCGCGCTTGCCGAGGCAGTGTGTAGGTTACGAGAACGTAAACATGTTAAAACAGTATTGTCTGGTGATTATGGCTGCATTTAATTTTATGAATTAAAATGATGGAATATAAATTTGACTGTCAAGGAGTAATGTGGTTATCAGGTTATAGGCCTCACTAGGCCTTCCTGAATATGAGCTTCCACATACTATTGTTGAATGAGCTCCCACATATTATGGTTATCAGGTCATAGGCCTCACTAGGCCTTCCTGAATATGAGCCCCCACATACCTGTACTGTGGTTATCAAGTTATAGGCCTCTCCAGGCCTTCTTGAATATAGCTCCCATATAATGTGGTTATCAGGTCATAGGCCTCACTAGGCCTTCCTGAAAATGAGCTCCCACATACTGTGGTTGAATATGAGCTCCCACATTCTGTGGTTATCAAGTTATAGGCCTCACCAGGCCTTCTTGAATATGAGCTCCCACATACTGTGGTTATCAGGTCATAGGCCTCACTAGGCCTTCCTGAAAATAAGCTCCCACATACTGTGGTTGAATATGAGCTCCCACATTCTGTGGTCATCAAGTTATAGGCCTCACCAGGCCTTCTTGAATATGAGCTCCCACATATTGTGGTTATCAGGTCATAGGCCTCACTAGGCCTTCCTGAGTATGAGCTCCCACATACTGTGGTTGAATGAGCTCCCACATACTGTGGTTATCAAGTTATAGGCCTCACCAGGCCTTCTTGAATATGAGCTCCCACATACTGTGGTTATCAGGTCATAGGCCTCACTAGGCCTTCCTGAGTATGAGCTCCCACATACTGTGGTTGAATGAGCTCCCACATACTGTGGTTATCAAGTTATAGGCCTCACCAGGCCTTCTTGAATATGAGCTCCCTCATACTGTGGTTACCGGGTCATAGGCCTCACTAGGCCTTCCTGAGTATGAGCTCCCACATACTGTGGTTATCAGGTCAGAGGCCTCACCAGGCCTTCCTGAATATGAGCTCCCACATACTGTAGTTGAATATGAGCTCCCCCATTCTGTGGTTATCAGGTCAGAGGCCTCACCAGGCCTTCCTGTATATGAGCCCACATACTGTGGTTGTCAGGTCAGAGGCCTCACCAGGCCTTCCTGAATGTGAGCTTCCACATATTGTGGTTGAATATGAGCTCCCACATCCTGTGGTTATCAGGTCATAGGCCTCACTAGGCCTTCCTGAGTATGAGCTCCCACATACTGTGGTTGAATATGAGCTCCCACATACTGTAGTCGCCAGGGTATAGGCCTCACCAGACCTTCCTGGTTATGAGCTTCCACATACTGTGGTCATCAGGTTACAGGCCTCATCTGACCTTCCTGAATGTGAGTTCCCACATACTGTGGTCACCAGGTTACAGGCCTCACCGGCCTTCCTGAATATGAGCTCCCACACACGGTGGTCGCCAGGCCTTCCTGGTTATGAGCTCCCACATACTGTGGTCGCCAGGTTACAGGCCTCACCGGCCTTCCTGGTGATGGGCTTCTACATGTCAGGTTACAGGCCTCACCTGGCCTTCCTGAATGTGAGCTTCCACATACTGTGGCCGCCAGGTTATAGGCCTCACCCGGCCTTCCTGAGTATGAGCTCCCACACACCGTGGTCGCAGGTCTTCCTAGTTATGAGCTTCCTCATGTCAGGTTATAGGCCTCATCCGGCCTTCTTGAATGTGAGTTCCCACTTACTGTGGTCACCAGGTTTCAGGCCTCATAGGCCTTCCTGAGTATGAGCTCCCACATACTGTGGTCACCAGGTTACAGGCCTCACATGCCTTCCTGAGTATGAGCTCCCACATACTGTGGTCGCCAGGTTTCAGGCCTCACAGGCCTTCCTGAGTGTTAAGCTCCCACATTCAGTGGTCACCAGGCTTCAGGCTTCCTAAAGGCCTTCCTGGTTATGAGTTTTCACATGTCAGGTTACAGGCCTCTCCAGGCCTTCCTGAATGTGAACTCCCACGCACTGTGGTCGCTAGGGTTTAGGCCTCACTGGTTGTGAGCTTCCACATGTCAGGTTGCAGGCCTCATCAGGCCTTCCTGAATGTGAGCTCCCACGCATTGTGTCCATCAGGTTATAGGCCTCATCTGGCCTTCCTGATCATGGGTTCCCACATGCTGTGGTTGCCAGGTTACAGGCCTCACCGGCCTTCCTGAGTACGAGCTCCCACATGCTGTGGTCGCCAGGTTAGAGGCCTCACCAGGCCTTCCTGGATTCGGACTGGCATAAGTACACGAACTTTCGTTTCGTTTACTTTCTAAAATCCATATTGATGGTAAGGGTAATGCGCTTCCGCTTCATTCCCTTTTTTACGTGGCTCAGACTCCGGTTCTTCACCTCGAGTCCCACTCTAAATGCGTCTTGTTGTCACTATGTTTTACGACAGACGCCTCCCTTTTAAGCTATCTCCCACATTCTGTGGTTACAGGCCTTGTTAGGCCTTTCTGAAGGTAGCCCCACATTGTGTGGCTGTCAGGTTACAGGCCTCTCCGGCCTTCCTGTAAACGAGCTCCCACTCACTGTGGTCGCCAGGTTTTAGGCCTCACAGGCCTTCCTAAGTATGAGCTCCCACATATTGTGGTCACCAGGTTAGAGGCCTCACCAGGCCTTCCTGGATTCAGACTGGCATAAGTACACGCACTTTCGTTTCGGGTACTTTCTTGAATCCATATTTATGGTAAGGGTAATGCGCTTCTGCTTCATTCCCTTTTTTACGTGGCTCAGACTCCGGTTCTTCACCTCGAGTCCCACTCTAAATGCGTCTTGTTGTCACTATGTTTTACGACAGACGCCTCCCTTTTAAGCTATCTCCCACATTCTGTGGTTACAGGCCTTGTTAGGCCTTTCTGAAGGTAGCCCCACATTGTGTGGCTGTCAGGTTACAGGCCTCTCCGGCCTTCCTGTAAACGAGCTCCCACTTACTGTGGTCGCCAGGTTTTAGGCCTCACAGGCCTTCCTGAGTATGAGCTCCCACATACTGTGGTCGTCAGGTTATAGGCCTCACTAGGCCTTCCTGAATATAGAGTGATGAAGTACATGCACCTTTTACTTCATCTATTTTTCTTAGACCCATGCTTATGGTAAGTCACACGACTAACGTCCTGTGTACTTTCTAAAATCCATTTTTATGGTAAGGGTCATGCGCTGTACGCTTCGGTCCCTTCCTATGTGGCTCAGACCCTGGTCTTTCACCTCGGGTCCCACTCTAGATGCGTCCTGTCGTCACGTATATTACGACAGACGCCTTTCTCTAGCTAACTTCCACATTCTGATGAGCTCCCACACACTGTGGTCACCGCGTTACAGGCCTCACCGGCCTTCCCGAGTATGAGCTCCCACATGCTGTGGTCGCCAGGTTTAGGCCTCATCAGGCCTTCTTGGATTCAGAGTGGCTAAGTACATGCACTTTCTTTCATGTGCTTTCTATAAATCCATATTTATGGTAGGGGTTGTACGCTGTACGCTTAATTCCCTTTCTTAAGTGGCCCAGACTTCGGTTCTAGGGCCTTTCTGAAAGTAAGCTCCCACAGGTTGTGGTCCCCAGGTTACAGGCCTCACCGGCCTTCCTGATATGAGCTCCCACATGCTGTGGTCGCCAGGTTAGAGGCCTCACCGGCCTTCCTGATATGAGCTCCCACATGCTGTGGTCACCAGGTCAGAGGCCTCACCGGCCTTCCTGAAGGTGAGCTCCCACATATTGTGGTTGAATACAAGCTCCCCCATGTTGTGGTCGCCAGGTTAGAGGTCCTACCAGGCCTTCCTGGAGGTAAGCTCCCTTTAGGCCCTCACAGGCCTCCTCAGTGTTTTGAAACACAAACACTGGGTAGATCCATGGATCGAGTAGAGAAACTCCCCTCGCTGGCAAGGGTTGTAAAGCACTATGCTGAGTCATACTCTCCAGGATGTCCCGTCTCTGAGATCTGGGCTGAGTGGTTCACTGCCTGCTTCGCAGTCCCTTGGGTTGGATGCCTTTCTAAGGCAAGTGTCCAGAGGCTCTGTCTTCGGACAGACAGGAAGTGGCCAGACTGTAGTGTCTTATGTAGTGACACCAGGTCAGGCCTGCCTGGTGGCATTTCAGGTGGCACGTTCCCCTGAATAGTGACTGGCTGGGGTTCCCTCGGGTCCCCTAGCCACATTCCCTAGAAGGGACCCTTTCTAGTTTTTGAATTGTGGTCCTAGGCCTTTGAGCTGGCCCAGGTAAACCTTCCCTTAAAACTGTGAGGTTTTTTGTGAGGACTTAGCTTGGGCGATGACCGTAGGGAATGCTGTCACTGACAGCCCAGACCTGAGGGCATGCACTCCCCTTAGCATGGTGGCGTTGGTATATCGTTCCCCATAGCGTCATTCTGACGTAGTGTAGAGTTCCCTTTCGAAAGGGAACGTCTCAGGTTACGACTGTAACCTATGTTCCCTGAGAACAGGGAACGAGACACTACGTCTTCCTGCCATGCCTCGGGGCCTGCCTGCAACAGTCCCTTCAGACGATAGGATGTTGTCTTGTGTGCAAGGCTCCCCTTTATACATCCAGGTCGCGCGTTAATCAATCAAGCTGATGATTCACGGGCTGTCGCCGGTCAACATGATTGACGTGAGTTGATATTTATTTCAGACACCTGTCACGCCTGAGGCGTTCCCCATAGCGTCATTCTGACGTAGTGTCTCGTTCCCTGTTCTCAGGGAACATAGGTTACAGTCGTAACCTGAGACGTCTTACCACAGTTTTCCAGCATTTGGTCCGCCTCTTTGCTATAATAGCCAACTCTTACCGTCTTACGATGAGTCCTGCTTCTCTCCGGATCCTCCACCACAATTTGCCAGCCCCATGACTACTACTCATTCGCCTGACACTACCACCTAGACTTCATTGTGTGTTCGAACAGCCACGCGCATCAAGACGCTTTGGACTACTCTTGCCCCCACCAGTGAGACATCTTCCCAGCATCCTCCTATCTTTCGGCACTGCCAACGATACCTCCCATCAAAAAATGGACATTCAGCCAGCTGGCTCTGGAGGTAGACCAATATCCAACTCCATTACCCCATTATTGAGAGCTAATATTATAAGATAGCATGCAATTTATGCGAGCGAAAATAAAGATGCTACCTATTTGGTCAGAACTACTCCAGGGGTTGGACAAACATCTGAGTTTAAAAACTAAAGACCCAAACAAAGCATTGGGTTAATTCAATTCAATTCAAATTTATTTGTATAGCACTTTTCACAATACATATTGTCTCAAAGCAGCTTTACAGAAAGTGCATTTCAGAAATGTACATAGAAAAATACAGTTAGTTAATCATGCATTAATTTAGGGCATAACATATCGCCGGCGTCGAGTCGTCTCCTCACGGGCTTCGAGTCGTCTCTGCATGGGTGTTGGGGCATCTGAAGTTTCCATGAGAGGCTGGATACAAACTGGAGCTGACAAACTCGGTAACACTTTATAATAACTGCACGCTATTAATCATTAGTTAAGCATTAGTAAACAGTTAATTCATCATTTATAAAGCATTAATAGACATTAACAAGCAGTTTATAAATACAGTTATAAATGCAGTATTCTTAATTTATAAGCATATCTATAATGTGTTTAATAATTGTGTTTTCATACTTAATTAATGATCAATTTATCATTTTCTAAATGAAGTATTTCATTATTTACAAACCGGTTATTTAGGAGTTGTCAGTGGTTCATAAGATCACTTAGAAAGTGTAAGTAAATTATTAATAAACTGTTTAAATACATATTATTATTCAGACATATAGTAATAGTTACTTAGTGTGTTAATAAATGGTTTATTAACATGTATTTCTACTGTAATTCAGGGTTAATTCGGGTAGTTATAAAGCATTTAGTAGTGGTCAGTTCACTATGTTTGTGAGCTAATCTAAAGTGAGGACTAGTTATGCTTTGTAAAGCGTTTATAAAGAAGATTTAAAGGCTGTTAATATTTTTATGTTCTGTATCGCTGTGTTGTATTTGTTTACTTTTTCTGTTTAGAAGAAAACTGAGTCTTTAAATCTCCTTTATAAATGCTTTACAAAGCATAACTAGTCCTCACTTTAGATTAGCTCACAAACATAGTTAACTGACCACTACTAAATGCTTTATAACTACCTGAATCTACTACATTTACTTACACTTTCTAAGTGATCTTATTAGCCACTGACAACTCCTAAATAACCGGTTTGTAAATAATGCAATACTTCATTTAAAAATGATAAAGTGATCATTAATAAATTAAGAAAATACAATTATTAAACACATTATAGACATGCTTATAAATCAAGAATACAGCATTTATAACTGTATTTATAAACTGCTTATTAATGTATATTAATGCTTTATAAATGATGAATTAACTGTTTACTAATGCTTAACTAATGATTAATAGCGTGCAGTTATTATAAAGTGTTACCACAAACTCTAATTACCTTGGGACTATCGTCCCGAGATAACAACAGAAAAGCTGTTCATAATATTAATGCATTCAATCTGATTCAACTGTAGTATAAAAGGTAAGTATTATGTGAATGCTTGGCTAAAGAGATGCGTCTTTAATCTAGTTTTAAACTGGGACAGCGAATCTGAGCCTCGAACAATATCAGGAAGGCCATTCCAGAGTTTAGGAGCTAAATGTGAAAATGCCCTCCCTCCTTTAGTGGTCTTAGATATCCTAGGAATGACCAGAAGCCTCGAATTTAGTGATCTTAACGAGCGCGATGGATTGTAGGGCGATAGAAGTTCCGTTAAAACCCAGGAGCTAAACCATATTGGGCTTTATAGGTCATTAGTAATACTTTGTAATTGATATGGAACTTAATAGGTAACCAGTGTAGAGATGATAGAATTGGTGTTATATGATCATATTTTCTTGACCTAGTAAGAACTCTAGCAGCTGCATTTTGGACTAACTGTAGCTTGTTTATTGAGGATGCAGGACAACCAGCTAATAAAGCATTACAGTAATCCAGTCTCGAGGTCATGAATGCATGAACTAACTTTTCAGCATCAGAGACAGATAGCATATTACGTAGCTTAGCAATGTTACTAAGGTGGAAAAAGGCTGTTCTTGTAACATATGAAATATGATTTTCGAAAGACAAGTTGCGATCTAGTATAACCCCCAGGTCTTTTACTGTAGTGGATAAAGTAACAGGACATCCTTCTAAATTGAAGTTGCATTGTAAGAGGTTTTGTGGGCAGTTTTTTGGACCCATAAGTAATACCTCCGTTTTATCTGAATTTAATAGCAGAAAATTACACGTCATCCAGTATTTTATATCTTTAACACACTCTGTCAATTTAGATAATTTATTGTTGTCATCCGGTCGTGATGAAATATATAATTGAGTGTCATCAGCATAACAGTGGAAATTGGTAACACTTTAGATTACAGCCCGGAAAGTACTGCGTAATTAAAATGAAAGTACAGTATAACTTTCGGTAATTAAAGTGTACCTATAAAGTACTTACGTGTAAGTATAAGGGAACAATATGTTAAGTCTTGGGAATAAAGGTGTAACAACCAGGAAAATACTGCGTAATTAAAACGAAATTACAGTGTAACTTTCGGTAATTACAGTGTACCTATAAAGTATATATGTGTAAGTATAGGGGAATTATATGTAAAGTTTTGTGAATAAAGGGGTAACAACCAGGAAAATAACAAATTATTTAGGCAAATTATTTAGATTATTTAAGTATTTTAGAATCTTACTTTTGGGAGCAATTTAGCGAGTAGGCTACATACACCACCTTTTTGTAATAATAGTGTATAAAAATACATAAAGGCTTTTTTTTTAATTGCGGGGTACATATCAGTGCATTTATAAAGTAGGCTAATTTGTTATTATTGCAAAGGTGCACTGATTAAGTTTCAAGGCAAGTAAAACTATTGCAACTTTTTATTTTTTTAAATGCTAGGAAAATATACTCTTGTTCCATGTAGTTACAGGGTACAGTAAGTGTGACATTGCGGGCTGTAAATTAAAGTGGTGCTTCTAACCCTCTTGTTTCATGTAGTTACGGGGTAAGTGTGACATTGCGGGCTGTAAATTAAAGTGGTGCTTCTTACCCTCTTGTTTCATGTAGTTACAGGGTAAGTGTGACATTGCGGGCTGTAAATTAAAGAGGTGCTTCTTACCCTCTTGTTTCATGTAGGGTAAGTACAATAAAAACACATGTACACACACAATCTGACATCACTTAGAAAACCTTTATTTGAAAAACAACTTATTTCAAAACAGATTTACAACATATTACACTTCTTATTCTTTATTATTTTTTAAAAATCAACTTTTCATTTCAAATACTAAAGTCCTGACAGAAAGTAGCATGTTTTGTCCTTTTTTGTCCCTCTTGGTCCTCTCTTGGTCCTTTTTCTATCGTTCCACTGATTAGCCTAATCTTAAGAAGGAGTCTTTTTCTATTCTGTATTATGTATTAAAAGAAAATATGTCACGGGTGACAAAATGCTGGGAAAAGCGGAACCTTTGTTTTCTTTTCATGTTCCCCGAGGGGAATTATTTTGGTGTAACGCCTCACTCCGGTTCCGGGTGTAGCGGAGATATTGTCCAAACTAATTACCGCCGATGCACGACAGGTGTGAGGCAGAGAGGAGCGGTGTTTACACAGGCTTTCCGCTTCACAAGAGGAGGATAAAAGAGCCACTCGAAGTCGAGTTGAGGGGAAGGTTGGAACTGGTAAAAGTCAATCGGTGTTCAGTTGATCAGTTGTTTGGCTGGGTCTCAGTCGTTGTGTTTTGGGGTAGAAGATCTCCTGTTTGAGTGCTTACATTTGATGCTGTGATCCTGGAAATTTGTGTAAGTGAAGAACTGTTATTGGAGTCTGTCGTTTAGAACTGCTTGTGGAATACTACTGGATTGAACTGCTGCTTGGATCTGCGCTGGAAGAGGAAGGAAGAAAGATAAGTGAATTAATTTCATCATTGAATCAAATGTAAAGCTTGAAGAAAAGACTGTGAATGTGAAATTTACTGTTGAGGAGGACATCTGTTTCAGATACATTGGAGAGGAATTGAGAGTTGAATATTCCCGTTGAAATGCATGGATGAAGCGAGGCTTCTGATCAGCCCTACTGTGTGAGTGATTTGCAGTTGTTTGCCTTACCTGATGCACGTCGAATTAATGCTGTGGATTTGTAGTGAACACGAGTGCTGTGTGCTATGCTGAGAAGAGTCTTCCAACGCCTGCTTTCATTCTTGTGAGATGATCTATTGGTCTCCATCTAAATCCCAGAATGATACAACTGAACTGGTGAAGTAATGCTTTGTATTGTCCTCTCTTCCACTGAATATTGTTGTGAAGTAATTCCTCATTGAAGGCTCCTGTTAATCCTCTCCCTCTCTCTGAAAGTATAAGTCTCGTGAAGAACCGTATGGCTGCGGAAAAGTCTGAATTGTTATACTTACTGACCGAGCTCTGAAGATGTACAACATCGCTGGTAAAGCTGCCTATCGAGTCTCTCGCTAATGTCTGATGAAAGTGTTTTGATGTTGAGAGAAGAAATCTTACCTGTTACCTACCGTTTGAGTCCTGCAGATGTGCAGCAACGCTGTGAAGTGAGTTTTAAAGTCACAATTCCCCTTTCACGTCCTGATAAGAGAAGCTACTATTAAGAGAAGAAATCTTACCTGTTACCTACCGTCTGAGTCCTGCAGATGTGCAGCAACGCTGTGAAGTGAGTTTTAAAGTCACAATTCCCCTTTCACGTCCTGATAAGAGAAGCTGCTGTTAAGAGAAGAAACCTTACCTGTTACCTACCGTCTGGGTCCTGCAGATGTGCAGCAACGCTGTGAAGTGAGTTTTAAAGTCACAATTCCCCTTTTACGTCCTGATAAGAGAAGCTGCTGTTAAGAGAAGAAATCTCACCTGTTACCTACCGTCTGAGTTCTGCAGATGTGCAGCAACACTGTGAAGTGAGTTTTAAAGTCACAATTTCCCCTTCATGTCATGATAAGAGAATCTGCTGTTGAGAGAAGAATGCATTACCTGTGACTTCCCGTTTGAGTCCTGCAGATGTGCAGCAACGCTGCGAAGTAAGCTTTTAGAGTCACTGTCTCCCCATTGTGCCCGACGACGTATCTGATACCGAGAAGAATACATTACCTGTTACTTACTGTCTGAGTCCTGTAGATGTGCAGCAACGCTGTGAAGTAAGCTTTTAGAGTCACTATCGCACTATTGTGTCCCGAAGGCAGTGAAGAATCGATCCAGCGGCTACTCCGGTCAAATAGCCCTAGAAGAGGAGAGTTGCTGATTCTTTTCTCAAGTTGATTGCTATTCAATAAAGATTGTTACTTTGAACTCAATTACTTGCCTCCTCTTTTGTCCATCTGTTGCGTGCCTGTGGTGTCGGCTCCTCACGGTGGTGTCTGGAGTCAGGGGCGGCTGGTCATCCGAGTCCGCCCCGGCCTGCACCGGTGACACAATTTGGCGTAAGTCGGCAGGGTTGCCACCGTGAGTTGTAGCGGCCACAGGTACGCGATGGTGGACGAAGAGGTTCCATCAGTTCGCTCGCAAGTAATGCCCATCATGATGGGAGCCCCTTGGGCACAACGCTATGGAGGACCAGGATCGGAGCTGAGTTTTCAGGACTGGAAAGCGCAGACAGAATATCTGGCTGGATTACAAGGACTGAGCGCATCGCAAAAGGTACAGTTTGTGCTAGGATCGTTAGAAGGAGAAGCCAAAAGGGAAGTTCTTGCTGCATCAGAAGCCACGCGGGCCACTGTGAAGAATGTCTTTGATTTCTTGTCTGGAGTATATGGAGATTCTACCCCGGTAGCCATCCTTCGTGCCCAGTTCTTTAACTGTCAGCAGGGGCCTCAGCAGACTCTGCGAGCATACTCCCTGAAACTGCGAGAGCAGTTTGGCCGGCTGAAAGGTCGACAAGATCATGGACTGGGAGAAGGAGATGGCTTATTGAGAGACCAGTTTGTTTTGGGGCTGCGTGAAGGACCGGTGCGCCAGGGCATACGGCTCCAGCTTCGACGAGACCCCACTATGTCTTTTGAGGCTCTTCGACAAGAGGCCTTGGCGTTGGAGTCAGATCAGGGAGAGACGACTCGGACACCGGTTCGTGTGGCGGCCAGCAGCGCCACAGTGCCCGCGCCTGTTGAGTCAAGTGAGTGGAAGCAGAAGTTGAGGACAGAATTACTGGAGGATGTTAAGGGACAGATGGCAGAGTTGTCTCGGAATCTTTTGGGTGAGCTTCATCGAGGTCGAGTCGAAGGTGGACCGATGGTGCGAGGAAGATCATATTCAGAGGAGGGGCCAAGACCTGTACGCCGCCCTCCGCGTCCGACGGGCCCCCGGTTTCAGTGGGATCATCAGGGTCGACCCATCTGTACCAATTGTGGAAATCCGGGACACATCAGCCGCCAGTGCGACCGTCGTCGAAGTTCTCCAGGGGGTTTTTAGTCCCACCGGTCACTGTGGGTCAAGTGGCCGGAACCCCTTCAAGAGACCCTTGTTCTGTTCCGGTGATGAGAGACGACTGGGTTGGGCGTTGTCCCACCGTGGAAGTGCAAGTCAATGGAATGAAGATTAATTGTCTGGTCGATACAGGTTCTCAGGTCACATTGTTTTCAGAGAGTCTGGCTCTGGAGTTATTCGCGGATCATCGGCTTCACAGGACGGAAACTTCAAGACTCACATTACGTGGAGCGAATGGATTGGATATCCCTTACACTGGGTACATCGTGGTAGACTTCCTGGTTCGAGGGGTCCTTGTCCACCAGAAGGGTGTTGTCATTGTTCGAGACCACTGCTTGGGTCTCCATCGAGCACTGCTAGGGATGAATGTCATTCTGGATTGCTGGGAAGAGCTGTTTAAAGGCCGACCGGCCCGAACGTCCCCATTAGCAGTAAGGCAGGACTGGGACCAGATCCTGGCCGATTGCCGAAGAGTCCATGCAGCAAATCAGGTGCAGGAGCGGGAAGATATCGGTCGAGTCACCTGCCGGTACGCTCTGTCTGTTCCAGCCCGGAGCGAGGCTGTTCTCTGGGTCCGAGTGCCTGCTGGACCCCGTGAGTCAGGTAACTGTGTCCTGGTAGAGCCCCATGAAGATTGTCAACCCATCGAAGTAGCCCATGGGCTAGCGGTCATACGACGAGAGCGAGTTTCAGACCAGTTGAGTGCTGCAGCAGCTAAGAACAAGCGACTGTATGATCGAACTGCCAGAGAAGCCCCTTTACTGCCTGGAGAGCGAGTGCTGGTAAGGGACAACCGACGTCCAGGGAAAGGAAAGCTCCATGATCGTTGGGAATCGACACCATATGTGGTGGAGCACCGGCAGGGGCCTGATGCTCCAGTCTACTCGGTACGGCCTGAGGGAAAACCGGGACCTATACGAGTACTTCATCGAAATTTGCTCCGTCCATGTCCGAGCTATCCACAGCCAGCGGCTGAAACACAGAGTGCGCCGCCTGCCCCCAATGTGCCCATGGTAGGGTGGGCAATAGTCCCAGGGAACCCCGAAGCGGAGGCCCGAGCGGCTTCACCCACGCCACCCCGACAGCCCCAGCGGAACCCTGAAGCGGAGGCCCGAGCGGCTTCACCCACGCCACCCCGACGGTCCCAGCGGGACACCCAAGGACAGCCGCCTGAGAGATATGGCGAATGGCATTAGAGAAGACCGGTTCTAGGGACTAGAACCGATTGGCAGGGGGGGATGTCACGGGTGACAAAATGCTGGGAAAAGCGGAACCTTTGTTTTCTTTTCATGTTCCCCGAGGGGAATTATTTTGGTGTAACGCCTCACTCCGGTTCCGGGTGTAGCGGAGATATTGTCCAAACTAATTACCGCCGATGCACGACAGGTGTGAGGCAGAGAGGAGCGGTGTTTACACAGGCTTTCCGCTTCACAAGAGGAGGATAAAAGAGCCACTCGAAGTCGAGTTGAGGGGAAGGTTGGAACTGGTAAAAGTCAATCGGTGTTCAGTTGATCAGTTGTTTGGCTGGGTCTCAGTCGTTGTGTTTTGGGGTAGAAGATCTCCTGTTTGAGTGCTTACATTTGATGCTGTGATCCTGGAAATTTGTGTAAGTGAAGAACTGTTATTGGAGTCTGTCGTTTAGAACTGCTTGTGGAATACTACTGGATTGAACTGCTGCTTGGATCTGCGCTGGAAGAGGAAGGAAGAAAGATAAGTGAATTAATTTCATCATTGAATCAAATGTAAAGCTTGAAGAAAAGACTGTGAATGTGAAATTTACTGTTGAGGAGGACATCTGTTTCAGATACATTGGAGAGGAATTGAGAGTTGAATATTCCCGTTGAAATGCATGGATGAAGCGAGGCTTCTGATCAGCCCTACTGTGTGAGTGATTTGCAGTTGTTTGCCTTACCTGATGCACGTCGAATTAATGCTGTGGATTTGTAGTGAACACGAGTGCTGTGTGCTATGCTGAGAAGAGTCTTCCAACGCCTGCTTTCATTCTTGTGAGATGATCTATTGGTCTCCATCTAAATCCCAGAATGATACAACTGAACTGGTGAAGTAATGCTTTGTATTGTCCTCTCTTCCACTGAATATTGTTGTGAAGTAATTCCTCATTGAAGGCTCCTGTTAATCCTCTCCCTCTCTCTGAAAGTATAAGTCTCGTGAAGAACCGTATGGCTGCGGAAAAGTCTGAATTGTTATACTTACTGACCGAGCTCTGAAGATGTACAACATCGCTGGTAAAGCTGCCTATCGAGTCTCTCGCTAATGTCTGATGAAAGTGTTTTGATGTTGAGAGAAGAAATCTTACCTGTTACCTACCGTTTGAGTCCTGCAGATGTGCAGCAACGCTGTGAAGTGAGTTTTAAAGTCACAATTCCCCTTTCACGTCCTGATAAGAGAAGCTACTATTAAGAGAAGAAATCTTACCTGTTACCTACCGTCTGAGTCCTGCAGATGTGCAGCAACGCTGTGAAGTGAGTTTTAAAGTCACAATTCCCCTTTCACGTCCTGATAAGAGAAGCTGCTGTTAAGAGAAGAAACCTTACCTGTTACCTACCGTCTGGGTCCTGCAGATGTGCAGCAACGCTGTGAAGTGAGTTTTAAAGTCACAATTCCCCTTTTACGTCCTGATAAGAGAAGCTGCTGTTAAGAGAAGAAATCTCACCTGTTACCTACCGTCTGAGTTCTGCAGATGTGCAGCAACACTGTGAAGTGAGTTTTAAAGTCACAATTTCCCCTTCATGTCATGATAAGAGAATCTGCTGTTGAGAGAAGAATGCATTACCTGTGACTTCCCGTTTGAGTCCTGCAGATGTGCAGCAACGCTGCGAAGTAAGCTTTTAGAGTCACTGTCTCCCCATTGTGCCCGACGACGTATCTGATACCGAGAAGAATACATTACCTGTTACTTACTGTCTGAGTCCTGTAGATGTGCAGCAACGCTGTGAAGTAAGCTTTTAGAGTCACTATCGCACTATTGTGTCCCGAAGGCAGTGAAGAATCGATCCAGCGGCTACTCCGGTCAAATAGCCCTAGAAGAGGAGAGTTGCTGATTCTTTTCTCAAGTTGATTGCTATTCAATAAAGATTGTTACTTTGAACTCAATTACTTGCCTCCTCTTTTGTCCATCTGTTGCGTGCCTGTGGTGTCGGCTCCTCACGGTGGTGTCTGGAGTCAGGGGCGGCTGGTCATCCGAGTCCGCCCCGGCCTGCACCGGTGACACAATTTGGCGTAAGTCGGCAGGGTTGCCACCGTGAGTTGTAGCGGCCACAGGTACGCGATGGTGGACGAAGAGGTTCCATCAGTTCGCTCGCAAGTAATGCCCATCATGATGGGAGCCCCTTGGGCACAACGCTATGGAGGACCAGGATCGGAGCTGAGTTTTCAGGACTGGAAAGCGCAGACAGAATATCTGGCTGGATTACAAGGACTGAGCGCATCGCAAAAGGTACAGTTTGTGCTAGGATCGTTAGAAGGAGAAGCCAAAAGGGAAGTTCTTGCTGCATCAGAAGCCACGCGGGCCACTGTGAAGAATGTCTTTGATTTCTTGTCTGGAGTATATGGAGATTCTACCCCGGTAGCCATCCTTCGTGCCCAGTTCTTTAACTGTCAGCAGGGGCCTCAGCAGACTCTGCGAGCATACTCCCTGAAACTGCGAGAGCAGTTTGGCCGGCTGAAAGGTCGACAAGATCATGGACTGGGAGAAGGAGATGGCTTATTGAGAGACCAGTTTGTTTTGGGGCTGCGTGAAGGACCGGTGCGCCAGGGCATACGGCTCCAGCTTCGACGAGACCCCACTATGTCTTTTGAGGCTCTTCGACAAGAGGCCTTGGCGTTGGAGTCAGATCAGGGAGAGACGACTCGGACACCGGTTCGTGTGGCGGCCAGCAGCGCCACAGTGCCCGCGCCTGTTGAGTCAAGTGAGTGGAAGCAGAAGTTGAGGACAGAATTACTGGAGGATGTTAAGGGACAGATGGCAGAGTTGTCTCGGAATCTTTTGGGTGAGCTTCATCGAGGTCGAGTCGAAGGTGGACCGATGGTGCGAGGAAGATCATATTCAGAGGAGGGGCCAAGACCTGTACGCCGCCCTCCGCGTCCGACGGGCCCCCGGTTTCAGTGGGATCATCAGGGTCGACCCATCTGTACCAATTGTGGAAATCCGGGACACATCAGCCGCCAGTGCGACCGTCGTCGAAGTTCTCCAGGGGGTTTTTAGTCCCACCGGTCACTGTGGGTCAAGTGGCCGGAACCCCTTCAAGAGACCCTTGTTCTGTTCCGGTGATGAGAGACGACTGGGTTGGGCGTTGTCCCACCGTGGAAGTGCAAGTCAATGGAATGAAGATTAATTGTCTGGTCGATACAGGTTCTCAGGTCACATTGTTTTCAGAGAGTCTGGCTCTGGAGTTATTCGCGGATCATCGGCTTCACAGGACGGAAACTTCAAGACTCACATTACGTGGAGCGAATGGATTGGATATCCCTTACACTGGGTACATCGTGGTAGACTTCCTGGTTCGAGGGGTCCTTGTCCACCAGAAGGGTGTTGTCATTGTTCGAGACCACTGCTTGGGTCTCCATCGAGCACTGCTAGGGATGAATGTCATTCTGGATTGCTGGGAAGAGCTGTTTAAAGGCCGACCGGCCCGAACGTCCCCATTAGCAGTAAGGCAGGACTGGGACCAGATCCTGGCCGATTGCCGAAGAGTCCATGCAGCAAATCAGGTGCAGGAGCGGGAAGATATCGGTCGAGTCACCTGCCGGTACGCTCTGTCTGTTCCAGCCCGGAGCGAGGCTGTTCTCTGGGTCCGAGTGCCTGCTGGACCCCGTGAGTCAGGTAACTGTGTCCTGGTAGAGCCCCATGAAGATTGTCAACCCATCGAAGTAGCCCATGGGCTAGCGGTCATACGACGAGAGCGAGTTTCAGACCAGTTGAGTGCTGCAGCAGCTAAGAACAAGCGACTGTATGATCGAACTGCCAGAGAAGCCCCTTTACTGCCTGGAGAGCGAGTGCTGGTAAGGGACAACCGACGTCCAGGGAAAGGAAAGCTCCATGATCGTTGGGAATCGACACCATATGTGGTGGAGCACCGGCAGGGGCCTGATGCTCCAGTCTACTCGGTACGGCCTGAGGGAAAACCGGGACCTATACGAGTACTTCATCGAAATTTGCTCCGTCCATGTCCGAGCTATCCACAGCCAGCGGCTGAAACACAGAGTGCGCCGCCTGCCCCCAATGTGCCCATGGTAGGGTGGGCAATAGTCCCAGGGAACCCCGAAGCGGAGGCCCGAGCGGCTTCACCCACGCCACCCCGACAGCCCCAGCGGAACCCTGAAGCGGAGGCCCGAGCGGCTTCACCCACGCCACCCCGACGGTCCCAGCGGGACACCCAAGGACAGCCGCCTGAGAGATATGGCGAATGGCATTAGAGAAGACCGGTTCTAGGGACTAGAACCGATTGGCAGGGGGGGATGTCACGGGTGACAAAATGCTGGGAAAAGCGGAACCTTTGTTTTCTTTTCATGTTCCCCGAGGGGAATTATTTTGGTGTAACGCCTCACTCCGGTTCCGGGTGTAGCGGAGATATTGTCCAAACTAATTACCGCCGATGCACGACAGGTGTGAGGCAGAGAGGAGCGGTGTTTACACAGGCTTTCCGCTTCACAAGAGGAGGATAAAAGAGCCACTCGAAGTCGAGTTGAGGGGAAGGTTGGAACTGGTAAAAGTCAATCGGTGTTCAGTTGATCAGTTGTTTGGCTGGGTCTCAGTCGTTGTGTTTTGGGGTAGAAGATCTCCTGTTTGAGTGCTTACATTTGATGCTGTGATCCTGGAAATTTGTGTAAGTGAAGAACTGTTATTGGAGTCTGTCGTTTAGAACTGCTTGTGGAATACTACTGGATTGAACTGCTGCTTGGATCTGCGCTGGAAGAGGAAGGAAGAAAGATAAGTGAATTAATTTCATCATTGAATCAAATGTAAAGCTTGAAGAAAAGACTGTGAATGTGAAATTTACTGTTGAGGAGGACATCTGTTTCAGATACATTGGAGAGGAATTGAGAGTTGAATATTCCCGTTGAAATGCATGGATGAAGCGAGGCTTCTGATCAGCCCTACTGTGTGAGTGATTTGCAGTTGTTTGCCTTACCTGATGCACGTCGAATTAATGCTGTGGATTTGTAGTGAACACGAGTGCTGTGTGCTATGCTGAGAAGAGTCTTCCAACGCCTGCTTTCATTCTTGTGAGATGATCTATTGGTCTCCATCTAAATCCCAGAATGATACAACTGAACTGGTGAAGTAATGCTTTGTATTGTCCTCTCTTCCACTGAATATTGTTGTGAAGTAATTCCTCATTGAAGGCTCCTGTTAATCCTCTCCCTCTCTCTGAAAGTATAAGTCTCGTGAAGAACCGTATGGCTGCGGAAAAGTCTGAATTGTTATACTTACTGACCGAGCTCTGAAGATGTACAACATCGCTGGTAAAGCTGCCTATCGAGTCTCTCGCTAATGTCTGATGAAAGTGTTTTGATGTTGAGAGAAGAAATCTTACCTGTTACCTACCGTTTGAGTCCTGCAGATGTGCAGCAACGCTGTGAAGTGAGTTTTAAAGTCACAATTCCCCTTTCACGTCCTGATAAGAGAAGCTACTATTAAGAGAAGAAATCTTACCTGTTACCTACCGTCTGAGTCCTGCAGATGTGCAGCAACGCTGTGAAGTGAGTTTTAAAGTCACAATTCCCCTTTCACGTCCTGATAAGAGAAGCTGCTGTTAAGAGAAGAAACCTTACCTGTTACCTACCGTCTGGGTCCTGCAGATGTGCAGCAACGCTGTGAAGTGAGTTTTAAAGTCACAATTCCCCTTTTACGTCCTGATAAGAGAAGCTGCTGTTAAGAGAAGAAATCTCACCTGTTACCTACCGTCTGAGTTCTGCAGATGTGCAGCAACACTGTGAAGTGAGTTTTAAAGTCACAATTTCCCCTTCATGTCATGATAAGAGAATCTGCTGTTGAGAGAAGAATGCATTACCTGTGACTTCCCGTTTGAGTCCTGCAGATGTGCAGCAACGCTGCGAAGTAAGCTTTTAGAGTCACTGTCTCCCCATTGTGCCCGACGACGTATCTGATACCGAGAAGAATACATTACCTGTTACTTACTGTCTGAGTCCTGTAGATGTGCAGCAACGCTGTGAAGTAAGCTTTTAGAGTCACTATCGCACTATTGTGTCCCGAAGGCAGTGAAGAATCGATCCAGCGGCTACTCCGGTCAAATAGCCCTAGAAGAGGAGAGTTGCTGATTCTTTTCTCAAGTTGATTGCTATTCAATAAAGATTGTTACTTTGAACTCAATTACTTGCCTCCTCTTTTGTCCATCTGTTGCGTGCCTGTGGTGTCGGCTCCTCACGGTGGTGTCTGGAGTCAGGGGCGGCTGGTCATCCGAGTCCGCCCCGGCCTGCACCGGTGACAAATACAGTACACCCAGAAATGTTCTCATAATTTACTCATCTTTTCGCTACCGATCAACTGTCACCAGTGAGTGCATGAGAGTCGGCTTCATAAGGTCGGCTTGAATGGCTTCGCGTTTGGTGAAGCTTTAAGCGTTCATTGCATTCTCACGGGAGTTTGATGTGAAACTCGTGCGAGAACTGGTGTCTGTTCTTCTGCATGGTTTGTTTTTCATTATTATTATTATCTGTTATTGTTTGTATTTTGTTGTAAGCAATAATGAAAACATAAAAAAAATTATAATTCGACATACGGTTTTTCGGTGCGCTTACGTCACGCTTTAAATTGTCAAGCGTAAACGTACTCAACCCTCTCATGAACGCGCAGGTGACAGTTGGTTGGAAGCGATAGTCTACAGTTTAAAAATTTAAAATATTTGGTATTTTTCTTACAAACGCTTATCGTTTCACTTCAGAAGACATTGATTCATCCATTGGGGTCGTTTGGATTACTGTAGTTATTGTTGTATGTGCTGTTGTCAACTTTTAGGAACACATGAGCTTGCATTATATGCATTCACAGAGATTATTTATTTTTCTAAAAACTTTTGTTTGTGTTAATCTGAAGAAGGAAATTCGTATACATCTCGGATGACATGAGGGTAAAAGATGAGTAAATGGTGAGGACATTTCTGTACTGTATTTTCTTTTAACACATAATACAGAATAGCAAGAGACATGTCATGGGATTCCTTCTTAAGATTCATCAGTGGAAAGAAAGAAAAAGAAGAAGAGGAACAAGAGGAGGAGGAAACCAAGCAAGAGAAACAAATTGCTGTAAATCCGTTTTGAAATAAGTTGTTTTTCAAATAAAGTTTTCCAAGTGATATCAGATTGTGTGTGTGTACGTATGTTTTTATTGTACTTACCCTGTAACTACATGAAACAAGAGGGTAAGAAGCACCACTTTAATTTACAGCCCGCAATGTCACACTTACCCTGTAACTACATGAAACAAGAGGGTAAGAAGCACCACTTTAATTTACAGCCCGCAATGTCACACTTACCCTGTAACTACATGAAACAAGAGGGTAAGAAGCACCACTTTAATTTACAGCCCGCAATGTCACACTTACCCTGTAACTACATGAAACAAGAGGGTAAGAAGCACCACTTTAATTTACAGCCCGCAATGTCACACTTACCCTATAACTACATGAAATAAGAGTGTAAGAAGCACCACTTTAATTTACAGCCCGCAATGTCATACTTACCCTGTAACTACATGGAATACTTAGTCTAAATAATTTGCCTAAATAATTTGTTATTTTCCTGGTTGTTACCCCTTTATTCCCAAAACTTTACATATTATTCCCCTATACTTACACGTAAGTACTTTATAGGGACACTGTAATTACCGAAAGTTACACTGTAATTTAATTTTAATTACGCAGTATTTTCCTGGTTGTTACACCTTTATTCCCAAGACTTTACATATTATTCCCCTATACTTACACGTAAGTACTTTATAGGTACACTGTAATTACCAAAAGTTACACTGTAATTTAATTTTAATTACGCAGTACTTTCCGGGCTGTAATCTAAAGCGTTACCGAAATTAATTTCATGTTTTCTTATAATATTACCAAGTGGCAGCATATATATTGAGAATAGCAGAGGGCCTAACACAGATCCTTGCGGCACTCCATAGTTTACTAACGTTATCTTCGATTTTTCCCCATTTAAACAGACAAAATGGTAGCGGTCTGATAAGTACGATCTAAACCAGCTTAATGCCTGTCCATGAACACCAGTGTAGTTTTGTAGTCGATCTAAGAGTATTTTGTGATCTATAGTGTCGAACGCAGCACTAAGATCGAGTAAAACTAGTATTGAGATACAGTCTTGGTCAGAAGCTAGAAGTAAATCATTTGTAATTTTAAAGAGCGCAGTTTCTGTGCTATGATGCGGTCTGAATCCTGACTGAAATTTTTCATAGATATCATTTTCTTGCAAGAAAGAGCACAACTGAGCGGACACAACTTTTTCTAGTATTTTAGACATAAATGGTAGATTTGAAATGGGTCTATAATTTGCTAGGTTATTATGATCTAATTGCGGTTTCTTAATAAGAGGTTTTAGAACTGCCAACTTGAATATTCTTGGAACATGACCTAAAAATAAAGATGAGTTAATAATATTGAGAAGAGGCTCTTCCACTACAGGTAACACTTCTTTCAGTAGTTTAGTGGGTATTGGGTCTAATAAACATGTTGTTGGTTTAGATGCAATGATAAGTTTATTTAGCTCTTCCTGTCCTATAGTTGTAAAGCGGTGTAGTTGTTCTTGAGGGGCGATAATTGAGGCTGAATCATAAGACACCATTAAAGATTGTACATTTACAATTGTGTTTCTGATGCTTTCTATTTTCTCAGTGAAGAAGTTCATGAAATCATTACTACTGAACTGTAACGGTATATTTTGCTCTGGTGATGTCTGTTTATTTGTTAGTCTAGCCACGGTGTTAAATAAAAACCTTGGATTATTTTGGTTATTTTCTATTAGTTTGCGGAGATGCTCAGCCCTGGCTGCTTTTAGGGCCTTTTTATAATGTGACATACTGTCTTTCCACGCGATTCTAAAGACCTCTAAATTAGTTTGTTTCCATTTACGCTCTAAATTTCGAGTTTCTCTCTTGATAACATGCGTAGCACTGTTATACCATGGCGCTTTATTTTTCTCTCTAACCTTTTTTAATCTAATTGGTGCAACGATGTCTAATGTACTAGAGAAAATGGTGCTCATAGTGCTAGTCATTTCCTCTAGTTCATCCGTTTGTTTGGGTTCACTGAGCAGCTGAGATAGATCAGGTAAGCTATTTGAGAATCTATCTATAGTGGTTGGAAGGATTGTTCTGCCTGGTCGATAACGTAGCGCAACATGACAAATTTCAGCAGTACGTAGTATGCAAGTTACCATGTAATGATCAGTGACATCATCACTTTGCGGTATAATATCTATATCGCTTGGATTGGTTCCATGTGATATAATTAAATCTAGCATATGATTAAGACGATGAGTGGGACCAGTGACATTTTGCTTGACCCCAAAGGAGTTTAATAAATCTGTAAACGCAGCCCCTAACGCATCATTTGGATTATCTACGTGTATGTTAAAATCTCCAACAATTAATGCTTTATCGACATTGACTAATAGGTCTGAGAGAAAATCTGCAAACTCTTTTAGGAAATCAGCGTAAGGCCCAGGCGGTCTATATACGGTAGCCAAGGCTAGAGATAATAGGGATTTATTTCTTACATCTAAGAGTGTAACATTTAGTACAAGTACTTCAAACGAATTAAACCTGTGACCTGTTTTTTGAGTAACATTAAGAATGTCTCTATAGATTGTTGCAACACCGCCACCACGACCAATCAGACGGGGCTCATGCTTATAACAGTATCCAGGAGGAGTAGACTCATTAATACCGAAATAATCATTTGGTTTAAGCCAGGTTTCAGTAAGGCAAAGTACATCGAAACTATTATCTGTGACCATTTCATTTACAATAACTGCCTTAGGTGTGAGCGATCTAATGTTTAGAAGACCTAGCTTTATAAATTGTTTTTGTTCACTAATATTGAGATTTTCTGGTTTAATCACAATTAGATTTTTTTACACAATTAGATTTTAGACAATTAGAATTAGATTAGTGCAGAGAAACACACGGCGTAGACGAGGTCGGAGTCAAAAGGTTACTAACCACTGACTTGTGAGCATCGGCGCGTGATGTTTCAAGCGCTGATCGCCGATCTCGCAGCTCGGCTTGTCTCTCTAGTAGGTCGCGGATCTGCTTTTCCACCGAGTCCAACTCTAACTGCACAGAATGCAGCTCGAACGTGTCCTCACCTGCACTCAAAGGTAACGTTAGACACACATCCGATATATTCGCCATTATAGCAGATGTGCTATAATGGCGAATTATAGCTTTAAGTGATACAGGTGTAAAAAAGACGATCGATAGGCGCGGCCACGGGTGTAATGCTAGCGGGCTAAGGCTAGTAGCGGAAGTTCGGAAAGTTGGATATAAGTAGCGATATCAAAGCAATCCGATTGTTTTTTAAATAGAATAGTATTCCAGATATGTTCACACGCTGTAAAAATGAAAGTGTTCGTTTGTAAAAGAGTGTAAAGAAGAAAATCACGGTTTATGAATTAATTAGACGGAGCTCCAAACACAACAACGCACTCAATTGCGACGCATGCGCAGAAGCCTTAAGAAGGTTAAGGCTGGTAAAATTTGTTAAAACTGGTAAAATAGGTTAAGACCGAGGTTGAGACCAAACAGCATCATGCAAGCCACCTAACTACTCTCGTCTCACTTATTTTTCTTTTCCTTCTTTACTTAGTTTATTTTCTTTTCGTTGAGAGTCTCGCTTTCTAAGTTAAGTTTTGCCGCAAAGCTCAAACTTCAAACACGAAACTCTGCTCCATTCATTCGCCAACACACCAAATTATTGGCTTCCCAAGATGTCACTACAGACATGGAATCCCTTTCAGCAAAAATGCCACAGAAGGGAATCTCCATCAAAGACACAAACAACAAAAGCAAGTAACTCCTTCAGATTCTAGACTAACTGGTTCATGGTCATACAATTTTATAACTCCCCCTAGGAGTAAGAAACGATAGAAGGGTTAAATTAATGATTGATGTTTCATTCAGGTTAGGTCTTAGAAAGTGCATATATTGCTAGAAACTTGGGATTTAATAATTACATTTTCTTAAAACTCATAAATAAGTGATTCTGTCAAAATTCCCTATACAATTGATTAATAATTCTATTTGAGCTAAAATGATATCACTCTCTTTTGTCCTACCTTCAATTCAGAAGCTCTCAGGCTAAGATCCTCTATTCATAGGTGAGTCCAATCACCCAGTTACACGTTTTTTGTTCCAAAAACACCTAAAATCTGTTCTCCTACAATCTGGTGTCCCCACAGAAAAAAAAAAATCCAGTCACTCTTTTTGCATCAGGGCAGCAACCACAGCAGCTCAAAAAGGCCTCTCCCAGCAGGAGATCCAAGCTCTCTGACAATAGTAATCAGATGCCTTCAAAAGCTACATCAGGTCCAATCGGTTCCACATCAAAAAAGCTCACCAAACCCTCATTGGCTAACCATCCTACGCACACGACACTAACACCCCTCCCTATCCACTCCCTTTAATTACCATGCACTTGCACCAAACCTTTACCTGTTGACAGCGGGAAAAAAAAAGGCCAAATTCTATTCTTGTGCGATTGCAGACAGGGCTTACCCATCCGATGCCGCAAGAATTGAACTCCCGTCGGATGCTGCGAGAGCCCTCCTGGTCAAGCGACTATGCTTTCTCCATTCGACCGCAGGCTGGGTTTACCCGTCCAATGTCATGAGTATTAACACCTGTTCGATGCTGCGAGAGCCCTCCCAGTTGAGCGACTATGCTTTTCTCCATTCGACTGCCAGCGAGGCTTACCCATCCAATGCCATGAGTATTGAACTGCCGTCGGATGCTGCGAGAGTCCTCCCGGTCGAGTAACTATACTTTTCTCCGTTCGAATGCTGGAAATGCTTACTCGTCCGATGCCGTGAGTATTGAACTCTCATCAGATGCTGCAAGAGCTCTCCAGGCCGGGTATTTCCAATCACGTTCACGTTTTTTTTATTCCCTTAATTCCCTTTTAATATTTTAATTATTTAAGTCCTTTAAAACAAAAACAAACACCACTCCCCGCCCACCCCTTTAGTCTATCTGATTATATGTAAGTGTGAACTCGTGAACTATGTAAACCCTTTGGATTTATCAGCGATCTTATAGTTTTCTGCACATATCTTATCCTGGACCACAAAACCAGTCACAATGAGTAGATTTTTTGAAACTGAGATTTATACATCTTCTGAAAGTTGAATAAAGCTTTCCATTGATATATTGTTTGTTAGGATAGGACAATATTTGGCAGATATACAACTATTTGAAAATCTGGAATCTAAGGGTGCAAAAACACCCTTAAATAGGAAATTTACAAAATATCTTCATGGAACATGATCTTTACTTAATATCCTAATGATTTTTGGAATAAAAGAAAAATCGATAATTTTGACCAATACAATGTATTGTTGGCTATTGCCACAAATATACCCGTGCTACTTGTGACTGGTTTGGTGATCAAGGGTCACATATTAGTTATAAAATTGAATCTGATGTTTAATAGTTCTATTGTAAAAACAAAACAAAAACAAAAACACACACACAAAAAAAACACAATCTGCTTAAACAAATAAAACATCTCAGGGTTACGTAAGTGGAACCCGGTGTCCGAGGCATGTGTGTAATCAATCTTATTGCCTGACAGGTGAACTTATGATGTCACTTGGAGTACCTGTGCATATAAAAGGATGCCTGCATTACACATCATCAGATTCTCTGTGGTCATTAAAAATCCCAGGATGTCTTTCGAAAGAGTAGGGGTGTAACCCCGGTGTCCTGGCCAAATTTGCCCAGTGGCCTCTGTCCATCATGGCCTCCTAATCATCCCCATATACTGATTGGCTTCATCACTGTCTCCTCTCCACCAGTAAGCTGGTGTGTGGTGGGCGTTTTGGCGCAATATGGCTGCCGTCGCATCATCCAAGTGGATGCTGCACATTGGTGGTGGTTGAGGAGATTCCCCCCTTCTATGTAAAGCGCTTTGAGTGTCGAGAAAAGCGCTATATAAATGTAATGAATTATTATTATTATTATTATTATTATTTGTATTGTCTGACGGAAGACGCAGTGTCTCGTTCCCTTCTCAGGGAACTGGGGTTACATACTTAACCCTGAGATGTTTCCTTTTGAGGGAACTCAACTCTGCGTCAGTTGCTGATACTATGGGGGTGTTAACTCTCTGGAATCTGATGTGTTTTCTGGGCCCTATAGGTGTTTTGACACGCTCTGACATTTGTGCTTATTTCTGTTACTTGTAACATTTTCATGGCTAAAGTCTGATAAGTCTGATTATACTGTATTCAGCACAAACTCTGTTACAATAATATGTGAGCAGCATGTATGTAAAAGTTTGTAGTTTTGAGAAAATTATGTTTATGCGTGGTTTGTAAAAATAAAATAAAATAAGTCACTGAAATAAGGTCATAAAACCCATACCGACTATTTGTTCACAAGACTTTTGAAAATTGTATCACATAGTCTAAAATTTCTGCTTCAAAACGATGTGAAAATCATCCTGCACACTCATTCACATAAAACTGTCACAGAGTCAGCCACACCGTCACAGCCCCAATCATCACCCAATCACCAGGACCTGCCCACTCGTTCACAATCACCAGGGGCCTCAATTATAACCATTGCATACACACAAAACAGGCCCTGAAAGAGGCGTACGCCACTTCCTATGCATAAATTGCGATTTTTAAAAACAAGCTTGACGGGAAAATTTGCGCACCTGCACGCAAACTCTGACCCATGCGTACAAACATTTTGGAGACGGAGCAGTTTGGCGACGCCGAGCCCACACCTTGGGATCACTGAGATGCAGTGCAGAGGAGATGGCAAAACATTTCTTTGAAGACATGACTTGGGCAGGAAAGGGTAGGCAATGTGGAACATGTTGGATTTCCTCCAGTAATCAGTCAGTGAAGGCACTTTCACCAGACCCATGAATATAACAAGTGACAGATAAGCATATAAGTCATTCAAAGAAATACCGTGCCACTGTTTTTGTTCTTTTTGCTGTATCGCTCCATAGGCTCCTATATCGCTCCATTGTCTGCAGCATTGAAGTGGATAAGAAGAGCTGGAACAACTGCAACACAGTGTATGATGCTGTGAGGATCAGCTGTCTTTTCTTCTGGTTGGCTGGTGCTTGGATGCCTCTCTTCATCTTAAGATTCAACTTGATAGCTGTTGCATGGGAAAGAATGGAAAGATAATTAGCACCACTTTTCCAGTAAATAATTCTGTATAGTTTTTATATGGCTGGCCATTCAATCAACAATCAAACTGATGGGCAGTCGTTTAGACAGCATTCATACTGATGGTCAATTCAATCAACAATCAATGGTCGGTGATGGCCAGTGATACAGACAGCATTCATTTGGATGGCCAGACATAGAACCAACAATCACACCGATGGCCAGCCATGAGACAGGAATATGCAATTTTGATAGCATACAACTCCTTCCCATTTATCCCTAGCACAAACTCACACACTATTTATATACATATATAGACTGACATTTGTTCTGTAATTTTTCCTAGCACACAGACAATATATATATATATATATATATATATATATATATATATATATATATATATATATATATATATATATATATACAGATAGTGTGTGTGTGTGTGTGCTAGGAAAAATTATAAAAAATGATTTGTCTATTATACTCTATATAGGACAATTGTACAGGTGTTTAGTTTTTTCTGTCATTTTTTCCTAGCACACACACTATAGATCTATCAGCAATCACGATGCAGTTGATGGGAGGTTCCTGGGGAAGCACGACCTGATTGTCAGGTTCCTGAGGGGAAACTCCGTCTGTTACGGAGGCCAGCAGAATGTTAAGGCTGTATGTGCGGCCCGTGCTGCTGTGCGGAGGGCGAGATGCAAATCTCGCACGCCAATGTGCATTGGCTCGTTTTTCCAATACTCGAAGATGACAGGCTCCCTACGCGTGATCCTAATCAGTACGGTACGTCCGACTACGTCTCTGTTCCCTCCTTCAGGGAATGAGGGTTACATACGTAACCAAGACGTTTTTCAAAACACATACACACACGTAGACAGTTTTTGAACAGCACTTTATATGAATGTTTTATTTTACATGAACAAACATTGACTGAGTGCACCTGAATGCAAGAAAAGTTCACCCCAAAATAAAAATGTGAATCTTTTTTTGTTCTTCCAAACACAGTTGTTTTGTCAAGGCTGTGCAGTAGAGAGATTTTATAGTGGCTAAGGGGGTTTAAATCCATCTACTCCATTTCATGGTAACACTTTAGAATAACGGTCTATGAAAAAAATTGCTGTAAAAAAACGGCCAAATTTTAGTTACATGCTGTTTTACATTAAAACAACAATATACCATAGAAAAAATGCATTCTGGGTGATATTTGTCGTTTTCGAGAAAGTAGCCTACAGGAATATACTGTGAATTAAATGCGCTCAAAGTCGACACTCAGAGGCTGTGTTCCAAATCACACCCTATACCCTCATTCACTACTCCCTACATTAGTTCACTAATATAGTCCACTTGACTGAGTGAACAATTTCATAGTTAATTCAGTTAATTTTCTAAGTTAATTCAGACACTGATTAACACCTGCTGTTAACAAGCAGAATCACTGAAGGAAAGATAAGCAAGAAGAACAGAAAAAAATATAAAATCATCTGAAGATAAAATACATTCAATCTCTGAAAATTTAAGCAGAGGATGATACAGCATTACCAGCTTCACTTATTACTAATCAGTTTGACTTTATTTCTGTCAGATGTCTACAGAAGTTCTTATTAAAAGGTGACAGAGGTTTAGATGTCATTTTATTTTCATTTGATGTTACCATGATGGTGATCAGTGATTGCTTTAGTTGGGCTCTTGACCCTTGACATTTGAACAATATTTGTTTTATTTGGCTGTGTTAGCTGTGTCTTTAACATAGATTTGCTATGGCAAAAAAGCTGAAAGAAATCAGGATCAGATGACAGTGGTTGTTTGTTAATGGTCACAAACATCATTTAGTGGTCCAATTCAATGATCTAATTTATTATCTAATGTATTTATTTGGATGATGTTTTGTTATTATTGTGTCACTGTGAATTGACATCCAGAAAATATGAAGGATTTTAAAAAGTTTATTCTAAGAACATTTTGAACTTCTAGATCAGCCAGACACACAGACATCAAGAATCGACGTATAAATCTCAACAATGGTGACAATCATAAGTTTCATGTTGCAATGCAAGTTGGGTACCAGCAAAACAATCGTCCATGACTCCCAGAATCTATTGCAGCATGAAAAAATTATGCAGATGAATTGTCTGGTAATTTTCTTAAATTTTTTTTTTTTTACTTTTTGCTTTTATTTTTGCTGTTGGTTTTGTGTTGACGCGTGATGTTCAGATTTGATGTTATCTTTTTTGTTGATTGTCACCATTGTTGAGATTCATTGGCTGATTCTTGATGTCTGTGTGTGTCTAACTGTAGCCACAGTTAAAACATTTTTAGAGAATGATGAGTTTAAAAAAATCCTTCATAATTGATTAAGCAGCACTCCTTGATCTTTTGCTGTAGTTTCACAGTGTAGTAATATAAAATTAAGTTGTTTTTTACAGTGTATGCATAATACAATACTAATGAGTATTGTTACATTAACACTTCAGCTACAACGATTAACTAATAAGGAAACAAGCATAACTAATCAGTAAGTAATATCAAATTTAGGAGATAGTTCCTTATTAGGTAACCATTACTTTAATGAGATTAGCCTCATTAATAACTGTTAACTAACTAAAAAATTATAAAGAACATTATCGCGTGTCTGAGACGTAATCAGTCACCATTTTTACTCTGAATATATAATCATAAGATGCATCACTAATTCCTCAAGTGTTACCTAGTCACTATGCAGGAACTACTATTGATCTATATCATTATTTTAAAATGAAAAACATATTTTTGACTTTAAAATAATGGTCCAGATTACTAGTAGTCATTGAAAAGTAATTAGTGATGCATTTTATGACCATTTTCTGAGTAAACAAAAAGACAATCTTAAAAAACTACTAGTGATCTGGAGGTAACACTTGAGTAACACTTGAGTTGATAGTGATGCATTTTATGACCATGTTCTGAGTAAAAAGAAAAATACAATCTTAAAAAACTACTAGTGATCTTGACCAATATTTGAAAGTGAAAATTATGTTTTTAGTGATGCATTTTATAACCATATTGAGAGTAAAAACAGACAATTGCTAACGTCTCAGACACTATACTGTTGCGATTAGTAATTAATTAGTAATTCTTTCTAATTTGTCACAATTACATATTAGTTCTTAATGATGCCAATCTCATTAAGTAATTATTAATTACCTAATACGGGACTATCTTAGTCCTAAATTTGATATTACTTACTGATTAGTTAGCTTGTTTCTATATTAGTTAATAGTAGTAGCTGAAGTGTTAATGTAGTACTACTCATTAATCCTGCATTACTTTCTGCATAGTTACTTATAAATGATGGACCATTATTCTAAAGTGTTACCCATTTCATACCTACCCTTAATCATGGTGAAATCATTATAACGTGCAACCTCTTGTGACTTATTGTCTCATTATGTTCTCAATAATAAATGAACAATATCCATTAAATAAATCTTCTAAATATTTCAGATATTCTTAAAAAAAAGTGTCACACTCATTCTAAAACACATAAAGCATAAGGTATTTTAACTTGATAAAATATTCACTCAGATATTCCCACTTGTTTCTTGAAAAACATTCTCATAACTTGCTGGCGTACTGTTGTCAGATTTAGTCCATAAATAAGTGGATTTAAAATAGGTGGTACAAGTAAGAATTCCAGGGCCATGAAATTACGCACACTTTGAGGCACATTCTTTGAGCCATAACGACTGTACAGCACATCAAACAGAAAAGCAACAGTCACATTGATCAATGAAACCAGATGTGGCACACATGTTTGCATGAATTTGTGCCTGCTCTCTATTGACTTTATGCACTTTCTAATCAGGTGAATGTATGAGCAAAATATGAATACTGAATGTCCAAAATATGTAAGAATAACAATGTACCCAAACACATTATTTACAGTTGTAGAAAAACAAGAAAGTTTTGCAACTGCCCAAATCTCACAGAATAACTTTTCAATAGTAGAGCCACACAGGGTGAGTCTAGATGTTAAAATAATTAGAATAGACAAGCAAAAAAATGGAGCCAGCCAGCAGTAAAGGATACATTTAAAAACCATCTGATTGGTCATTATTGAATGATACTCAAGTGGTCTACATATTGCCAAATACCTGTCATATGCCATCACTGTTAATGTTGAAAAGTCACACGCAGCAGATGAATAAATTACAAATATTTGAATCAGACATCCAGTATAAGAAATCACATGATCGTGTGCTAATAAATCATACATGAATTTAGGATAGAATCCAGAAGTGCCAAAAAGTCCATTTATGCAGAGATTACATAAAAACATAAACATCGGCTCATGAAGATTCTTATGTAGTATGATGGTGAAAATTACAGTTAAATTACAAAACACCATAAGGGGAAAAAACAGTGCAGTGAAAGAAAAAAAGACAAATCTGTTTTCCATTGTTACATTCAGACCAGAGAGTGTAAATACTAAGACACTGGACTCATTCTCCAGTGGTGGCTGCATCTGGAAGGATATGCAGTTATTATGTAGATTTTCTTTATATTATATTTAAGTCATTGGTAAGTTAATTAAGACATAGAAAGTTATTTTTATGAATTTAAGACAATTTGAATTGTCTTTAGCTAGGCTGTCTGTAGATGGAAAAAAAAGGGCAAATATAACATTTTCTAACAGTAGCACATTGCAAGTTTAGTGACAAGACCTTACCATCTCCTCTATTGTCATGTTTCCCATTGTGCTCCCTAACAGTTTGATTTGGTTTGCTATTTATGGACACTGGTCTCATGCCAATTGCCTTGACCACAAACATCAAAATCAGTGTTAACAAGCTCTCTAAAGGCTTTTTAACCCTTAATTTGAAATAACTGCCAATCTATACCCGCAAATAGATTTGCTAGCATTACCTGTCTTTTAAATTTGCCAACCATATTCCTGTCAATACATCAGTTCCAACAGTACATAAAATTTGAAACTTGAAATATATAATACAATTCTTTACAAAATTATTTAAAAATGTTCTATTATGTTGTTAGCCAGCACTTACTTCACAAATTGACTTACAATTTAATGAACAAATATTTTTATTAGTAAAAATAAAGCAATACGTGAGAACATTTACATTTCCCTTGGGGAAATGGGCCTTAATAGTGATGTTCTATACAACTGGAATTAACTAACCCTAACTCAAACACAATACATATAAAAAAAATAAAAAAATTGGTAACACTTTATAATAACTGCACGCTATTAATCATTAGTTAAGCATAAGTAAACAGTTAAAGGACAAGTTCGGTATGTTACACTTAAAGCCCTGTTTTCAGATCGTTTCTGATGAAATAGAATGGTTAAGATTGAAATTTGGACACATGCTGCTGGCCCGAGAATTTTCAGTTTCTGTGGTAGCACCCCCCCACCTCCACAATGGCTGCATAGGTGCACTGGAACAATCCTTCCTAAAATGCATTAAACTTTCGTTTACAAAGACGTGAAACTCACTGAGTGGTCAGGGGTGTTCACTGATATGCTCACACAAAAATTGCTGCAAAAGATGCTTTCCAACAGGTGTTTTACCATTCGTTGTAAAACTGTGGACCTATTTTTCCAAACGCCTCACACCCGTACATTCTTCCGTTGAGAGCTTGAATAATAGACACTCCAGCCCTGCGGCGGAGTAATACCGTATCTCACAGCACATCCAATACAAGTCAATGGAGTTGGACAAAAACGACGATAAAACCTGTTGGAAAGCATCTTTTGCAGGGATTTTTGTCTTTGTAAACGAAAGTTTAATGCGTTTTAGGAAGGATTGTTCCAGTGCACCTATGCAACCATTGTGGAGGTGGAGGTGGAGGTGGGGGGGGGTGCTACCACAGAAACCGAAAATTCTCGGGCCAGCAGCATGTATCCAAATTTCAATCTTAACCGTTCTATTTCATCAGAAACGATCTGAAAACAGGGCTTTAAGTGTAAAATACCGAACTTGTCCTTCAATTCTGTTCAGTTGTTATCAATCAAATGCCTGGATTTAATAAATAAGAAGCAAATATAGTAGACAATATAATCATGACATGGGAGGCGATTGCATTGCACGTGAACTGGAGCGCATCTCATCATTAATTAACCGAAACTCAGGTATGCCTCACAGACATGAGAAAAATATCTATAGAAAGCCTGAAATGTCTTTAAACAATTCAAAACAAAGGAATAGGCTACTCTCTGATTATGTAATCCATTATGTGCATTTCTCTACGGAGATGGCGATTGTCAACTTTATCTTTGCAGCCGACACTGACACAGAAAACACTAGTTTATTAATAAATATCAATGCACACGTGTCACCGGATTTACAAATGCACATCTTGCTTGTTGCATGCACACATATTATGTCGAAAAAACGAGATATTATGTTGAAATAACACTATTATTAATAATAAATCTTTAAGAATATTTGATTGAATGCTGAATGTTGTGCTTGTACAATTCAATAAAATTAAAACTTTAATTGTGATAATTAAAATAATTGAATATTAAATATTGAGTGGCCAAGTTTTGCTCGTTTATTAATAGTATTTGTAGTTGTGACTGAAATAGTGCGCGCGGGAGCACATGCACAAAACAGTTTTGTGAAATGATATATGAATAATTTTTATTTTATCATATATCATTTTACAAAACTGTTTTGCGCATGTGCTCCCGCCTGCACTATTTCAGTCACAACACCGCAATCAGAGGAGGGTGGCGCTTAAACGACTGTCGATGCTGGAAGGCTATATTTATGTAAATAGTTGTGCAACTGCACAAACTTTGTTTTGAAGTTAAATGTTTGAGTTCCAGGGAAATTTGTGACTGTTTCACCTGTTCAACCACAGCAAAGTGGTTGAACACAACTCTACCTCTACACGCAACTCTACCTCTCATTCCAGCCTGACGATCCGATGGTACCTGATATCTCAGCCTGCCTGACAGACATTTCTGACTGGATGAAGGACCACCACCTTCAACTAAACCTTGCAAAGACAGAGCTAATTGTGGTCCCAGCCAACCCAACACTTCATCACAACTTCACCATTTAGCTAGGCTCGTCATCCATAACTCCATCAAGATCAGCCAGGAACCTTGGTGTGGTAATTGATGATCAATTGAACTTCACAGACCACATTGCTAGAACTGCCGGGTCATGTAGATTTGCCTTGAGCAACATTAGGAGGATCAGGCCCTTCCAGTCAGAGCATTCTACACAACTCCTTGTCCAAGCGCTAGTTCTATCCTGACTGGACTATTGTAATTCTCTCCTGGCTGGTCTTCCAGCTTGCACGGTCAAACCTCTGCAACTGATCCAAAATGCTGTAGCTAGAGTGGTCTTTAACGAGCCGAAGAGAGCACGCGTCACTCCTCTCCTCACAATATTGCACTCGCTCGCATCAAATTCAAGTCACTGATGTTTGCCTACAGAACAACCACTGGCTCTGCTCCCTTTTACCTAAACTCATTACTTCAGACTTATGTGCCATCCAGAAACTTGCGCTCTGCAAGCGAACGACGTCTTGTGGTGCCATCTCAAAGAGGCACAAAATATCTTTCTCGGACCTTTACCATGACTGTTCCCTGCTGGTGCATGATCTGCCTAACTCAACCAGAGCTGCTGAGTCCATAGCCACTTTCAAGACAGCACTTGATCCAGTAATACTAACACTTTCTCTTTTATTAAATCCAGACAAGACAGAGGTAATACTTATCGGTTCAAAAAACCGCCCACAAAACCTCGCACAATACAACTTTAACATCATAGGATGTCCTGTTACTTTATCCTCTACAGTAAAAGACCTGGGTGTTATACTCGATTGCAACCTGTCTTTTGAAAATCATATTTCATATGTTACAAAAACAGCCTTTTTCCACCTTAGAAACATTGCTAAGCTACGTAATATGCTATCAGTTTCTGATGCAGAAAAGTTAGTTCATGCATTCATGACCTCGAGACTGGATTACTGTAATGCTTTATTAGCTGGTTGTCCTGCATCCTCAATAAACAAGCTACAGTTAGTCCAAAATGCCGCCGTTAGAGTTCTTACGAGATCAAGAAAATATGATCATATAACACCGATTTTATCATCACTGCATTGGTTACCTATAAAGCTCCGTATTAATTATAAGGTATTGCTACTGACTTATAAAGCCCTAAACGGCTTAGCTCCAGTCTATTTAACGGATCTTCTATCGCCCTATAATCCATCGCGCTCTTTAAGATCACTAAATTCAAGGCTTTTGGTCATACCTAGGATATCCAGAACCACCAAAGGAGGGAGAGCATTTTCACATTTGGCTCCAAAACTCTGGAATAGTCTTCCTGATACTGTTCGTTGCTCAGACTCGCTCTCCCAGTTTAAAACTAGATTAAAGTCGCATCTCTTCAGCCAGGCATTCATATAATCCTACAGTTCAAACTACAATCTGGCCTCTAGCTCATAAATGCCAGAGGAGAACTGGCCCCCGACTGAGCCTGGGTTCTCCCAAGGTTTTTTTTTTTCTCCATTAGGTCACCTGATGGAGTTTTAGGACACCATTAGGTCACTTGATGGAGTTTTTCGGTTCCTTGCCACTGTTGCCTTTGGCTTGCTCAGTTGGGGATATTTTGGGGATATTTAATTTAATTTTATCAATCAATAAATTCCTCTTGAAACAAACTTTGTTGTATTATTTTAATTTAATACTGTGAAGCTGCTTTGATACAATCTGTATTGTGAAAAGCACTATACAAATAAACTTGACTTGACTTGACTTGACTAAGGCTCAGGCTAATCGCCACCGGTCAAAGCCACACGTCAAGTGGTGCTCTCCGATTCGTTTGTAATAAACTTGCTCCCAAATTTATTGGCCTGTTCACTGTCACTAAAGTTCTTAGTACAGTGGCAGTCTGCCTAAAACTTCCTCCTGCGTACAGGATAAATCATTCAATTTTTTATGTTTCCAAAATAAAACCCATTTTTCACTCCCCTGTTAATCTGCCTGTTCCGGTTCCCCCACTGCCGCATCTCGTAGATGGCGAACCCACCTATTTGGTCAAATGTATTCTGGACTCGAGACAGAGGGGTTCAGAGGGATTACAGTATTTGGTGAACTGGGAGAGTTACGGTCTGGAGGAGAGAAGTTGGGTGCCTGCAAGGGACATATTGGATCACTCCCTTATCGATGATTACAATCGACAGGTAGGTTCCTCTGATAGCGCCAGGAGGCGCACTTAAGTAGACGGCTACTGTCATGGTTCGCAGGTCTGTGTGTTCATCTTGCTTGTCTTGTTGTGTTTTCTGTCACCTGTTGGTGGCTCGCGTTGCTGGGCAACATTTCTTGGCTGATGAGCTAATCAGCACAGCCCACATGAAGCTTGTCAATACTACATTTAAATGTGGTGTGTTTGCTCTCGTCTTTTGTCAGATCGTTTTGGTGTTCATGCCTGCTGTTTCTCCCTGTCCAGTGTGTTTCCAGTTCTCTGTGCCATTTGTTTCACTTCCTGTTCATGTGCAACTGACTATCGATCAGCAGATGAATCTCAGCCCATTGAAGTCTCCTCGCTGCCAAGGCCTGCCATTCACCATCTTCTACCCACGATTCTGACCATCCTACTGGAATATTTCCTGTTTAAATATAAACTGACTTCTCTTCATTTGCGACTAGAGTTATTTCCTGACATTATATCATTCAGAATATTTCATTTAGCTCCTTCTGTTTGAAAATTGGGATACATCAGTCTGGCATTTGGTAGGAGTAGCTGGTCATAGGGGTCAGGTCTGGTTCTTGTGGTCTTCGCTGAGGATCTGTGCCGGGGGTGTCTAATCAGTGAGTGGATCTGTCATGGGACAGACAGACTAATATAAGTGTAGGTGCCATTCCTCTTACGATGCAAGTACACTGGATGCTATGGAAAGTGTTTCCAGTTAACCTAATTAATTCAGCCTAACAATTATAAAAATGTAATTATGTGTTGTGTATTCTTGTGGCTGGAGAAGTGCCCTGACATTTGAGCTTTTTTTCAGTTGCTTATAAACATATTAATGACTAAAGTCTCATTACACTGTATTCAGCACAAACTGGCCTAAAATAATATGTGAGCAACATGTATGTACATGTTTGTATTTTGGAGAAAATAATTATTTATGTGTGGTTATAAAAACAAAAAAAAACAAAAAAACAAATAAGGTCACAAAAATTAAGCATCACGTTACTCAAGCTTGCATCAGCTGACTGTCAGCTGATCCACGTCTACCTATAGGAATACGACGCCTATCACTGTATGTTTAAGCTTATTATCAGCAGCTATCGCGTTTCTCAGGAGCTAATTAAATGACGAAATTTGGTTGGCAAACCACATCATCTCACAAAGAATCGTGCAATCGGGAATTTATCGAGAGGAATTTGCTCCCCACAAGGATTTCACCTGAGATTCATTCAAGTTCGTGAACTTGAACATGAGATTCGCTGCATTGATCCTAAGCTGCCTGATTTGGAAGTGACCTCAGTCTGCACTGTTGCTTGCATCGCTGCTTTATTGACACAGGACTCGATGTGATTCACTCTCCATTCATCTCTGAAAGTCTTCACAAAGCTAAGCTAAGTTCCTTTTTAATGATCATTGCTAAAAGCTATCAGAGTATTGGCAACAACATGCTTGTTGCTAATGCTATCCGTGTTGCTTGGGCTTATCATTAAAATGCTCTTGCTAGGCTTATGCGATCATATTGGCTATGTGTGTTACTTATCTGTTGTCATTGGCAACTGCTCGTGTTGCACATGCTGTGCTTTTAGCAATATGCAGCACAGATTTAAGCAGCTTGCGGTGGTAGTTAGGAAATAACAATTCATGGTGCAAACAGAATAATTTTTGCTGTGGCACAGCTCTAAAAAGACACAGTAAACAGTCACTATTCAGTTCAGTCAGCTCAGCGCTGGTTATGTTGGGTTATCAGACAAACTTGGTCTATCTAGTTCTTGGAAACACAGCGTTCTTAATAAGCAGTTTATAAATACAGCTATAAATGCTTTATTCTTGATTTCATAAGCATATCTATAATATGTTTAATAATTGTATTTTCATACTTTATTAACCCTTCAAGGTCAAAGGGGTTTTAAGTCCGCCAGGCACTATGTTAATATTTCGGCTTCTGGAAGGGTCAATTTTCATAGCAGAGTGAAGAGAGTCATATTTCTGGATTCTATAGACTCTCAGCTATAAGGTGGATGCATTGACAATACACTTCTTGAGACACTTGTTTTTTATTATATAAAAATAGTAAACCATAATGAATAAGGGATTTTACATCAAATATTGATTCCTCAAAGGGTTTAGAAAACCTGTAAAAAATTGGGTGAAAAAATATAAAGAAACAAAATAAATATTTACATTTCTGTGACTGTAGTCACCATACGTTTTTTGGGGAAAAACACAGAATATTAGGTTAGGTTAGGTTAGGTTAGGTTATGTATACTTTATTGTCCCAATGGGACATTTGTTTTGGGCTCACGAATACAGCCACTGCATCGCCAAACATATAAAACAAACACATTACATAATAACAGAGAAGAAAGATACACATTTACAATCAAGTAATTGGCCTCACACCACTCTATACACTGGAAAGTAATTGGCATCACGCCACTCTATACACTGGAAAGTAATTGGCATCACGCCACTCTGTACACTGGAAAGTAATTGGCATCACGCCACTCTATACACTGGCAAGTGATTGGCATCACACCACTCTATACACTGGAAAGTAATTGGCATCACGCCACTCTGTACATAATTGCACTGTGCACTGTATTTGCACATCATTATTCTTACATGTTGTGCCACAGGTGAAAGCAGTTACGCTCTGGCTGTAGGCAGAGTGGCACACTCATTACATTTCCATGAAGTGTCCTTTCTTGGGACCCCATCTGCCTTACATTTCTCACACCTCAGCCTTGCAATTGGTTTTGAGATTGGCACAGGTGTATGTCCAGTTCTCCTCTGTACAGGCACGGCCCCGACTGTGACACCACACAGCTCAGCCACAAGCTGCTCCACATAGGCCCTGTGGGTGATGAGCTGGGTGGCTGGTGTGTTCCTCAGCTTTTGTATTTCTTTGAACATTATAAAGCCATTGGTCACAGCAATGTCAATAAAATGAAAGAACATTGTTCTGTACCATCTTCTGGTTGTGTGATGAACTGGAGGTTCCAGTCTGGGGCAAAACCTTTGTGGAATGGGAGCCACATCAGGATCCTTTTCTGTCTTCCATCCTTGTTCTGGCTGGTCTGGTGGTGCTGGACATCTGACAGGTGAAAGTGACTGGCTGCGTCCTACTGGGGAGCCAAACTGACTCTGTGACACAGAGGGCCTCCTTCCTCTATGACGTAACCTCAAGGTAGGGGTCGCAAACCGTCCTCTTGGTGGCTCTGTGGCAGTGCTGGAGGAGCCGGGTCGAGGAGGAGAAATGGATCTGTGGGCTGCAGGAGGAGACCGGGATCTGTGGGCTGCAGGAGGATAAATGGATCTGTGGGCTGCAGGAGGAGCAGGAGCGGTGCTGTGTAGAAAAGGGCGAGCGGTCTGGGTCCTGGGTTCAGCAGAAGATGTACTCGGCTGCTCTGGGGTTTCCCGATTTAGACTAAAACACACACATTTTTTAATTAGTTTACATTCCCACATATCAAAAGTTGTACAGCCTTTATTACAATGTGGTAAATAAAGATTAGCTTATTCATCATCATGTGTGTATTTTTTACATCAAGTAAAGAGTCATAGAACTTCTAACTACAAAATTATTATTACTATTATCATAGTAATGATGTAAAGTATGATATTAGTATCATGTAAATTATACTACTTTATCATAGTAAAAATGATGTAAATGAGAAAATATGAGTAAATACAATGTCTAAACCAAACCCCCTCCCCATTTCAGCTTTATGTAGACAAATAGTACAGGCCTTAGATAAGGCTTACTGCACCATTATTTCTGAAAAGCTACAATAAAATTTCCCTAAAAGCATTACAATAAAATAGACAAGTAAAGTAATATACATGCGGCCTAATCTGCAATCTCATTTTAGCAATAGGCTACTGTACTACCGTTTATGTAGCAGACAAAGGCCCATGCATTTTTAAATCTACTTACTAATAGTAATGGCGCACATTATTTGATTACTGCACCGTTATTTCTGACAATTAAATAATTTTACAAAAAAAAAATGACACAATACATATTAGACAATATATTATCAGCAATATTGCCTTCATACTTACTCCTCAAATGGATCGATTCCATCCAGAATTTGATCCTCTTCATCTGAATCAAATCGGTCTGGATCAGATCCGTTATCACTCTCGTCGCTCTCAAAAAAAATCATTGCAGTAGCTTGCTCGGCAGTGAATCTTCGTTTGGCCATGTTGATTTTCTGTCAAATCTGACCAGTACAAAAACGTCTATCTCCACAGTAATCCAAATGTATCGTGTCCAAAAACCGTATATAAAAGATTGTGTCTGAGAAGAAGACGCGCGAAATTTATTACAAACCCCTCCCTTTTTTACGTTCCTAGGACACCTGATAATGTCCTTGTTTGTTTTATATTGGTCTGTGATTGGTTCACACACCAACAGCATTATATATCATTTGATAGGGTAAAGTACCAGTTCTCTGTTTTGCGGTAAAATGCTATAGATTTGCACTCAAATACGGAAGGCTTTTTTATTTTTTTTAATTTTTTTAATTATTATTATTATTTTTTTTAAATGCTTGTAGAAGATCGGAAGGCTTATCATTCGCGGAAGTCAACACAGTCTACTCATTATTACGCAGACGAATGTCAGCTTTTTCATAGAAAAAAAAGTAAGTTAATACCTTAATCCATTCCGAAGCTATTAATAGATATGTCAGGTGTGCGCACTTTGACGCTCTAGAGGGTTTTTTGACTTTGAAGGGTTAATGATGAATGTATCATTTCTAAACAAAGTATTGCATTATTTACAAACCAGTTATTTAGGAGTTGTCAGTGGTTCATAAGATCACTTAGAAAGTGTAAATAAATGATTAATATACTATTTAAATGAACATTCATACATCCTAAATATTTATATGATCTGTATCATTGTGCTGTATTTGTTTCTTTTTTTCTGTTTAGAATATAACTGTCACAGTTTGTTTTCATTAGTCACATGGTTTCCTTGTTCAGTTTTCCCACCACTCATTTGTTACCATGGTCACCATCAATATGAGTTCATTTGGTTCAGCTGTGTTTGATTAATCATCCTCATTTGTGTTTGCTTTATAAGTTTGTCCCTCACATCCATTCTTTGTCTGATCACCATTATGTGTAACGCCTGGTTCACACCGGACGCGGAAGCGGCGCGGAACGGAAAATCACGCGCGGTCCGGCGCCTGCCTGTTCACACCAGACGCGTATTCTTCGCGTAGGTCGACAAGCGCTTCTGCTCAGTTGTTGTTTATTCAGAGCTATTTTTTACATCATGGGTAAGTAAATAACCTCATAAAATGAATACACCATGTTTCTGTAACCAAGAAGTTTGTACACTTCTTTTATTAATCCGTTGTCGAGACACACACGCAGCCAGAGAGAGAATATGGTAGACAGTAGTAGTGTAGATATACCGTTGAAATATACATCCTCTCTTCAAATTTATTAAATCTATTTTCCTCTTCCTGTTTCCCAGTGCGAGTAGACAGGAGGAGAGCCCTTGCCCTATATCTATTGCTTCGCAGTTGTCACTCGCGGTATTTTAATTTTAAAATTGCTTATATTTTGACAATTGACCGGATTGTCTCGTGTTTCTTGGTGTGACTTCCTGCCGGAATTAACGCGGATCACTCGCGGCTCGCGCAAATAATAGACCAGACGGCGAAACTGGCGCTTCATGGCGCGGGCCGGCCGCAGCACGCCGCGGCGCTCCGCGTCTGGTGTGAACGACACCATAGGTTAACATGGGCGCCGAAAAGAAGCGGCCTCCGTTCCGCGCCGCTTCCACATCGCTTCTGCGTCCGGTGTGAACCAGGCCTAAGTGTGTGTTGCTCAGCCTGTTTACCTGTCTTCTGGATTATTATTAAAACGTATTGGAAATTATCTTCTTCTTCTTTGTCTGCCTTCCTGCATTGTTTGCACATCTTAAATATTTCTATGTTCTGTATCACTGTGTTGTGTTTGTTTCCTTTTTCTGTTTAGAAGATAATTGAGCCTTTAAATCTCCTTTGTAAATGCTGTATAAGGCATGAATAGTCCTCACTTTAGATGAGCTCACAAAAATAGTTAACCGACCACTACTAAATGCTTTATAGCTACCTGAATTAACCATGAGTTACAGTAGAAATACATGTTAATAAAGCATTTAACAAAACACTAACTATTACTATATGTCTGAATAATAAGATGTATGAATGTTCATTTAAATAGTTTATTAATCATTTACTTACACTTTCTAAGTGACCTTATGAACCACTGACAACTCCAAAATAACTGGTTTGTAAATAATTGTAACCACGCCAGCAGAGGGAGCCCTCTCCTGAGTACTGACTGTGTGCCACTCCCTCTGCTTCACTGGTTACTTCCTGTTTGAGAGATAACATTGCGAAGTATTGCCAGTCTACCTGCCTTACTGAGCGTTCTCTTGTCATTGTCTTGTTTATATCGTGTATGACCTTTGCCAGCTTTGTTCTGGTTTTGCCTCTTGGATTATCCCTTTTGCTCTGTTGTTTGGATTGGACTGCCACATTGTGTATTACCTCTGCCTGCCTTAAGTTACTGCTATCTGCCTGCCGATTTTGTCTTATTTGCTGTGGATTTTAATAAACGACTGCATATGGATTCTGCCTCGGCTTCCGCCTCGGCTTCCGCCTCATCACAATAATTCAATACTTCATGTAGAAATGATAAACTGATCATCAATAAAGTATGTAAATACCATTATTAAACACATTATAGATATGCTAATAAATCAAGAATAAAGCATTTAAAGCTGTATTTATAAATTGCTTATTAATGTCTATTAACGTTTTATAAATGATGAATTAACTGTTTACTTGTGCTTAACTAATGATTAATAGCGTGCAGTTATTATAAAGTGTTACCAAAAAAGGATTGTTATATGTATTTTGTTTGAGTTTAGGTTAGTTAATTCCAGTTGTATAGAACATCACTATTAAGGCCCATCATAGAAAATGTAAATGTTTTCGCGCATTGCCTTATTTTTTACTAATAAAAATATTTGTTCATTGCATTGTAAGTGAACTTGTTAAGTAAGTGCTGGCTAACAACATAATAGAACATTTTTAAATAATTTTGTAAAGAATTGTATGATATATTTCAAGTTTCATATTTTATGTACTGTTGGAACTGATGTATTGACAGGAATATGGTTGGCAAATTTAAAAGACAGGTAATGCTTGCAAATCTTGGTCGAGGGGACTGGACCCCCTCGACCAAAAGACACAGACATTGAAAAACAAGATGGTGCCGTTGTGTTTGGCATGCCGTCTGTTGTTCCTGGTACTGTGGTCGTTTTTTAATATAATTTTAGCTTATTATCAGCCAGACACATTCATATACGACCGACAATCTCTGATAGAGATTAGAAAAGCAGTTTTGGACTTTAACTACGCTGTATCGGATGTCTCTTGTACATACCTTCCACCATTCCTGTCGGATATTCCTGACAATCTGCGTCGACAGCCTCTTGTTGCATGGAGGAAACGCCGTAGGCGCCGTGGCAAGCGGAGCGGTCTTGCAATTAGAAAGAAAGCTACTTTGGGGTATCGTGGCTACCGTGCTGTTTGGCGCATTCAGGAGGTCTCTTATCGATGGGTTCGTCCTATTGTTCCCGGGACTTTCGATGGACCTCTGCGGTACTCTTTTTCCCGGACACGACGCGACGGAGTGAATGTGCAACTTCTCCGCTCGCTCAACCGTGGAATAGAGCCTGTTTGTGGATCTTCACGTCTGAGGATGGCATTGCTAAATGTTCCATCGCTGCTTAATGAGACTTTTATTCTACATGACTATTTTACTTAACATAATCTGGACCTTTTCTTCATGACCGAAACCTGGACAAAAGAGGGCGACTTAAGTCCGTTTACTGAACTTGTCCCCCCAAACTGTACTTTTATTAGCACCTCTCGGATGTCAGGTCGCGGAGGGGGTCTAGCGGCAGTTTTCAAGGACAACTTACATGGCCGAAGCCTTACATCTGAGGCATATGATAGTTTTGAGCTTCAAATGTTTCAAATGGAAATAGCTACTGATCCAGTTCTGTTTGGGATAATTTACAGACCGCCACAGTCAAATAGTGTGTTTTAAAAATGAGTTTGCAGATTTTCTGGGGGGTATAGTAACAAAGTTTGAAAAGATTCTGTTATTGGGTGATTTTAATATTCATATTTGTTGCCCCACAAAGTCACTCTCCAGTGATTTCTGTAACCTTACTGACTGACTCAATTTTACGCATTGGGTGCAGGGATCCACGCACATCAAAGGTCACACTCTGGATCTGGTTCTGACTGAAATTTGTGAAAATGGCTTTTCTGATCACAAATCTGTTTTATTTAATGCCATCTTTCCTGGTCGATCTGAGATTACTGCCCCACCAGTCCGATGGACTCGTCACTTCATAGCGAATGCTGCCGAGGAGTTTGCTTCATCTTATGCAGCAGCTCATCTCCCTGGCTTAACGGATTCACCGCCCAGAATGAAAAATGCTGATGAGTACCTCTGTTTTTTTAACAATACCTGTCTGAACATCCTGAATTCCATTGCTCCTATGAATGCCATGCGGCTGAGAAAAAAAACATCAACCATGGTTGAATGACTCGATTCGCTCACTTAGAAAAACTTGTAGGAGGTATGAACGCAAATGGCATAAGGATAGGTTGCAGGTTTCCTATGAACTTCTGAGGGAATCTCTATCAGTATTTCAGAAAGCGGTCAAGGTGGCAAAAGCTAAATATTTGTCAGAGATTATAAATAACAATTGTCATAGTCTGAAAATACTATATTCTACTGTTGATTCTGTCTTAAATCCGGTGGTAAATGTTTTTATAGATGAGTCTGAAACTACATGTGAGAATAAAAAAATAAAAAAATAGTTGAGAAAGTTATTAGGCTGAGACCACAAAATTTCCATTCTAATTCGGACATTTATGACATACCACGGAGCCCTGCTACTTGGTCCTCCTTCGATCCTATTACTCTTCCTACTTGCAAAAATATCATTGAACATTTAAGACCTACTGTTTGTCCTCTTGATGTCATACTTTCTAAAGCAAGTTGTAAATATTGTTGGTGCTGATGTGCTATTCTTTGTGAACTTGAGTCTGAGCACTGGAATGGTCCCCAATAGTCTTAAACATGCAACAGTTACTCCAATGTTAAAGGCCCCAAATTTAGACATATCTGTCTTGGCAAATTTTAGACCAATCTCTAATCTACCATTTATGGCCAAAATTTTGGAGAAAGTGGTGTTATTTCAATTACAGGCCTTTCTTAGTACAAACCATATTTATGAAACTTTTCAATCTGGTTTCAGAAAATTACATAGCATTGAATCGGCTCTACTAAAAGTTTCAAATGACATTCTATTGGCTACTGATGCCGGAAATGCTGTTGCTTTGGTCTTACTAGATCTCAGCTCTGCCTTTGATATGGCAGACCATAATACACTCATCTCTCGTTTAAAAAATTGCATTGGCCTTACAGGTACCACTCTTGAATGGTTCTGGGCCTATTTAAGTGACCGTGAGATTTCTGTTCGTATTGGACAACATACATCCTCCACTGTTCCTTTGACTTGTGTCCCTCAGGGTTCCATTCTTGCTCCGACTTTATTCATGATATATTTGCTGCCCTTGGGTTCAATTTTTCATAAATATGGGATTTCTTTTCATTTATATGCTGATGATGTCCAGTTGTATCTCCCTTTATAAAACCTAATGATAAACATGCAATGGGAGTTCTGATTGATTGTATTCAGGAACTTAAATTATGGTTAACAAATAACTTCTTGTCATTAAATGAAGACAAAACCGAAGTGATTTTGTTTGGGCCTAGTGATGCTATTAATGCCAGCACCTACGACCTTGGTTATCTAACCCAATGGGTCACCCCGTGTGCAAAAAATGTAGGCTTTTGATTTGATTCTGGTCTTAAGTTTGATAAGCAGATCAATGTAGTAGTTAAGTCATGTTTTTTCCATCTTCGTTGCCTAGCTAAAGTCAAATCGTTTTTATTTCTAAAAAAATTGTGAAAAAATGATTCATGCATTCATCACTTCCCGCTTAGACTATTGCAATTCGCTCTATTTTGGGATTAATCGTTCATCTATGGAGCGATTGCAAATGGTCCAAAATGCAGCGGCCAGGCTTCTGACTAGCTCACGTAAGTTTCAGCACATCACTCCAATTTTGATCTCCTTGAAATGGTTGCCGGTTAAATCCAGAGTAGAACTCAAAATATTAACCCTAGTTTTAAAATCTTTACACAATCTTGCACCAGTCTATATTGCTGAGTTGGTGCACTCACACAACTCTTCGCGCCCACTCAAATCGGGACATTTAGGAATGTTGTCCATCCCTAGGTCCAAATTGAAACACCGTGGTGATCGAGTTTTTTCTATTGCTGGTCCAACACTCTGGAACAAGCTCCCTGTAGCCATCCGAACAGCAACATCTTTTTTTTGTTTTTAAATCTATGCTTAGATCCTATTTCCTTGAACAGATGCTGTTAGCCTAAAATATATTATGTAGTTGTCTTTTATCCCTTTGTAAATTGTTATGTACAGCACTTTGGTCGACCCAGGGTTGTTTTAAATGTGCTTAATAAAAAAAAAAAATTAATAAAAAAAAATCTATTTGCGGGTATAGATTGGCAGTTATTTCAAATTAAGGGTTAAAAAGCCTTTAGAGAGCTTGTTAACACTGCTTTTAATGTTTGTGGTCAAGGCAATTGGCATGAGACCAGTGTCCATAAATAGCAAACCAAATCAAACTTTTAGGGAGCACAATGGGAAAAATGACAACAGAGGAGATGGTAAGGTCTTGTCACTGAAACGGCAATGTGCTACTGTTAGAGAATTTAATATTAATCTACATAATAACTGCATATCCTTCCAGATGCAGCCACCACTGGAGAATGAGTCCAGTGTCTTAGTATTTACACTCTCTGGTCTGAATGAAACAATGGAAAACAGATTTGTGTTTTTTTCTTTCACTGCACTGTTTTATCCCCTTATGGTGTTTTGTAATGTAACTGTAATTTTCACCATCATACTACATAAGAAGCTTCATGAGCCGATGTTTGTGTTTTTATGTAATCTCTGCATAAATGGACTTTTTGGCACTTCTGGATTCTATCCTAAATTCATGTATGATTTATTAGCACACGATCATGTGATTTCTTATACTGGATGTCTGATTCAAATATTTGTAATTTATTCATCTGCTTTGTGTGAATTTTCAACATTAACAGTGATGGCATATGACAGGTATTTGGCAATATGTAGACCACTTGAGTATCATTCAATAATGACCAATCAGATGGTTTTTAAATGTATCCTTTTCTGCTGGCTGGCTCCATTTTTTTGCATGTCTATTCTAATTATTTTAATATCTAGACTCACCTTATGTGGCTCTACAATTGAAAAGTTATTCTGTGAGATTTGGGCAGTTGCAAAACTTTCTTGTGTTTCTACAACTGTAAATAATGTGTTTGGGTACATTGTTATTCTTACATATTTTGGACATGCAGTATTCATATTTTGCTCATACATTCACCTGATTAGAAAGTGCATAAAGTCAATAGAGAGCAGGCACAAATTCATGCAAACATGTGTGCCACATCTGCTTTCACTGATCAATGTGACTGTTGCTTTGCTATTTGATGTGCTGTACAGTCGTTATGGCTCAAAGAATGTTCCTCAAAGTGTGCGTAATTTCATGGCCCTGGAATTCTTACTTGTACCACCTATTTTAAATCCACTTATTTATGGACTAAATCTGACAACAGTACGCCAGCAAGTTATGAGAATGTTTTTCAAGAAACAAGTGGGAATATCTGAGTGAATATTTTATCATGTTAAAAGACCTTATGCTTTATGTGTTTTAGAATGAGTGTGACACTTTTTTAAAGAATTTTTGACATATTTAGAAGATTTATTTAATGGACATTGTTATTTTATTATTGAGAAAATAATGAGACAATAAGTCACAAGAGGTTGCACGTTATAATGATTTCACCATGATTAAGGGGTATTTTTAGGTATGAAATGGGTAACACTTTAGAATATTGGTCCGTCATTTATAAGTAACTATGCAGAAACTAATGCAGGATTAATGAGTAGTACTACATTAACACTTCAGCTACTACTATTAACTAATATAGAAACAAGCTTAACTAATCAGTAAGTAATATCAAATTTATGAGATAGTTCCTTATTAGGTAACCGACAATTACTTAATGAGATTAACCTCATTAATAATACTCATTAGTCTTGTTACTTTCTGCGAACTTTCTGCATAGTTACTTATTAATAACGGACCATTATTCTAAAGTGTTACCATGAAATGGAGTAGATGAATTTAAACCCCCTTAGCCACTATAAAATCTCTCTACTGCACAACCTTGACAACTCAACTGTGTTTGGAAGAACAAAAAAAGATTCAAATTTTTATTTGGGCGTGAACTTTTCTTGCATTCAGGTGCACTCAGTCAATGTTTGTTGATGTAAAATAAAACATTCATATAAAGTGCTGTTCAAAAACTGTCTATGTGTGTATATGTGTTTTAACATATGTGTAATACCACAATAGTGTAATATGAGGTGCCCCTAGGGACATTATTCAGAATTACCATGCATATACATGTACTTTTCCTCTCACATACACATATGGAACCAAATTCATTCTCATACTATAATGAAATGCTCACACACATACAAGTGAAATGCTTTTACAAACACAACTGAAACGCTCTCATACATGCAACTGAAAACATTACGCTCACACATAACTGAAATGCTCACACACACACACACACACAACTGAAATGCTCTCATACATACAACTGAAAATATTACGCTCACACACACAACTGAAACACTCACACACACGCAACTGAAATGCTCTCATACATACAAGTGAAATGCTTTTACAAACAAAACTGAAACGCTCTCATACATACAACTGAAAATATTACGCTCACACACACAACTGAAATGCTCACACACATACAAGTGAAATGCTTTTACAAACACAGTTGAAACGGAAGCCCATTTCAGTTGAAAAGGAAGCACATTTCAGTTGAAACGGAAGGTGGTTAAAGTCCCCACTCCAGTCCAGTTGGTGGCAGTAGTGCACCTCAAGACGAAGAACTAGAAGCTGTTGAAAGAAAGCATAGTCGACTAGCGCAGATTAAAGTTGGCAATAAATTCACAGATTCGAACTCTATGCTTTCTTTCAACAGCTTCTAGTTCTTCGTCTTGAGATTCACTACTGCCACCAACTGGACTGGAGTGGGGACTTTAACCACCTTCCGTTTCAACGGAAATGTGCTTCCGTTTCAACTGAAATGCTTGCATACAACATACTGAAATGCTTTTCAGTTGTGTGAGTGAGAGCGTTTCAGTTGTGTTTGTAAACACATTTCATTTGTATGTGTGTGAGCATTTCAGTTGTGTGTGTGAGAGCATTTCAGTTGTGTGTGTGTGAGTGTTTCAGTTGTGTTTGTAAAAGCATTTCACTTGTATGTGTGTGAGCATTTGTGTGAGCGTTTCAGTTGTGTGTGTGAGCGTAATATTTTCAGTTGTATGTGTGTGAGCATTTCATTATAGTATGTGAATGAATTTAGTTTCATATGTGTATGTGAGAGGAAAAGTACATGTATATGCATGGTAATTCTGAATAATGTCCCTAGGGGCGCCTCATAGTGCAACGCCTAGATCACATGCTTTTGCATTTTTTTGCCTTGAATACGGTCACTCTCCCACTCACTGCCATATCATCAAATTGGGGATGCAAGTGATGCAAACTGGGCTGACAAAGACCTATAGCAAGTATGTTTCTATAGTAATGTCCCAAGCTGCATTAATAGTTCTAAAGTTGTGCTTTCAAATTAGTAATGGCCGCTTGAGTGCAAGATACATAATTTTAAAAATGCATAAAGTCTGTATTAGGGTTTTAGTATTTAACGCTTAAAGGGATAGTTCACTAATTTTTTTTAATTTTGTCATCGTTTAATCACCTTCAAGTTATTCCAAACCTGTATACATTTATTTGTTCTGCTGAACACAAAGGAAGATATTTGATATAATGTGGGACACTGAACAGTTTTGGGGCATGACTTTTATAGTATTTATTTTCCTACTATGGAAGTCAACGGTGCCCCAAAATGTCTTGGTTACAAACTTTCTTCAGAATATCTTCCTTTGCGTTCAGCAGCAGAACAAAGAAATGTATACATTTTTGGAACAACTTGAGGGTGAGTAAATGATGACAGAGTTTTAATTTTTCTGTGAACTATCTTTGCCAATCATTACTACATTTTCGGGTCTTTAGCATCCAAGATCTATATCTAACACGGATGGATCTCTACCTGCCGCAATAATATAAAACTCAGTCAGGAGATTGGAGCTTGGAAGGGTTCAGTTTGAGCAGATGTTTTATACCATCATCACTGTCCTCGACAGAGCTAATTTCACAGTACATTCAGCATCTGGTTTGTATTTGCGAACGTACTTGGTTACTTACGTAACCTCGGTTCCCTTAGAGATAAGGGAACGAGTACTGCGTTGCAAACGCTGTGGGGCAAACTCCTTTTCTGGAGAATATTGAAGCCTTTATTTTAAAACGCATTGCAGCTGCACAGCGAGATTGGCTGTGCTGCGGCAACTGCACAAACCTATGGCGAGTGATCAGGAGCACGCGATCCAATAGGAGCGTTTGGCGCCCTGCCAGACTCGAGCGCGCCAATTTGGACTCGTCAGGGAGTATAAATTCAGAGAAAACTCACCATATGACAGGTCTATATCGACTGAAGCGAAACACCTGATATGAGCGAAATAGCACGGCAAGGCAACGCAGTACTCGTTCCCTTATCTCTAAGGGAACCGAGGTTACGTAAGTAACCAAGTACGTTCGCTTACGAGAACGTTCTCTCGTACTGCGTTGCAAACGCTGTGGGAACCCAATTTAAAACGCTGTGCTATTCACCTGTGACTACTCTGAGAATCCAGGGAACCCCGGGACTATAACAGGGTAGTCTGAATATCACAGACCAGAACTTCGGGTCTAATATGATATGCAAGTATGTAGGGAAGCACAAAGGCCACTCAGAATATGCATAGGGCTGGGTCAAAAGAGCCAGGGACCTAGAATATCATTCCCACATAGAATTGTGAAGTCACAACAGAGTGTCTGAGTTATACACTGGCCTGGGTCCATAGAGCCAGGGCCTAGATGGAGAGAACTCGTGCCTGCAGAACAGGGACCTCTAGGTTATAAAACCTTACAAATGTGGACGGAGCGGACCAGCCGGCTGCCGCACAGATGTCTTCGATAGGGACTCCACTGGACCATGCCCAAGAGGAAGCCATGCCTCTTGTGGAGTGAGCTCTTACACCTATGGGACAAGGAAGGCCCAGTGAGGTGTATGCCAGAGCAATAGCATCCACTATCCATCTAGATAGCGTGAGTTTCGTGACCGGCAGCCCCTTGGTGCGGCCCCTGAAACAGACAAAGAGCTGTTCAGACTGTCTGAAAGAGGCCGAACGCTCCAAATATATTATCAGAGCTCTGACGGGGCAGAGCGTGAGAGCATCACTATCTTCTCCTGTGACTTGGAGGGCTGATAGAGAAATAACCTGGGCTCTGAACGGTGTTGAGAGCACCTTAGGTACATATCCGTGTCTTGGCCTAAGGAAGACTTTAGAGTCGTTTGGTCCAAACTCAAGACAGGAAGAGCTCATGGAGAGTGCTTGTAAGTCCCCTACTCTTTTTACTGACGCCAGTGCTAACAGCAGAGCGGTTTTAAGAGAGTGAGGTCTTAAATCAGCCGACTGAAGTGGCTCGAAAGGGGGCCCCTTAAGAGCTCGTAGAACCAGAGAAAGGTCCCAAGCCGGCACTGAAGGTGGTCGAGGTGTGTTAAGCCTTCTGGCTCCTTTAAGGAAGCAAACTATGAGGTCGCTTTTACCTAAGGAAGAGCCGGCCACCTGCACATGGAAGGCTGCGATAGCTGCCACATACACTTTGAGCGTGGAGGGGGAGCATCATGCGTCCAGCAGCTCTTGGAGAAAAGAAAGTACCGTTGGTACTTCGCAAGTGTGTGGGTCGAGGTCCCGAGCTAAACACCAGCTGGAGAACACTGACCATTTGATTTGGTAGAGGCGCCTAATAGACGGAGCTCTAGCCTCCATAATGGTATTCAGGACACCTTCTGGGAGCTCCTGGGGTACCCGTTGAGTGGCCATTCATGGAGGGCCCACAAGTCGGGACGGGGGTGCCAGACAGTCCTGTTTGCCTGCGCAAGAAGGTCGCTCCTTAGCGGGATTGGCCACGGAGCTATCACAGACAGCTGCATTAGCTCTGGGAACCAAATCTGGGTTCACCAGAGGGGGGCTACAAGGAGAACTGTGCACTTCGTGTTCCTGATCCGTTCGATGACCTGAGGGAGCATCGAGACCGAGGGAAACGCATAGAGGGGGAGGCTGGGCCACTCGTGGGCCAGCGCATCCCTGCTCTTTGAGAAGAAGATTGGGCAGTGACAGTTGCCTTCTGAGGCGAAGAGGTCTACTTCTGCCTTCCCGAAGACCTCCCATAACAGGAGAACCATCTGGGGATGGAGTGACCATTCTTCTGGGGGAACATTGCCCCGAGAAAGCATGTCTGCTCCTACGTTCATTGTGCCCGGTACGTGAGCTGCCCTGAGTGAGCGCAGGTTGGTTTGAGCCCATAGCAGTAGTTGTGTGGCTATGGCTAACAGGTTTTGGGACCTGAGGCCGCCCTGGCGATTTATTTAGGAGACCACTGACATGTTGTCCGTGCGGACCAAGACGTGTTGTCCCGCCAGATATGGGAGGAAGGTTTTTAGGGCTAGAAAAACTGCTCTCATCTCGAGGCAGTTGATGTGTAGGCGTTTCTCCGAGCTCGACCAAAGGCCGGAGGCAGGCCTGCCCTCGTACAGGGCTCCCCAACCGGAGTTGGAAGCGTCTGTTGAAATGACCCTCCTCTCTGAGACCAAACCCATGCTCACACCCTGCTGGTACCAGCCGGTGTTTTTCCAGGGGTCCAGGGCTTTGATACAGCGCTGGTCCACCCTGATATGCATGAGGCCCGAGCGCCATGCATGGGATGGTACCTGAGGTGCAAGCCACAGCTGAACAGGACGCATACGCAGTAGGCCTAGTTGGAGTACTGGTGATGCTGATGCCATAAGGCCCAAGATCCTCTGAAACGTTCGGAGGGGTACATAGGAGTACAATGCCGCGGCGAGCGGCAGAATTGACAGAGCCCGGTCCGTTGTGGGCCATGGTCTCATAAGTACGGAGTCGAGAACTGTTCCCAGGAACGTGATACGTTGGCTGGGGGACAGCATACTCTTGGAAAGATTTACCCTGAGCCCTAGACATTCTAGATGGCTGAGGAGCCAGGCTTTGTGAGTATGGGACTCCGCCTCTGACAGAGTCAGTATGAGCCAGTCGTCGAGGTAGTTCAGAATGCGCATTCCCCGCTGTCTCAGGGGGGAGAGAGCTGCATCCATGAACTTCGTGAATGTACGAGGCGCTAGCGCCAGTCCAAATGGTAGGACTGTGTATTGATATGTCTGCCCCTCGAAGGCGAATCTCAAGAATGGCCTGTGGTGGGGGTTCACTTGGATGTGAAAGTACGCGTCTTTTAGATCTACTGAGAAGAACCTCCTGGGCGAATTTGCGCTAGGATGTGTCTGGTTGTAAGCATTCTGAATGGCCGTCTCATGAGGGCCTTGTTCAGATGTCTGAGATCTAAAATGGATCTCAAGCCGCCGTCTTTCTTCGGAACGAGAAAATAACGGCTGTAAAACCCCGACTCGCTTTGTGACGCGGGGACTAACTCGATTGTCCCTTTCGCCAGCAGATATGATACTTCGGTGCGGAGGACATGAGCTATGGTGCTCCTGACCGAAGTTTGGATGACGGTGCGAAAGAGCGGTGGTCTGCGGGCGAACTGAAGCGAGTAGCCGCGCTTTATAATGTTCATTACCCATCCTGAAACTCCGGGAATGGCTTGCCATGCCATAGCCCGCTGAGCCAGAGGTAAGATCATATCTGACGGTGGAACGCCCAGACTCGGGGGCCCAAACTGACATGGGTTTATGAGAGACATTTTGCTCGATTTGTGCATTTTGTGGGTCGCTGTTAAAACAGCGTTTGGGTGCAGGGGTGCGTGACAAAAGACGGGCTCATGTTCTGCATTTAATACTGCTCCAGCCGCCTGAGCTGAAGAGGGGGCTGTGAGAAGCACTCGAGCGGTCTTTGGGGCTGGTCCGGCCGCGGCGGGACATAAACCCTCTTTCTGCCAGCTAGGACGGCTTTTTGGGCTCGTGGTCGAGCGTCAGCTTCGGCTGGGCGCCCTGGCGCTTGGGGAACGGGTACCGTTTTGCTGGCTCCAGACGTTGGCTGGTCTCAGCCGCTGGGCGGGGCTGATGAACCTGCTGCACTGTCTTCTCTGGCTGCGGCGTGCTCTTGGGGCACCGTGAAGCCGAACTGGAGCGCTTCGGGAGGAAGTGCTTCATGGCACTGGAAGCCTTTTGAGCTTCGGTGAAGAGCTCCGCGAAGCCGCTGACGGATGGGCCGAAGAGACCAGTTGTGCGTTCGCTCTGAAAAGGGCCAGCGAGGGGCCAGCTCGTTGACAGCGTGAGACATGACACGGAGAAGCTCGGCGTCAATGCTCGCTCTGGTGTCGAAACGATTACTCTGAGAGGGAGGGGCGGGGTCCGCAGAGCTCGACCAATCCTCACCCTCAGATGACGCCATTGAAACTGCGTCATCCAGTTCCTCGGCAGATCCGCCAAAGGAAACGAGCCCCACCGCTTCGAGAGAGGGGTGTTGGTCGCTTCTGGCGAACAGAACCAGAGATGAGGGTGTCGGCGAGGCACGCGGGGAAGGACCCGGAGTGCACGCGCTGAAGTTTCAGGGATCCTGTGATCGCGCCGCTTCTACAGGGCTTGTGGGGCGCGGAAACGGAAGATGGGCGGGTTCACTCTCTGACGTAGCAAGAGTGAGTCGAGATCGGAGGACAGCCACAGGCATACTGTCACAGTGATGACAGCCGCCTTTAGTGAGCGCTGCCTCGCCGTGCTCAGGGCCGAGACAGACAGCGCACTGGGTGTGTCGGTCTAACACATGCAGGGGAACCCCGCAGGATTCGCAGATGGGGAGCGGCATTTGAAACAACGCGCTCCACTGTTAAAACAGCGTTTTAGCTCTTAGATTTGTCTAAAAGGATACTCACCGGATACCGCAGGGAAACGCTTGCTGGGCGAGGTCGCCGACGGCGCGAAGCTATTCCGCTGAGAGGCTTTTCTACGGCGAGCGGCTTCCTGATCCGGAGAAATCAGCGAGGTGTGTCTCTGAGCTGAAGGAGAATAGATCTGTCATATGGTGAATTTTCTCTGAATTTATACTCTCCTGACGCGTCCAAATTGGCGCGCAGGTCTGGCAGGGCGTCAAGCGCTCCTATTGGATCGCGCGCTCCTGCTCACTCGCCATAGGTTTGTGCAGTTGCCGCAGCACAGCCAATCTCGCTGTGCAGCTGCAATGCGTTTTAAAATAAAGGCTTCAATATTCTCGAGAAAAGGAGTTTTCCCCACAGCAACGCAGTACGAGAGAACGTTCTCGTAAGGGAACTGAAACATATTCTCAAAACTATAATTTTCAACATCTTCAAATATCAATATTTTAATCGCTGACAGCTTCTTCACCAGATCCACCATCAACTGACAGTGACACTATTATTTGATTATGTTCAGGACTTGCTGTGCAGTAAATCACTGAGCATTTTCAAGTTTTGCTGATGATAATTCCTATTCTTTTGTTTTCTGCCTGCGGTAACTATGAGTGAAACATCACTTCATCGTTGTGTTTTTGACATTGCCACCTTGTGGAATAAAGGTTTATTGCAGTTATTCAGTCATCAAAGACTAAATTATTGTTGTGCATAAATAAAGCATCCTTACACTGTTACTCAACTCGGGTCGTTAGTGACCCCTAGCGATATTTTTACCAAAAATTAGTAACGCCTAGATCACATGCTTTTGCATTTCTTTGCCTTACATACGGTCATTCTCCCACTCACTGCCATAACATCAAATTGGGGATGCAAGTTATGCAAAAAGGGCTGACAAAGACCTATAGCAAGTATATGTTTCAATAGTAATGTCCCAAGCCGCATTAATAGTTCTAAAGTTGTGCTTTCAAATTAGTAATGGCCGCTTTAGTGCAAGATACATCATTTTAAAAATGCATAAAGTCTGTATTAGGGTTATGGTATTTAACGCTTAAAGGGATGGTTCACTGTCTGATTTTTTTTTATCTGATGCAAAATCAGATCACAGAAGGTTATTTAAAACACTCGACTTGTGTTAGAAAGTAATTTTGGAGCACAAACATGGTTTTAATCTCATAAATTGTCGTGTATTGATGGTGTGCTAAGCTAACATGCTAGCTAGCCCTAGGTGCACCTGCCACCTAGACGATTTTTTTTTAAATAGGAATGCTTACTGAAATGTTTCTTTTTTCAAGAAGGGCATTTGATACAGTTTCAAATGTGAAGTGAGAACTTTGATAAAAGAAATGAGGGATTGACACAGTGTGAATAGCCAGTCGTTATAATTATAATGCAGAAAAAAAAAAAAAAAGAATATTTAGAGCCATAACCAGGCTGGAGGTGTGAATGTGTGCAGGGGAGACTGACACTGAATGGGGCTCGTTTGCACCACAAAACAATAGAGACAAAAGACTGAATAAATGTTTAGAAGATGACAATAAACATCAGTTGCATTTTAGAGTCTAATCAAAATAAAGTCATATGACATGATCTTGAAAAACATTTAACTAAATACAGAGTTTTAGACTTATCATTTTATTTGAAATATAACATGGTCATGTGGCTTTAGCTGCAGTGCATTTCTAGATTGATACAATGCCAACTTCAATTTTATTTTCATGAAGATGTTTCATAAAAATACAGTTCTAATAACTTTACAAAACTTTTCATTATGACAATAATTAATTCTACATTTTACAATAATGAGATCATACTTGTGCTTTTAGTACAAAGGGTTCATGAACTGTATCTGTTTCAGTTTGGGTAAGCCAATTCTGGGGATTTTTCAAAAGTGGGGTTATGAAATGTCCTGTGAGAGCTATTACAATTTTTCACTTTATATAGTAAGGGTACATACTGTTAAGCAATTAGCATTTCTTTTCCGTTGCTTTTTTACAGTTTTTTACCGTTAAAATTACGTTGTTGTTTTTTTTTTTACAGTGTATGATATTGTCAGAATTTGGCCTTTTTTTTACAACAAGGATTAACAATGTGTACAATCATTAAAATCTAGCATGGAAGGCATAACTTTAGAGTGTGAAACTTTTAATTTGGTTATAAAATAATATTAATAATAGTCTCCCTTGTATATTATTCTGTGTAACATTACACCAGAAAAAACATCTACCTGGAGGGGTTTATAAGACAAATAATCTTTTTGCGAATATCAGGCAGGTTTAAAGCATAAACAAGAGGGTTCAGGATGGGTGGTATAATAAGGAACTCCAGTGAAAGAAAAACTGACAGCCATATAGGAAGTTCTAAGGTCACAACTCGACTCAAAGTGACATCAGAAATAATAGCAATTGAGAAATTCAAAAGGACCACTATGTGTGGAATACAAGTTTGATAAGCTTTTCCCTTGAACTGTGATGAGCTTCTTCGACAAACAATAAGAATTTTTACATAAGAATATAATATTAAACTTAAAGGGATGACAGTAGTTGTGATTAATATAAACAAGCCTAAAACATTATTAATTAGTGTGCTTTCGCAAGAAAGCTTGACTACTTCATAGTTGTGGCAGTACACTTTAAACAATTTGTTACCACACATTCTCAGTTTTGTACTTAAAAGACCAGTAATCCCAAGTAAAATAATTGGATAAGCCACGTTTATACCTACTGAAACAATCAAAAACCTTGGTGTAATTATGTTGTGGTATTGTAAAGGTTTACTGATTGCAGCAAATCTGTCTAATGCCATTAACATTAATAATGTAAATTCACTGGCGGCATACGTGAAAATTACAACAGTCTGTAAGACACATGCTTCACGGGAGATTGAGTGTGTATCAGAGAGCAAGTCTGTCAGTGCTCTTGGGAAAAAGCCAGCTGTTCCAAACACAGAGTTGAAAGACAAACAGGAAATCAGAATGTACATGGGCTGGTGTAAAGTCCTTTCCAGAAATATTACAAGCATAATAAGGACATTCAATAATATGATAGCACAGTACAGAATAAATCCTAAACTGAAGAAAACATATCTTATGTACCCGAGATTTTCAAACAACATGAAATAAAAATATGTCCCATTTTCCATTTTGCTTTAGGCAGAGTTACTTCATTGACCTGAAGAAGAAAGTTCACAATGTTTCTTTGATTTTTAAACAATTTAAAAAACAACAGTTTGCATTATTAACTTGAGAACAATAAAGTTAAATTTGTTAACATAATTAATTATTTAATGAACTATGAACACACATGAATCATCAATGAACAATAATATATTTATAAATTAACATAAGATTAATATTTACTTTAAAGTGTATGAGGTGTGTTTCTGTTTCTATTTATGTAATTGAAATACCTTCTGCGATACACCTTGAAATAACCATTGTTGCAAGAACTGTGAGTCACCAGTATTCTAGTGGTCTTATAGCATCTAAAAAGGTGTTTTTTTTTTTTGTTTGTTTTTGAGTAGGGGGAGGCTGCAGACCTGGAGCCGGTAGATATACGCCCCAGGCAGTTTTATGGTCCAGGCAGTTTTACGCCCCTGTTGTTCCTGATGCGTCCAGTAGGGGGAGGGGCTGTACAGCGACACAAATTGAGGTATGTTAAATAATCTGCTTAAGTTATTGTTGTTTAGCAATGATGGAACATTTATTATTTATGAACGATTAGCTAGATAAAGCTAGGGTAGGTAGATATCAGTTCATTTCTAGATATCGATGGATGGGTGTATACTTTCCCAGATAACAACATTGTTTCGGCCCAGATCCGGCCCATATCTGGCACTTGTGGAATACTGATCTGGCCCACATGCAGCGTGGAATGACGGCCCTTGGGTGGCTCACTCCTGTTTGCCAGATCTGGGCCACAAACAAGGCCATAGCAATGCCACATGTCAGCCAAGAGCAGGGGCGCAACTACCCAGTGTCAGAGGGGTATGCAGCAACAATTTTGGCAAAAAAACAACAAAGAAATAAATAACTGTGCCATGTAATGAGTGAGGAACGAGTGATAGTTAACAGATGAAATAAGTACAAAATTGTCATTTATTAATAAAACTGAACTATACTTCACAGTGATGAATCCACTGCTGAGTGGACCTCTGTCCCTCTAGGGGGGTTCTGGGGGCATGCCACCCGAAGAAAATGTTGTGCTTTTTAATGTTGAATACATCAATCTGGTGCACTTTGAGAGTTCAAAATTAAAAGCTCCAACCCATATTCAGTGTGCAAATTAAACAAAGAAAAATTAAAAAAAAGTAACACTGTTACTTTTTTAGTAACAGTGTCTGTCTACATTACACTACTACATAATAATAGTTATAATATTAATCCCATGATAGGTCTAATAACCATATATTGTAAAACAAATGCACTGAAAAATAAAGGAAACTTGCATAATTAGTTTTGTACTAATTTCTATACTTCACATTAAAGATGGGATTGGGCCAGCCCAGTGTCAATCAAGAAAAGAACCAATCGTGTTGGTAATATACAAACGCTGATCTACGTGTTTAATGAAAAGTGTCCAAAAAAAAACTAACGCTGATTTTTTTACCAATGCATTACAACGGCACTAACCAAGCAAAACAAAACAAAACAAAACAAAACAAATGGGCCGCCGATGTACGAGTTTTATGGGCCGTTAAGACAAAGATTAAAAAAAATAGCCTATTAGATGTATCGGCCCAAAAAGCACGTCGGCCCACCGGGAATCTCCTAGCCTACATGCGTGGACGTCACACTTTAAATCCTACCTGTTGCCTTTGACCATCCACTTATTTAGCTGCTGGCGCATCAATTGACATGCCATGTCCTTTTCCCTCTTTCTTTTTCTATTTTTGATCCCGACAGCTTTTTTTGCTTTATCCATCTTTTTCGACTCGTACCTGCTCGCTCAGCGCTCACGGCGCCCCCGCCTGCTCGCGATATTATCCCCCCCTCTCTATGTCAAAATTCAATGATGGAATCTTATGAATATCCTACTCTAGCCTGTTAGTCCTCTAAAAAGTTCTATAACATTGAGGAAATGCAGAAATTATTTAGAAACGCACAACAGCAGCTACATATAGATTTTTTAGATTCTTTGGCACCCCCCTGGTGCTGCGCCCTATGCGCCGCATATAGCGCATACCCACTTTTTGCGCCACTGGCCAAGAGCAATGAAATAAACCAGAACTGGACCTTATCTGAGCCACAAAATCTGTGTATATTATATATGGAGTCATCTCAGCCTTAATAAGCCTGTGAACAAGCAGAATCTGAAGAAAAAGAGACAAGCAGAAACACAAGAACTACAACTGACTTCCAGCCACAGCCTAAGATGAAATCAACTGAAGATAAAAGAAGACATTAAATCTCTGAAGATCTCAGCAGAGGAGGATTAACAAACTCCACAAACAGCATTACCAGCTTCACTTATTACTAACAATATTTACTTTAACCAGATGTACTTTATTTCAGTCAGACGTCTAAAAAGTTTTTATTGAGAATTAACAGAGGTTTAACTCTGTATTTCATATGAAGTCACCATAACAGTGATTAGTGTTTCTATTAGTTGAGCTCTTAACTCTCATTTGACCTTTTGTCTTTTTTTTAGCTGCTATCACATTGTGTGTGTGTCAAGCACATTTGTAGTAGCAAAGGAAGCCAAAGTGAAATGAGTTTAGGTAATGATGGTTACCTTTTGATGGATTTATAATCATCATGAAGTAGCCTATCAATGTCAATTGAATTTAACAATTCTGTTGTTCCATTATCACATTTACATTACAGACAATTATATATTGCTGCATACAGTACTGTAGCAATCTTTCACAAACATGAGCATAAAAATTAAATAACCTATGACACACAAAGATATCAACAATCAGCGTATGAATCTCAACAATGGTGACAAACAACAAAATATTCAGATAATCAGATCAGGACATCACAGAAAAGCTACTAAATTTCACAACAAACACAACAGTAAACAATAAAAGCAAATATTTAGGGTTAAGACAAAAATAAGAGGACAATTCAGATGCATAATTTATTCATGCTGCAGTGCATGCTGGGAGTTTTGTACTATGCTGGTACCCAGCATGCATTGCAGCATGGCAATTTTGATTGTCACCATTATTGAGATTCATGTGCTGATTGTTGATGTCTGTGTCACCATGTCTGTGTGTAACAGATTTTACAATACATTTTATAGGCCTTATGTTTATATTAGCTTAATAATAATATGTTAAATTTGGTTAGATTTAAATAACATCAGTATATCACGTTCAACAGCCAACCATCATTGCATTCCATCATTTCACTTTGGCTTCTATAAATGTGTTTAACAAACTGTCTGTCACAGTAGCACAAAAAAAAGGTTAAGAGCCCAACTAATGGAAACACTAATCATTGTTATGGTGACGTCAAATGAAACACATTAGAGTTAAACCTCTGTTATTTCTCAATAAGAACTTCTGTAGAAGTCTGACAGAAATACAGTCAGTCTGGTTAGTAATACTGTAAGTGAAGCTGGTAATGCTGTTTGTGGAGTCGTTTAATCCTCCTCTGCTGAGATCTTCAGAGATTTAATGTCTTCTTTTATCTTCAGTTGATTTCATCTTAGGCTGTGTCTAGAAGTCAGTTGTAGTTCTTGTGTTTCAGCTCGTCTCTTTTTGTGTTCTCTTCTTTTCTTCAGTGATTCTGCTTGTTAACAGGCTTATTAAGGCTGAGATGACTGATTTTGTAGCTCAGATAATGTCCAGTTCTGGTTTATTTCTTTGCTCTTGGCTGACATGTGGCATTGCTATGGCCTGCTTGTGGCCCAGATCTGGCAAACAGGAGCGGTCCGCCCAAGTGCCATCATTCCACGCTGCATGTGGGCCAGATCAGTATTCCACAAGTGCCAGATGTGGGCCGGATCTGGGCCGAAACAATGTTGCTATCTGGGAGAGTGAGCCTGCAGTGTATTCGCGCATAGCACATGGAATCAGGACAACAAATTAATGGAAATCCACTGTCTCCTCAAAAGAGTTCTTTGCAAGCAGCAGAAAACCACCTTATGTGTCACACACACACAGTAAACCTGTGTTGTTCACTCAGCTGTACATAATAGCACCAAATTAATAAAAAAAACACAATATATTGACTCGCATTCTGTTTTCTATCATGCATGTTTGCGATGACGTAAGATGCACGCAAACGCACCAGGGTTCGATAGAATCAAGTTGTGAAACCAGACCAATGCTGCGGGGGGCGCCAGGAACAAACGCACTCGGGCTCGGGCCGCATCAAACGAACTCTAAACTCTCACCTGTTTAACCTGCTTGCTATCTGCCACCTGTAAATATTTATTTGGTCCCCGTGAGGAAAACCGCTTATAAATCATACGAAATTTATGAAACAAAAGTTTTATTTATTTTTTTATGTAAAAGGGTTAGGGAATAGACAGTAAAAAATCATTATGTCTATGGAACCAATGGGGTGTGTGTGTGTGTGTGTGTGTGTGTGTGTGTGTGTGTGTGTGTGTGTGTGTGTGTGTGTGTGTGTGTGTGTGTGTGTGTGTGTGTGTGTGTGTGTGTGTGTGTGTGTGTGTGTGTGTGCGCGTGCGTGCGTGCGTGTGTTTGTGTGTCTGTGTCTTAACCTTGTGATGAACTGGCCATGTTTCAGGTGTTTCCCGGCCTATGGCCAGAGACCCTGTGATAGGGTAAGATAATAAAAATAATAAAAATATAATAAAAAAATATATAATAAAAATATTCACAACAATAGTCTCATAATCTCAGTTCATTTTAAATGATGTTGAAAGAAATCTGTAGAAAGGTTAAAAAAAAATGGTTCTTGCTTAGCTCATGGCTAATAACTGATATCATCATGCAATGGACCAAATGATGCAATTCATATGGGTTCCCATATGGACTAATTTGACTTTAATAAACATGGTTGTTAAATGTCATTATGTATGTTTCCACTCTTTGCCTTAGTCCTTATACCCAGAAGGCCTCTCTGTCCAGAGCTACTCTCAGTGGGATAACAGAACAGATAATTATCTTGTAATGATAACACTTTAATTAAACCCCACTGACCATACAATGACACTTAGATCCCTTCGGGCTGATCATAGCTTTTAGTGACCTCTAAATTTGCTAATTTCCAATGTCAAATAGCGTTCAGTGGAATAGTAGCAAATACAAATATTTTTAGCGCACCACCAAATGATGTAACTCAAAACATGTAATAAACAACTCATTAACTTGTTTTCACTCCTAATATGGTCCCTTGACCATTCCAGGACAACATCTTGACCACCACATCTCCCAGTGGGCTGAGATAAATAGACCTTTATTTAGTTTAGGTTTAATTTGGTTTAATTAGACATTACAACTACAATTAAATCCCTTTGGTCAAAAGGTCAAAAAACCTGTCCAAGTGAGGCTTATGACTGATGTTTTAGATGAAGAATATTACGTCATTATAATGGATGATGACACAGAGATAATGTATACTTTTCCGATTTTCTTTTTTAGTTGTTTTCTCTGACAACAATATATTTATAGAATAAAATTAAATAAGATAAAAACTGTTTTTTTATGCCTTCAAAACAATCCCACCTGGGACCAGGAAGGAGGTTAAATTGAAATTTGATTCGGAGCAAACAATATGTTTATATATTTATATTTCAATATATCTGTATTGCATTTTTATGTCCAAGACACACACATAACACATGTAAATATTTGTTAACACATTTTTTTTTTTATGTGTCCTTAATACAATTAAGTACAGAGTCACAAAATGTACTTACTATATGGTTAGTTGGAATTAGTGTTTGGTTTAGGGTTAGTTGCATAAAATTAAGCATAATTTAATGTTATTGGTATAATAAATACATGAAACGTAACAAATCCCCTGTAAAATAAAGTGTTACCAAATATTTCAGTTAAATCCATGTTTCAGTGGGGTGTTAGTTTACAGGATTGCAATGACAGTGAATGTCAGTCAGGTGCTAGTTTCAGAAGTCCCTGGGAAATAAATAAGGTGTGAAAGTGCATTGTGCTGAATCAGGGGGTAACATTTGTAGATAGAATAAAGAGAAAAGTTGATGGCCATAGCAAACACTGACAGACATCTATGTTGCAGTTTAACAGACTACAAGAAAAAGCCATTTGTGACTTACTACAATATCTTGCCCAATATGATACCCAGCTATGATTACCAGGATGGAGATAAGGAACGGTGAATAAATAATTAAATTTTGATCTGTTCCTCCCAGTCGTATGGATTCTAAAGAATTGGATTATAGCGCATTCATTAAATTGATGTCTTTGGTGAATTTATGTTGTGTTTTAGTGTATTTTCTGGTTGCCACAGTAAACAAAGTATTACATGATAAATAATGGTTAAACGAGTTACCACTGTAAAATATTGTGCTGTAAAATAATGGTAATCTACTGACAGCTGTGGTTGCCAATAATGTACTGTACATTTACAGCTCTCTACCATTATTTACAGCTCTCCTTTTTTACAGTATGTTAGACCCGGTTTCACAGACAGGGTTTAGATAAAGCCAGGATTTGTCCTTAGTTCAATTTGGGTATTTAATTATAGCTTTTAAAAATGTGCCTTAGAAAAAAAAAAAAAAACATTACTGGCGTGCATCTTGAGACAAAACAATGGCACTGCCATAAGATATGTCAGTACAAGTTGCTTCAGCTCAAACATGCATTTTAGTCTGGGACTACAGGCTTGCCTGTGAAGTGTGAAACCCGGGGTATTATGTTGTAACTTGTAGATAATTATGCCAATGTTACCAAAGTGTTGCGTTGGACAGAGGATTAACTCTAAACCAACAGGTTGTGTACCAGTGCCACACAGGGTGAAAAAGGGATGTTGACATTATTAGGCATAAGAGTGTTTCTAAAGGAAAGGTCAATAATTTGTGAAAGTGTAAAAGGGTCATTATGGGTCACATGAATGTAACTGTCACCACCATGATACCAATTCATTAGATTTTCATATAAATCTACATACAGAATTGTATATGAATATATGCAGTGTTTGCTCTGTTTAATATACTGTTTGGTGTTTGCTCTATTAAATTGCACTTTATCAGAACAGTGGTAAATAAATATTATATATGGTCAGTTACGTTCTTACAGTATTTTTAATCTTTCATTTTTATTGTTTAATTTTTAATCATGCACTGCAATGAAAAAAACAATTTAACCAATTGATTAACAGCCAGCCTACAAATACAACCAAATAAATAGCACATAATATATATATATATTCATATTTTCCTGTAATTGCAATGTTGCCACACTATTGGCTGTCTCTCCTAGCTGTTTTGAGCATGATTGGTTATTCTCTGTTTATTCTGACTGTCATCCAGGAATCTAGCCAATGACAACTATGCGCGCCTTTACGAGTCAAGTTTGAATAAACGTCGGTTGAGTGAGTCGGTGTTTGCTTTGCAGCTGCGCGGGATCTTCAATATTTGCCTATTCTGTGGGTTTTACATCGTTTAAAACATGGATTATTTTTCATCGGACTGCTAAATGTTTGTTTTGAGCGAGTTGCTGGGTGTTGCTGGTCGCTGGATGTAAATGAAGAACAAACAAGGAATATGGACAAAGAATTTTATCAACGGAAATATTGCAATCTACGGAAGGTAAAACTTTATTTTATACAAATTCTGCTACATCAAGAGATATAGTGTATTACATTGAGAATCTAAACGCGATTAGAGCAATATTGTTAGTGCATACGGTATTCCAATGTATTAATGTTATGTGCTGCTAGCATGTGAAACTTGTCTAACTTAGTTTATGATAAAAAATAAAAATAAAAATAAAATAAAAAATCAGCATGGGACAGGAGCTTTACAACGAGTGAACTGAGAATATATATTGTATCTTTAGACAGAAAGGAACTGTCACAGTCTTATACTATTAAGAATCTGCAAACTATGGCTTATGAATCTATTGATCGCGGGATGGCTTACCGATCAGTTAAACAGGGTCTCCGCGGATCCTTAAAAAGTCTTAAAAGGTCTTAAATTAGATTTTTTAAATTTAAGGCCATACATTTTTTTTTTTTTGGGTCCCAAATTTCTTACATTTCTTAAATTTGGTCTTAAATGGTCTTAAATGGTCTTAAATTTTAGATGACACTTTGACTTAGACTTATCTAAATGCTTTCGCATTATCTAATTAGCGTAGGCCTACGTATTATTATTTTTTTTTATTCTATCTTTGTGGATTTGCTTGTTCACGTGACAATTCGCGTCACTTACGGCAGTATATTAGCCTACTGTCTCCTGCACGCGAGAGGAGAGAAGAAAACGAGTAAATGTCAGTTCAGTTGTAAGTTCATTCTTTATGTGCTTAGGAGTGTGCGATATTGTCTATGAACTATGATGATATTGTAATCATTGTTTTAACTATGTACGAGGCACTGCGAGTGCGAGCTGGCATCGCGTTTGTCTCTCATTCTTGCTTTCACTGCGTGATGTGTCAGTGCAGTTATAGATGTGCCCAAATTAGTTTTTGTCTTATATTTATATCATATGTTGTTATATTAGAATATCACATGAGCAAGAGTGCCGTTTTCCTGTGCACAATTGCAAATGTGCTATTTATTTTATAGCCTACAACAGTTAAATTAACAATAAAGTTAACATTGTGAGTTACTTTTTGGACACAATATTGTCAATTTTCACTTTATATCGCCGACGAGAATTTCAAAATGAAGCCGTGGTCCAACAGACAGCGATGATATATAGGCCTATATATATTTTTTTTTCCTGAAATCCGCGTTTTGAACTAATAATTTTAACGATTCAATGAACAATCACTTGTTTTTCTGAATGAATTAGCCGTTTGAACAAATCGGTTGAATAAATGACTCCAACAACTCGCTTAATCTTGCCGCCACCTACTGGTGGTTTTAGTTTCATATTTAAAGTATCCTTTAATTAAAACGTTAAAATTATAAATCATTTAATATTTAAATATTGAATAGCTTTATTTATGCAATTGTAAATGAAGTTTAAATATAGTAGGCTAATGCCAGTTTTGATGCCGCTTCTGTGTCACCTCTGCACTGTAAGGATGGATTTTAATTTAATGATTTAATTTGACATTGGTACTGTGTTATTCTAATATAATTTAATTTGAATGTTAGAATTTGACATAAAAGGTGATGCATACCTCTAAATACGTTTAGAAACAATGACCATAATAGGTGAAAATGCCCCTGGAAATCAATTAAGGTGGCAAATATTGCCCCTTAATAAAACATTTAATTTCGGTCACTACTGTGAACTGACCACTGCATAGAATATAAAAAATATGAATATCTTCGTGGGTCTGCTGTCAACAACAGGCCTAAACCAGCCAGGGTACCAGTACAAAAACACAATCAGTAAAATATCATCTAATTATTATCAACAAAACTTTGAAAACATCGAGACATATTTTTATCAATATTGCACACCCCTAATGTACGGTATTAATTTTGATTTCTTCAGGTCTTAAAAAGGTCTTAAAAAGCATTAAATTTGACTTTAAAAATTGTGCAGATACCCTGTTAAATTAACGAGTCGTAATAATATGTTTTGGAGCTGGTGAGTCAATTTAGCAAGCTTTTGCAAATGTCTCCGTAAGTAAAACAAATAACTAATATTGATGTGTATGTGTGTGTTTCCTTCATGATCCAGGCATTTGGGGAATAAATATTATCCAGCCACACGATGTTCAGATGCGGTGAGTATTGTCATAAAATACACGTGAAATAGAGGCAGAACATGTGAATCTGCTCAAATGCACTGGTTCAAACCCTCCAGACAAGCTTTATCTTCTTGAGTTTACAGGCCTAGCTGACCCAAAAATAAATGTCTTTCAAAATGAAAGTATTTTCAAACCTGTATAACTTACTTTTGTGAAACACAAGAATTTTGGGAATAAAACAACTGTATGCATTGTAGCCTATGACAAAAATAAAAGGCATTTTTCAAGATATCTTAATTATGGTTCTACATAAGAAACTCATACAATTTCAACATATGGGTGAGTAAGCTACATAATGAGATAACTCTATTTTTATTTATTTATTTTTTTGGATGGGCTGTTCTTTTAAAGGATTAGTTCACCTCAAAGTTGAAAATTGTGTCATCATTTACTCAACCTCAAGTTGTTTCAAACCTGTATGAATTTCTTTCTTCTGCTGAACACAAAGAAAGATATTTTGAAGAATGTCTGTAACTTGGGTCCCATTGACTTCCATAGTATTTTTTTTTTTCCTACTATGGAAGTCAATGGGACCCAAGTCTGTCTGGTTACCGACATTCTTCAAAATATCTTTCTTTGTGTTCAGCAGAAGAAAGAAATTCATACAGGTTTAAAACAACTTGAGGGTGAGTAAATGATGACACAATTTTCAACTCTGAGGTGAACTAATCCTTTAAGGACATTTGCTAAATTAACCATGTTTTTTATTATAGTGTAGAAACCATGTTTTTATGGTGGATTGATTACAATAATTTATTAAGTGAGTATAGGAGCAGGCTTCACTGCATATATGAATAAACTTTTAGAGTGCTGGCCTGGATAATTGTAATACGTAAAATAGGAAAGAGGCCGCACTATTCATAAACTTTTATTTGCAAAAATGCGTTTCGGCGCGTGCAAACTGATGAAGGCACGCGCCGAAACCTGTTTTTGCAAATAAAAGTTTATGCATAGTGCGGCCTCTTACCTATTTTACGTATTACAATAATTTATTACCATTTGGTTAGTGTCGCAAAACATTGTTAATTTTTAGTAAGGGTTCTCCAGATTTATATAACACTTATGGAACATAAAAAAATGGTCCTACATGTATGTTACGCGATCAATAATCCTATTAACACACTTTAAAAAAAAATAAAAAAAATTAGATCAAGCATTGGACTTACGGAGCAGAATAGGCACCAACAGAGAAACAAGTCCATCACTAGTAAGTATCCACTGCAGTATCTGGTTACACTTTATTTCGATAGTCCATTTTCACTAACATGTCAACTAACTCTCATTAGAGTATTAGTAGGCTGTAGTAGACAGTCAATAGACTGGTAGGTTAAGTTTAGATGTTAAGATTCGGGTTAGGAGAATAAGTTGACTTGTAGTTGCTAGGGGTGGGCGGTATGACCAAAATTCGGTTTCACGGTATGACTAATTTTATTTCACGGTAACGATATATTTCACGATATAGTTATTTATAGTTGTAGTTGTTCTCGAAAAATCGACAAAAAAGGCTTTGTATAATAAATAAACCCAAATATTTTAGAAATGAAAAGTAGCCTACTTCACTTTGTTTGAATTTTCTTTTTCTTTTATTTGGTAAATTATTTCTTTGGTAAACTATTTTTAATAGCTAAATATAGCAAACAAAACACTCTCATCAACTTTTAGATGAACTGCCCCCAAATTATTGATATTAAATACAACTCATAGGTGCAATTCAACTTTAAATAAAGTGTTGCTGAATAATTTTTCAATCTCATATTATTGCTTTACTTCATCAATCAGTTTATAATATCTTAATATTTTATATTGAACTGAATAGATAAATACTAGTTATGTTTAAAGGGTTTCCCGGTACATTTTTGCCATGTCTGCTTTTAAAGGGCTTGTTTTGTTCTTTTTGTGATATCTGGCAACCCGTCACCTAAGCTTTAACCAAGAGATGTACAGTTCAGAAGCGTCAAGTTCATAAGTGACTAGGAGAACAGCAGTATGAAAACTGAACAGCAGCTACTGTTAGTGTTGATTAAGTATTGTAAATTATACACATACCTTGTAACTGCGTCATTATTTTACATAGCTCGGTGAACACCGACACACCGCGCTCCCTCTCAGTGCGTGTGCACGCGCGCGTCTTTTGCATCAGTAAAATGCAATCGGTTAATTTGAGTGACAAGTTGTAATCACGCATTGAATCGAAGCAAGATTTTATCAGCTGTTTCAGTGGCCAATTGTTTGGAGTTAGAAATATATAACTCGCGCTGCATATTTAGTAATTTTGCCTCAGATACAGGATTAGCTGCTACACATTCGCAGGTTGTTCATTACCACGGCAACTGCTCTCGTGTCATACTGAATGCGAGTTCCATGTTTAAAAAGTAACTATACATAAGAGACAGAAAGATGATAACTATACATTATTTAAGGTTATTTCTATTCGTTACGATATTGATATATGAACTGTTCTGTTGTTGTCAAGTAAGCTTCATGCTTTCCCCGCTGCGATCGTGCACTCCTCTAAACTGTATAGCCTACGGGTGCCGCACTGCTCTAGTTGACTGCTGCGCCTTTCCCCCCCAAAAAAATATCACTTTAACAACAACCCTTTAGAAAACGTAATTCCTTTGTGGATCCTCTTGATCTGCTTTCTCCATGTTTCTTTGACAAATCTCTGTGTCTCAGTCTCTCGCACGCTGCATGTGAGTTAACCACGCCCACTTATTTACATGTCGCGGTATCACGGAATGAAAAAATCTGTTAAGGTTGACATTTTCTACCGCGGTAACGATATATACCGTCATACCGCCCAGCCCTAGTAGTTGCCAAGTAACTTATAGTCAGTAGAATGTCTGTTGGGGGACCAACAAAACAGAGTGTTAGCAAATATTAAGCTGACAGTCTACTAATACTCTAATGACAGATAGTTGACATGTAGTTGCAAAGTTACTTATAGTTAGTAGAATGTCTAAAGTGGACTATCGAAATAAAGTGTTACCCAGTATTTAAATCCGCAGTCAATTTTAAAGGCACAATGCACTCCGAAATTAAAAAATGATCTCTTTTTTTCTTCTCTCGTGCCATTCCAGATATATATCTGACTTTCTTTCCACAAAGATTTTTTGAAAAATTATCCATTATTGTAAGCCAATATAATGCAAGTGCATACGCCAGAAACTTCATACAGCGTACTCACAGCTTGCTGTGTTGTTCACACAAGATGTTTTCTGCACTTATCATGTGAGCTTTACAATGCTCTTGGACTTTTTCGACCTTCAGCATTTTGGTGTCTATTCACTTGCATTATTTGACACACAAACACAAGAGATGGATAATATTTCTAAAAGTCTAGTTTATTTTTTCTAAAATGTGTGTTTTCATCTGAAGAAAGAAAATCATATACCTTTTGGTCGGCATAAGGTAGATAAAATGAAGGGAGAATCAGTTTGCTCTCCTTTACCTAGTATTATTTATAAACATTACATGTGATTTAATAAATGTACAATTAAAGGGGTGTTCGAAGCAAACATCTAAATCTCTTCACAAAGAGCCCTTCCACAAAAGGGTTAGCAAAGGGGGACATGCATCCGATGGTAAATTAACTGAAGTAATTTTATCTTATAGTAATTTTATCTTATATTTATGGTAATGTGACCTAGGATGGCAAGTTCCTGTGTTTCATTTTAAAGTAGATATGGTGGAAGAGTTAAATTTAACATAGAATAATTGAGTTGTTTGTTTGTGTTTGTTATATTACACACATTTTCATCATACCGAAGTTGCATAGGTAAAACTTTTATTAATAGATGCATTAATGTAACTACCTGCAGGGTTAAAAGAAAAGACGTCAAGAACACACAAACTTAAGGAACTTTTACACATCAACAATGTACTAAAAAGTTTTTTCTTTGTACAGATGACAATGTTATTAAAACGATTACCGTTTGGACAGATCCACTGTGTTAATCTACATGTTCCTTCTTTTGGTGATGCACATTTTTCTATCAGACATAAGTTTTAGATACCTGACAAAACGAATGAAATGTGACCCATGCTAATTAATTCCCCCCTTTTACCTCTCTCTTTTATCTTTCTGTGGCCAGGATCCGTCATTCATCAGAACAGCTACCAAGAGAAGTGAGTATTCGTCCTTTACCTCCTTTGTTTCAATGTTATTTCAACACAATTGGTCTCCAAAGTACTATATGTATGTGTTTATATTAGGGGTGTAAGATTAAGAAAATGTCATAATTCGATACAATTGCGATTTTCAATGCAAAGACGATTCACAGTATGTAAATGTAGTTACTTTTCCTATGTAGGTATTAAGGATGTGCATCTCCATAACTGAGGCCGATACGATACGCATCTCGATGCATAGCCAACGATACAATACATTAATGATACATATAAGCAGCTGCCAGCTACCGATGCAATGCAATACGATTCACTTTTATTACGATCCGGTGCAATTCGATTTCGATTCAACGCATTGCAAAAATATGATGCTATGCAATTCAATATGGTATAGATAGTTAACTTTTATTTCTTTTGTTCAGACATAGGGCAAATCATAAAGTAGCTTAAGTGCCATCTGACTTTTAACACATGGCTCTCTCACAATCAAAAGATTTGGTTTCCACAAAAAAAAGCAGGTACTGTAGGCTAACTGACCAGAAAGCAGGTGCTGTTATTATGTGCTTCACGGGCCGTTTATCAGTTTGGACCAGTGCAGCGCGAGCCGATCTTGATCAAGCGACACTGTTACTACACGGCGCTAAGAGATCCCCACTGAAGTAATAACATCGCTGCGAGATCTATTGAGAAGCATTCATATTTCTCTGTTATTAACGGATCAAACAGCGCTGACGTGGAAACATTGTGCCATGAATGAACAATCCAGTGTCCACAGATCAGCAACATTCACCATGGATTTACTGTAGTAAAACAAACTGTAACCATGGAAGTTTGGCAGGAATAGTAGGCTATAATGCTTTCAAGTTACATTACGTTGGTTTTATTTTGACATGAATAAAATTACTGCCCTCAAATGTTAATCTGAACTAAAATAAACCTTTGTTTATAACTACAATAAATCATACTTTATGATGTTACGTTTAAAAAAAAAAAAAAAAAAGTTAAAGATATTAAATCAAGGAAATTTCTCTGGCATTTCTTTCTTTTTCCTGTATCGAAAACGTACCGAACCATGACACAAGTGTATCGTATTGAACCGAACCATGAATTTTGTGAACCGTTAACTTAAACCCCTAATATGTGTGTGTGTGTGTGTGTGTGTGTGTGTATATGGGGCTGTTTAAACCTGGCCACTTCATGCGTTTTCTCAGATCGGATAGCTATCTGTTTTATCACAACAATTCCATTTACACCTGTGGCTCGTTCTTCGTACGTCGCTAACTCAGTTAGCTGGATTTGATTGTTGACGATTTGGCATGATCTTGGATTGTTTGGTTCTTCGACGCTCATCCTGGACTTGCTGTCATAGCAACAGGTGCGCAAACTTGAACCTGCTCGGGAGCAGGCTTATTTCATGTAAACAGGATTAGACTGCGGCTTCATAAGCGGAGCTGATATTGGAAGTCCATGGGGAAGTCCAGCGCAGCGCGATAGTGCACTTTCTGAGATGTATATTTTTTTTCGTGACTCGTGAGATTGTCGTTTAACACATTATAAAATTGTTGGAAACGCACATTTATTTTCGACTTGTCGGAGTCGGGCTTTAACTGCAGCACAAACTGTTTGCATTGCCCTAAGATTATTTGCGAGTGGCTCTTTCCTTTACACTATTGGAGATGCGGAGAACTTGATGGAAAGTGCTGTCTGTCGTGTCATTCTGAGTTTACCTGGCGCTTTTAGGTTTAAAAAACAGTTTTAGGGTTTTTTTTGTGGCATTTCCAAGCCACTTAAGACCCAATGTTTTAAAGCAGTTTTTTTTTTTTTTAGGCTATCATCATTTTTTATGAAGATCATGCAATCATGACCATGCCGATTACAGTATATGTCACTCAGGCTTCACTAACGTGATTGGTACCATAGACTATAGGCTACCATAGACTGCCATCAAGGCCTCAATGAAGGGGATTATGTGAACAGAAAGGGGGTTCACAATGTAAATGTGCAGCCCAGTTACTATTGGGATTCTTAATATTCCAGATTAATAATATTATATCAAATTTAAAAAAGGCAGTTGACTAAAATCTTCCATATCACAAATGTGAAAGCAAAATGGCCAGGATCTGTGCATGACTTAAGAATTTTCAGAAATTCACATTTATGCACATTATTTGAAAGTGCTAAGGAAAGTTCCACAATTAAATATCAAGCTCACTGTATTACATACACTTATGCTGATCCTAACAGAACTGCATTTTTTCATAGGTGATTCTGACATGTTCCTGCCTGCAGACAGGTGTTTTATGGCCCCATTCCCTGACCCAAACCAGTTATGCAGCTCTAGCCAGGACAAGGGCACACAATGAAATGAACTTTCAACTAAAGGGAAGATTTCAGTGTCTGATAAGTCTGAGGGTTGCACACCTGACAGGGCCTGGGACATTGTTGCATGTGCCATATTACACAACATTGCAAAAAAAAACAAAATCAAAAAAAAAAAAACACTTTTCATTAAATGTTTCATAAAAGACAAATATGCTTAGTTCCTTGAGTTTTATTTCAATTGTTCTTTGTAAAGAAAAGCCAGTGGTCAAGTGCCTGCAACATCAGATAGACACATGCCTCATGCAACAAATAAAAAGGAAAAGTTGGCTATACACTGCCCACCTGTAGGCCTATGTGTCCTCTGTCTGTGCAGACTCTTCTGTAGGCCTTTCTGTAGATGTGGAATCCTGCAACTTATATTGCAGCCATAAAGCATACAAGTATAAATTAAGTAAAGTTATTTTTGCACTTGCAGGTAGGCTAGTTCCTCCATATGACAGTTATCTGAGAGGGTTTATTCACTGTCCAGTACAATGGAAACAAATGGACATTACAAAGTCTTATACTTTCTTTCCTTTGGAAAGTTAGAAAATGTCCACTTACTGCACATATTTCAGCCAACACTTTCTTGGGAACAGATACAAGTGTTGGTGTAATATGTAAAAGTGCACAAAAGAGGAAAACACAATGTCATTACAATGAACTACACTCGGGAAACATGTGATCAATAACTCATGGCAAAATATTTTTTACATTAACATAAGTTTATCAGTTTTCACTTTCACAAGTCAAAGCAATTCATCATTACTCAAGATTTAACAGTTGAAATGACTATACTACTAAGATCTTTTCTTTTTTTCTCAGCCTTTTTCTTGGTTGATTTTATAAACAGACAACCATTTATTTAACAGTTCCTTTTATAGAAGAGACTATAATAACTAAAAATTACCATTATGTAGAATATTTTTGTACTTCACTTTTATTTGTTCCCATGTTCTAGTGTGATGACTCTGACATTACAATGAACAAAGTAATTATGCAATTATTAAAATACAAAAATATAGGCTAATAAGTGATAAAAACATCTAACATGGCCACTTCTAACGGATTTCAATTGTCTGCTACTTTTTGCCAGCCCTCTCTCCTGGCTTTTGCAGACTTTGATGTGTTCCCTGGCGTTTTGATTAAACATTAAAATTCCGAATAAACTTCGACTATTAGTTCTTGCTCTGCTGAGGAGAAAAACTGAGCCCGCCCTTTGGCCACGCTGAACAGCCAATAGCAGCGTTGCTGATCAATGTTTCTACTATCGATACATATCCCTTTTTAACCAGCGCATGAACGCGCAGTTATCTCAGATAACTCAATCCAGCGATACTAATCATAAACAACAGGTGTGTTCGAAGAACCGAGTTAGCCAGATCATGATTAGCACGATGATATCATCTTGGATGTGTCATTTGATCTCGGATGTAATAAGCAACGTACGAAGAACGGGCCCCTGGTCACATAAATGTGTTTTTGCAAAACGGATATAAATCAGATCTTCGATTCCCTCGCTATGCAAATTTAATGGCGTTCACGTCACCGAAAGCAACAGATATGAAATGAAAGCTTTAGCATAAGTTCTGCTGGGAAGACTCAATTGTTTGCGTCACTTATTACATTCTCATTTATCCAATCACGTTCTAATAATAGAAGTATAAAGGACCCGTACTTACACTTGTCTGAGTTCGCAGATGCTGAACGCTTCACTCAGTTGCTCGCGTTCAGTTGCCGACCGAATATGTCTCAGGACTCGCACAATATTTGTGAGTATTCTGATTCTGACGATGAAATCGTCCTGCCATCTCCTATTACCGCTCGCCGAAGTTCGCGCATACAGTGCCGGACTTCTCCATGGGCGCAGTGGTCTTCTGAAAGTATGACTAAAGTTCTCGAAGACGCCGGCATACCAATTAGCCAAGGTCTCTCAAGAGAAGATCTACTTTCTCTTGCCCATAACACGCTGGGTAATCCTCCTGCTTCTATGACTCCAAATGTATCGACATCGACAATTCAGACAAAACAAACCGGAAGGAAAAGAACGGCTAAATCTTCTTCACCCATTCCTGCAAAAAGAACATCACAGCCTGCCAGGGCACCATCTTCACCCCAAATCAACGAATCCACTGACATGAATTTTCTGCTCATCTCTGCTGTTCAAAGTCTCTCTAAAACAGTCAAAGGCCTACAATCCAAAATGACTAACCTCGAACATTCCTTTGCCAGTTCCCACTCCAGCGCAGATCCGGCCATACACCCTTCAGTTATTCCACAGTCTCGTCCTCCTCCTTTTGGATTTTGCAACGACCAGAGCATGCCTTCGACTTCAGCTACCTTGCCTGCTTCTCTGCTTACTATCCAGACGCCATTTCAAAATGTCTCCGCTCCACCGGCTTCTTCAAATTTCAACCTCTCCACAGCAGCTCCAGCACAAGCGTTCGGTAGGCGTTTCGTTCCACCAGCCGCTGCAACAGTGTCTAACCATCTAAGAGCCAATATCATCCAAGGTAAGGACATTAACCTTGCTACTTTACTGCTGCCTTCGCCTGCTGCCGACAGGAAAATGGTAGACTGTGGTGACGTGGCAGTACTTCTAAAAACATCCGACCCCCGTTTACAACGTAATCTTTCGTTTGGTGAATTTGTCATTGCCTTCAGTATTTACAGAGACATTTTGTGTCAAGTTTACCCTGAGAGAAGGGAAGAGCTAGATCTTTATCTAGCTATGATGGCGGACTTCAGTCAAAGATACGGGGGTACTCTATTTTATGAATACCACAAGTCCTTTTCAGCCAAATCTGCCTCCTTTATCTCACTTTTTAATTCAAGGCTAGACTGGTCAGTTACTGACACCGAACTGCTCATCCGCCATTTCGGAGGCCAAAAAAGCTTAGCTTGTGCCATTTGCAGCGCTCATGATCACAAGGCTTCATTTTGCCCTAAAGCTTTCGCTAGCAATGATCCCGCCGCTGTCCACGGTCCTGAAAACGTAAGACTTTCTTTCGACTCCAGAGGTCACTCTACTGTGGCTGAATTCAATGGCATACCTCTTTGCATTCAATTTAATGAGGCTGTTTGTTCTTTTCCTAATTGCAAATTTGCTCATATTTGTAGTGTATGCAAGGATCCACACCCGAAATCTGTTTGTCCACGCCGGTACAAACCTGCACCCCGAGGGAAAGCCCCAATTTGGAAAAAAATTCTGAATAAACACCCATCTACTCATATCAATATTCCTAATCTTTCAAGCTACCTCTCTTCTCACCCCGATCCGTTATTTGTTGATTATTTAATCACCGGTTTGTCCCAAAGGTTTCGGGTGGGTATCCTTTCTCATCTTTCTGCCTCTTTTGTTGCCAAAAATTAGCAATCTGCCAGAAACGAACCTGATGTGGTTTCAGCTCTTCTAGACAAAGAGGTTAATAAAGGATATGTTATTGGCCCTTTCACTTCTCCTCCTTTTTCTCCTTTTCGGATTAATTCCATCGGCGTCGCAACTCGCAAATATTCTGGTAAACAACGTCTAATCTTCGACATGTCTTCTCCACATTCCTCCAACATAGCTAGCGTTAACGAATGCATTCCCTTAACACCCTTTTCTCTGCATTACGCTACGGTGGACAACGCTATCCAGTTAATCAAATTAGCTGGTCAAGGCGCCTGGTTGGCTAAAGCTGACATTACCGACGCTTTTAAAACTATGCCAATTCACCCCTCTGACTGGCCGTATTTCGGAGTTAAATGGAATTCTAAATTCTACTTCGCTGTGAGGCTCACTTTCGGTTGTAGAAGTAGCCCGCATATCTTCAACAGTCTCTCCAAAGCTCTGTGTTGGATTCTGCTGAACGTCTGTAAGCTTCCTTTCGTTTTGCATTTACTAGATGATTTTTTGTTAGTCGACTTTCCATCCTCACAATCTCCCATCCTCAGCATTCTTAAACAAATTTTTAGCGACGTCGGCGTTCCCCTCTCTGCCGAAAAAACATTGGGCCCTTCTACCTCGTTAGAATTCTTAGGCATTTCTCTTGACACAGTCAAAATGCAAGCTTCCCTTCCACAAGAGAAACTTATAAGGATCAGGTCGTTTCTGGAATCTTTTTCCTCTCTACGCAGTGTCTTGAAACGAGATATGCTCTCTCTGCTCGGTCACCTCAATTTTGCTATGAGCATTATACCACAAGGCAGAGCCTTTATTTCTCGGCTGTTAACTATGGCTCATTCTGTCCCAAAATTAAGTGATCCGATCCAGATAGATGATGGATGTTTGTCCGATATCAAACGAATTTCCTAAGACAAAATCAGGCTCCGTGTCTTCTGCACTCTACGAGATTTATCCTTTAGTCTTAGCTAGCGTAATCTGGGGTTCAGCGTGGTCAAGGAAACGCATTTTGTTGTTTTGCGATAACGAAGCCACTGTTGCCATAATCAATAAAGGCAGGTCATCGTGTCAAACGATCATGCCTTTTTTGAGACGCTTAATCTGGCAATCAGTCACTTTCAATTTCATTATTAAAGCTGCTCACATACCCGGGCACTGCAACGTTATTGCTGATGCGCTTTCCCGCTTTCGTTTTCAGACGTTCAGACGGCTTTGCCCTTGAGCCAATACGGAACCAACACCCTGCCCTCCCCTATCAGCAACTATGTTAAATTAGAGGTCTAAAGGAGTTGCTCCTTCAACTTTCAAAGCTTACACTTCCGCTTGGTCTTCTTTTCTAATGTTTTGCTTTTCCTTTCAGATTCCTTTATTTCCTATCCTGGTTACGACTGTTTGCTCTTTTCTTGTTTTTAATTTCGAAAATCGCAATTTAAAAATTTCCTCAATTCGCAGATTGCTCGCCGGCATTCAATTTTATGCAAAATATTTTAATCCCGATTTTCCAAGTCTCTTCACTGCTTCTTCTGTTCGATTACTGCTCAAAGGCATAGCTAAATCCTCTACGGTTTCCCCCGATAAAAGGTTGCCTTTTTCTCTACCTTTATTGCAAAGATTAATCCTTTCCCTACGCAATGGCCTTTTTTCCACGTACTCTAATATTCTGCTAGAAGCTGTGTTTTTAACTGCTTTCTATGGATTTATGCGCCCAGGTGAATTCACTTCAGCATCTAAACAATTTGATCCCGTCCGCGGTCTTTCTATCTCCAACTTACACTTCTCACCTAACTTCTTTACACTTTTTCTCAAGCACTCTAAAAATGACTCTCTAGGTTCTGGTGTTTCAATAACAATTTCTAAAATTAGCAATACTTTTTGCCCCTTCTCATCTATGATTAGATTCCTTAAAATCCGCCCCAGATCCTCAGATCACTCACCCCTATTCTCACTTTCTAACAGAGCACCTCTTTCCAAAACCTGGTTCAGATCTCATCTAGTTTCTGTTTTAAAAAGCTGTAGTCTATCCCCTTCCCTGTATACCGGACACTCATTCAGGATTGGAGCAGCTACTACAGCAGCTGAACGTGGCGTTCATACAGCAGCTATCAAGATCCTGGGAAGATGGTCTTCCTCTGCATTTGAGTCTTATATAAGACCTGATCTAAAGATCATCCTTGAAGCTCAACAAGCTCTGCAGTAACAATTCAGGTAAATACTTATGCAACTACTGGTGGTGGTGCCAAGCTCTATATATTTGTCTATAGTTCAGTTTGCATAACTCGTGCTATGGATTAGTTGCCGTCGTCTGTGCCACTCTTCTATGTGTGGCTCAGCGTGGCCTTGTCTATGTGTGGCTCAGCGTGGCCTCGTTACGTGTGGCTCAGCGTGGCCTAGTCTATGTGCAGCTCAGCGTGGCCTCGTCTATGTGTGGCTCAGCGTGGCCTAGTCATGTGTGGCTCAGCGTGGCCTTGTCTATGTGTGGCTCAGCGTGGCCTCGTTACGTGTGGCTCAGCGTGGCCTAGTCTATGTGTGGCTCAGCGTGACCTTGTCTATATGTGGCTCAGCGTGGCCTCGTCTATGTGTGGCTCAGCGTGGCCTAGTCACGTGTGGCTCAGCGTGGCCTTGTCTATGTGCGGCTCAGCGTGGCCTCGTCTATGTGTGGCTCAGCGTGGCCTAGTCACGTGTGGCTCAGCGTGGCCTTGTCTATGTGTGGCTCAGCGTGGCCTAGTCATGTGTGGCTCAGTGTGGCCTTGATTATGCGTGGCCTAGTCATGTGCGGCTCAGCGTGGCCTAGTCATGTGCGGCTCAGCGTGGCTTCCTCCATGCGTGGCTCAGCGCGGCCTCATCTATGCATGTTCTAAATCAAATTAAAGCTTGTTTAAGTGTTAGCTAGAGTCCTGCACGGGTTCGGGTACCCGACGGGTGACCCGCAAATTTTGCTCAAACGGGTGAAAAATATCCAACTGTGTCGGATACGGGTCGGGTCGGACACGGGGGAAACACGGGTCTAAACACGGGTCTAAACACGGGTTTAAAACAATCACATGCAAACGTAAAAATATATGCATATTTTTAGGAACACATCTACAAAAATATTCCTGTATTTCAAGTTGATAAAATAATTTAAAATCCACATCAGTTTATTTGTGCCCACGCGCCACGCCCTCCCAGGATCTATAACGTTACCTAGGCTACTTTCACTTTTAAAAATTCATCATAACCGCGCGCGCGCGATCTGCTTGCAGTCGTCGAGATGGATGCTGAGGAGTTGAAGAAAATAATAGCTAGTGGAGATTGTAAAGTAGTCGACAACACGTCATCAAAAATCAAGTCCAGTGTGTGGGAGAAATTTGGAGTTATCTGAAGAAAATATTGTGAAAGGCTTTGCTGCATGCATTTTCGTGTTGGATAGCCGCACATGTGGAACTTCATCGCCGAGGAAGCACGCAGATAACTGTGGTAACAAACCAAGCAGTTCTATCGAACAGTATTTTTCAAATTTAACACTGTTCAGTATGTGTGGTGTGCAGGGCGTGTTTGAACCCAAAATTGTTAGATGTAGGCTAGACGAAATTGCGTGGCAGATATAGTGTTGTAGCCGCGTCTGTTAGGCTACTCAGTTTTGTGGTAACGTTAGCCATCATGTGCCGGCCTTTTGACAGTTTCGGCTTAAGTTGTCCTTATGTTAATTGTCGTTATAACTTCTGTATGACCTGGCAATAAACATTTTTGTAATTGTGTCTATAATGTGATTGGCTAAACTGATTTTATTTCGGGTGCGGGTCGGGTGTCGGTTCTATTTTAAGCGGGTCGGGTCGGGTGCGGATTTTAATTAGTGCTGTTGACGGATAACGGGTCGGATGCGGTTTGAAGCACTGCGGGTACGGGCGGGTGCGGGTTTACAAAATCGGACCCGTGCAGGACTCTGGTGTTAGCAAACGCTTAAATGTTTTGTGTAATTACAGCAGCAAGAATGTATCTCGCATTAATGTATACCTTAAAATTATTTTATAGAATTACCGTTCCCTCGATGATATAAATGGAACTCTATTATAAGCTATCAACCTATGAGAATTGATGCGTTCCATGTCTATTATGCTGCTTGCTAACTCTTTTTATTTTTTCTTCTATATTTTAGGTACGACACGATAGACGGCCGGCAGGTATATTTTCTTTTCCGTTTTTGGGGGTGGGCTCCGTTCCAGTGGAATTATTCTTCCACCAATTTTTGGGGGTCGGCTGCGCCCCTGCCTTCATCTTCAGGCAGGAAATGCTGAATCCGTACCCTCGGATTGCGAGTTACGGACGGGGCCTACGCCAAATAGTTTATTGCATATATTGCTTGCTGGGTCATTAATAAATGGATGATTGTTACAATATCTTCTCCCGAGTCTTTCTGGTAGAAATGAAAGCTTTAGCATAAGTTCTGCTGGGAAGACTCAATTGTTTGCGTCACTTATTACATTCTCATTTATCCAATCACGTTCTAATAATAGAAGTATAAAGGACCCGTACTTACACTTGTCTGAGTTCGCAGATGCTGAACGCTTCACTCACCACCATCCACCCCACCACCACCAAGATGGTTTCCTCCACTAATAAGAAGGCTTCTTCTCTCCATCTTTATCACCGCAGGATGTTCCTTCCCCTCCAACCACCCCACCACCACCAGGACGGTCCCTTCCAATACATCACAGGGGGTCAGCTGCGCCCCTGCCTTCATCTTCAGGCAGGAAATGCTGAATCCGTACTCTCGGATTGCGAGTTACGGACGGGGCCTACGCCAAATAGTTTATTGCATATATTGCTTGCTGGGTCATTAATAAATGGATGATTGTTACAATATCTTCTCCCGAGTCTTTCTGGTAGAACTGCATTTTATTGATCATCCGTTAAAATTTCTAAATCAAAGACCGCAATAGGAGAGAGCGCAACAGCCCTGGTAAGATCATTTCGTTTCTTTACTTTTAATGATGATAACTGTGTGTTAAGCATCGGGGACTTACTTTCACTTTAATTTGCGATAGTTTGCACGTTGGCTTGATGAATAACGTTAGATGGTCAGCGGCGATGCGGCAGTGGCGTCGTCATAACTTGCTATAACATGACATATAGCCTATAACGCTCTTACAACTTTATTTTAGAGCGTAAAGAGTAAAATTTGCATGTGGTTTCAACAACCTGATGCATTTACACTTGTCCAGTTTCTTCTGGAATGCGGCCCAGACCACCTCCTGAAGTGGTTTGAGCAATCAGATTCAAATGCGTCACGAATGCGTTTCGGAGGGAATTTACACCTGGTCTTTTCAAGATCATATAGCTATCTGATCACTAAAATCGCATGAAGTTGTAAATGGCACCTATATGTGTGTGTGTGTGTGTGTGTGTGTGTGTGTGGAATGCCTTATATCAGGCTTGATGTAATTTTACTTGATTTGTGATTTATTTCATTTAATTGATTCGAGTACTCAAATTTTCAACTATGTATCTCTGCTATAAGCTAAACCACAACAGTGTCATTTGTATTTATTTATTTAACATGTGGATTTTTTTTTGCTTTGATTGTAGCTGCTGTCATGAAATGGGACCCAGCTGCAATAGAGGCCCAAATAAAGTCTGTAGCCGATCATCTGAAACTGCTTGCTGCTATAAATGAAGCTTGTGAACCTTATAGCAGCCATATTTTGTTAATTGTTATGTTATATTGTTTTAACAACATTTTATAGATTATTTAAAGGGAAATTGTGTTAAGTTACAACTTTACTGTTCAGGCTTTTAAGTTGTATTGTGTTAATTTATACTTTAGTCTTCCGGCTGTCAAGTTTTGGTCCAGCAGAACAAAATAGTAATAAAAATATATTTTGAGATTTAAATAGTTGATTTCTTGGAGTGATTAGTTAGTTTTACAGGAAAATGGTAAGCAGTTTATTACAGTTATATTGTTAAGATATACAAATGCAAGTATATACACTACACAGTTATTCAATTGAATATTCAATATTATCAATATTCTTTAAAATCTTATTTAGGTCTATGGTCTGTGTGTCTGCAGTTTCATGACACGACAACCATTAACATTGAGTAACTGGGTTTTTCTCAGTGAGAGCTAGCTCCCTCACTGCCACTGTTTTGTAAATATAAGTAAATATGTTTTCAAGTTGGATCCTTGAAAAATGCACATGTAGGATTTCCATGTCAGTATGGGTCTTTAACAGTCTTTGACATTTCTACTACAGAAAACACGTCTAATACAACTTTTATTCTGACTGCCTTTAGATGTCTAACAATTACATCTGTAGCAAGTCTTTACTTGACATCTATAGAATGTCCAGAAAAGACGTAAAAAAAACCGTTCATTCTGGCTCCTGTGAGGACGTCTTCTGGATGTCTAAGAATGACGTCTTTAGCACGTCTTTAATTGACGTCTATACAATGTCCAGAAAAGACGTATAAAAAAACTTTCATTCTGGCTCCTGTGAGGACGTCTTCTGGATGTCTAAGAATGACGTCTTTAGCACGTCTTTAACCCTCTGGGGTCTGAGCTGTTTTCTGGCCCTGGAGGTGTTCTGACATGCTCTGACATTTGTGCTTATTTCTGTTACTTGTGACATTGTCATGGCTAAAGTCTTATTACACTGTATTTAGCACAAACTCTGCTACAATAATATATCAGCAGCATGTATGTAAAAGTTTGTAGTTTTGAGAAAATGACATTTATGCGTGGTTTGTGAAAATACAAAAACAAAAATTGTCACTGAAATAAGGCCATGAAACCCATACTGATAATTTCTTCACAAGACTTTTTAAAATTGTATCACGTAGCCTAGAATATTTGCTCCAAAACTATGTGAAAATCACCCTGACTGCTCATTCAGATAAGACAATATATTGATTTACAATTTCTAAGACGTGTTTTGTGTGAAAAAGCCTTATGCGAAGAGGCGTGATCATCTCATTAATATGTAAGCCTTTAACACCTGAGAAAGACAAAGACACTCCCCTATCTGCCCTATTAGGAGCTATCAGGCCCTGTCATTCAGAGCAACCTTGCACAAAGAATGAGGAGATTTAAAAAAGAATGGCTTTTAGATTGTTTGGGTTTATTTACAACACAACATAATCCAAAGATACACAACAAATGACAAAAGAGCACATTGAAAACAATGATCCAAAGACAGAGACCTTTGTGCCATTCCTAAAAACATTGTACATACCTTTCATTTCCAAGGTGTTTGATTTTCACTTTACCATTCATATACAGAGACTCATGTGAATGTTGAAGTCAGCAGGACTCAGTGGAGCATCTGGTCCCTGAAAGAAAAGAAAAAAAGTGAACATACTGGTATCAAGAGAAACTAGGCCTGCACGATTTTGGGAATAAATTTTAGATTTTTCTGGTTAAAATTGCTTTTTAAAATACAGAATACACACACACACACACACAAATGTTTCCAACAATATATAATATAATGAACACCAGGTTTGTTGTGCCTTGTAGGCATAGGCTATGCGCAGTGATGCATAAAATAATAATAACAATTGCCTATAGCAGCCTATAAATCTTCCAAAAGATTTCAGTAACAACTATGCTAGAGAAAAATATATTGATTATCATATGTTACTTCAAATGTTTCCATTCGTTATGATGATATGAAATGAGATAATAGTAAAAACATAAAGCCTAATGTTTGGTGCATTTTGCTTTTCAAACGCGATCGCGCTCCAAAATATGATACATTCAAACGCAGAGCGCTCCAAAATATGAAACATTATGGTTACCATATTATACATGAGCAGATATCCACAAACAGTATTTAACAGTAAACACGGGTCTAAATATTATAATATTCACCATATATCTAGCAACAGTTCAACTGCAATGTGAAGTTTATGCAACAATACCATAAACTAATAAGTAAGAATTTCATACCTTACATCTTTCTTGTCTTCAAATCGCGTTCTTCTTCTGAGGTAAATCCAATGTAAGCTCACGGCGTGTCTTTCAAACTCGACGAAAAGCAGAGACTTGTGAAGTGTTTTGGTGTTTTGTTTTTGAGGTAACGAGCGCGTTCGCATTCCATGTGGAGATTTGCATGTGAATCTCTTTTGCGCGAGTGGGCGTGGTCAAATTAAAAATAATTAGCAAGCATTTGAGATACTGGACATCCTGTTGGTTTTATACAAATTACTTAAACAGAGAATATTTGTTTTCAGTTTGAATCCGATCATTTAAAAGTACACACTTAAATGTTTATAAAGGTATATGGCTCATAAATGTGTGACAAGTATTCGCTGAGTTTTGTTTCAGTTTATAGACGTGCTCAAGAAAAAAAAGTTCACCGCGACGGAGAGGCAGAACGCACACCCTGTTTATTTTCTTTATTTTGCAAAAGCACAATGTTTTGATTTGATTGTAAGTGGACACATACAAAAGTAGAAATATCACAGATTCTTTTTTTATATTTCTTTTTTCTGTATGACCATAAATGACGGAGTAATTTAAGTTTATTGTGCTACAATGTGAAGAAAATCCAGCAAAACGCGGGGGCGCGTTTGCCGACCTCAGGGGGTTAATTGACGTCTATACAATGTCCAGAAAAGACGTAAAAAAAACGTTCATTCTGGCTCCTGTGAGGACGTCTTCTGGATGTCTAAGAATGACGTCTTTAGCACGTCTTTAATTGATGTCTATACAATGTCCAGAAAAGACGTATAAAAAACTTTCATTCTGGCTCCTGTGAGGACGTCTTCTGGATGTCTAAGAATGATGTCTTTTAGACGTTTTCTCGACGACTTTTTGCTCGCTGGGGTGTGTGTGAGCGTTTCAGTTGTGTGTGTGAGCGTAATATTTTCAGTTGTATGTGTGTGAGCTAGGGCTGTCAAAGTTAGCGCGTTAATAACGCGTTAATGCAAAATCATATTAACGGCACTAATTTTTTAATACGCATCGCGTATTTTCTGTTTGACCCGTGGCCCAACCTCTAGTTGGAGAAATGGAGATACACAGTGTTGCCAACTTAGCGACATTGCAGACCCCTTTAGCGATGTTTTCCCTTCAACAAAGCGCCCAAACCTTATTTAGTTTCTGAGAATCTACCGGTACCGCTCTCTCAGCACGCGCGCGCACCTCTTGCTCTCTCTCTCTCTCTCTCTCTCTCTCTCTCTCTCTCTCTCTCTCTCTCTCTCTCTCTCTCTCTCTCTCTCTCTCTCTCTCTCTCTCTGCGTCTCGCGCGGAGGAGCAGCGCTTTAATTCAGTTAAACACAGATATTATGTTGCTTCTCTAATTTTACAAGTATAGCCGAAATCAGAGCACAGATATTGTCTTTATCTTATGTGAATTTGATTTCACCAGACGACGGCTCGATTATCAGAATTGTTGTGCAGATTAACTTAACATCTTGGAAGGGAGAGCTGGTTATGTCTTAATGGGTTGCGTTTCAGTCACCATTTCAAATTCATTCCGTTGTTTGACAACAGAAACAGTAAAATATACCAATAAAAACAGTTTTATTGAGAATTTAGCTTCATCAAAATGGGCACAGAGAGAGACAAACTACAATGTAATAATAAATAATAAATGTACATTTAGCATTTTCAGAAGGGCTGCCCTGTCATGCAAAAATCTAAACATGTTTGTGTTAGTAAATTGCTCAGTGCAAAGAAAGAGAAGTAATGGTAACCTGACATTTTTTTGTTCTTTCTACATGTGTCTAATAGACATGAAAAAGTTCTTTGAAAAACATCTATGACCTTTGAAACATGTCTCGTCCTTATGCTCTATATTGACTATGGTTTCAATAATAAACATACATTTGCATAAAGCATCTATATTTATCCATGCCCACGTTGATTAAAGTATTACAAACTTGAAAAGTATTAATTTAAGGTACATTTAGAACAAATAAAAAAAAATTGCGATTAAATGTGATTAATCGCGAGTTAACTCATGACAATCATGCGATTAATCGCGATTAAAAAATGTAATCGATTGACAGCCCTAGTGTGAGCATTTCATTATATTATGTGAATGAATTTGGTTTCATATGTGTATGTGAGAGGAAAAGTACATGTATATGCATGGTAATTCTGAATAATGTCCCTAGGGGCACCTCATAGTGTAACGCCTAGATCACATGCTTTTGCATTTCTTTGCCTTGAATACGGTCACTCTCCCACTCACTGCCATATCATCAAATTGGGGATGCAAGTGATGCAAACAGGGCTGACAAAGACCTATAGCAAGTATGTTTCTATAGTAATGTCCCAAGCCGCATTAATAGTTCTAAAGTTGTGCTTTCAAATTAGTAATGGCTGCTTGAGTGCAAGATACTGTACATAATTTTAAAAATGCATAAAGTCTGTATTAGGGTTTTAGTATTTAACGCTTAAAGGGATAGTTCACTAATTTTTTTTAATTTTGTCATCGTTTAATCACCTTCAAGTTATCCCAAACCTGTATACATTTATTTGTTCTGCTGAACACAAAGGAAGATATTTGATAGAATGTGGGACACTGAACAGTTTTGGGGCATGACTTTTATAGTATTTATTTTCCTACTATGGAAGTCAACGGTGCCCCAAAATGTCTTGGTTACAAACTTTCTTCAGAATATCTTCCTTTGCATTCAGCAGCAGAACAAAGAAATGTATACATTTTTGGAACAACTTGAGGGTGAGTAAATGATGACAGAATTTTTTTTTTTTTCTGTGAACTATCCCTTTAAATGCATGAGGGTTTTGCCAATCATTACTACATTTTCGGGTCTTTAGCATCCAAGATCTATATCTAACACGGATGGATCTCTACCTGTCGCGATAATATAAAACTCAGTCAGGAGATTGGAGCTTGGAAGGGTTCAGTTTGAGCAGATGTTTTATACCATCATCACTGTCCTCGACAGAGCTAATTTCACAGTACATTCAGCATCTGGTTCGTATTTGCGAACGTACTTGGTTACTTACGTAACCTCGGTTCCCTTAGAGATAAGGGAACGAGTACTGCGTTGCAAATGCTGTGGGGAAAACTCCTTTTCTCTAGAATATTGAAGCCTTTATTTTAAAACGCATTGCAGCTGCACAGCGAGATTGGCTGTGCTGCGGCAACTGCACAAACCTATGGCGAGTGAGCAGGAGCGCGCGATCCAATAGGAGCGTTTGGCGCCCTGCCAGACTCGAGCGCGCCAATTTGGACACGTCAGAGAGTATAAATTCAGAGAAAACTCACCATATGACAGGTCTATATCGACTGAAGCGAAACACCTGATATGAGCGAAATAGCACGGCAAGGCAACGCAGTACTCGTTCCCTTATCTCTAAGGGAACCGAGGTTACGTAAGTAACCAAGTACGTTCGCTTACGAGAACGTTCTCTCGTACTGCGTTGCAAACGCTGTGGGAACCCAATTTAAAACGCTGTGCTATTCGCCTGTGACTACTCTGAGAATCCAGGGAACCCCGGGACTATAACAGGGTAGTCTGAATATCACAGACCAGAACTTCGGGTCTAATATGATATGCAAGTATGTAGGGAAGCACAAAGGCCACTCAGAATATGCATAGGGCTGGGTCAAAAGAGCCAGGGACCTAGAATATCATTCCCACATAGAATTGTGAAGTCACAACAGAGTGTCTGAGTTATACACTGGCCTGGGTCCATAGAGCCAGGGCCTAGATGGAGAGAACTCGTGCCTGCAGAACAGGGACCTCTAGGTTATAAAACCTTACAAATGTGGATGGAGCGGACCAGCCGGCCGCCGCACAAATGTCTTCGATAGGGACTCCACTGGACCATGCCCAAGAGGAAGCCATGCCTCTTGTGGAGTGAGCTCTTACACCTATGGGACAAGGAAGGCCCAGTGAGGTGTATGCCAGAGCAATAGCATCCACTATCCATCTAGATAGCGTGAGTTTCGTGACCGGCAGCCCCTTGGTGCAGCCCCTGAAACAGACAAAGAGCTGTTCAGACTGTCTGAAAGAGGCCGAACGCTCCAAATATATTATCAGAGCTCTGACGGGGCAGAGCGTGAGAGCATCACTATCTTCTCCTGTGACTGGGAGGGCTGATAGAGAAATAACCTGGGCTCTGAACGGTGTTGAGAGCACCTTAGGTACATATCCGTGTCTTGGCCTAAGGAAGACTTTAGAGTCGTTTGGTCCAAACTCAAGACAGGAAGAGCTCATGGAGAGTGCTTGTAAGTCCCCTACTCTTTTTACTGACGCCAGTGCTAACAGCAGAGCGGTTTTAAGAGAGTGAGGTCTTAAATCAGCCGACTGAAGTGGCTCGAAAGGGGGTCCCCTTAAGAGCTCGTAGAACCAGAAAAAGGTCCCAAGCCGGCACTGAAGGTGGTCGAGGTGGGTTAAGCCTTCTGGCTCCTTTAAGGAAGCGAACTATGAGGTCGCTTTTACCTAAGGAAGAGCCGGCCACCTGCACATGGAAGGCTGCGATAGCTGCCACATACACTTTGAGCGTGGAGGGGGAGCATCATGCGTCCAGTAGCTCTTGGAGAAAAGAAAGTACCGTTGGTACTTCGCAAGTGTGTGGGTCGAGGTCCCGAACTAAACACCAGCTGGAGAACACTGACCATTTGATTTGGTAGAGGCGCCTAGTAGACGGAGCTCTAGCCTCCATAATGGTATTAAACAACCTACTCGCACAGAAGGATGAGAAAATTGCAGAGTTGGAGAAAAGAGTTGATGACTTGGAGCAATATACAAGAAAAGAAGATGTGGTCATCAGTGGCCTAAAAACAACACACCGCACCTACTCCAATGTCATCCGAGGGGAAAGCAGCGAAGTTGATCTAACAGAGGGAGAAAAACAGACGCTGGAGGAGCAGGTGATTAAGTTATTCAATAGCAGGAACATCTCTATTCACAAGGAGAGTATCGCTGCTTGCTATACCCTCCCCAAAAGAAACAGACAAATGGAAAGAACCATCATTTTGAGATTTGTAAACAGAAAACAGAAAATAGAACTTTTGAAACAAGGAAAAAAGCTAAAGGACACGCAGGTGTATGTGAATGAACATCTCACGAAAAGGAATGCTGAAATAGCTAAACATGCAAGGGCACTGAAGAAACAAAGGAAAATCCATTCAACATGGACAAGGGATTGTAAAATTTGGATACGTACAAAGGCTTTATCTGGTGAGGAGATGAAGGTCCTGCTAATCCGGGACCTCAAAGACTTGGAGAAATATGGCATTGTTTAGCCAACAAGAACATTCTCTTGAGGCCCAGATCTATCTGATAGAGGTTTGTTTCACACATAAAGAGCCCAACTTGGTGGTGGTGAGCAGATCTACACTTGCTTGGAACAATCCTGCTACAAATTATGAAGGTTTTTTTCTCCCTTTTTGGTTGAGACTGATGGTTGACTTACTGTTTTTCCAAGTGCTTTTCTTTATGTTCCAGAGACTTATATTGAATCCACTTTCTTATTACTATATGCTTACCTGTCGAATTTTAATATTGCAACTTCTCAACTTTTTTGTTGGATTTCTCTTGGATGAATTGCTCTATTATCACTTTCATTGGTGTGTATGTGCAATGATCTGGATGTGTAAGAATGGGAAGAATGTTCGTGATCACATTGAACAATTACTATGCAGGAACGAGATATAGACCCGGAAAGTAATTTTTTTGACCAAGTAACAAGAAATTGTTTTTATTATACTGAACATCAACTTAAGGAAAAATTCAACTTGGAGAATGGTATATCAATTGTACATTTCAATAATAGGAGTCTATATGCAAACTTTGATAAGATTAGAGACTATTTGCAACATAATACCATGCAATTTAATATAGTCGCTATTTCTGAGAGCTGGCTCAGTCATGACAAAGGGATTCACTTTGAATTAGAAGGCTATCACTTACATTTTGTGAATAGAGTAAACAAAAGGGGTGGGGGAGTTGCAATGTTTGTGGATAGCAGGTTAAAGCATATGATTGTTGAAAGTATGACGACTGTTATTGATGATATTTGTGAGTGTATAACGGTGGAAATCGATATGGGTAAAATGAAGAATATTATCGTTAGCTGCGTTTATAGAGCACCCAACTCTGGCATTGAAAGTTTATAGAAGTGTTTGAGGCCATAGTTTTGAATGCCAAGCAGAAGGTTGCTTATTTTTGTGGGGATTATAATATAGATTTCTTAAATCCGAGTAAATCACCTGCAATAGAAGAGTTTATAGATGCAATGTATAGTACAGGCCTATATCCATGTATAACCAAACCGAGCAGAATTACCACCCACTCAGCAACAGTAATAGATAATATCTTTACAAATAACATGAGTAGTAATTTAGAAAGTGGATTGTTAATAAATGATATCACTGACCATCTGCCAATATTTGTATTCCATGAATGCAAACAAGATCATTTAGATACCAGCAAAATAAATATACAGAGGAGATTAAGAACAGATCAAACCCTGAATAAATAAAAAAAATGACTTGTTAGCTCAAGACTGGAAGCATGTTTATGAAGAACGGGATGTTGACTTAGCCTATAATTTATTTCTAAATACTTTTTTGACTTTGTATTATAAAAACTGTCCAACTCAGCAATCAAGGATAACATCTAAACGTCCATATAAACCCTGGGTTACAAGGGGTCTGATGAATGCCTGCAAAAAAAATAATACTTTATAAAAAGACTTTGTTAAGCATAGAACTGAAGAGAAAGAAATTAAATATAAGACATATAAAAATAAATTAACAGTTATCTTAAGAAAATGTAAAAAAGATTATTATAGTAGATTGCTGGAAACTAATAAAAACAATATAAAGGGTACGTGGAACATTTTAAATTCAATTATCAGAAGGAAAAAAACAAGTACTGGATTTCCAAACGTATTTATTGATAATGGTAAAATAATTAAAAACAGGGATGAAGTCGTGGCTGGCTTCAATGGATTTTTTTGTGAACGCAGGCCCCCTAATCTGGCTGATGAGATAATCCCTCCACAAGAGGGCGATGTCTCACAATTTTTTGAAGAAAGAAATCCAGCAACTATTTTTTTGAGAGACACTGATAAAACCGAAGTACTTGATATTGTCAATAACTTTAAGAATAAAACATCAAGAGATTGTAATGATATTGATATGTTTTTAATTAAACAATTAATTGTAGCAATTAGGGGTGTCGCAATATACCGGTGTTGACGATAATCGTGATATTCAAAGCATGAAATATCGACATCGTGTTAATTTAGAGTGTGACAATATACCGGTATTGGCGATAACCACAATGTTTAAAATGAATAGGACTCTTATGATAACATGACACGTAAATACTCCAGCGCCAGTACCTGGTTGACCTCTCAGGTGGCAGTATTGCACCCGCTGACACCTGTCAAATAAGAAGACGACGCAGCGCTCGTCCGCGCCCGCGCAGCTAGAGTGGAACACTCTGTCCACACCCGAAAAAAGTAAGCTCGCCAGTATTAAGATCAGAGTTCTTCGGCTTCAAAGAAAACAGCACCTTAAAGGTGGTCGCACACCGGACGAGAAGCGCAGCGCCACGTCTTTAAAATTCGAACACATTCTCTATGAGTGTAACTTACACACACCGGCGGCCGCGACGCCCAGCAACGGCTCAGGACCATGTTCAAAATCCTGCCGCGACACAGAGCGTCATTTACATCCTTTTATATTAAATTTACATTATATTTGTCTCAAATCATCGTAAATGATTTCACCCTGTGCTGCAATATACATTTAATTTTACATTAATTTACAGAAATCAGCTGCTTGAATGAAAATTGCTGATGTTATCGGATTTTCAGGTGATATTCTCAATTCATTCAGTTAACGGACGCTCTGAGGTAAAGTGTTCAGATCACAGACTCAGCAACTATTATTTAATTGTACAGTGTAATCATAACATAGTACAGACATTATCTCAATTCCATAATGTCCTTAAACGATGATATTGCTGGCCATAAACTGAGACGCGCGTGCGTGTGAGATACCTCGAGTTGTCATAGACGCGACGCGGCTATTATTTTACTAGTCATGGAATGGGAAACGTGACATTAACTGTTAACAGGGGGTTTCTGTGTTCATATATTAATAAAGGGTGATTATTAAAATTAAGAACCCCGTTTTCTTTACTCATCTTATTTTTGTATTTGTATTTGCACTTGATTTTTTTATTCAAATCTGCTATCTGCATGACTTTATTGGCGCCGGTGCAACAATAGGTTTAAGAGCTTTTCAGTTCTTCAGGAAACCTTCAGACAGTGTTTTGCTTCAGTTTGAAACCAGATAAACTTCACATGCTTGTCTTCCTTCACAAGAATTTGCCATAGATTGAGTACGCAAGAAGTAAAAAATGCATGTGCCTTGTCTATCAGTATCCTTATGTTTGTTGGGTAAAAAAGAAAAACTATATAAACAAAGTAAAAATGAATTTGACTGATAACTACCTGAAATAGATTCTATAGCCTAGATATCGCGATATATCGATATCATGAATTCTTTTGGCCACAATAACCGTGGTGTGAAAAATCTAACATCGTGACAGCCCTAGTAGCAATAGTAGATCCCATAGTATATATTTCCAATCTCTCTCTGAAATTGGGTTCTTTTCCCACAAAGATGAAAATAGCTAAAGTCGTTCCTATCTTTAAAGCTGGTGAACAGAATCTTTACACTAACTATAGGCCAATTTCATTGCTTCCCCAATTTTCTAAAATTCTGGAGAAGATATTTTCCATCAGATTGGACAGTTTTATTGATAAATATGGGATCTTAACTGATAGTCAATATGGTTTTAGATCAAATCGTTCTACATCTTTGGCTCTAATTGACCTGGTGGAAGAATTAACAACTAGTATTGATGACAAGAAGTTTGCTATAGGTGTATTTATTGACCTTAAAAAGGCCTTTGATACAATAGATCATCACATTTTGCTTCAAAAATTGGAAATGTATGGAATTAGGGGAATAGGGCTAAATTGGATAAAAAGCTATTTAGAACATAGACAACAATTTGTGCAGATGGGAGAGGAAAAGTCAAAGCTCCAAAATATATTATATGGTGTACCACCAGGTTCAATACTAGGACCAAAATTATTTATATTATACATAAATGATATTGTTAAAACTTCTGACTTGTTGAAATTTGTAATCTATGCAGATGACACAAATATATTTTGTGAAGGAGAGAATCTCCAACATCTGTTGAAGATTGTCTCTGAAGAGTTGGTTAAGCTTAAATTATGGTTTGATTTAAACAAATTATCTCTTAATATAAAGAAAACTAAATTTATGATTTTTGGGAAACGTAGAATTCCTGAAGATTTAACTATTGAAGTACTGTGTGATAACACCAGATTAGAAAGAGTTTATGAAAACTCCTTTCTGGGAGTAATAATTGATCATAAGCTCAGCTGGAAACCACTTCAAAGTCATTTGCATTAGTTCTAAATTGGCAAAGATCACTGGTATACTTTGTAAAGTGAGACACATATTGAACCAGGAAACAATGTATATTTTATACTGCGCGCTTTTTCTTCCTTATTTGTCCTATTGTACAGAGGTGTGGGGCAATACCTATAAAACCACCCTAAAGACGATATGCACTATGCAGAAAAAGGCAATGAGAATAGTCTGCAATGTTGGCTATCATGTACATACAAATGATTTATTTTTAAAATTGCAAAGATTAAAATTTAAAGATATAGTGGATCTTAAGACCACTCAAATTATGTAGGCCTACAAAGCTAAAAACAAAGTACTCCCTAATAATATTCAAAAATGGTTTAAGGAAAGAGATAGTAGATATAATTTAAGAAGGAGAGGAAATCTCTCTCAATCAATGGCACGTACTACACTTAAAAGCATGTGCATATCTGTCAACGGGGTGAGGCTGTGGAATAATTTACCTGTAACAATTAAGGAAAGTAAACATATTGTGCAATTCAAAAGAAGGTTTAAAATGTCTATATTAGAAAAGTATATAAATTAAGGTGGACATGGGACAAATGTTGATTTGAATTACCATACAGTCTGTTTCTTGCCATTTTGCATATATTTAAATTATTGTTATTATTTTTATTTTTTTATATTATATTGTGTGATTTATTTTCAGATAAATGTACTGCAAATGATTACGTTTTTTTCTCAATAAGGATAAATTATGACATCTTGCAAGAGTAAATAGTAGCCGTTTCAAAGCTAGATGTGTAAAAGGGGAAGGCAAACATAAGTTAGCTTATTCCTTCTCCTTTTTTTTTTTCTTTCTTTTGAACATGCTGAGACTTTTAATTTTATTATTTTCTGTTAAAATATGTTTTGTTACTAATGATCATGTTCTGAAGAAGAAAAAGAAAAAGAAGAAGAAAATTATTCATTCATTCATTCATTCATTCATTCATTCATTCATTCATTCAGGACACCTTCTGGGAGGTCCTGGGGTACCCGTTGAGTGGCCATGCATGGAGGGCCCACAAGTCGGGACGGGGGTGCCAGACAGTCCTGTTTGCCTGCGCAAGGAGGTCGCTCCTTAGCGGGATTGGCCACGGAGCTATCACAGACAGCTGCATTAGCTCTGGGAACCAAATCTGGGTTCACCAGAGGGGGGCTACAAGGAGAACTGCGCACTTCGTGTTCCTGATCCGTTCGATGACCTGAGGGAGCATCGAGACCGAGGGAAACGCATAGAGGGGGAGGCTGGGCCACTCGTGGGCTAGTGCATCCCTGCTCTTTGAGAAGGAGATTGGGCAGTGACAGTTGCCTTCTGAGGCGAAGAGGTCTACTTCTGCCTTCCCGAAGACCTCCCATAACAGGAGAACCGTCTGGGGATGGAGTGACCATTCTTCTGGGGGAACATTGCCCTGAGTGAGCGCAGGTTGGTTTGAGCCCATAGCAGTAGTTGTGTGGCTATGGCTAACAGGTTTTGGGACCTGAGGCCGCCCTGGCGATTTATTTAGGAGACCACTGACATGTTGTCCGTGCGGTCCAAGACGTGTTGTCCCGCCAGATATGGGAGGAAGGTTTTTAGGGCTAGAAAAACCGCTCTCATCTCGAGGCAGTTGATGTGTAGGCGTTTCTCCGAGCTCGACCAGAGGCCGGAGGCAGGCCTGCCCTCGTACAGGGCTCCCCAACCGGAGTTGGAAGCGTCTGTTGAAATGACCCTCCTCTCTGAGACCAAACCCATGCTCACACCCTGCTGGTACCAGCCGGTGTTTTTCCAGGGGTCCAGGGCTTTGATACAGCGCTGGTCCACCCTGATATGCATGAGGCCCGAGCGCCATGCATGGGATGGTACCTGAGGTGCAAGCCACAGCTGAACAGGACGCATACGCAGTAGGCCTAGTTGGAGTACTGGTGATGCTGATGCCATAAGGCCCAAGATCCTCTGAAACGTTCGGAGGGGTACGATTTTTTTCGAAAATAAAAATAAACACAGAAGGTTATTTAAAACACTCGACTTGTGTTATAAAGTAATTTTGGAGCACAAACATGGTTTTAATCTCATAAATTGTCGTGTATTGATGGTGTGCTAAGCTAACATGCTAGCTAGCCCTAGGTGCACCTGCCACCTAGACGTTATTTTTATGTTTTTTTTTTTTTAAATAGGAATGCTTACTGAAATGTTTCTTTTTTCAAGAAGGGCATTTGATACAGTTTCAAATGTGAAGTGAGAACTTTGATAAAAGAAATAAGGGATTGACACAGTGTGAATAGCCAGTCGTTATAATTATAATGCAGACAAAAGAAAAGCATATTTAGAGCCATAACCAGGCTGGAGGTGTGAATGTGTGCAGGGGAGACTGACACTGAATGGGGCTCGTTTGCACCACAAAACAATAGAGACAAAAGACTGAATAAATGTTTAGAAGATGACAATAAACATCAGTTGCATTTTAGAGTCTAATCAAAATAAAGTCATATGACATGATCTTGAAAAACATTTAACTAAATACAGAGTTTTAGACTTATCATTTTATTTGAAATATAACATGGTCATGTGGCTTTAGCTGCAGTGCATTTCTAGATTGATACAATGCCAACTTCAATTTTATTTTCATGAAGATGTTTCATAAAAATACAGTTCTAATAACTTTACAAAACTTTTCATTATGACAATAATTAATTCTACATTTTACAATAATGAGATCATACTTGTGCTTTTAGTACAAAGGGTTCATGAACTGTATCTGTTTCAGTTTGGGTAAGCCAATTCTGGGGATTTTTCAAAAGTGGGGTTATGAAACGTCCTGTGAGAGCTATTACAATTTTTCACTTTATATAGTAAGGGTGCATACTGTTAAGCAATTAACATTTCTTTTCCGTTGCTTTTTTACCGTTAAAATTAAGTTTTTTTTTTTTTTTTTTTTTTTTTAGTGTATGATATTGTCAGAATTTGGCCTTTTTTTTTACAACAAGGATTAACAATGTGTACAATCATTAAAATCTAGCATGGAAGGCATAACATAATATTAATAATAGTCTCCCTTGTATATTATTCTGTGTAACATTACACCAAAAAAAAAACTAAAAAACTAAAAAAACATCTACCTGGAGGGGTTTATAAGACAAATAATCTTTTTGCGAATATCAGGCAGGTTTAAAGCATAAACAAGAGGGTTCAGGATGGGTGGTATAATAAGGAACTCCAGTGAAAGAAAAACTGACAGCCATATAGGAAGTTCTAAGGTCACAACTCGACTCAAAGTGACATCAGAAATAATAGCAATTGAGAAATTCAAAAGGACCACAATATGTGGAATACAAGTTTGATAAGCTTTGCCCTTGAACTGTGATGAGCTTCTTCGACAAACAATAAGAATTTGTACATAAGAATATAATATTAAACTTAAAGGGATGACAGTAGATGTGATTAATATAAACAAGCCTAAAACATTAATGATTAGTGTGCTTTCGCAAGAAAGCTTGACTACTTCATAGTTGTGGCAGTACACTTTAAACAATTTGTTACCACACATTCTCAGTTTTGTACCTAAAAGACCAGTAATACCAAGTAAAATAATTGGATAAGCCATGTTTATACCTACTGAAACAATCAAAAACCTTGGTGTAATTATGTTGTGGTATTGTAAAGGTTTACTGATTGCAGCAAATCTGTCTAATGCCATTACCATTAATAATGTAAATTCATTTGCGGCATACGTGAAAATTACAACAGTCTGTAAGACACATGCTTCACGGGAGATTGAGTGTGTATCAGAGAGCAAGTCTGTCAGTGCTCTTGGGAAAAAGCCAGCTGTTCCAAACACAGAGTTGAAAGACAAACATGAAATCAGAATGTACATGGGCTGGTGTAAAGTCCTTTCCAGAAATATTACAAGCATAATAAGGACATTCAATAATATGATAGCACAGTACAGAATAAATCCTAAACTGAAGAAAGCATATCTTATGTCCCCGAGATTTTCAAACAACATGAAATAAAAATATGTCCCATTTTCCATTTTGCTTTAGGCAGAGTTACTTCATTGACCTGAAGAAGAAAGTTCACAATGTTTCTATGATTTTTAAACAATTTAAAAAATAACAGTTTGCATTATTAACTTGAGAACAATAAAGTTAAATTTGTTAACATAATTAATTATTTAATGAACTATGAACACACATGAATCATCAATGAACAATAATATATTTATAAATTAACATAAGATTAATATTTACTTTAAAGTGTATGAGGTGTGTTTCTGTTTCTATTTATGTAATTGAAATACCTTCTGCGATACACCTTGAAATAACCATTGTTGCAAGAACTGTGAGTCACCAGTATTCTAGTGGTCTTATAGCATCCAAAAAGGTTTTTTTTTTTTTTTTTTGAGTAGGGGGAGGCTGCAGACCTGGAGCCGGTAGATATACGCCCCAGGCAGTTTTATGGTCCAGGCAGTTTTACACCCCTGTTGTTCCTGATGCATCCAGTAGGGGGAGGGGCTGTACAGCGACACAAATTGAGGTATGTTAAATAATCTGCTTAAGTTATTGTTGTTTAGCAATGATGGAACATTTATTATTTATGAACGATTAGCTAGATAAAGCTAGGGTAGGTAGATATCAGTTCATTTCTAGATATCGATGGATGGGTGTATACTTTCCCAGATAACAACATTGTTTCGGCCCAGATCCGGCCCATATCTGGCACTTGTGGAATACTGATCTGGCCCACATGCAGCGTGGAATGACGGCCCTTGGGTGGCTCACTCCTGTTTGCCAGATCTGGGCCACAAACAAGGCCATAGCAATGCCACATGTCAGCCAAGAGCAGGGGCGCAACTACCCAGTGTCAGAGGGGTATGCAGCAACAATTTTGGCAAAAAAACCAACAAAGAAATAAATAACTGTGCCATGTAATGAGTGAGGAACGAGTGATAGTTAACAGATGAAATAAGTACAAAATTGTCATTTATTAATAAAATTGAACTATTCTTCACAGTGATGAATCCACTGCTGAGTGGACCTCTGTCCCTCTAGGGGGGTTCTGGGGGCATGCCACCCGAAGAAAATGTTGTGCTTTTTAATGTTGAATACATCAATCTGGTGCACTTTGAGAGTAAAAAATGAAAAGCTCCAACCCATATTCAGTGTGCAAATTAAACAAAGAAAAATTTAAAAAAAGTAACACTGTTACTTTTTTAGTAACAGTGTCTGTCTACATTACACTACTACATAATAATAGTTATAATATTAATCCCATGATAGGTCTAATAGCCATATATTGTAAAACAAATCCACTGAAAAATAAAGGAAACTTTCATAATTAGTTTTGTACTAATTTCTATACTTCACATTAAAGATGGGATTGGGCCAGCCCAGTGTCAATCAAGAAAAGAACCAATCGTGTTGGTAATATACAAACGCTGATCTACGAGTTTAATGAAAAGTGTCCAAAAAAAAACTAACGCTGACTTTTTTTTTTCTTTTTTTTTTGACCAATGCATTACAACGGCACTAACCCAGCGCCGCCAATTAAGCAAAACAAAACAAAACGAATGGGCCGCCGATGTACGAGTTTTATGGGCCGTTAAGACAATGATAAAAAAAAATAGCCTATTAGATGTATCGGCCCAAAAAGCACGTCGGCCCACCGGGAATCTCCTAGCCTACATGCGTGGACGTCACACTTTAAATCCTACCTGTTGCCTTTGACCATCCACTTATTTAGCTGCTGGCGCATCAATTGACATGCCATGTCCTTTTCCCTCTTTCTTTTTCTATTTTTGATCCCGACAGCTTTTTTTGCTTTATCCATCTTTTTCGACTCGTACCTGCTCGCTCAGCGCTCACGGCGCCCCCGCCTGCTCGCGATATTACCCCCCCCTCTCTATGTCAAAATTCTATGATGGAATCTTATGAATATCCTACTCTAGCCTGTTAGTCCTCTAAAAAGTTATATAACATTGTGGAAATGCAGAAATTATTTAGAAACGCACAACAGCAGCTACATATAGATTTTTTTAATTTTTCTTTACCATCGCTTTGGCACCCCCCTGGTGCTGCGCCCTATGCGCCGCATATAGCGCATACCCACTTTTTGCACCACTGGCCAAGAGCAATGAAATAAACCAGAACTGGACCTTATCTGAGCCACACAATCTGTGTATATTATATATGGAGTCATCTCAGCCTTAATAAGCCTGTGAACAAGCAGAATCTGAAGAAAAAGAGACGAGCAGAAACACAAGAACTACAACTGACTTCCAGCCACAGCCTAAGATGAAATCAACTGAAGATAAAAGAAGACATTAAATCTCTGAAGATCTCAGCAGAGGAGGATTAACAAACTCCACAAACAGCATTACCAGCTTCACTTATTACTAACCATATTTACTTTAACCAGATATAGGGGAGAGCGGGGCACAACCTAACGCTTTTTGACTTTCTCAGTTTGTGTAAATCTACTTATGGTTCAGAGTATTTATTTTTTCCCACATTAATTTCCCACATGTCTAGTACAATTATGTGGTTTTGTTTTATTAATACAGTATATACTTTTTTCTTGACATACCCCGAAAGAATGGAAGTGAAATGTGACAACATGCCCCATAGGTGGGGTACATTGTAACATGTGTGGGGCACATTGTAACATAACATAATGACAGCTTAAAATGTTATCTGATCTAATAAAAAATATATACAAAACAAACTAAAATATTTTCTAAATAAAATACAATTCAAAAACTTTTTCATATAAAATAATGGCAATTTTTAATAATTAAATATAAACAAATTTTTGAGTTTTGACTACGAACACATGAAAACACAGCTATACAACATAGTTCAAAACAAATAAATAATTAGTCATTTCTGAACATTGACTCTCAGTCTTTATTCACCTTTTTCTCACGTTTTCCCAATAAAATTAATAAAAGTATAGAATATAATAGCATATTTCTAATAGGGGCACATTGTAACGCAGTGTTACAACATGCCCTGCCTGCACAACTGGGGTTTAAACCCTTCTAGTGTCTTCTGCTAGTTAGCGAAGCATTAAAGAACTATCTCAACTGTTAAATAACATCTTGGAGATTAAAATAATATCAGATTTGTCTTATTTTAAATAAACACAAAAAATAGAGATGAAAAATTAACTTAAGTAAGAAATGTACTTTTGCTATGGTTTAATAAATGTCTATGGATATCTTCCAAAAAAAATAATAATTTTGGCGGAAATTTTTTTTCTATATAGTGTTGATATGGCAACTAGTAAATACACAAAGTTTCGTCATCCATGCATGTGCGGAAGTATTTAAAACAAGCGTGTTACAACTAGCCCCGCGTTAGGTTGTGCCCCGCGCTCCCCTACTTTATTTCAGTCAGACGTCTACAAAGTTTTTATTGAGAATTAACAGAGGTTTAACTCTGTGTTTCATGTGAAGTCACCATAACAGTGATTAGTGTTTCAATTAGTTGAGCTCTTAACTCTCATTTGACCTTTTGTCTTTTTTTTTAGCTGCTGTCACATTGTGTGTGTCAAGCACATTTGTAGTAGCAAAGGAAGCCAAAGTGAAATGAGATTAGGTGATGATGGTATAACGGATTAAATTAAATTACTGAAATTACCCCGTGATCAAACCCCCCCTCTCTAGTCTGGGACCTCATCAACTTACTGGAATCCTCATTTACAAACCCCTCTATTGTCTTAAGACTCCGACGTGCAGACCGATTGGCGCCTCCTATATGCATAAATCATTGATCCCTGATTTTAAAGACCCTAATCTACTTTCTGAGTAAACACACAACCTTCTGTTCGACTGTTTCGGCTAAGATTTGTGAACAGCAAAACGCCAGTCGGACTGGAGATGCTATTACCCCTGGGGATTTTTCACAACATCTCACAAACAAACCATATACTGTTTAACAGATGTTCGACCAAAAGCCCATTGATTGTAAAACGCACATACATACATACATGCTGATTCCCCCTTGAGGGGGGAGGACGCGAGGTCACCCGGCGGACACAGCCTCGTCGAACTGCGAATGAACTCAATGCACACACAAACACAGAGACACTCTCATCCCTGGACTTTGTGGTCAAAAATCAACCTTTTGCCAATGTATTTTTTAAATGTATTTGTGTTGTGTCTCATGGGCCCCATACGGCGGACCGCTATAACTAAGTTTTATTGTGGCGGTTCTAGACCATTTCAACTGGGGGGGCCAAGCTGGGGCCAGTTGTACTGTTAGAGGGGCCAGTTACATTTAGACCTTATTGTTGTCATATCATTTTCTGCACTGCACTATATGCATTAACAGGCAAAATACCATGTTAACAATCATTCAACAATGTATTTCCATTATATTTTTTAGATTTGCATTACATATTCAGAATCAGTCACATTAACTGTATTCTACGATTTTTGTGTTTTTTTGCAAAAAGATCAGCAAATTCATCTAGATTTAAGGCCTTTGCCCTCCTTGACTCAATACTTAGAACACCTAAATTGCTTAATCTGTCATCTGACATTGTGGACCTGAGATAGGTTTTCACCAGTTTTTTACAGTCTATGGTTTTCACTAGCTTTAGTGCATACAATATAATATACAATTAAATTATGCTTATTTTAAATGTATTGTGCAGGCTAGGTATAAAAATATAGGAAAAACCATGATAATATGAAACGCTTCAAAACAGAGGGCACAAAGCACGTATGCGCATCGCGGGTGCAGAATGATGTGCTCAAAGCAACATGGAGTCACAGTGTTCAGCGCTGCGCTGCACAAGTGCGCATTTAAAAGTTCACGGCACAAAGCGAAGAAATGTCGAGCGCACAAATCCTAGTGTAGCCTATATCTGTCCAACAATTTATTGATAATTTGTTTCTTCACATAGTGAAGTTTTAAATTGCAGTTATTGTGCGTTTGATGCCGATTCATCCTTGTGGCGTGAACAGGCACACGGTAGCGAGTCGTTTTAAAACAGCAACAAACATAAAATACAAATACACAAAATAAAGTCATTTTATGCAAATCCACAGCCTTTTATCTACAGATCAAGCATTATAATGTGAATATATCATATTGGAGAGAGTTTTACCGTGCATCCTGCTGTAACCGGACGAGGCGCACGCGCTGTTTGAATACTGAATGGAGAATGATTGACCGATGAGGGAAAACGAGTTTCCATAAACTTTAATTTAATGATGTAAATAGACTTCTGTCCCTCACATTAAGCTATGGAATGGCTTCAGATGACTTTGTGAAATTATAATCAGACCCAACTTAAGTCACCCAAACTGACGTGAAAAAAAGCGCTGTTGCATCCCTGTTTAAGTAAAAATACTCAGCAACATGAGTTTGTTGATCATATATTTGATCCTTTTTCAAACTGCCACAAACTAACAAACGGCCAGGTTAAGATTAGCTGATCTAACGACGTTACACTTCTGTAATGCATTTAATACAAATACAACATATTAACAACTTTACTCAACTCTATATTTCCTTCTTTGCTTTAACTATAATATTCGCGCAAAACGTCCACTAACTTCTGAATAGAAAAAAACCTGCAGATCCGATTTAAGCTGTCCCGGTTACATTTGTGTTCCGTGTTGCCACTGTCTAATAACGGATCATGTGAAAAACAACGATATCAAAAAATAGTTTTGTAAAAATTATTTCACACTCCACATTTAGGGGGGCCACAAGGGGGTCCAAGCTTGTTGTCACAGGGGCACTGGCCCCCCCTGGCCCCCCTGGCCCCCCTCTAGAACCGCCACTGAAGTGAAATGCTTATTATTATAAAGAATCAGGTAACTCCTTGTTATTAACTGTCAGAATCACGATCCGTGGTACCGTTGCATTCAAGAAAAACCAACGGTGTTGAATCTTTAACACAAAATATCAGAGGATGCATTCTTTCATTAATACCAGTTTTATAAATGTTCATGAACGAGTTTACCCCGTCAGTACATAGTCAGAAGAGGCGTGTACCTTTGCAAAACGTAAGGAGGTGGCCACAATCGTCCTTCCAGACGATTGGGTCACGCACGTGAGAAGGCGTGACTTTAGCGCCTTCAAAACACTGGCGCCATATCTCTCGATCCTTGCAGTTCGCCAGAGAGAGAGAGACCCGCCTCCTTCCTTCTTCCAAGAAACCTTCGTTTGCTTTTTATTTCATTTTTTATTCTAAGTCTTTCCTTTCTTGATAGTTTACCTCAGTTTGATAAATTTTCTTACAAACCAACGAAAACCAACTTAAGGCTAAATCATCTTTGGCTAAGTTAACGAACGCTCTGAGTTACCATCGCAACCAACTCCACCTTGACGACGCTCCTGACCACGTGTTTCCAGGCTCCTTTTGTCCACAACCGACGCACAAACAAGGGCCAATAGGCAAAAACAAGTAAAGTAAACGTTACATTCTTAAATTCGCAATCCGAAAGAAATGCTGTTTAAGTTGTCTAAATAATTACTAGAAACTGTTGGGGTCTCGGTGTGAAGGAACGCTTTAAACTGTCCGTGCCTTTCTCTAATTCTCTCACTCATTCTTTACACACACACTTACCCTCACACATACACGCACGCTCACACACACACACACACATACACGCACGTGTTCCTAGAAAAACACACGCACGTGCTCCCAAACCCACACATCCCCTTTCACGCTACCATCTTACACACACACACCAAAACTCTCTCTTTTTCTCTCTCTCAAAATTCTCTCTCTCATTTTCCCTCTCCCTCTCATAATATTTTACTTTATTTTATTTCTTATTTGCGATCGTTTATATTGTTTGTTTGTTATGCATATTTACTCCTGCGTGATTGAAATAGTACATGTAATCTTTAGCTTGTGTAATTGAAATTCCATAATCTTTTTTAATTGAATTTATCTTTTTGTATCATTACTGAAGTCCCTGAAGGTGCGGTCCAAAGTTACAGCTCTACCTTGATTTTACTATTAAACAATCTAAGTTGTCTAAAACACGAAAATAATCATTCCTCGTGGCCACAGGAAAATTATTTGTCGGTGTTGGAGACAATAGGTTTCTGTTCAGAAATTGTCCATACTATCTGCCGGACGGATAGTCTGCATGATAAATGAGAATTAACCTCTACCTAAATTTCCCCTAATTAAAATATAATTCTATCTACTTATATTAGTATTTACCACGAGTAATCTGGTTAATTATTGATATAAGCTGAGGTTTGACCTATTCCCTATTTGGCATAATTTTATTTGTGTAAACGGCATATGCATATTCATATCTTATGAATATTACCTCTCATTTGAGCTAATAAATTCCCTAAACTAGAGGCATTGTCGCTACAATGGTTACCTTTTGATGGATTTATAATCATCATGAAGTAGCCTATCAATGTCAATTGAATTTAGCAATTCTGTTGTTCCATTATCACATTTACATTACAGACAATTATATATTGCTGCATACAGTACTGTAGCAATCTTTCACAAACATGAGCATAAAAATTAAATATCCTATGACACACAAAGATATCAACAATCAGCGTATGAATCTCAACAATGGTGACAAACAACAAAATATTCAGATAATCAGATCAGGACATCACAGAAAAGCTACTAAATTTCACAACAAACACAACAGTAAACAATAAAAGCAAATATTTAGGGTTAAACAAAATAATAGGACAATTCAGATGCATAATTTATTCATGCTGCAGTGCATGCTGAGAGTTTTGTACTATGCTGGTACCCAGCATGCATTGCAGCATGGCAATTTTGATTGTCACCATTATTGAGATTCATGTGCTGATTGTTGATGTCTGTGTCACCATTCTGTGTGTAACAGATTTTACAATACATTTTATAGTCCTTTTGAATTTGAACAATATGAATTGTTTCAAAGCAGCTTAATGTTTATATTAGCTTAATAATAATATGTTAAATTTGGTTAGATTTAAATAACATCAGTATATCACGTTCAACAGCCAACCATCATTACATTCCATCATTTCTCTTTGGCTTCTATAAATGTGTTTAACAAACTGTCTGTCACAGTAGCAAAAAAAAAAAAGTTAAGAGCCCAACTAATGGAAACACTAATCATTGTTATGGTGACTTCAAATGAAACACATTAGAGTTAAACCTCTGTTATTTCTCAATAAGAACTTCTGTAGAAGTCTGACAGAAATACAGTCAGTCTGGTTAGTAATACTGTAAGTGAAGCTGGTAATGCTGTTTGTGGAGTTGTTTAATCCTCCTCTGCTGAGATCTTCAGAGATTTAATGTCTTCTTTTATCTTCAGTTGATTTCATCTAAGACTGTGTCTAGAAGTCGGTTGTAGTTCTTGTGTTTCAGCTCGTCTCTTTTTGTGTTCTCTTCTTTTCTTCAGTGATTCTGCTTGTTAACAGGCTTATTAAGGCTGAGATGACTCCATATTTAATATACACAGATTTTGTAGCTCAGATAAGGTTCAGTTCTGGTTTATTTCATCACTCTTGGCTGACATGTGGCATTGCTATGGCCTGCTTGTGGCCCAGATCTGGCAAACAGGAGCGGTCCGCCCAAGTGCCATCATTCCACGCTGCATGTGGGCCAGATCAGTTTTCCACAAGTGCCAGATGTGGGCCGGATCTGGGCCGAAACAATGTTGCTATCTGGGAGAGTGAGCCTTCAGTGTATTCGCGCATAGCACGTGGAATCAGGACAACAAATTAATGGAAATCCACTGTCTCCTCAAAAGAGTTCTTTGCAAGCAGCAGAAAACCACCTTATGTGTCACACACACACAGTAAACCTGTGTTGTTCACTCAGCTGTACATAATAGCACCAAATTAATAAAAAAACCACAATATATTGACTCGCATTCTGTTTACTATCATGCATGTTTGCGATGACGTAAGATGCACGCAAACACACCAGGGTTCGATAGAATCAAATTGTGAAACCAGACCAATGCTGCGGGGGGCGCCAGGAACAAATGCACTCGGGCTCGGGCCGCATCAAACGAACTCTAAACTCTCACCTGTTTAACCTGCTTGCTATCTGCCACCTGTAAATATTTATTTGGTCCCCGTGTGGAAAACCGCTTATAAATCATACGAAATTTATGAAACAAAAGTTTTTATTTTATTTATTTTTTTATGTAAAAGGGGTAGGGAATAGACAGTAAAAAATCATTATGTCTATGGAACCAATGTGTGTGTGTGTGTGTGTGTGTGTGTGTGTGTGTGTGTGTGTGTGTGTGTGTGTGTGTGTGTGTGTGTGTGTGTGTGTGTGTGTGTGTGTGTGTGTGTGTGTGTGTGTGTGTGTGTGTGTGTGTGTGTGTGTGTGTGTGTGTGTGTGTCTGTCTGTGTGTCAACCTTGTGATGAACTGGCCATGTTTCAGGTGTTTCCCGGCCTATGGCCAGAGACCCTGTGATAGGGTAAGATAATAATTCAGATGTCAGAAATATTCACAAACAATAGTCTCATAATCTCAGTTCATTTTAAATGATGTTGAAAGAAATCTGTAGAAAGGTTTAAAAAAATTCAAGAGGAGACATTTTGAAAGGACAGGTATGATGGTTCTTGCTTAGCTCATGGCTAACAACTGATATCATCATGCAATGGACCAAATTATGCAATTCATATGGGTCCCCATATGGACTAATTTGACTTTAATAAACATGGTTGTTAAAGGTCATTATGTATGTTTCCACTCTTTGCCTTAGTCCTTATACCCAGAAGGCCTCTCTGTCCAGAGCTACTCTCAGTGGGATAACAGAACAGATAATTATCTTGTAATGATAACACTTTAATTAAACCCCACTGACCATACAATGACACTTAGATCCCTTCGGGCTGATCATAGCTTTTAGTGACCTCTAAATTTGCTAATTTTCAATGTCAAATAGCGTTCAGTGGTATAGTAGCAAATACAAATATTTTTAGCGCACCACCAAATGATGTAACTCAAAACATGTAATAAACAACTCATTAACTTGTTTTCACTCCTAATATGGTCCCTTGACCATTCCAGGACAACATCTTGACCACCACATCTCCCAGTGGGCTGAGATAAATAGACCTTTATTTAGTTTAGGTTTAATTTGGTTTAATTAGACATTACAACTACAATTAAATCCCTTTGGTCAAAAGGTCAAAAAACCTGTCCAAGTGAGGCTTATGACTGATGTTTTAGATGAAGAATATTACGTCATTATAATGGATGATGACACAGAGATAATGTATACTTTTCCGATTTTCTTTTTTAGTTGTTTTCTCTGACAACAATATATTTATAGAATAAAATTAAATAAGATAAAAACTGTTTTTTTATGCCTTCAAAACAATCCCACCTGGGACCAGGAAGGAGGTTAAATTGAAATTTGATTCGGAGCAAACAATATGTTTATATATTTATATTTCAATATATCTGTATTGCATTTTTATGTCCAAGACACACACATAACACATGTAAATATTTGTTAACACATTTTTTTTTTATGTGTCCTTAATACAATTAAGTACAGAGTCACAAAATGTACTTACTATATGGTTAGTTGGAATTAGTGTTTGGTTTAGGGTTAGTTGCATAAAATTAAGCATAATTTAATGTTATTGGTATAATAAATACATGAAACGTAACAAATCCCCTGTAAAATAAAGTGTTACCAAATATTTCAGTTAAATCCATGTTTCAGTGGGGTGTTAGTTTACAGGATTGCAATGACAGTGAATGTCAGTCAGGTGCTAGTTTCAGAAGTCCCTGGGAAATAAATAAGGTGTGAAAGTGCATTGTGCTGAATCAGGGGGTAACATTTGTAGATAGAATAAAGAGAAAAGTTGATGGCCATAGCAAACACTGACAGACATCTATGTTGCAGTTTAACAGACTACAAGAAAAAGCCATTTGTGACTCACTACAATATCTTGCCCAATATGATACCCAGCTATGATTACCAGGATGGAGATAAGGAACGGTGAATAAATAATTAAATTTTGATCTGTTCCTCCCAGTCGTATGGATTCTAAAGAATTGGATTATAGCGCATTCATTAAATTGATGTCTTTGGTGAATTTATGTTGTGTTTTAGTGTATTTTCTGGTTGCCACAGTAAACAAAGTATTACATGATAAATAATGGTTAAACGAGTTACCACTGTAAAATATTGTGCTGTAAAATAATGGTAATCTACTGACAGCTGTGGTTGCCAATAATGTACTGTACATTTACAGCTCTCTACCATTATTTACAGCTCTCCTTTTTTACAGTATGTTACATTAATAATACCATGGAAAGTAACGCATATCATTTGGAAGACCGATTACTTCAAACAGTTTGAGTTAAAGGAACACTGTGGAGAAATTGTGTTTTTGTCAAACAGTGACCCCTAGAGTCGCTGTGGAATACTTGCACTGTCGTAAATACCCCTCCACCCCCCCAACCACTACGTTAGACTTATTTATGTCTTGATATTTATGTGAGATATTGAAAACTGTTCTCATGATAACCGCAAGAATCAACGTCAACAGCGTCGTCTGATATCCCTCAGGACTACGTGATAAATACACCTCACAACACCTGAGTTCAGCTGGCAAACTATACATAGGCAATAAAACATAATGCAAAAAACACGTAAGAGAAACGAGTGTTTGTTAGCAAGTCTGTTAACAGCTCTGATAATCGAAAGCTAGCTAGACATATGTGGAAATGATTGGACTGGTCTAATTATCAGCAATGGATGAATGAACAGCATCGTAAAAAAATGACATACTACAAGCAAGCGCAACAACATACAACATAGAATGCAAACAAGTTTACAAATAAGAGATTTATTTACTGGCCACTAAATGCGTTTTCTCAGATCGGATTTATGATTTATCAAAACGATTCCATTTACACCTGGTCACATAAATGTGTTTTTGCGAAACGGATTTAAATCCGATCTTCAATTCTCACGCTATATGCAGATTTAATGGAGTTCACGTCACCGAAAGCAACAGATATAAGCTGCATTTTATTGATCATCAGCTAAAATTTCAAAATCAAAGACAGCAATAAGAGAGAGCAGTAACAGCCCTGGTAAGATCATTTCATTTCTTTACTTTTAATGATGATGATTGTGTGATAAGCGTCTGCGACTTACTTTCACTTTGATTTGCGATAGTTTGCACGTTGTCTTGATGAATCGATGCTCAGCTGCGGTAATGCGTGTTCCAGTAGCGTCGTCATATCTGGCAATAACATATAGACTATAACACGCTCTAACACGTTTTATTTATTTATTTATTTTTAACATTTTTGGGAGGAGTACAATTTACATATGTGGTTTCAACAACCAGATGCACACTTGTCGTCTGGAATGCGTCTCAGACCTCCTCCTGAAGTGGTTTGAGCGGTCGGATTCAAATCCGTCTTGAATGCGTTTCGGAGGACATTTACACCTGGTCTTTTCACGATCAGATAGCTATCCGATCTGAGAAAACGCATGAAGTGGCCAGGTGTAAACAGCCCCCATGACAAAAACATAAGCACGAAAGCCGAAAACAAACGCTGGTTGGCCTCTCACATCCATAGACAGTATATAAACGCTCACGTCCAAATTTGAGGAAGTGGTGGGGGAAGTGACGTATGCCGTAAAGCAGTCGAATTTTGTAGTTCTTTTTGTGCTTGGGTTACTACCCGAACCCCGAAGTTACGTAGTGCCAGTAAAAGCAATACAGACCCCGTCAGGCTATGGCAGACGTGTCATTCAACCTATTGTAAGTCGATGTACCATCACAAGAGTCTTGGAAATATATTATGAAGGTTGAAAAGCTACACAGTGTTCCTTTAAAAAAACTAGATGGTATTGTGAACTTACGTCATTTGTGTCTACTGAAAAGGAATATTTCCTAACATAAAACTGCAAACACCTAATGTATAACAATGAATTAAAAACATGACTTTAACTTAAATCTTTGTAGTTCTCATTTATCTAGCAAGCGCACACATGTATGTGCTAAAATACTTAGCAAGAAGATTGTCACTGCATGAGCAACTACAAAGTAACAGCCTTTAAATAAAGCAACAAGCAGCATAACATCAGTGTTTCTCTGCTCATCACTGACTGAAGTACAGGCTCTACTCTACAGCACAATGGTGACCCACAAAACTAATTAATAAAACTAACAGATCTCTCCTATATCATCTTGTGCAAAAACACATAAAGCACTTTAGTTTAATATTTACTCTCCTTTGTTTAGTTATTGACTTTGCATAAATTTTTTTCTTGAACTTTCCCTAATATTTCAGTGAAATTAACTTATTTTGTTTAATAAATCAGACTGTTACGTTTTACAGTATATTACTGTTTTTCCTTGAATTTACAATAATCTACTGGCAGCTGTGGTTGCCAGTATATTGCTGTTTTTCTACAGTTTGATGCCCTTTTAACCCCACTGCAAAATCTTCAGTTAGAAGTTAATGATATAATTCAGTGATTAATTAACTGATGATTGAGCATTAGTGATGAACACCTGATGTTAATAAGCAGAATCACTGAAAGACAGAGGAACAACAAGAAGAGAAAAAAGAGAAAAACAATTACAACTGACTTCCAGCCACAGAAGACATTATATCTCTCAAGATTAAACAAATCCAAAAAATAGCATTACCAGCTTCACTTATTACTAACCAGACTTTTTTTTTCTTTCATACGTATACAGAAATTCCTATTGAGAATTAACAGTGGTTAAGATGCGACATGAAACTTTTGATTGTCACCATTGTTGAGATTCATATGCTGATTGCTGATGTCAAGCAGTAGTTCAAAATGTTTTAATACACTATATGATTTTAATATCCTACAGAATAACTGATTATAGAAACATTGCTGGATCTCGTGATGTAGATTCACAGACATATAATTAATAAATATTAATTTACCCATAAATTCAAATCTTATACACAGGATGATAAATCCTATACTAAGACATGTCCAGGAAGATTATGGCATCATCACTACAGCCAAAAACATATGATCAGCCTTGACTTGCTTTTTCTTGCCATGACAAATGTGCTGTATAAACACACAGTTACAGCAGCCAGAGAAAAGCTAATATTAAAGAGTCAAGAGCCCAACTAAAGCAAATACTGATCTCCATCATGGTGACTATAAACTATTATTTTCAATAAAACATCAACATCTAAATCTCTGTTAATTCTCAACAAGTACTTTATATGAAATAAATGTATGAACAAAATAATGTTAAAGGGGTGGTATAATGCCCTTTTCACAAGATGTAAAATATGTCTTTGATGTCCTCAGAGTGTGTATGTGAAGTTTTAGCTCAAAATACCCCACAGATATTTTAATATAGCATGTTAAAGTTGTCACTTTTTGAGGGTGAGCAAAAACGTACAGTTTTGTGTCTGTTCCTTTAAATGCAAATGAGCTGCTGCTCTCAGCACAGGGGGCAGAGCTACAACAGCTTGTGTCATTTTACTGAAAATTTCTAAAACTTTCATGTTCAAATCGGAGTCAGATGGTGTCAACAGAGTCAATGATAGAGAGACTCAAGAAGAAGTGACAACATGTAGAATGCAACAGGACATTTCTGAATGGTTAGTTGATGAATTTATGTAGCTGATGTGTAGTTATCTTCTAGTCATTGATTAGCATATTCTGTCTTAAAATGTAACATAACATTTTCTGTGGTGATGTCACTAACCCCAGAGGAATGTCGTGTAGTCCCTACCAGCCGTTTGTTGTAGTCCTTAAAAAAACAATTTCTTTAAAAGCAGATATATCCCTTTGCTTTGAACTTTGAGCATTGTAACTTTGCATATGTTTTTTATGCTCAAACAGCAAACTAACTAAAGTTAGAAAAGTGAAATCATAATCAACCACCCCTTTAAACTGGTTTCACACCAGTGCGGCTGGAAGTCAGCTGTAGTTCTTGTGTTTCTCTTTTTTTCTGTTCTTGTTGCTCTTTCCTTCAGTGATTCTGCTTAAACTTTAGTAAACTAATGTAGGGAATAGTGAATGAGGGTATAGGGTGTGATTTGGTACATAGCCTCTTAGTGTCGACTTTGAGCACTGTTAAATCACAGTATATTCCTGTAGGCTATTTTCTCGAAAACAATAAATATTACCCAGAATGCACTGGTTTTCTACGGTATATTACTGTTTTAATCAGAATTTGGCCTTTTTTTTACAGCAAGGGTTAACAGTGCACATTTAATAATGTTTTAGGCTTGTTTATATTACTCACAACTACTGTCATCCCTTTAAGTTTAATATTAAATTCTTATGTAAAAGCTCATCACAGTTCAAGGGCAAAGCTTATCAAACTTGTAATCCACATGTAGGGTTTGAGGGCGAACCAAACACAAATTAATCTTACAGGTGATTCGTTCAAACATAATTCCACACAGAACTCAACACTCCAGACCCCAAATCACCTATCCAGAACCATAAAATCCAGGCTCCAGCCAGTCTACGCTAACCAACGAAAAACCCCAGCTAAGAACTTTATAGCCATGCAAGCTTCAAAGAGATGAGTCCAACTAAAGGAAGAACGTTGTCAATGTTAGATAGTTTGGAAAAGACTGATTGGTTCAGAGATGGCAAAGCTCAGGGCCCGACCAAGATAACGGCAAATGTTGCTTGATCCCACGACAGATATACAAAACAGACCTCCTTCTTCTTAAGGATCTCTGGATGACCCCAGGGTTGAAATCTCTTAAAACCACAGAGACTGAGACTTTACCTATAAAAATACATAAAATCATCCCAAAACAATTCTCGATGGACTTATAGTCAAACATCGTGCTACTACTTAATTCTATATTGTGTCTACAACCTATATGTTTGTCTAATATGCTTAGATCCCATATAAGTCATGTAATTGTTATAACTATTAGATGTTTGAATGAAAGTGTGTCTCGTTTCCTATCAGTTCTTAATTCAAAAGATGGCTTGATTGAAATCTGTGTAAAATGTTTCGTATTCTTATAATAGGAATGATGTCTAAACTGTGGCCTCTGTACTCTCTGCTGGAGCTGGAGGGTAAAGAGATCACAGATAACGCATGATTTACGATGAGAAGTGAAGAAAATGCCTCCTCTCAAATAAAGACAGTGCCTAATTGGTCAGAACTCACCCAGGAGGCTGGACAAACATTTGAGTTTAAAATCTTAGGACCCGAACAAAGCTTAGAGAGAAGAGTAGATTCAAAACGATCATGGAGAAGCCATGACGGAGTAACCAGACAGACGAGTAACCATGTAGAAGAGCAGACGAAAGAACCCAAATCAAGATCAGAAGAACATGGGTTAAACAGCTTAATTCAAGCCATCTAACAACTCTCGTCTCAATTTTCTTTCTTCTCTTAGTTTCTTTTCTTTTCCGTTGTGAGTCTCGGTTCTAAGTTAAGTTTTGTGGCAAAGTTTCGGTCCACAATTCGCCTGCAAAGCCCGCTTCCAACTTCAAAGACTTTCCATCCATCTGCCAGCACACCACGTGATTGGCCGCCCCAGACATCTATCCAGGTACGAGGAGACGCCAGCCAATGAACCCGGGAAACCCCTTTTACTCCGACAAAGGGAATCCTCAAAAGGAACGCAAAGACAAGGAAGTAGCCTCCAGACTCTTAAGCTGAACTGGTGCATTGATATAGATTTAATAACCCGCCTAAGAAACGATAGAAGGGTTAAATTAATGATTGATGCTTCGTTCAGGTCATGTCTTGTAAGTGCATATAGAAACTTGGGATTTCATCATCTCACTCTTAAAACTCATTCTTTCCTCACTCTCTTTCTTTCTGCAACTCGTGTGAATGTGTGTGCGTGTGTTTGTGTTAGATATTAGTTTTATGTATTAGAATAATCAATAAAGTCTTGTTTGTATTTTAAAGAGAAGTGTTACTTGTGTTATGTGCTTACGAATTTAATGTCTTAAACTGCTGATCTAAGTTACCTTGCTAATAAATAGTGTTTCACTATAGTTTGGATATTTATATCCGCTGCAGAGCTGATAGTTACGGCCGGTTCAAATGAACGCTGGACGAGTCATTTGCATGGCCGTAATAAGTGATTCTTTCGAATTCCCTATAAATTAATTAATAATTCCTTTTGAGCTAAATTGACCTGTCGGAAACCCCTTACCTTACACACACATAGTGGTCCTTTTGAATTTCTCAATTGCTATTATTTCTGATGTCACTTTGAGTCGAGTTGTGACCTTAAAACTTCCTATATGGCTGTCAGTTTTACTTTCACTGGAGTTCCTTATTACACCACCCATCCTGAACCCTCTTGTTTATGCTTTAAATCTACCTGATATTCGCAAAAAGATTATTTGTCTTATAAACCCCTCCAGGTAGATGTCTTTTCTTTCTTTTTTTTCCTGGTTCAATAAATGTTACACTGAACGTCTCGGTTGCGTATGCAACCCTCGTTCCCTGAAGGAGGGAACGGAGACGTAGTCGACGTCGTCTGAATGGGATCACGCTTAGGGACCCTGTCATCTTCGAGTACTATTGAAACGAGCCAATGTAATTGGTGTGTATGATGCGCATTACATACTCCACCCCCGCGGCGCGGCATAAATACGGAAGTGGATGCACGCACAACTTACTTTTTTCTCTGAGGAGCTGAGCGTAACTCGGAGTCAACGGTGGTCCAGCAATAGTGGCGAAAGGACTACATCTTTGTTCCCTCCTTCAGGGAACGAGGGTTGCATACGCAACCGAGACATTCCCTTTCAGTCGTTCACGTTCGACGTAGTCGACTGAATGGGATCCCCTATTGAAAACGCCACTAGAGCTGCCACCTTCCAGCGCCTAGACAAAAGCCTCCTGACCCCCCGCAATTTGAGGCAGAGAAAGGACAGGGCTTAGGCCAGGGAAGTCTGCTGTTCCACAGGACCACTGGGAAAGCATGCCCTATCAATGGAAGGAAGGGACACTGCAGAAGCCACAACCTGCCCAAGGGTAGGTAACGTGGAGAATACACATATGGACTGGGCGGAAGACCGGGCAGTACAGCATATGGAATGTCACTGGGGGGGCTCCAGCCTATGACGGGGGGAGACTCAACCAGCAGTGATGGCAGAGCCACGGGCTCACCGCAGGGAGCCGAACCGTGGAGGAATACACATATGGGATCGCCGTAGGGATCTGCCTCTTTCGGGGTCAGTGCTTGCAGGCTCACCACCTGGTCCTGAAGGCGAGGTAGGAACCCTGGGCACATATCCAGTCCAGGGTCTCAGATTTCATGACAGTCAGCTGGCCCGAATTCCAGGCACGATTCGTTGACTGAAAAAGCGTGCAAGTCCCTACCCTCTAGATAGAGGCTGAGCAAGCAGGAGAACTGTTTCTCTAAAAACTGAATTTTTAACTCACTGCCCTCAGGGCTCCAGGGAGGTCTCTGCAGTGCAGTAGCACCAGAGATAAGTCCCAAGACGGTAAGAGTACTCCTTGCGCCCCTCAGGAACCTGACAATCAAGTCATGCTCCACGGATTTTTATCCATTGCATCATGATGTGCGTCAATACAGAGACAATGACATCGTAAGGTGGAGGAGACAGCCCTCAATCCAACCCATTTGCAAGAAAGAAGCACTGAAGTGATCGAGCATCTTCGGGATCTCCTCACGGAGAGAAGACTCAATTCAACAAATAGGTTCCACTTCTAAAGCATTTTTGCCTCATTTTGAGAGGTGCTTTCATGGAAGTGACAGTCTCTATGGCGTAAATTGTTTTTGCAGTAGTGGCCAGAACCTCCGCATCCATTATTTTTAGAACCAGACCTGGAGCTCCAAGGTCTGACGCGGGTGCCATCATGTCCCATCCCTGAGAATGTACTCGGTGAACGGGTGGAGGCAGCAGCAGGCCGCCAGGGCAGGATGTGCCGGATGGCCTCCGTCTGCTTCTGGGCGGAAGAGAACTGCTGGGCAAAGTTCTCTACCGCGTCGCCGAATAACCCAATCTGTGAAATGTCGAGGAATCGAACCTTGTCAGCGTCTCTCATGTCAGCCAGGTTGAGCGTGCTTTAAGCTCAGACACGTGATGCAACTCTCGTGACCGTCAGAGGGGGACAAAATCATAAAAGAAAATACTGTAGAATGCAAAAATGCAAACTGGGCATGCAAGAATAAAGCATTGTGCAATGATGTCTGAATTAATCTTTCTAAAATTAGATTTGGCACAGTTATGAAACAGATGAGAAACTGAGCCAAATTAATATCTCCAGCAAGACGATAAAATATTATATATACCTGCAACATCAATTAAGCAGTTGTCTACTGCTTTGGATGAGGAAATACAATTGGTCATAAAGTAGGTACGGAATAATAAGTATCATTTGATCCTGTTAAGTGTCTATTTTTTTTGTGTATACTCACAATAAAAACAAAGTGTTGCTTTTTGCCAAATAAAGAAAAATAAACATGATGCAAGTTCTGCCTTCTCTCTGTCAGTTAAGTCCATTCTGAAATGTGTCTGAAAATGAACTGTAACTCAGCGAATACTCAGTCACACAGGCATACAGACACACAGGTATGAAGCCTTCTTTTAAATGAAGTAATTTATATAAAAAAAATATATATATATTCTCAGTTTATGTAATCTGTATGAAAAGAGAGAGACATCAGTCATTCTCATTTCAGCTCATTAAGTGTTAATGTGATTAATGTGAATAGCGCGCTATTCAAACGTAAATGATCTGATGCGATCCATGCAAACCTGTGAATGCCATCATCAGCTTGATAAAACACACCAAGTTTAATCAGACTCATGTACTTTACGACGCTGTGAGGAAAAATACTATCTTAATAATAATCCTGGAAAATTTACCTCAGAAGCGCTGGTAGTTTCATTTCGAGGAGCAACGGATCCAGCTGAGGATTAGGTAAGTTCTTTATTCTTAAATGCTTTGTGCTAATCACAATATGGAATAGTGTCTGTAAACTGCAAAAAGACTGTTTAAAAATGAATCGCGTTTCTGTGTGTGAATGAATGAACGGCAGAGATAAGCGCTGTTGTTTACTACAGCTCGCAAAAAGACTGTTTAAATATGAATCGCGTGTCTGTGTGTGAATGAATGAACAGCTTTTACCAAACTATATTGCTATACTGAGATGAATACAAATCGACTGAAATATTTTGAAAAACAATGTCAAGTCAAGTCAAGTTTATTTGTATAGCGCTTTTCTCAATACAGATTGTATCAAAGCAGCTTCACAGTATTAAATTAAAATAATACAACAAAGTTTGTTTCAAGAGGAATTTATTGATTGATAAAATTAAATTAAATATCCCCAAAATATCCCCAACTGAGCAAGCCAAAGGCAACAGTGGCAAGGAACCGAAAAACTCCATCAAGTGACCTAATGGTGTCCTAAAACTCCATCAGGTGACCTAATGGAGAAAAAAAAAACCTTGGGAGAACCCAGGCTCAGTCGGGGGCCAGTTCTCCTCTGGCATTTATGAGCTAGAGGCCGGATTGTAGTTTGAACTGTAGGATTATATGAATGCCTGGCTGAAGAGATGCAACTTTAATCTAGTTTTAAACTGGGAGAGCGAGTCTGAGCAACGAACAGTATCAGGAAGACTATTCCAGATTTTTGGAGCCAAATGTGAAAATGCTCTCCCTCCTTTGGTGGTTCTGGATATCCTAGGTATGACCAAAAGCCTTGAATTTAGTGATCTTAAAGAGCGCGATGGATTATAGGGCGATAGAAGATCCATTAAATAGACTGGAGCTAAGCCGTTTAGGGCTTTATAAGTCAGTAGCAATACCTTGTAATTAATATGGAGCTTTATAGGTAACCAATGCAGTGATGATAAAATCGGTGTTATATGATCATATTTTCTTGATCCCGTAAGAACTCTAGCGGCGGCATTTTGGACTAACTGTAGCTTGTTTATTGAGGATGCAGGACAAACAGCTAATAAAGCATTACAGTAATCCAGTCTCGAGGTCATGAATGCATGAACTAACTTTTCTGCATCAGAAACTGATAGCATATTACGTAGCTTAGCAATGTTTCTAAGGTGGAAAAAGGCTGTTTTTGTAACATGAAATATGATTTTCAAAAGACAGGTTGCAATCGAGTATAACACCCAGGTCTTTTACTGTAGAGGATAAAGTAACAGGACATCCTATGATGTTAAAGTTGTACTGTGCGAGGTTTTGTGGGCGGTTTTTTGAACCAATAAGTATTACCTCTGTCTTGTCTGGATTTAATAAAAGAAAATTACGCGTCATCCAATCTTTTATATCTTTAACACACTCTGTCAATTTGGAAAATTTTGCGTTTTCATCCGGCCGTGATGAAATATATATTTGAGTGTCATCAGCATAACAATGGAAACTAATTCCATGTTTCCTTATAATATTTCCAAGTGGCATCATATATATTGAGAATAACAGAGGGCCTAACACAGATCCCTGCGGCACTCCATAGTTTACTGGAGTTATGATCGATTTTTCTCCATTTAAATAGACAAAATGGTAGCGGTCAGATAGGTATGATTTGAACCAGCTTAATGCTTGTCCTTGAACACCAGTATAATTTTGTAGTCGATCTAAGAGTAATGTGTGATCTATAGTATCGAACGCAGCACTAAGATCAAGTAAAACTAGTATTGAGATACAGCCTTGGTCAGAAGCTAAAAGTAAATCATTTGTGATTTTAACGAGTGCAGTTTCAGTGCTATGATGCGGTCTGAATCCAGACTGAAACTTTTCATAGATATCATTTTGTTGCAAGAAAGAGCCCAGTACACCACTTTTTCTAATACTTTAGACATAAATGGAAGATTTGAAATGGGTCTATAATTTGCTAGATTATTATGATCTAATTGTGGTTTCTTAATGAGAGGTTTTATAACTGCCAGTTTAAATGTTCTTGGAACATGACCTAAAGATAAAGTCTTAGTCTCAAGTCTTATTTATTTATATAGCCCTTTATGCTACAATGTAGGCCAAAGGACTGAACATCCAAGAGATTTTAAAATAAAATAAAATAAATAAAATAGATAAAAAATACATAAAATACATGACATACAATGACAAGGTCAAGAATTAAAAGCCACAGAGTAAAGATACGTCTTGAGACGAGATTTAAAAACCACAACTGAGGATGCAGACCTTACATCAGGAGGAAGTGCATTCCACAGTCTAGGACCAACAACTGAAAAAGCTCGATCCCCTTTTGTTTTTAAGCGAGTTCTCGGTACAAACAATTGAAGACAATTGGAGTACCTTTGTGCTCTGCAAGAGTTCATACGCACCAAGTCCTTAATATATTTCGGGGCCAAATCATGCACAGCTTTATATACATACAACAAAACCTTGTACTGTATTCGCTGTTTCACAGGGAGCCAATGCAGTCTTTCCAGAACTGGAGTAATGTGCTCCCTTTTCCTGACACCAGTAAGGAGCCTTGCGGCAGCATTTTGTACCATCTGCAACTTCGAAATAAGAGATTGACTGATACCAACATAAAGAGCATTACAATAATCCAAACGAGAAGTAATGAATGCATGAATAACTTTTTCTAAGTCAGGAACAGACAGAAAAGACTTCATTTTCGCAATTGTCCTTAATTGGTAGAAGCAATTTTTTACCACATTTTTGACCTGATGATCGAACATAAGAGCACAATCAAAAATTACCCCTAAATTTCTTATTTTGGGTTGAACATATGTTTCCCAAGAGCCGTCCCTGTCGTCATTGTTTGTCCCGAAAACCAAAACTTCCGATTTGCTGGCATTTAACTTCAGGCCGTTTTGCTCTAACCAGGCAATCACCTCCTGTAAACATAGTACCAAGGATTGATTAGTGCTAGGGACAGCACTCGGTAAATCGGTAAATATACCTGAATGTCGTCTGCATATAAATGATATGAAATACCATGTTTCTTAAAAATGATGCCCAAGGGCAAAAGAAACAAAGAAAATAGAATAGGGCCCAATATTGAACCTTGTGGTACTCCACACTCCAAAACAATTGACTTGGAGGAAAAATCCCCAACCCTAACAGAACATAAGCGTCCCTTTAGATATGAGGAGAACCATTTTAAAACCGTCCCTCTCAGCCCCACTACGTGTTCCAACCGATCAATAAGAATAATGTGATCGATTAAATCAAAAGCTGCACTCAGATCTAACATAATTAAAGCTCCTCTAGTCCCTGAGTCTGCAATGAGTAGCATGTCATTTGAAACTCGCAGTAGAGCAGATTCAGTACTGTGTCCTACTCTGAAACCAGACTGAAAAGCATCTAACAACTCATGATTGGCCAGATACGAACTTAACTGTGTTAAAACTACCTTTTCCAACACTTTGGAAATACAAGGCAGCTTAGAAATGGGCCGACAATTATTAAAATCCAAAGGATCAAGGTTAGGCTTTTTAAGAAGGGGCTGAATAACCACCTGCTTAAAACTATGAGGAAAAATGCCTGTATAAAGACTGTAATTGACAATAGCAGTAATACAAGACCCAGTATAATCAAATGTCTCGGACAACAAGTCAGAAGGCAAAACATCCCAACTTGCAGCGGGTCGTTTCAATTTTTCAACGATCAGTTTAATATCCTCAGTAGTAACCATATCAAATTGATCAAAATTATTAACACTTTTAAAAGTACCTCCTGTCAAGCCCTTCAAAGCACTAAAACTAGCTCTGATTGTATTAACTTTTTCTGAAAAAATATTCAAAAACTTTTCACAACATTCTGTAGATGATGGTAATGACGCAGTATGAGAGTTCAAATACCTATTAATAGATTGAAACAAAGTTTTTGGTGAATTTGAGTGCTGTAATATAATTTTTGAAAAGAAGGCTGATTTAGCCTCCTTCACAGCCTTCTGATATCCCTTGCGTGAATCTACTAAAATCTGCTGCGAGATCGTAAGTTTGTCCTTTTTCCAGGCCCGTTCTGCTCGCCTACACTGCTGTCTAAGCGTACGTGTATGATCATTCAACCAGGGCTGGAAATTGACTTTACTAGACCTAATCTTGTATGGGGCAACAGAATCTAAAATTCCAGAACACACCGAATTAAAAGCAGAAAGTAATTCATCAGGGTCAGCCTTAGTAGATGCAGACTCCAGCCAGGATGCATCTACAATTGAGCTAAAAGAATCACCAAACGCCTGCGGTGTAGACTGAGTAATTATACGTGAGCGTAAACCAGAAGGCTGATGCTCCGCCCGTTCAAATTGCATATTTAAATTAAATATGACAGGCATATGATCTGAAAGGCAGGCATCCATTACAACAACATCACAGACAGCTACACCTAAGGAGAAAACAAGGTCCAGTGTATGTCCTTTCTCATGAGTGGGCCCAAGTACATGTTGTTTAAAATTAAACGAGTCCATTAGGTCTGAAAAAAACCTTTACCAAAGGCTTCCCAGGGCAGCATATGTGAATATTAAAATCCCCAACAAGTAAAATATAATCGGACAATAATAACATGGTGGATACAAACTCCGAAAATTCTTGAATGAACGCTGGAGAGTACTTTGGAGGTCGATAAACAACAATTGCCAAAACTGGCTTGTGAAACTCAAGCCTTAAGAGCTGAACCTCAAAACTCGAGTAACATGTGGTCGATAAGCGGTGGCATTTATACTGCTGCTTACTAACAGTAGCTAAACCCCCACCACGACCCATTTGTCTCAGGGTATTATTTAAGATATAGTCAGGTGGGCAAATATCCACACAGGGACTCCACTCATCCCCATTTATCCAAGTCTCAGTGATAAAAAGGAAATCCAAGGCATTGTGCAGTATAAAATCATTAAGTATAAAGGTCTTATTTAGGACCGAGCGCGCATTTAAAAGCGCCATCTGTAGCGTGTGCAAGACCGTGGGGGCTGATGTGATAGCGCCCAACTTTACCGTCTTAGGACAGCTCAAGTTGCTCAGGCATACACCTCTTCGGTGTGATGAAATCTTCGTATCATGGAGAAACCGCAGCACTGACGAACCTCCATCTGGATACACGGGCAGCAGGAAAGAACATCGCCAGCCCCGAAGATCCACAGCCCGATCCGTACTGCCAGCATCATCTGCAAACTGCACCTCAACAGCAGACCCCCGCCGAAATCTCTGCCTCACATGAGCGCCCGCACGTCTCCCTCGTCGTCGCCGGCGCCGCTTACGCCTGCAGCACACACATCCAGTCGGAGAGCGCCGTAGATACGGCGGCAGTGTGTGATAAGGAAAAGCGCACTTGTTCACATTACTGATCGCCAAGTATGCAACTTGAGATCGAATCTGCAGCAGGGTAGTGGAGTCATAAATCCTCAGTGACTGACATGAATGAATTAAAACGTAGAAGAAAACATAAAACACAAACAAACTAAAAAACAGAGAGGAGCGACGGCAAGCCACTGCACTGGTCGGTGCCATCTTGGATTTGAACTGAAGACGAGTTAATAATATTGAGGAGAGGCTCTTCCACTACAGGTAACACTTCTTTCAGTAGTTTAGTTGATATAGGATCTAATAAACATGTTGTTGTTTTAGATGAAGTGATACGTTTATTTAACTCTTTTTGTTCTATAGTTGTAAAGCACTGTAACTGTTCTTGCGGGGTGATAATTGAAGCTGAATTATAAGGCGCGATTGAAGATTGAACGTTTACAATTGTGGTTCTGATGCTTTCTATTTTCTCAGTGAAGAAGTTCATGAAATCATTACTACTGAACTGTAACGGGATATTTTGTTCGGGTGACGTCTGTTTATTTGTTAGTCTAGCCACGGTGTTAAATAAAAACCTTGGATTGTTTTGGTTGTTTTCTATTAGTTTGCGGAGGTGCTCAGCCCTGGCCGCTTTTAGGGCCTTTTTATAACGTGACATACTGTCTTTCCACGCGATTCTAAAGACCTCTAAATTAGTTTGTTTCCATTTACGCTCTAAAATACGGGTTTCTCTCTTTAAAACATGCGTAGTATTGTTGTACCATGGTGCTTTATTTTTCTCTCTGACCTTTTTTAATTTAATAGGTGCAACCACATCCAATGTTCTAGAGAGAATGGTGCTCATAGTGCTAGTTAGTTCTTCTAGTTCATCTGTTTGTTTGGGTTCAGGCAGCAGCTGAGACAGATTGGATAAGCAATTTGAGAAATTATCTATGGTGGATGGGAGGATTGTTCTGCCTGGTTGATAACGCGACGCCGCATGACATATTACAGCAGTACGTAATATGCAAGTTACCATGTAGTGATCAGTGACATCATCACTTTGTGGAATGATATCTATATCGGTTGGATCGGTTCTATGTGATATAATTAAATCGAGTGTATGATTAAGACGATGAGTTGGTCCGGTGACGTTTTGCTTGACCCCAAATGAATTTAATAAATCTGTAAACACAGCCCCTAACGCATCATTTGAATTATCTACGTGTATGTTAAAATCTCCAACAATTAATGCTTTATCGACATTGACTAATAGGTCTGAGAGAAAATCTGCAAACTCTTTTAGGAAATCAGCGTAAGGCCCTGGCGGTCTATATACGGTAGCCAAGGCTAGAGATAATAGGGATGTTTTTCTAACATCTAAGAGCGTAACATTTAGTACAAGTACTTCAAATGAAATAAACGTATAACCCGTTTTCTGAGTAACATTGAGAATATCTCTATAGATGGTTGCAACACCGCCGCCACGACCAATCAGACGGGGCTCATGCTTATAACAGTATCCAGGAGGAGTAGACTCATTAATACCGAAATAATCATTTGGTTTAAGCCAGGTTTCAGTAAGGCAAAGTACATCGAAGCTATTAGTAGTAGTAGGTTCTTTATTGATCCTTTAACAGGAAATTACAGTGTCACAGCAGCTTCATGACAGACATAACACCACATATTAGTTCAGTTTTATCCTGACCTATTAAGTTAAAAATATATATATAACAGACTACTATAGCAAACTATGCATAAAAGAGACAAAGGTTATTTTTGTGCGTTGTAGAGTCTTATAGCAGCTGGTATAAAGGATTTCCTGTACCGCTCCGTCTTGCATACTGGTGCAATCAGTCTTTGACTGAAGGTGCTTCTGTTTATCACCTTCAGGGAGTGGAGAGGGTGTGCGGGGTTGTCCAGTATTGAGCCTAGTTTGTTTAATGCTCTGGTCCCTGCCACCTGCTGGACCGTCTCAAGTTCAGCCCCAACCACTGAGCTGGCCTTCCTGATGAGCTTGTCAACTCTGTTTCTGTCTGCTGTGTAAACTCCCTCTCCCCAGCATGCCACAGCGAAAAACACAGCAATAGCCACCACTGTGTGATAGACCCTGCAGAGCAAGGGTTGGCAGATGTTAAATGTCCTCAGCCTCCTTAAAAAATAAAGTCGGCTTTGCCCCTTACGGTACACCACCTCCATATGACTCTTCCAGTCCAGCTTACTATCCAGCTGCACACCCAGGTACCTGTGATTGGCAACCTGCACCACCTCCATTATCTGTGACTATTTCATTTACAATAACTGCCTTAGGTGTGAGTGATCTAATGTTTAGAAGACCTAGCTTTAGAAATAGTTTTTGTTTAATAATAGCAACATTTTCTGTTTTAATAACAATTAGATTTTTCCTAGATCCTGCAGTAGATTTATTATTTGATCTCACTAAACGAGGAATAGACACGGTTTCTATGCAATGTTCTACACTAGTATTTATATCAGTTAAATTGGTGCAGCAGAGACTATGATTTGGACTTTTGGTTACTAGTCAAAGGGTATTTAACATTTTGGAGATGTTATCCGACAGAAGATCCGCTCCGAATCTGCTTGGGTGTAAGCCATCAGCACGGAAAAGCCTAGGACGCTCCCAAAACAGATTCCAATTATTTACAAAGAGCAGTTTCTGCTCATTGCACCATGACATTAACCATTCATTTAGCGCAAATAATCTGCTGAACTTTTCATGCCCTTGTCGGTACGTGGGAAGCGGTCCTGACACAATGATCGTTGTTTCAGGCGATGTGCTGCGTACCGTATCGATCAGATTCCTGAAGTCTTTCTTCAGAACCTCCGTCTGGCGCAGCCTGATGTCGTTCACTCCCGCGTGCACAGTTCCGACGCGCTCGTCACCGTTCAGGATCTCGGGAACGCGAGCAGCGATTTCAGAAACACGAGCACCAGGAAAGCAGTGACTGTGCACCTTACTTTTACCTAACGTAGCGTGTACGTGCCGAACGATGGAATCGCCGATGATCACAGCATCGCGTTCTGTTTCGCGAAGAGGGGAGAAGCGGTTTTGTGTGGATAACTCGAAAACCGGGAGGGTCGGAGAAAGTCTTGGTCTAAACCTGACTCGCGTCTTCCGCTGCGGAACCACCCAGGCTTCGTGGTGGCGTGTTGGAGCCGGAGTGAACGAGACCATGGCTGATCGCGACCGATGCTGAGGAACGCACGGAGTAGACGCGGTCGGAGTCAGTGGGTTAGTAACGTTAAACACTGATTTGTGTGCATCGGCACGTGATGTTTCAAGAGCCAAACACCGGTCTCTCAGCTCGGCCTGTCTCAATAAAAGGTCGTGGATCTGTTTCTCAACAGCTTCCAGCTCAGACTGCAGTGCGTGCAGCTCTCAATGTGTCCTCACCTGCACCAAAAGGTAGACTACTTACATCTGATATATTCGCCATTTTAACAGATGGACAGTGAGTTAGCAACGAAGCTACCAGTGATGCCATCAATATTAATACTAATTTATGACTGAAGTCTTGGATATAATCCGTTTTTTTTTTTAGTGGTAGGGGTGTAGAGTAGACGCACGATAGGCGAAAAAATTTTTTTGTTTGTAAGTGAGTGTGGAGAAGACGCGTTCAGCCGTGATCCACGGACGTAACCTTTAAGAGTATCCAGCGTTGGATCACTAATAGGCTTGAGACGCATCTGCTCAACAGTCCACGTTGTAACTATGAGGTTTGAGCAGTAACGTTAGTGCTTCTCAGTGAGGAAAAGTAGAAAATGTTCGTTGTTTAAAGTTCGTCGAGTTTAAAGAGAAAAATCAAGAATTATAAATCAAATCGATAGAGCTCCAAAAACAACAACGCGTTCAGACGCGACGCATGCGCCAGAATGTCTTTGTATAAGCAACATATTAAACTGCACATTAACATTTATATGCCCTAATATATCATAAAAACGATAGGCCTATGTTACAGACGAAATATGAAAGACAACATTTCGTTGACTAGTTTTGGATAGATTATAAAGTTTTTACTGTAAAATAGACTACTGCCACATCAAATAAGCTTTTGTTTGCCAATTTCTGCTATATATGGTATGTTTTGTCAAAAATAAAGTCATCAACTAAGATGTTATTATTGTGTTTGTTCCAATGTAGGCTATATTCAAATCCTAATGAATCCTTAACTTTGAAATACGTATGATAAAATGTATACTTTAGTTTTTACAAAGAAAGATTACACTTGAAATATTATTAAAATTGTAATTGTTGTTGTAATTGTAACCTTTTTAATAAAATAGCAAAACATATATTTACAAGGTAGATGTAAACAAAATCTTAAAATGTCAATATAAGCCTTCTCTTTAAATTATTTTTATTGTGTTTTATTAGTGACAAATTTGGGGAGAGGATACATATTCCAAAACTATCTGAAAGTACAGTATGAGAATTAACTGCACAATTACTATAAATGTTTACCTTGGATATTATACAATTTGCAAGCATAAACAATTTGTGGAAAAAGTTTCCAACTCTGAACCAATTCTGTAGAATATATATGTATGTATGTATGTGTATATATATATATATATATATATATATATATACATACATACAGTATATATATATATATATATATATACACACATACATACAGTGTATATATATATATATATATATATATATATATATATATATATTTTTTTTTTTTTCAGATGTGCCCACTGCCCAGTGCCCACAATCACTACGTCCTGCATGTCTCGAGGTTTCTGTAAAAACGAAACCAACGTGCATTCGCTCTGCTCAGGCGGACAATGCTCTCGGTGTGGTAAATGTGCCCGCTATCCCGCGCCCACATCCACACACAGACATGACAAGTCCTACGGGACTCGCCCAGCCCTCCCCCTCTCGGTTAACCACCGCAGAGGAGCCGAGCGCGGGCAATCTGCCCGCTGTTATCAGCGCGCCCTCTGCCTCGAATGTCATAAGCGCGACGCTTGTGTTACAGCACACCGAAGCCCCTCTGTCGCTGAGCGACCAGAGCGCGCTTCGCATTCAACCCCTAGCCATTCATGCAGATGCATGGGCGAGGCTACCCGGGGTTTCGAAGTGGGTGCTAGACATTATAAAAAGAGGCTATTCGCTACAGTTTCGCCGGCGCCCTCGTCGCTATGCGACGCGCGTCGAGACCATGGTAAAAACAGAAGTAGCACACCTACTTCGAGCCGAAATTTCGAAACTATTGAGCAAAGGGGCCATAGAGCCGTTATCTCTAGCTCAGAGCGAAGGAGGGCTATACAGCAGATACTTCCTGGTACCGAAAAAAGACGGGGGTCTCAGACCCATACTAGATCTAAGGCAACTGAACAGAGTGCTTGCAAAGCGACAGTTCAGAATGCTCACGACCAGAAAAATCCTCGCGCAGATTCGCCGAAGAGATTGGTTTGTGTCAATAGATCTGAAAGACGCGTATTTTCAAATACAGATAGCGTCACGTCACAGGCGATATTTGAGATTCGCCTTCGAGGGCCAGGCATATCAGTACACAGTCCTACCGTTCGGCTTGTCCCTAGCACCCCGTACATTTACGATGTGCATGGACGCAGCGCTCGCACCCCTCAGGCTACAGGGCATGCGAGTATTGAACTACTTGGACGATTGGCTGATTCTAGCTCAATCTCACTCGATGCTCATAGAGCACAGGACCATTTTACTCGATCACCTCGAGAATCTGGGTCTCAGAGTCAATTGGGCGAAGAGTTCTCTGTCCCCCAGACAGATAATATCTTTTCTGGGCACAGAACTGAACTCGCTGTCTATGATAGCGCGACTGTCACCACAGCGCGTGCTAGACATTCAGCGTGCAGCGAGCTCTTTCCGCTGCAGCGCATCTGTCCCGCTCAAGAAATTTCAGAGGATGCTGGGTCTCATGGCCTCAACATCATCAGTTCTTCAGCTGGGCTTGCTTCGCATGCGCCCGCTACAGTTCTGGCTGAAAGCGCGAGTGCCGCGCCGAGCGTGGGCTTCCGGTCTGCTTCGTCTCAAGGTCAATCAGAAATGCATCGCAGCTCTGAAACCTTGGAAAGCAAATGACTGGTACCAATCAGGTGTAAGCCTGGGGACTTCCTCGAGTGTGAAGGTGGTGTCTACGGACGCATCCACCTCGGGATGGGGAGCGCTGCTCGAGGGCAGACCGTTCTTCGGCCAATGGTCAGAACGGGAGAAGCTTCTGCACATAAACTGCCTCGAAATGCTGGCAGTAGACAACGCGCTGACGCGTTTTTGTCCCCAAATACGAGGACACCACGTCCTGGTCCTTTCGGACAACATGTCAGTGGTGTCCTACATAAATCGCCAGGGCGGCCTCAGGTCCCGAAACCTGCACAGGCTGACAGAACGCCTCCTGGTGTGGGCTCAGCGCAACCTGCTCTCGCTGAGAGCAGCGCATGTGCCAGGGCTCCTAAACGTAGGACCGGACAGACTGTCCAGGAACAATGTTCCGACAGGTGAGTGGTCTCTACACCCACAGACAGTCCAGCTGCTGTGGAAGAAATTCGGCAGAGCGGAAGTAGACCTGTTCGCGTCTCAAGAAAACGCTCACTGTCTGGAATTTTTCTCCAAGAGCAGAGACGCGCTGGCTCATGTATGGCCCCGCCGCCCGCTCTATGCCTTTCCTCCCGTCTCTCTCCTACCTCAGGTGATAGAGCGGATCAGGGAAGAAGGATGCTCAGTGCTACTCGTAGCGCCGTTCTGGAAAAACCAACCCTGGTTCCCAGTTCTGATGCAGCTAGCGAGCACTGCCCCATGGCCAGTGCCAGTGAGGAGGGACCTCCTCTCTCAGGCCAAGGGCTCGATTTGGCATCCGCGCCCAGAGCTGTGGTCCCTTCATGTTTGGGCCATCAACGGGTACCCGCTGACCTCCCAAGCGGAGTGTTAAACACGATCACGCAGGCTAGAGCTCTGTCTACGTGACGTCTCTATTCCTTGAAATGGTCAGTGTTCTCCAGCTGGTGCACAGCTCGTGGCATGTCGCCCCCAGACTGTGGGGTGACGGAGGTTCTCTCCTTCCTACAAGAGCTGTTGGACAAGGGCAGGTCCCCTTCCACGCTCAAAGTTTATGTGGCGGCCATAGCAGCGTTCTCAAAAACAACGCTTGGTCAGTCAATAGGAAGGAACGATTTAGTCATCCGCTTCCTTAGAGGAGCTAAGAGACTGAATCCTCCCAGACCTCCCTCAGTCCCTGTATGGGACCTTTCTGTGGTACTGGAGGCCATGAAAGGTGACCCATTCGAGCCTTTACAGACGATTGATCTGAAACACCTGTCTTTCAAGACAGTGTTTCTTCTGGCTCTCGCTTCGGTGAAGCGCATAGGGGACTTACACGCGCTCTCAGTAAGCGCGACGTGCATGGAGTTTGGGCCTAATGACTCAAGAGTTATACTCAAACCTAAGCACGGTTATGTTACAAAATCCCTCAACACACCGTTTAGGGCGCAGGTCATTTCCCTGTCAGCCCTACCAGTCTCTGACGAGGAAGGAGACGCGAGCTTCCTTTGTCCAGTCAGGGCATTAAGAGCTTATGTGTCTCGCTCATCTGTCTTCAGACAGACGGAGCAGCTCTTCGTTTCGTTCAGCGGACGTTCCAAGGGACTAGCCGTGTCGAAACAGAGCCTATCCAGATGGATAGTTGACGCCATTGCGCTGGCGTACACTTCCAAGGGTATGCAGTGCCCGTTGGGTGTCAGAGCGCACTCCACGAGAAGCATGGCTTCGTCGTGGGCCTGGTCAAGTGGGATTGCCTTGCAAGATATATGTATGGCGGCAGGCTGGGCCTCCCCGTCTACATTTATAAGGTTTTATAACCTAGAGGTTCCCGCCTTACAGGCCAGGCTGTTGTCGGTCTAAATATACCAGTACTGTCTGTTCTGATGCTATCGGTTCAGAATACTGTGTCTGCTGAGCACTGCTCGATGAGCACTGCCCGCTGATCGACCGCAAAATGCTTATGGGCAAATAAATAAGACCCACAATTTTCCATCAGCTCAGGCCGTACTCCGCCCTGTCTGTATGATGTAATTTGCGTCTAAGGGACGCTGCTATATGTGGAAGAGCGCGGCTCCGCCCCTCCCTCTTCCCGGACTCCCTGTGAGTTCCCCTGGTGATTATGCACTATATGAACCCCGGGCTTTCGCCCTTGGGTCTTTGGTGTCAGATCCCAGCACGCACGGCGTTTTACATTGGGTCCCCTAGCGTAAGATACTTACGCAGTACGAGAGACCTCTCGTAAGAGAACGTACTCGGTTACTAACGTAACCTCGGTTCTCTCTAGAAGAGGGAACGAGTACTGCGTATCTTGCCGTGCATGCACATGCTCTGGTTAGCTTCGGCGATGAAAAACCAGATATCAGCTGCCTGCGAGCTGTATTTATAGGCCTAAGCCACGTCCGTTTCGGCGGGACGTGACGCAGTGGGCGCGAAGCACCCTCATTGGGTCTGACGTCACGCTAGGCCTCGCTCGATAGGCTGCTGCAGTTGCCGCAGAACAGCCAATAGGCACACGAGCCGTCTTGCCTATGTCTGTATGCTGCCGCAACGCGTTTTACAATAATACAAAATTAAGGATAATTTTTTGGCTTCAATATCTCGCGGAAAAGGGATTTTCCCCTAGCGTAAGATACTTACGCAGTACTTGTTCCCTCTTCTAGAGAGAACCGAGGTTACGTTAGTAACCGAGTACGATTTACAACATTATGAATAAAAAAGTGCCAGTAAAAAAATTTAAAAAATAAATAAAAAATTAAGTGGGGTACGGTTAACATGTTAAATTAAATGCTCTTTTTTTCATCCTACTGAAAATGTGCTGGGAGCCCACTATTGCTATAGTAACTAACTACACTTTAACATACATCTTATTGACAGATAAATCATGCAATCTTATTTCACTGTTTAATGAGGTTTTTTTTTTTTTTTTTTTTTTTTTTTTTTTTTTTGCTTTGTACAAAGTTTGCTTCGTACATTTAGTTTAACTGTATTGTTAAAGAGGGCGAGCTTTATCATTCAATTGAACTGTGTCCATGTTTTCAAGACACTTACATTGTTTTTGCTCCATCCATGCAATAACTGCGTCCATGTTATGAGCCATTTACTTCAACTGTTCAGTGCTCTGGTATTATCAATGGAATGACCCATTTCAGAAAAATCTGAAAATGAGCATAGCTTGTTGCATAACTTGCATAGTTTGAAAAGTGTGTGTCAAATGTCAGCTTGCCCTGTTGCTCCGTCGGCACATTTGTCAAAGTACTTTGTACTTTTGGTGAAAAATAAATGTAGCGAAGTTGAATTTTTCATTTTTATTCTACTCAAGTAAAAAAAAAAAAAAAAAAAGTGCCACAATTTAATTATACTCAAGAAAGTAGAAAAAAAATCGAAAAATCTACTCAAGTACTGTAATGAAAGTATTTGTAATTATTACATGGCTTGGTTGAATTCTAATGTAGAATGCGGTCTGTTATTTCTTGATAACAGACCGCTGCTAAGGATAACACACCGTTGCCATGAAAAACAGAGCGTTGCTATGGACGCAGAATTCTAACCGTAGAGACGGAACGGACTATTTTCTTTAGCGGAAGCAATACAATTGTTTTTAAATCAATAAACTCCTTTTTAAATCAATATTTTGTGTCAAATTATTGATTTATTTGGTAGGTAGCCATGTAATAAGCGGGGTAATGTAGAGCGAAGCGGTTGTTATAGCGAATACAACCCCTTCAGGCTGATTCAAGACCCCTCCGCGACTGTCAGGGTTGTATTCGCTATAACAACCGCCTCGCGCTACATTATCCCTTACTTTGTTACTTTCCACCTCTGTTCTTTTGTCCTTGCAATTCTTTTCATTCGCTCAGTGACACACCTGAATGAAAAGCTCATTATGCGGGTCATTGTCTTCTCAGGTGTGAACCACATCATTATTCATGATCGTTCATGCCCACACGCATATTGCCTTTCCAAACAAAAAGTGTCTTACAAAATTTAAATCAATGTATTGTTTTATGTGAATGATTAGGCAGGATGATTTTCAGATAATTTTGAAGCAAAAACTCTAGGCGACAACATCCATTAGTCAAAAGTCTTGTGGACACATATTTAGTATGTGTTTTGTGGCCTTATTTCAGAAACTTTAATTTTTAGTTTTTTCAATAACCATGCATAAACATTATTCTCTCAAAAATACAAACATGTACATACATGTTGCTCACATATTATGGTAGCCCTGTTTGTGCTAAATAGAGTGTAATTACACCTTTGCCATTAATATGTTTATAAGCAACTGAAAAAAGCACAAATGTCAGGGCATGTCAAAACATCTCAAGGACCCCAAAAACACCTTAGACCCCAGAGGGGTTATTAAGAGATGTGTAAACTTTTTATCACAACACTGTATTTCTAAAATTGTGCAAACAATTGTTCTTGCTTAGATTATTGCCCAGTGGTGTGGTCGGGTGCATCAAGTTAAGACAAAAAATGTAACTAATTGAAAAATTACAATTAGTCCAGAACAGAGCAAAACAACTCACTTTAAACTCTAATGGAAGGGCTAATATAATAAGAATGCACTGGTGAAGGATTGTCTCTGCTTTGTTTTCTAAGAAATATTTCTGTGTCTAGAGTTCCTAATGTCCTGTACTCTCAACTTTTGTATTGTAGTACTAGTCATGATTTTAACACCAGTCATGCATAAAAGGGATGTTTCTTTTTCTTTTTCTTTTTTTTTCTTTTTTTTTTCTTGTTTTGAAAACCACTGCAAAACAATGTAATGTATAGAGGAATGAAAATATGGAATGATTTACCATTGATATTACATATTTTGTAACAAGAAAAATTTGTTTTAAAAAAATATATTTAAAGGAACATTTAATGGCACAATATATACTAAATTGTTGATCTTGATATTTGGAATGAATGTTGGGTTAGTATGTTTCATTGACTTGACTTTTTATTGTTGTTGATTAAATGTAGTTTTTTCTTCTTTTTTTTTTTTTCTTTTTTTTTCTTGTTGGGACCCCAGGAAGTACACTGCCTAGGTAGTGGCTAATGGGGATCCAAATAAACAAATAAACTTAGATCATAGATAGAAAATACCATTTCCAGCCAATACAGGCAATGTACACGCATTAAGTACTTCACTGAAGGGGATTTTTATTTCCAATAATTAATAATATAATGTGATCAAAATTTATATAACCAAATGCTCAATTGCATATTACTTTAATGACGTGTAGTATAGACAGACATATTTAAAAAAAAAAATATTCTCAAGAGACCTTTTTAAAAGTATTGTTAGTGTTCACAAACAACACAATTAGCATGAGAATAGTCTCTCTCTCTATATATATATATATATCACCAGATCAACCTTTCACAACACTGTCAAACTAACAAAAAGAGATTGTGGTAAGATTTTAATTATTTCATTGCTTGCGTCTGAAATAGGACTGAATAGCTGACTAGCTCAATGATAATTTTTTTTAAATGATCTAACTTTTAATTTCAAATGTACTTTTAGTTTTATTATGATGTGCATAATGATATCACTATCAAAAGACAACATCTCATTCCAGATGCAGCCACCACTACAGAATGAATCCACTGACTTAGTGTTTACACTCTCTGGACTAAATGAAACGATGGGGAAAAGATTTGTGTTTTTTTCATTGACGGCAATGTATTATCCATTAATTGTGTTGTGTAATGTAACCATCATTTACACTGTAATCTCACATAAGAAGCTTCATGAGCCAATGTATGTCTTTATATGTAATTTGTGTGTAAATGGACTTTTTGGCACTGGTGGATTCTACCCTAAATTCATGTATGATTTATTATCCCAGTATCATGTGATTTCTTATGCTGGATGTTTGATTCAGATATTTGTCATTTATTCATCTGTTCTGTGTGACGTTTCAACATTAACAGTGATGGCATATGACAGATATGTGGCAATATGTAGACCACTTGAGTATCATTCAATAATGACCAATCAGAGGATTCTTGAATGTATCCTTTTCTGCTGGCTTTCTCCATTTTTTTGCATGTGTGTTGCAATTGTATTAACATCAAGACTAACATTATGTGGCTCTAGTATTGAAAAGCTATATTGTGAAAATTGGTCAGTTGTTAAACTTTCCTGTTTTTCTACAACAGTAAATAATGTGATTGGGTATGTAATAATTTTAATATATTTTGGACATGCAATATTGATATTTAGCTCATACATTTACTTGGTTGAAAAATGCATAAAGTCAATAGAGGGCAGGCACAAATTCATGCAAACATGTGTGCCACATCTTCTTGCATTGCTCAATGTGACTGTTGCTTTGCTGTTTGATGTGCTGTACACTCGTTATGGTTCAAAGAGTTTGCCACAAGATTTGCGTAATTTCATGGCCCTGGAATTCTTACTCATACCACCCATTTTAAACCCCCTCATTTATGGACTAAATCTGACAAGACTACGGAAGGAAGTCATGAGACTGCTTTTCAAAAAAAAGTAGTGTAAATTTCTGATTGAATATTACTTGGTCACATACAAAGATATATATATATATATATATATATATATATATATATATATATATATATATATATATATTTAAATCCTAGACATTCTAACACTATGGAAATTGTTTTATTGAAATGGACAACATAAAAATTGTGATAGCTAGGTTTTTCTTTTCAGCCATATTACACATGTATATTTTAATTATTATTATTATAATTTTTTGTATGAAAACACTGATTGTGCTTGTGACACTGACTGCTTGTGACACTGATTGTCCATTCATGCACTGACTGCAAAACAGCACAAGTCTTAATTGTGTCCATGACAGGTAGAGTCCCATATTCATTAAAGACAAACACACATTTCTTAAGAGGAGTTAAAAATGGACAAGGGAACATGTTAAACCATTTAAAACTCTGATGTTTGTCAATGTTCGCTATGGCCATCAACTCTTTATTCTATCTACAAATGTTACCCCCGACTTCAGCACAATGCACATCTTATTTCTTTCCCAGGGACTTCTGAAACTAGCACTTGACTGACATTCACTGTCATTGCAATCTTGTAAATTAAAATCCCACTGAAACATTTAACATAAACATTTAACTGTTTGGTAACACTTTATTTTACAGTAGTTTTGTTACACATTACATGCAGTTATTTACTTTAATTGTATGCAACTAACCCTAAACCAAACACTAATCCCAACTAACAATATAGTAAACACCTTTTGTTAATTAATATGACTCTATACTTAATTTTATAATTACAGTAAGAACACATAAAAAAGTTTAAAACATTTTTTATATGTGCTGTGTGTGTCTCTTGGACAGAAAAATGCAATATAAATTTATAAATCAATATAAATCAATATAAATCAAAAACACTGACACAAACAATTAAGCATAACCAAAGCTAGCATGAGAACATGCATTTTGAGTCAATTATAACAGCAGCAGCAGCAGCAGGAAGACAACCTTGCTGTGATAGACAAGCATAGCTGTTCGACCATAGCAAAATAGAAATAATTGCATGCAACATGCATGCTTGCTAAGGTGGTTGCTGAGTTATTTTCATCTCTATCATCCTGCAACATTATATCCTTTGTTAAAATCACACATAGTGCAAGTTCTAATTAAATAAGCCATTTTGGCACATAAGGCTCAGGCACATAGCAGGATTAGGTTAATAGTTACACAAACCTAAGGGTATGGCAACCAGGTTCACATTGCTAAAGTATCTAGTTAAAGGACAACTTCGGTATTTGTCCAAATTTCAATCTTAACCATTGTATTTCATCAGAAACTATCTGAAAACAGGGCTTTAAGTGTAAAATACCGAACTTGTCCTTTAAATATCTAGTTAAAGTCCCCGTGAACCGGACGTTGCAAACGACTTTTCTCCAGTGTTGTGAAATGAACTTTTTCACTCACCAGCCACTTTGGCTTGGAAATTTTTAAGTTATCGGCCATTCAGAACTAGCCCAAAAAATAAAAAATTAAATTAAATTAAAAGAAGAACCAGATTAACTACGACGGCTTATATTTGTTATGAGGTGTACTATTACTGAATATAAAATTACATACATTATGATATATATTGGTAAATATATTGTCACATTTTTCAATCTATGAAAAGCTACACTGTTAGACCTTACCAGGTTTTTTTTTTTACAGTAAAATACTGGCAACACTGTTGCCAGAAATATACTGTTACTTGTACAGTTCTTTACTGTAATCTACAGTATGTTACTGTAAAAATGCACTAAATTAAAACTCGAGTTTACTAATTTCACTTGGAGAAACCAACTGCCTTAAATTGACCAACTGTCATTTAAATGTATTATATATTTAATGCATCAATAATGTGAGCAAAGTATTACTGTGAACTTATTTCATTTGAGGCCACTAAAAAACTATTGAACATATAAAGATATGGAAGTAAAATAATGTCAAATGTTTTTTTGTAACAAAAAGCCTGTTGAATTGCACTACTTGAAAAAAATAACCATTGCATTAAGAATGCTTGCATTTTAATGCATTGTATTTTTAGGGCTTGCATTTTTATGGGCTGAAATTCAGCATGGTTAAATATTTAAGCAATGAATATTTCAATTCAAAACATCTCAAACACATTTTCATTATTAAAAATTCAATAATCCATATTCACCTTTCATATTTCACTTCCAAAATATTCAAACTGTTTAAAAATACAACCTATAATATTCAACAGGCAATTTTCTTTCTCTTTGCAAATTTGCTTCCACAAATTCAATGGTTCAAATTCGACAGAAAATTCTACGTTGACATCCAGGAAAAGTAGTAGATTGCCGAGCATACTCTCCATCTGCTGTTAGTCGACCTCACCAGCAGGGGGTGCAAAAGTGCGTGTTGTTGACGAAGACCAGCAACAGTTAGAGCAAGCCATTCATTCATAAAACTCATTTACAGCAATGTAAGTGTATTTGTGATTATTATGACGGCTGTTTTATGTTAAATTCAGTGTCTTCACGGTTACTTTTCCTGTGTAGCCAACATGCATCTTTCTCTACCGTGAACGAGATTATAATGTTATTCCCGATGCGGATGTACAGATCCAATGTTACATTTTAGGTTGACATAGATGTCTCTTGGTTGTTTAGTGGCCTTAACTTTATATTGTGGCAATGTGCTGCATGCAGGCTATTAGGGTTTCTCTCAATACTTCAGGATTCCCCTTCTGGACATATAAAACGCTTAACGTAGCTTAATGGACTGATAAAAGACCAAACTCGCATTGGACATTGGACATTGGACATTCGCACATTTAGGGACCGTCTCTAAAGTTACATACGACATTGGTATACACGTTTCTAAATTAAATAGCATTTGAAGAGAACGACTTACAGTCATAAAACCAACTATAAAGTGTTCATGTAGTGTCAGGCATAATGCGCACCCTTTAGATTTTTTATATTTATTCAAATAAATTAAAGTTTGCTATTGAAGCTAGAAATGTGTATGCTAATGTTGTATGCAACTTAAGAGACGGTCCCTAAATGTGCGAATGCCCAATCTCAAGCCAATTTTACATTTAGGCTACATTTAGTCATTTAGCAGATGTTTTTATCCAAAGCGACTTACAGTTAAACTAAACTAACAATAGGACTACAATATGCAAGTGCTATGGCTCTTCCCAGTTTAATCAAATGCAGTACATGTAGGCATATATATATACTGTATACTGTATATATGTATATATATATATATATATATATATATAGAGAGAGAGAGAGAGAGAGAGAGAGAGAGAGAGAGAGAGAGAATAGAAAGTGTTAGTATTAATTGATCAAGTGTTGATTTTATGCCAGTATATCACAGGGAAACGCTCAGCATTAAACTTTGAGCGTTAAGTTCATATTTTGCTTGCCTGTAGCCTATAGTAGCCTACAGATTACTTCCCAAATAAGATGCGAGTTTGAACTTTTATATCACTGTATTAGTCCATTAAGCTACGTTAAGCGTTTTGTCCCGACGGAAGGGGAATCCTTGAGTATGATGAGGTATTGAAGGAAACCGATTATAATCCCGTTCATGGTAGAGAAAGCTGATGACATGTAGGCTACACAGGGAAAGTAACAATGAAGTTATTGAATGAAACAAAAACACAACCTTTGTCTTTATCATCTTTTCCGCATATACTGACCCAGATAATCATTTTCATTTTATGAATGAATGGCTTGCTCAAACTGTTGCTCTGGTCTTCGTCAACAACACGCGCTTTTGCACCCCCTGCTGGTGAGGTCGACTAACAGCAGATGGAGAGTATGCTCGGCAATCTACTGCTTTTCCTGCAGTTCCTGGATGTCAATGTTGAATTTACTGTCAAATTTTAACCACTGAGTTTGTGGAAGCGAATTTGCAAAGCGAAATAAAATGGACCTTAAATTGCCTGTTGAATATTGTTGTATTTTTAAACAGTTTGAATATTTTGGAAGTGAAATATGAAAGGTGAATATGGATTATTGAATTTTTAATAATGAAAATGTGTTTGAGATGTTTTGAATTGAAATATTCACTGCTTAAATATTCTGAATTTCAGCCCATAAAAATGCAAGCCCTAAAAATACAATGCATTAAAATGCAAGCATGCTTAATGCAATGCATTTTTTTTTTCAAGTAGTGCAATTCAACAGGCTTTTTTGTTTCAAAAACATTTGACATTATTTTACTTTCATATAAAGATTTCCACTCGACCAGCAACTACACAGTCACGGCCTGTTAAATAAAACAACATGCAGCATATCATCAATGATTCTAGGTTTTCTCCTGGACTGTAGCACAGACTCTACTCTTCAGCACAATGGTGACCTAAAAAAACTAAATTTTACTGTAAACTACTGGCAACAGTGTTGGCAGTATATACCTGTTTTATAACTTACAGTTTATTACTGTTAAAATACATTTTGTGGGTGTGTCTTTTTATCTTACACTGTTAACCCTTTCAACCCTACAGGAAAATCCACACTACAAAGAGTAAAAAGTAACACTGACGCAGTGTTGCAGTGAGATAATTCAGTGAATATGTTGAATAATAAGTGGATAAGTGAAATAAGTGAATGTTGAGCATTAGTGATGAACACCTGCTGTTAACAAGCAGAATCACTGAAGGAAAGAGGAACACACGAACAGAAAATAGAGAAACACAAGAACTACAGCTGACTTCCAGCCATTACACATTTTTACACTTATTATTACCCAGTATGACTTTATTTCTGTCATACATCTACAGAAGTTGTTATTATGTTTAATTGAAAATGTTTGGTCTGAAGTTACCATGAAGGAGATCAGTGTTTGCTTTAGTTGGGATGCTGACCCTTGACTTTTTAATGTTAGTTAATCAATTGGTGCCTGAACTGTGTATTTGTAGATCACATTTGTGCACACACATGGTTTGTGAATGATGACAAAAGCAATCATCATATAGCCATTTCGTTCACTAAGTCTCATTCAGTTCTCATTTTTTAACACATCATGCACAACCTAAAAAAGAAACAGAGCTTCAATGTCTTGTAGAAACACAGAGATATAAAAAATTGCATATGTCTCTCATCAATGGTGGCAATAATTTATTTTTATTTTTTTATTCATGCAGCAGTGCATGCTGGGAGTTTTATACTATCCTGGAACCCAGCATGCATTGCGACATGAAACTTTTTATTGTCACCATTGTTGAGATTCATGTGCTGATTGTTGATGTCTGTGTGTGTCTGAGTCAAGCAGGAGTTCAAAATGTTTTAAAACACTATATTATTTTAATATTCATCAGAATAACTGATTACAGAAACATTGCTGTATTTCATGTTGTAGATTAACAGATATCTGATAAATATGGAATACCCATAAATCCAAAACTTAGATAATCAGACATGTCCAGGATTATAATGTAATCATCACAACAGTCATAAACACCTAATCATCTTCCTCTTGACTTTGTCTTGCCATAACAAATGTGTTTTATAAACTCATAGTTAAATCAGCCAGAGAGACACTGATATTATAAAGCCAAGGCAGGGTCAAGAGTCCAACTAAAGCAAATAGTGATCTCCATCATGGTGATAATAACTTTATTATTTTCAATAAAACATCAACAACTAAATATCTGATAATTCTCAACAATAACTTTTGTATGGAAGAAGTAATGTTAAACTGTTTTGTAAACTGTTTTCATACTCAGTGTTGCTGGAAGTGCGTTTCTCTTTTTTCTGTTCTTGTTTCTCTGTCCTTCAGTGATTCTGCTTATCAGGTGTTCATCAGTTTCTCAATTCACTCACTTCTTTTCATTCATTCTGTCAAGTGGATTATATTAGTGAACTAATGTAGGGAATAGTGAATGAGAGTATAGGGTGTGATTGTGAAAACAGCCTCTGAGTGTCGATTTTGAGCACTGTTAATTCACAGTATATTCCTGTAGGCTATTTTTGTTTTCTACGGTATATTACTGTTTTAATGGAAAATGGTATGATATTGTCAGAATTTGGCCTTTTTTTACAGCAAGGGTTAACAGTGTGGTTTATAGTCCTTATAATCAATCTGTAATATTCTGTGTAACTTTTATTATACTAGAGAAATCATTTACCTGGTTCCATTTATTAGACGGACAATTGTTTTGCGAATATCAGGCAAGTTTAAAGCATAAACAAGGGGGTTCAGGATGGGTGGTATAATAAGGAACTCCAGTGAAAGTAAACTGACAGCCATATAGGAAGTTGTAAAGTCACAACCCGACTCAAAGTGACCTCAGAAATAATGGCAATTGAGAAATTCAAAAGGACCACAATATGTGGAATACAAGTTTGATAAGCTTTGCCCTTGAACTGTGATGAGCTTCTTTGGCAAATGACAAGAATTTTTACATAAGAATATAATATAAAACTTACTGGAATGATTACAGTTATGATCAATATAAAAAAACCCATCACATTATTAACAGCAGTGTTTGCACAAGACAGTCTGACCATTTCATAGTTGTGGCAGTACACCTTAAACAAGTTGTTACCACACAATGTCAGTCTGGAAGTCAAAATACCATTAATACCAAGAGAAATCATTGGATAAGTCAAGTTTATAACTATTAAAACAGTTAGAAACCATGGTGTAATTATGTTGTGATACTGTAAAGGTTTACTAATTGCAACAAATCTGTCAAATGCCATTAACATTAATATTGTATTCTCATTTGCTGTATACGTGAAAATGACATAAGACTGTAAGACACATGCTCCACGGGAGATTGCGTGTGTATCAGACAGCAAGTCTGTCAGTGCTCTTGGGAAAAAGCCAGCTGTTCCAAACACAGAGTTGATAGACAAACATGAAATCAGAATGTACATGGGCTGGTGTAAAGTCCTTTCCAGAAATATTACAAGCACAATAATGACATTAAATAGTGTGATAGCACAGTATAGAATAAATCCCAAACTGAAGAAAACATATCTTATGTATCCAAGATTTTCAAATAACATGAAGTAAAAATATGTTCCATTTTCCATTTTCTGATAAGCAAAGGTAACCTTCATTTACCTGAGTTAAGACAACAGACAAATTTATTATGATGTGTACACATTTAAAAAGATGAGCAATATGTTATCAACTTTTGTTTTTGTTTATTCTACATATACCGATTCAGTAAGATACAATTAGTTCATGATACCTTACCTTCTTCACAGTTGTGTAATATATTGTCAGTTTAACAGTATAGATGCAAAGTTTCAACAACTTTAAAATATATTTTTTTTCAATCAATATCAGACAAAAATGCAATCAGTATCCTAAAAAGACATTGCACAGTATAAATACCTCTTTAATTCACCTTGAAACGACCACCAATGCTTCCTCATTTATTGTGCTAGGATGACTGTGGGTCACCTGCACACGTTCATTTTTATACATCTAACATGTCTCAGGAGCCTCCACAAATAGTCTTTGTTTGCATAAAGGACATAAAACCCTATTGATTTGACTTCCCTAGAAACTAATTAATGAAATAAATAATGGAAGACTGAAAATAGACAGATAAATTAGCTTATGCAACAGTACATTCTGCAACAGCAAAGAAAATAATGAATAACTTTATCACATTGGAAACTGGAATTCAGAAAATGTTTTTACTAAAGCTTTAAAATGTAGCTTATAACATTGTTGACATGTCTGCCGTCATTACGTACCTACTGTTCAGATACAATTCAATTATCATTTCAATTGATGCAGGCCGCTGGTCTTGTCTTGCACTCTGTACTTGGCACACATGATCGTGACATGGCAGCGGCACGATCAAAGTCGGATACAAACATTCTAACCCAATTGCATTGCGTTTGTCAGGCACCAATCAGTCTGCGCGGTGCCGCATTAAAGTGGTCATATGATGCTATTTTAAAAGTTAATTATTTTGATTATTGGGTGTAATAGAATTGGTTAACATGCTTTAATGTGAAAAAAAAAAAAAACATAATTTTTTACATACACTGTTAGACTGTTAGTTTTTTTTTTTTACAGTAAAATACTGGCAACACTGTTGCCAGTAATTTACTGTTAATTGTACAGTTCTTTACTGTAATCTACAGTATGTTACTGTAAAAATACAATGCACTAAATTAAAACTCGAGTTAACTAATTTCACTTGCAGAAACCAATAAAAAAATATTGTAAATAAAGAGATTTCCAGTGGACCAGCAACTACACAGTCACCGCCTGTTAAATACAGCAACTTGCAGCGTATCATCAATGTTTGTAGATCTTCCCCTGGACTGAAGCACAGGCTCTACTCTTCAGCACAATGGAGACCCCAAAAAACAAAATTTTACAGTAAACTACTGGCAACAGTGTTGCCAGTATAAACCTGTTTTATAACTTACAGTTTATTACTGTTAAAATACATTCAGTGGGTGTGTCTTTTTATCTTACACTCTTAACCCTTTCAACCCCACAGGAAAATCCACACTACAAAGAGTAAAAAGTAACATTGAGACAGTGTTGCAGTGAGATAATTAAGTGAATATGTAAATGATTGTTGAGCATTAGTGATGAACACCTGCGGTTAATCTGAAGGAAAGAGGAACACAAGAACAGAAAATAGAGAAACACAATAACTACATCTGACTTCCAGCAATTACACATTATGACACTTATTATTAACCAGTATGACTTTATTTCTGTCATACATTATTATTGAGATGTTTCATTGAAAATGTTTGGTTTGAAATTACCATTATAGAGATCAGTGTTTGCTTTTGTTGGACTCCTGACCCTTGCCTTTTTTTAGCATACTTTTTTCTCTTGCTTGAACTTTGTTTTTGTAAGCCACGCTTCTGCATACACACACGGTTTGTGAATGCAGTTTGTTAAATTAAATATGATGACAGAATCATCATATACACTGTTCATTCATTAATCGCATTTGGAGTTTAATTCTGTATCAAAAGTGTTACATTACCACCACTGTCAAACTACAGCAATAAGTTACAATGATGATTTATTTTAACATCCCATTCACAACCAAAAAAACACATACACTGTCTTGCAGAAACAGAGATATCAAAAATCAGCACATCTCTCAACAATGGTGGCAATATTAATTTTTTTTAAAATTATTTTTGGTCCCACTTTATATTAAGTGGCCCTAATACCTGTGAACTTGCATGGTAACTACATGTGTACATAGTATGTAACTACAGCGTAAGTACACACTGGTACTGTCAGGTTTGGCATAGACGAAGCAGACAGAATGGTAAGTTAAATGCTTTAATTTGCAGAATGGATCGGTACAGCGTAACAGGTGAGTAAACAGTAAGTTGAATATCAGATGATAGCTTAACTGAAGAATAACCAAGTCTCTCTCTCTCTTTCTCTTGCAGATGATGATGAAGGAGTTCCTTAGAAGACGGAATGATGACTGGCTGAGAAGATTGGGATCGTAGGTAGGAATACAGGTAAGTATGGCAGAGAGTCTGTATCATGTGTAGACGAGATCAGACAATGACTGAATGTTCGTAGCAGGTATATATGGGTGAACTGATGATGAGGTCCAGGTGATGGTGATTAGTAATCAGGTGACAATGAGCATGTGAATGACTGAGTGGGCGGAGTGAGGGAATGAGTGGAAGGAGATGGTGATGGAATCCTGACAGGAGCGAGAGGGTACGCTTGCTACCTGGATGTCCAGAGCCCGGAACCGTGTGAGCAGAGTCCAGAAGGGGAGTACGAAGATGTTGAGGTACGAAAGTACGCCCTTCTGGACCTCCCGGCGGAGCAGGATGGCGAGAATTTTCCTGAGAGATTTGCTGGTCGATGTCCCAGAGAATGGGACTGAGGATTAAGGCTGGAGGGAGGATGGTTTCAGTACTGAGGTCCTCTGAAGATGAATGATGGAGTCTGGAAAGAGCGTCTGCCTTGCAATTCTTACTTCCTGGACGGTAAGTAACAACGAAGTTGAATCGAGTGAAGAAAGAGTGCCCAGCGGGCCTGGCGAGGATTCAATCTTCTTGCCTCACGAAGATATTCCAAGTTACGATGATCTGTAATTACTTCAAACTGGTGATTTGCTCCCTCCAGCCAATGTCTCCATTCTTCTAAAGCTAGTTTTATGGCTAGCAGTTCCCGGTTGCCGATGTCATAGTTTTGCTCCGCCGGGGAAAGCTTTTTGGAAAAGAAGGCACATGGATGGAGTCTGGGAGGCTCACCCTGCCGCTGTGACAGCACCGCTCCAACCCCAGTGGAAGACGCATCGACCTCAACGATGAAAGGAAGTTCACGATTGGGATGGATGAGGATTGGTGCTGTCGTGAAGACTTCTTTGAGGCGATGGAAGGCTTGGATAGCAGTGGGATTCAAGGACAGAGACTTGGGTCGATTCTTTAATGAAGATGTGAGAGGAGCACTGATGAGACTGTAGTTCTTGATGAATCTTCTGTAGAAATTTGCAAAACCGAGGAATCTTTGAAGTTCTTTGACAGATGTGGGTAATGGCCAGTCTTGGATTGTTTCCACCTTCCTCTGGTCCATCTGGATACCATGCTGATCTATGATGTAACCCAGGAACTGAACAGAGGTGATATGGAACTCACACTTCTCCAATTTCAGGTAAAGCTTGTGTTCTCTCAGTTTCTCTAGTACTTGAATGACATGACGATGGTGTTCAGCAATTGAAGATGAATAGATGAGGATATCGTCAATGTAGACAATCACAAAGCGGTTGAGGTACTCACGGAACACTTCGTTCATGTACCCCTGGAAGACCGCTGGAGCGTTTGACAGCCCGAAGGGCATAACCTGATATTCATAATGGCCAGATGGGGTGACGAACGCTGTCTTCCACTCATCTCCATGCCGTATACGGATCAAGTTGTAAGCACTCCGAAGGTCAAGTTTAGAAAATATGCAAGCCCCACGCACCTGCTCCAAGGCAGCTGGGACCAGAGGAAGGGGATAACTGTATTTGACGGTTTGAGAGTTGAGATGACGATAATCGATGCAGGGCCTCAAGCCTCCGTCCTTCTTACCCACAAAGAAGAAACTTGAAGCGGCAGGGGAGGTCGATGTGCGGATGAACTGTTGTTGTAAAGCCTCCTCCACATACTCCTCCATGGCCTTCTGCTCCGGGATGGACAGTGGATAGATACGACCTTTAGGTAGAGTGGCTCCAGGAAGCAAGTCGATTGCGCAGTCCCATGGCCGATGAGGTGGTAGTTTAGTAGCCAGTTTCTTGCTGAACACATCCTGGTACGCCTGGTACTCCACTGGAATCTCTACTTGATGCTGTACTTCGGGGCTCTCAACCGAGGTGGAGCAAACAGGAACTTTGGACCTCTTCTGAGGCGTCGATGATGATAAAGGTATTTTCTTGATGGATGATAGACAGGACAAATGACAGGACTCACCCCAACGCAATACTTCACCAGATTTTCAGTGGAGCGTCGGCTGATGTTGAACTAACCAGGGGCGTCCCAGGATGAGCTCAGCGGTGGACTCCTCCAGCACCATAAAAGAAATCTCCTCTGAATGGAGACAACCAACGCGCAGCGTCGGAGTAGGTGAACAGTGACGAATTCGACCTCGACCCAGCGGTTTTCCCTGGATGGTTTGTACATGGAGGTCTTGAGAACTGCGATGTTTGCGGATGTTCAATTTTTGGAGAAGCTGGGTGGAGATGAAATTCCCCGCCGAACCATAGTCAATAAGGGCTTGCGCTGAGACACAAATACGAGAAGTTAATACATACACTGTGGTGCGATTTAAAGCTTCAATTTTAGGTGAGACTTGAATTGTGCTTACCGCTGGGCATGGAGGTCGAACAGGGCAAGTGCTGAGAAGATGATTATCAGATGCACAATAGAGACAGAGCTTATGAAGAATTCGTCGTTGACGCTCTGAAGCTGGAAGATGGGCGGAGCCTAAATCCATAGGCTCTGGTGCTGGAGGAGTGACTGATGGAACCGTGGGCGGAGGACATACAGTGGGAGTCGGAGAATCACAGGCTGATAGTCTTTGCGAAACTCTAATGGATTTTTAAATTAATTTCTCAATTCCCAGACTGTTGTCGTAAACCACCATCAACTGACGAATGTTAGGGTTCAAACCATGGCGAAAAGCTGTGATCAATGCTGCCTCATTCCATCCACTAGATGCCGCTAAGGTGCGGAATCGTAAGGAGAAAGTACTCACGGAAGATTGGCCTTGACGAAGATTGTAGAGTTGATCATGTACTGAAAGATCGGCAGCTGTTTGACCGAAAACTTCTTTGAAGTGTTGTATGAAACCGGAGAGGGATTTGACGACTTCCGAATTCGAATTCCACAGAGACTGTGCCCACTGAAGTGCTTGCCCAGACAATAGTGAAATGATGAAAGCAACACGAGCTGAATCGTTAATGAATTGATGTTCTTGCATGGAGAAATACAAAGATACCTGAAGTAGAAACCCACTGCAGTCCTCCGCCTCACCGGAGAATGTCGCTGGTCGGGCCATGGGACACGCTGAGGCAGTGAACGAAGCAACGGGCGCTTGAGGAAGTGAAGCTGAAGAGGTGGGTTGATGAATGGCGATCGTATTGACAGATGGATTCGCCGTGGATCCCGATGGATTCTGCATGGTGGTCTGATCTTCTGTCAGGTTTGGCATAGACGAAGCAGACAGAATGTTAAGTTAAATGCTTTAATTTGCAGAATGGATCGGTACAGCGTAACAGGTGAGTAAACAGTAAGTTGAATATCAGATGATAGCTTAACTGAAGAATAACCAAGTCTCTCTCTCTCTTTCTCTTGCAGATGATGATGAAGGAGTTCCTTAGAAGACGGAATGATGACTGGCTGAGAAGATTGGGATCGTAGGTAGGAATACAGGTAAGTATGGCAGAGAGTCTGTATCATGTGTAGACGAGATCAGACAATGACTGAATGTTCGTAGCAGGTATATATGGGTGAACTGATGATGAGGTCCAGGGTGACGGTGATTAGTAATCAGGTGACAATGAGCGTGTGAATGACTGAGTGGGCGGAGTGAGGGAATGAGTGGAAGGAGATGGTGATGGAATCCTGACAGGTACATAGTATCTACAGCTGTAATATTTGTGTACCTACACACAACGGCGGCGCCAGGGGGGGTCTTGGGGGGTCTCAAGACCCTCCCAGAAAACGCCTTGACCCCCCATTTGACCCCCCACCCTGATTAAAATATATATATATCCGGGATACATATTTAAAAATGTTTCTCTTCAAACTACGCAGAACAATAATAATTAATAATTTATTCGACATATAAAAAAATAAATAAACATAAGAATCACTGCGAGCCGCTGCCGCGAGCCCGCAAGAGCTGCTACAGCTATAGCTTGAAGCTAAAAATGGATCGCTTTGTTGGACAAAAGAGGAGCAGAGAAGATGCCAGGGGGAAACTGGACAGAAGTAGGGCAATCAAAAGGTGGTGAGAGTATGATAATTATGGAAGCTTGTTTCTGCCACAGAATAAAACATTTTAAAAGATAATTGTGACTTTTTATCTCACAATTGCGAGTTTACATTCGCAATTCTGTCTTTATTTCTCAGATATAAAGTCAGAATTGCATGAAATAAAGTCACAATTGCGTGTTATAAAGTCAGAATTGCGAGATATAAAGTCAGAATTGCGTGAAATAAAGTCCAATTCTAAGGGAAAAAAAGACGGACTTTAAAAAAAAAAAATTTTTTTACCTCAGAATAGTTTATATCTCACAATTCTGACTTTATAACACGCAATTGCGACTTTATATCATGCAATTCTGACTTTATATCTCCCAATTGCGATTTTATTTCTCAGAATTGCAACTTTATTTCTCAGAATTGCAACTTTATATCTCACAATTCTGACTTCATATCTCGCAATTGCGTGAAAAAAAGTCAGAATTGTGAGATAAAAAGATTATTATTTATTTATTATTCAGTGGCGGAAACAAGCTTCCATAGAGAATAAGATTTTGTAAATATGTTTTCTGTCATGGGTGTGGCTATGGCAATTAAAGTTCGAGCATATTGTTTGCAAACTGCAATTGATTAATTAATTAAAAACAAAGTAGTTGATATGCTGTGTTGTTTTTGTTGTTTAGTAGCAGTAATATGCAGTTATTAGCCGTGTCCACTGTATTTTCTGTTGGTTTTCATGAGACCCCCCTTGAAATGACCAGGACCCCCCATTGCCCCCCCAATCAAAATTGTCTGGAGCCGCCACTGCCTACACATATGTAACAACTCATGGAATGGTATGCGTAAGTACAAATGTGTAACAGTACATTGGTAACAACACTTTTTTCACTTCAGTAAGTACACGTGTAACAGGAATTATGTAACTACATTTTGTAACAACAATATGTATTTAATCAAGTTGTTCCAATTCCACATGGAATCCAATACTGCAGTTACTAGTTTGGAATACACTGAAACTATATGTAAACCAGGATGATTCCTGTTTATACCATGTATTTATGACTGGCAGGACTAATGTAGAATTACAGTGTACTTACATGGTAACTCCTCAGCAACGGTAAACAATATAAAGTCTAAAAAGGTCATCCTTACTGTATTATTTAAAACACTGCATTTACAATGTACTTACATGGTAACTCCTCAGGGACTGTCCACTTAATATAAAGTGTAAAACGGTCGCTCCTTACTGTATAATATGCAAAACCCAAGCATCTGTGCAACACTGTATTTACAGTGTACTTACATGGTAACGCCTAAGGAACTGTCCACTTAATATAAAGTGTAAAACGGTCAGTCCTTACTGTGTAATATGCAAAACCCAAGCGTCTGTGCAACACTATATTTACAGTGTACTTACATGGTAACGCCTAAGGAACTGTCCACTTAATATAAAGTGTAAAACGGTCAGTCCTTACTGTTTAATGTGCAAAACCCAAACGTCTGTGCAACACTGTATTTACAGTGTACTTACATGGTAACTCCTCAGGAACTGTCCACTTAATATAAAGTGTAAAACTGTCGGTCCTTACTATGTAATATGCAAAACCCAAACTTCGGTGCAACACTGTATTTACAGTGTACTTACATGGTAAATCCTCAGGAACTGTCCACTTAATATAAAGTGTAAAATGGTCGGACCTTACTATGTAATATGCAAAACCCAAACCTCTGTGAAACACTGTATTTACAGTGTACTTACATGGTAACTCCTCAGGAACTGTCCACTTAAACCTCTGGGGTCTGAGGGGTTTTTGGGGTCCTTGAGATGTTCTGACATGCCCTGACATTTGTGCTTTTTTCAGTTGCTTATAAACATATTAATGGCAAAGGTATAATTACACTCTATTTAGCACAAACAGGGCTACCATAATATGTGAGCAACATGCATGTACATGTTTGTATTTTTGAGAGAATAATGTTTATGCATGGTTATTGAAAAAACTAAAGTTTCTGAAATAAGGCCACAAAACACATACTAAATATGTGACAATAAGACTTTTGACTAATGGATGTCATTGCCTAGAGTTTTTTCTTCAAAATGATGTGAAAATCATCCTACCTAATCATTTACATAACACAATACATTGATTTAAATCTTGTAAAACACTTTTTGTTTGTAAAGGCAATATGCGCAAGGGGCGTCAACCATTCAACAGCATCATGCATATGTAGTGGTTCACACCTGAGGAGACAATGGGGCCCGCATACTTAATGAGCCATTCATTCAGGTGTGTCACCTATAGCCACAAGAAAGAATGCAAGAGCAATATATATATATATATATATATATATTCTACCAAATTGGTTCACAGTTGGAAGCATGTCAATTTTTTTATTTATTTTTTTCACAAATTGTATAATATCCAAGGAAAACATGTCTAGTAATTGTGCAGTTAATTCTCATACTGTATTTTCAGTTTTGGAATATGTATCCTCTCCCCAAATTTGTCAATAATAAAACACAATAAAAAATATTTAAAGAAAAGGCTTATATTTACCTTTTAAAATTTGTTTACATCTACCTTGTAAATATATTTTTTTTATTAAAAAGGTTACAATTACAACAACAATTGAAGTGTAATCTTTCTTTGTAAAAACTAAAGTATACATTTTATCATACATATTTCAAAGTTAAGGATTCATTACTTCGAATATAGCCTACATTGACAAAACATACTATATTTAACATATTAGCAAAAATTGGCAAACAAAAGCTTATTTGAGGTGGCAGATATTTTACAGTAAAAATGTGTAATCTATCCAAAACTAATCAACGAAATTTTGTCTTTCATTTGTCTGTAACATAGGTCTTTCGTTTTTATTATAAGGAACATAAATGTTAATTTGCAGTTTAATACGTTGCTTATACAAATACATTTTATTTCAACATATTTCAGTCGATTTTTACTCAGTATAGCAAAATAGTTTGCTAAAAGCAGATCATTCATTCACACACAGAAACGCAATTCAAATTTAAACTGTCTTTTTGCGAGTTGTGGTAAACAGCGCATCTCTGCCGTTCATTCATTCACACAGAAACGCTATTTACTTGAGAATGAAAAAAAACTTACTACAGTATTCCATCCGTTGCTCCTCGAAATACCAGCACTTCTGAGGTACGTTTTCCATTATTATTATTCCTCACAGCGCTGCGAGACAGTGTAGACAAGTACACTTATCTGAATGAACTTGATGTGTTTTCTCGAGCTGATATGTGGGCGTTCACAGTTTGTATGGGATCGTCTCAGTCATTTGCGTTTGAATAGCGCGCGCTCTCCGTGGGCGGGGCCGATTAAAACGTAATGAGCTGAGATGAGCTCGACTGGAATCGCTCTCTTTTAATACAGATTTCACAAGATGAGAATATTTGTTTTTTATATAAATTACTTCATTTAAAAGAAGAGAATTCAAGCTTCATGCCTGTGTGTCTGTATGCCTGTTTGACTGAGTATTCGCTGAGTTATTGTTCATTTTCGGACGAGTTTCAGAATGGACTTCACTGGCAGAGAGAAGGCAGAACTCGCTTCGTGTTTATTTTTCTTTATTTGGCAAAAAGCACAACACTTTGTTTTTATTGTGAGTATACACAAAAATAATACACATTTAACAGAATCGATTGATGTATGAAACTCCTATGGAAAATCAAAGTCAACAGAGTATTTATGAGTTTCTTTTACACTGATAAAAAAAAAGCGAGCTGGTATCGCCGGCGATACAGCCGACCTCAGGGGGTTAATTGAAAGTGTATTTGTTAGGGTCAATGTTGTGTACCATCAGTGTTGTTACATGATAATTTCATAGGAACTTCCCACTTACTTGAAAGTAATTTAATAATTGCATGGGTAAAATGTCCAAGTATTAAACCTTGATTACTTCTCGGTAAATCAAGTATAGAGGACTGCAAAAAAGAGGGGGGGAAATGTAGTAAAGCTAAACAATGTTTATTAACACACATTAAACTCAACAGTTTAACATATTCTGAAGCAAAACTTCAGTGTACTTGCAACTGGGTTAACACTAGAACAGAATTGTATAGTTCTTGATATTAATTATTGTTCTGAAATGGTAACTGAGGCTAATTTGACAATTTTGGTCATGGTTTAAGGAACATCACAGTGTAGCACAGTGTAGCACAGTGAACTGGCGTGAATTACAAAATTTACCTTAACAATAACGTCTAAACATAATTAAATAAGTGGATTGGAGGTTTTGTCTTTCTATCTCAATTTATATTTTATTGGCAGCAGTTTACGCTCTTTTTGGGATTTTCTATGTCAGACCTTTGCTGTCAAGTGACTGCAGGCACCTCTTTACAAAATCGCAGAGTTTCTCCTCCTTGACTCTGAACTTTGAGATGCTTCGGTAAAACTCTGGATCAACAAGCTGTATTTCAGCCACAACAGCTGTTAATGCCAGTGTATTTCGGTCAACCCCGACTTTGGTGCATGCCTTACTGATACTCCCTTCTTTCTTGAAGGCGTGAAGAACTTTATTGTACCGCTTCTGTACATCTTCTGGGGTTGTTGCTGTAGAAAGAATAACAAAATTAAAACCAGAAAAAAACAAGACTTGCATCAAATTGACCAATTTCCAGTTAAAAACACACACCACACAAACATATTAAAAAAATCTTGGTGCTCTTGAACTGCTAGCATTTTTTACAATTAGTTTCCTATCATACAAATCATGTTCGCATTTCTCAGACATTTTCTAAATATGTTAATGTTCTAACAATATTGGAAATACATCAAAACTAGGGGTCAACTGATTTTTTCAGGGACAATATCAGTACCAATTGTAGTCAGGGAGACTGATAACCAATATGTGCAATGTGTTATATGGAGTAAATACACATCAACAGAAAGATGAGATCCAAAAACAGAACATGCGCTTACCACGTGAGCTGTGCTTCGTATTTGACCTGGTAGCACTCTTGGTCTTCTTTTTATGACCTCTTTTCCTCTTCCGAGGAATGTTGCTATCAGATGACTCTGAAGAGGAGCAAGAACTCAGGGACTCCTCATCAGTGCCACTGGTGCTGCATTCAGTGCTTGAGTCCAAGATTTTCTTAACTTTCTTTTTTGCCCCTCTGTCTAAGAACACAATAACACATTTAGTTAGACAAAAAGTCAAACATGCTTAGAGAAGTAATCAGCATTCCATGATTGATGTGGAAGTAAAAAAAAAAAAAATCACAAAAAAAAATCACTATCAGTGTCTTTGTCTTTCTCAGGTGTTGAAGGCTTACATATTCATGAGATGATCACGCCTCTTCGCATAAGGCTTTTTCACACAAAACATGTCTTAGAAATTTAAAATCAATATATTGTCTTATCTGAATGAGCAGTCAGGGTGATTTTCACATAGTTTTGGAGCAAATATTCTAGGCTACGTCATACAATTTTCAAAAGTCTTGTGAAGAAATAATCAGTATGGGTTTCATGGCCTTATTTCAGTGAGAATTTTTTTTTTGTATTTTCACAAACCACGCATAAATGTCATTATCTCAAAACTACAAACTTTTACATACATGCTGCTGATATATTATTGTAGCAGAGTTTGTGCTGAATACAGTGTAATAAGACTTTAGCCATGAAAATGTCACTAGTAACAGAAAAAAACACAAATGTCAGAGCATGTCAGAACACCTCCAGGGCCCAGAAAACAGCTCAGACCCCAGAGGGTTAAGTAAATACAAACTCACCTGCTTCTGGAGATGCCACTTCAACAATAGAAAAGTCATTGTCACCGTCTTCTTTACCTTGGTGTTCTTCATCTATTTGCCTGGCCGGATCATCTTGTAAAAACATAAAAGGATAATGTTATCGTCTGACAAATGTAGCCAAACTGATGCAATGTTGCATCAGGGACATTCGTCAACACTTAACGTGAAAAGGCTTAATCTAACATGGCTCAGTGTTCCAAAACTATAGTCAATGATAATCAAATTTATATCTATATATATATATATATGTGTGTGTGTGTAATGTAAGGTTTGCACCATAGCTGCCCTAAACTAACAGTGTTGGCGATTACGAATTTTTGTTTTGTTTTTTGTTTCTGTAATAGTTAATCCACACCAGGACACAGTAGTGTTTCTAAAGCTTAAATATAATAATTTTACAAACAAATTTGGGATTTAGTGGATTCAAAGACCGCACAAAATGTTTTATGAAAAGCAAGTCTTTGGGAACAACTTGAAACTATTTGGAAGTCCATAACAACAGAGGCTGTGGAAATGTACATAAAAATGCCTGGGAAAGATGCAAACTGTTATCAAGACCGGAGTAGACCATGCAAAACATTATGTGTTTTGGTTATTTTGTGTGATTAAAAAATATTTGTTTCACTTAGTTATTTGCATAATAAATTACAATAATATTTTTAGTTTAAACCATTTTTTGTCAGACTCCGAAAATACATTCTCTTTATTTTGACAGGTGCCGGAGGTGTAATAAATTTGACAAGCACTGTATAGAGGGCAGTTTTACCTTATTAAAACCTGTGTATCTGCGTTGTTCAAATACTTAAATTTAACCAATTACTTTATTCAATCACAATTCTACAAACTGTTACTGCCACCATCAACTAAAACTATTTTTACACTGCAAAGGTGGAACATAAGCTGCATCTGACGTGGCATTTATGTTTATTTACACATACTGTTTAATGATGCTCATGTACATTTACATTGCATAAGATAAATAGCCTGTAAAAAAAATAATTCAGTCATTATATTATATAAGTCAATATAGAGGTAAAGCTGCAGTATTAAGACAAAATCATTATGGTAGATTATTGCTCTTGAAATTTTAATGATGATTATTCATTTATTGGTTGAGGAAAAAGCATATTCTGACTACAGAAAAAAACAAAGCTAAGAACCGTTAATGAAATTGTTTAGGCCTATTGCTTTTTTGGATTAGAAATAAAGACAACATTGAAATATAGTACTAGTAGCACTAGCATGAAAAACAAAATGGTTATTGAAACTGGGAATATATTAGAAAGCAATCAAAAAACACTGAAGCAGTCCATGACTTCAGTCTAATGCGAGTTACACAAAATGAATCTCTTACTTGCATCTTTTCTGTATTTTTCTGTTGTTTATTATAGGCTAATAAGAGAGAATTTAGAATTTAGTCAGTAAGCGCATGCAACCCTCATGACGCGATGACGAATTAAAATGTCTCTGATTGGACATTGCGTTCATCAGAAACATGTTTGATTGGTTATAATGTTCAACACCGCAAACTAAGTGTAAAATAAATCATCATCATAGTGGTACTACTAGCTAACATTACGGTCATAAGAAGAGCCGACATGTTAAGTTACCTTTGTCCAAGAGGTCCATGGTATCAGGTGCGCTGCGTTGGAGGCAGTTCCTCTTCAGAGAAACCCCTTTCTTTCATGGCATACTGTCGTGTGGATGTAATGTTAGGTAAGTAAGAGGATTTCAATTGGCAATACAAATGGGGAGGCTAACTGTTTGCTGTCGAAATACTCCTGAGTCAAGTTGGCGGTTCAGAATGCAAAAGGCCAATCAAAACTAACTTACGTCATGAGACAACTGTCACTTTTCACGTAGGCAGCCATTTACCAGCACGGCGCCAAAAATTTCAAATCGGACAGTAAATAAATCTATCTAGATGGCTATGTGTTCAAGGCAATTACATAAGTTAATACGTCTATGCAGTAGTGGAAAACATAGAAAACAAATAATCAAATGGCTACAGAAGAAAGGTTTGCTGTGCAAGGCACCAAGTTGTCGCCGCTGTGGAAAAAACATACGAATTACAACACACAGTGGACGTGATGGTTATATATGGTAAGTAACTTTAGGCACCCAGTTTAATTCGTTATTTGGATAGCCTAGTTAACGTTAACATAATTTTAGGCAACTTGCTTCTTAGATTTACTAATATTTTGCACTGTTTTCTTAGGACATGTCGAAGAAAAACGCATTGCAGAATTACACTCTCCATTCGCAATGGATCACTGTTTAATAACTCGAGGGTTCCTCTGGTTAAGTGGATGGAGTACATATACAGGTAACGTATAGTAGCCAGGCACTGGTTAAACTTTATTTTACGGTGTCATTGTTACAGTGCAATTATATATTTAAGTACTGAGTAATATTAATTAAGTGCATGCACTTATAGAGTTAGGGTAGGATTAGGGTTTGGTTGGTTAGTTGCATGTAATTATGCATAATTAACTGTTAATACTATTGTAAGTACAAGTAACATATGTAACAAGGACACTGTAAAATATAGTGTTACCCAGGCACCTAATAAATACATGAACAGGTTATAATTTTGATGATTGTGGCCCCAAATTCAAAATTAGTATATTGTGAAAAGGTTTTCATAAGCCATAATCATCAAAATTATAACAAATAATGGCTTAAAATATTTCACTTTGCATGTGAAAAGTATATTAATTTCACCTTTTAAGTTGAAATAAATTAACTTTTTATATGTTTGAAACTAATATTCTAGTTTTTCGAGTTTCACCTGTAACAATAACATAGCTAGTTAATGTGGTTGTTACATAGTTTTTGCAAGCAGAATTTGTAATTCATCTTGCAAATGCTCACCAAGGTCCTCTCCAAAATTAGGAAAATAACTCACTATTCAAGATTTAATGTACAACTCTCCACATTAATGTGTCGTTTTTAACTTGTGTATTACCTAACTAAGACTCAGCTATTACTACCTAAAATAACTTTTTTTAAGAACAGGTATTACTGTTTAAAAGGCCACTATTATGCTATTTTAAAGTTTCTTAATGCTGTTTCATTTCTTCATAATATACATTTGCACATCATCAAATTTTCAATGATTCTCAAAGGACTCGTCAAATGATTCAATCTCTATACATCCCTCCTTTCCGCGAGCTACTCTGCTCTGATTGGCCAGACAGCGCAGTATCTTGTGATTGGTTTACCGCTCTGTGTCCTGAGGCTTCCTACACTGTAAACTAAACACAGTAACAAACAATGACGTCGATTTGACCATATCAATTCGAGCACGAGTGCAATGATGAAACACTGGAAGAGCTAGTCATTCAGCCCAAACCAGAACATTTCTCAGTGATACACTACTCAGTTTGAGGTACATTATAAGATGTTGCAACTGTAATTCCTCACCATCAGCATTAACAAGTGAACTCAAAACTAAGTATTTTGAAAATCATCTTTCAACAGCAAGCGGTTTACTAATCCTGCATTTATCTCAGAGATTTGAGAAGCAGTCTTCAGTAAAATAAAGGGAACACAGCAAGAGTTTATGATTATACTCCTGTGATATTATGGTAAAGATGAACTTTAACCACTGATTCTTCACATGCTCATCCTTGGGCAGTGAAATAAAACTGTCTTTACCTTCACATTATAGAGCACAGTGCCGCCTTCTCAACATGATGCTGTCCAGTGTCCACAGAAATCAGCTGCTGGTTTGAGTTTTCCCTGCTGTGTGCGCATAAGTGTTTTCATTCAATTGTAGCTATGTTACACACTACATGAAAGGTCATTTTCAAAAATCCATAATAGGGGCCCTTTAAATTAATATTTATTTGTAATCATCTTTTTTGTACATCATTACATTTTGGTTATTGTTTTTTATTAATTAAAATTATTTCCTTTAAAGGTTTTCACAGGGTCTACATCTAAGACAAATTGATTTGATGGAAGACTGTGTTGCCAAAACATCAACAACATTGTCCAGAATGAACAAATTGCTCAGGAAGGTAGCTTAAATTTAAGAACTCTTCAGTACCGACCGTGTAATTAATTTAGTTTGTACTAATATCCACATATTTTTTACAGGTTTGCATTAATGCATTGAGTAAACTGAAAAGAAAAACAGGTCTTAGAGTTGGCGGGAAGTCAAGACAGAAGTTTGTGGCCATAGATGAGTCTAAGTTCGCTCACAAGAGAAAGGTACATCTGACATGAGAAATACAAAAAGTTTGTTTTTTACCATGTTGAAATACTAAAGTTGGTTAAAGCGACATTCACTAATATTTCCAGTGTTAATATCACATCAAAATACCACATGCAATCAAAAGACGCATAAGACTCTAAGAGCGTCGAGGGTTCCTCTGGTTAAGTGGATGGAGTACATATACAGGTAACGAATAGTAGCCAGGCACTGGTTAAACTTTATTTTACGGTGTCATTGTTACAGTGCAATTATATATTTAAGTACTGAGTAATATTAATTAAGTGCATGCACTTACTATAGAGTTACAGTGTACTTACATGGTAACTCCTCAGGAACTGTCCACTTAATAGTGTATAGTCTAATACTATACTATTAGAAAAGCATACAGGTTTAGATTTAATTAATTTGAATGATGTGCCAATAGCTGAACAATAAGTTCTCCTCAGAGGTGTAAAGTATCTGAGTAAATGTAATTAGTTACTGTACTTAAGTATACTTTGTAGTTGTACTGAGTATCAAATATTAGCAACTTTTACTCTCTATTTGACTACATTTTTGAACAAGTAAAAGTCATTTTTACTCCAATACATTTGTGATAAGTAATGCAAGTACACATTACATTTTGCATGGCACCTAACTTTTTCTGCAGCAGTTTATTTCTGCTATAAAGAAGTGATATCGCCATCTATATTCATGTGTGCTGAGGAATGGCTTGAATGACCCCCAAATGGTCATGGGGAGATCAGAATCCAAGTGTATGTTTATAAACACAATCCAGGTTTAACTGCTGTTAACATTTGTTATGTTTCTTGTGTTTATGCATTTTCAGTTTAATCGTGGCCGCTGTCGTACTACTTGGCAGAGAAAAAAAGGCTGGGTGTTTGGGATGATGGAGGTTAAAGGAGCCTACCAGTCTTAAAGATGGTAAAGGACCGTTCCAGGACCACATTGATGCCCATCATCAAAAGGCACATCAGAAGGGGATCAACTGTTTACAGTGACAATTGGAGGGCATATCTGAATGCGCTACAACCACAAGGATACAAACACCTAACTGTAAACCACAGTAAAAAATTTGTTGATCCCCAAACTGGCTGCCACACACAACATATTGAACGGGCCTGGCTAGCCATCAAGGCACAGGTATCAAGATTCAGGGGTAACAAAACAAAAAAACTATTAAAAGAACACTTGAAATTCATCCAGTGGCACTACTGGCTGGGAAGAAGAAATAGGAAAGGTGCTTTGGCACAGTTGATCCATGATATTAGAAAAGCATACAGGTTTAGATTTAATTAAAGTTATATCAGCTGAAAATGCATGATTTTTTGATTTTCTAGATGACCTCTTTTTTTGAACTTTGCTGTGACCTTTTTTCAGATTCGTAAATTTGGCTATGCCATGCAAACCATTTCTGCCTTGTATCTTAGGAGTATTTGCAAAACAAGGATACATAGTGGATAGTAAACTCTTAAATACTGTATGAATGTTATAGTTATATGCTTTGATAGATTCTGGGATATTACTGCATAGCACTTTTAAAGATTTACCATGTATTTCCTTTATTTTTCCCTTTAATTTTCTATTTTTTTATGTGACATTCTGGTGACCAATTTGCCTTTACGGTAAATTACAGTATTCTGTTCTTGTGTAGTGTACACAGTGTAACTGCGATTGCAATGCTTGCTACATTTTAAATGCCACATTTTAAGTGGACAGTTCCTGAGGAGTTACCATGTAAGTACACTGTAAATACAGTGTTGCACAGACGTTTGGGTTTTGCATATTACACAGTAAGGACCGACCATTTTACACTTTATATTAAGTGGACAGTCCCTGAGGAGTTACCATGTAAGTACACTGTAAATACAGTGTTGCACAGACGTTTGGGTTTTGCATATTACACAGTAAGGACCGACCATTTTACACTTTATATTAAGTGGACAGTTCCTGAGGAGTTACCATGTAAGTACACTGTAAATACAGTGTTGCACAGACGTTTGGGTTTTGCATATTACATAGTAAGGACCAACCGTTTTACACTTTATATTAAGTGGACAGTCCCTGAGGAGTTACCATGTAAGTACACTGTAAATACAGTGTTGCACAGACGTTTGGGTTTTGCATATTACACAGTAAGGACCGACCATTTTACACTTTATATTAAGTGGACAGTTCCTGAGGAGTTACCATGTAAGTACACTGTAAATACAGTGTTTCACAGAAGTTTGGGTTTTGCATATTACACAGTAAGGACTGACCGTTTTACACTTTATATTAAGTGGACAGTTCCTGAGGAGTTACCATGTAAGTACACTGTAAATACAGTGTTGCACAGACGTTTGGGTTTTGCATATTACACAGTAAGGACCGACCATTTTACACTTTATATTAAGTGGACAGTTCCTGAGGAGTTACCATGTAAGTACACTGTAAATACAGTGTTTCACAGAGGTTTGGGTTTTGCATATTACACAGTAAGGACTGACCGTTTTACACTTTATATTAAGTGGACAGTCCCTGAGGAGTTACCATGTAAGTACACTGTAAATACAGTGTTGCACAGACGTTTGGGTTTTGCATATTACACAGTAAGGACTGACCGTTTTACACTTTATATTAAGTGGACAGTTCCTTAGGCGTTACCATGTAAGTACACTGTAAATACAGTGTTGCACAGACGCTTGGGTTTTGCATATTATACAGTAAGGACCGACCGTTTTACAGTTCCTGAGGAGTTACCATGTAAGTACACTGTTAATACAGTGTTTCACAGAAGTTTGGGTTTTGCATATTACACAGTAGGTTACGACCGTTTTACACTTTATATTAAGTGGACAGTCCCTGAGGGGTTACCATGTAAGTACATTGTAAATACAGTGTTTTAAACAATACAGTAAGGATGACCTTTTTAGACGTTATATTGTTTACCATTGCTAAGGAGTTACCATGCAAGTACACTGTAATTCAACATTAGTCCTGCCAGTCATAAATGCATGGTATAAACAGGAATCATCCTGGTTTACATATAGTTTCAGTGTATTCCAAACTAGTAACTGCAGTATTGGATTCCATGTGGAATTGGAACAACTTGATTAAATACATATTGTTGTTACAAAATGTAGTTACATAATTCCTGTTACACGTGTACTTACTGAAGTGAAAAAAGTGTTGATACCAATGTACTGTTACACATTTGTACTTGCGCATACCATTCCGTGAGATGTTACATATGTGTAGGTACACAAATATTACAGCTGTAGATACTATGTGCCAGTGTGTACTTACGCTGTAGTTACATACTATGTACACATGTAGTTACCATGTAAGTTCACAGGTATTAGGGCCACTTAATATAAAGTGGGACCATCAATACAATTATATCAAATCATGTGAAAACTATAAAATATATACAAAAAATATAAATGCGAAATATTGCAAAGGCTTCATACAACTTCATACAAGGTGCACTTCGCGTATCTTTGATATCAGAACATGAGGACGTGATTCCATCAGAATTTTCTACAGCCTGTCAAGGTACAACTGTGGAAACCACTCAGATGCTCCCTCCAGTGCACCAGAGTATGGAGATTTACCCTTATTAGCTGATAATTCTGATTATGTTCAAGATGGACATGCACATTTCTATCATAGCCCTCCTCTGAGAAAACCTAGCGATACGTTTTTTCAATCTCATCTGAAATGATCAGTGTTGGGGGTAACGCATTACAAGCAACATGCATAACGCATTCAGATTACTTTTTTGATGTTACAAGTAAAGTAATGTGTTACAAGTAACATGCATTACGTAATCAGATTTGTTTATGTTACGAGTAATGTATTGTAACATGCATTACCTAATCAGATAACTTTTTGATCTAACAAGTAATTAACTACAAGTAATGTGCATTACCTAATCAGATTACTTTTTGATGTTATGAGTAAAGAAACGCATTACAAGTAACATGCATTACCTAATCAGATTACTTTTTGATGTTATGAGTAAAGAAACGCATTACAAGTGTCATACATTATGTAATCACATGACTTTTTTCGATGTCAATGAAAATTACATTCTAATAATACAAATACATTTATTTACAGTAAAAAAAGTCACTGCAGATTAAGTTTTTAAGTTTTAAGTTTCAAAAACAATATTCACATTATAATTATGAATTGTAGCTGAAATATAGCAATTGATGCATGACGTCCACTACAGTGGACATGTGATTAATCAGAGTTTTCTCTCAATCTAAAATCAAAACTTGGAAAATTGTACTGTGATATGACTCTATTATCTACAAGAGTCTCCTAGGATAGAAGGAATGGGTGGATATTCCGGAGCAACTTGGCATGTCTGACTGACCCTTGGCCATCTTGGTTTGGAGGGGGAAAGAATCGAAACACAACAGCTTGCCACTTGGTTGCAATTTATAGAATGATGCGCAAGGGTCCAATGAAGAGGCTGATGTGCAACTTTGCCATAAAAACCAGTGCAAATTCAAGAAAATGCTTTTTTAATAGCTGTCCACTGTAGTGACCACTATGCGTGAAAGGGTTAACTGTCAGAAAGAATTCACTAACAATAAATTGTGCTAAATGTATAATTGCACTTGTCATGTTCATGTTTAGTTCATAGTTTCATTATCATGTTCTGTTTGCACATTAGCGAGTGAGATTTGCATCGGTGTGTTACTGAATGCAGTCGTTTCCTGGCCCCGTCCATCACAATGTTGAGATCAAGATTAAGATACCTGGAAACAGGTGGAGTCCCGTCTGCTATTCCTCGATCTGGCCTTGATGCGCACAGGGCCTCTTCGGGTAATACACAGGCTGATATGAGTGTGTTCAGTGGTAGTTCATTCGCTGGGTGAGTCCCCGCGGTATCCCCACTCCTCTCATCAATCGAAAGTCAAGTCAAGTCACCTTTATTTATATAGTGCTTTTAACAATATAGATTGTTTCAAAGCAGCTTTACAGTGATAATAGGAAATTAAAGTAACAGAGATTGTTTTGGCTTTACAGCAGCTCTAGAATAAAGTTATTGTCCAGCTAAAGTTAGTTTTGATTGATTCACTTCCGTTGCAAAGATCATTAGTTATTAACTTAGGGGCCGCTAACACAACACTGTTCTAACAGAAAACCCTTAATGCGCTCCGGCCCGCTCATTCGCACAACAACAGTGCCTGGTGGCTCGAGAACGCAAACCTTGAAATAGGTTCCAAGGTGCAAGCCTTGAAGAATATATATATATATATATATATATATATATAAATCTCTGCGCAAGCTTTAAAAACGCAAACCTGTGAAAACACTGACAGCGTGCACATGTGTATTATGTGTTTAGTCTATACGCTGATTTCACGCAGCCGCCATTTTGAAATCGAAAGTGAGGCTCCGGTGGGAAGAACCCCGGAAGTAAAGATAAACAACAATGCCTTGGATTACCAACCTGAAGCTGCTGCCGCGATTTACACTATTGGATGTTAATATCCAATATAGGATATGTATATAGTTCATTCCTGCTTCGTTTTTTACATTCTGAATTATATATAAAAAAAATATTTTATTTATAAATGAATTTCACTGTATATAGTCTAAAGTATGAAAGAAATGTTTGTACATTTTTAGAATTGACACAACATCATTAAACACAACAATACGCCATCGCATTCACGACTCTCCTGTGATTAAAGGCGACACTTCCGGTTTTCTTCCCACCGGAGCCTCGCTTTCGATTTCAAAATAACGGCTGCGTGAAATCAGCGTATAGGTGTGCGTGTTTAAATATGTGCGCAGGCGTGTAGTCTTTCTATACAAATCGACCTAAACAAATTACTTGTCTGGCCTTAATTTATAATACAGAATTATTTATTGCTTCCGAGTAGCCACATGAACCGAAAAAAATAATAATAATTGTGTTGTACCATTAATATATTCACATCACAAACACTGTTTTACTGCAGCATGAGATCCAGCAATATTATAACAATCAGTTAGAAGATTTTAACAAACATGAGCATGAAAAGTTAATCTACACTGTAAAACCTAACAGTTATATGTACTAAATAAAATGTAGTTCACTGCACTCAAATATTACCGAAAGTTATGTGGACACAATGACTGAAACATAACTCACACTGAATGAGTTATAGAACATTTATAGATCTCAGCATATTAATTGTATAATAATTGTATAATTAAGTGATTAATTAAGTGAGGATTGAGCATTAGTGATGAACACCTGCTGTTAACAAGCAGAATCACTGAAGGAAAGAGAACTACAATTGACTTCCAACCACAGCCTTAGATGAAATCAATTAACAGAATGCATAGCTGATATTAAAAAACTGGATGACTAGTAATTTCCTACTACTTAACTCAGAGATTCTAATTATTGGACAAAAAACGTCCTCACGTAATAACCTAGAACAGGGGTTCTCAACCTTTTGGAACTCATGGCCCACCAATGAGTGTTTAAAAACATTCCGAGGACCACCTTTCCACATATGATAGTATGAACAACACAGAATAACAGAAAATTCTAAAAGTACAATGATATACTCTGCTGTTAATCTGTTATGCCACCGTAGCAGACTAGATCAAGTCAGCTATATAGATGAAAACTGTCCTTGTATCAAAAAGGCTTTGCAGGTTTTCTCAGTAACCATTCCTGTAACAATAACAGGCTAACATACCTGTAACAACAGGCCAGACACACAAGAGGGGATTCTCTCTATTCGCTGCAACACGATCTCTATACCACGAATGTTATTTCTTGTGCCATTTATACGCCAAAAATTTTTTTTGTGTGCATATGCTACGCACTGAAAACCCTTGGTTAGGATTAGGGGTGGGGAGTGCGTGCGTATTACACGCCATACAGTAGGGGTGTAAATCGGACAGTTCATCACGATACGATACGATATCGATTCTCTCAGCCAGCGATACGATATTTGCCGATACTTCAAAAAATTCTACGATACGATTCGATTCGATTCGATTCAGGGCTATATCGATCGATTTATCGATATTTAGATATTATGTTCACACAACCAGTTACGTTTTTATGAACTCACAAATGCAACCAAAATATATAACATGAATGTTTAATTAAACTCTTTGAAAATTGCACACCCTCTCCCAACTGGGACATTTACAACAGAAGAGGTCATTTGCAAGTACTCCGTTCTTGTTCATTTTCATAAATCATGTTTTTTATTATTATTATTGTGCATTCCAAGTAATATCAATCAAACTGCAGCTGGGTTGTTTTGATTAATAATAATAATAACTTAAAAAATACAGGTAAATTACAAAATCAAAGTTAATTGAAAGTATGCTTTAATATGTTAAAAGTTTTTTTTTTTTTTTTTTTTGCAGAGCAGATTCACATTTCTCTGAGTCAAACAAAATCAAGTAATTGCTATGATAAATAATACAACACTCGGTTAATCTTCGTAACGTTAATCTCCTCAGCTGACATAGACGCCTGACAAACTTTGTTGTTGTGATAATGTACACGCAGTACAGAGAGCTTTTCTCTCACCACTAAACGAACTGCTTTAGTAAGGTTCTGTGAAAATGTTTCCGGTTTTATTTTCCTTTTACGCCCTGAAGAAGATATCACGAGTTCATTGAAATTATCCACCCTCGATCACTTAGTCAGCTTTGACGAAACTCCTCTTAGCCAGCGCGTCTTTTCAAAGTGACATCTGACCTGAATACTGCGCGCTGAGTCGCTAAAACGGACTCGCGTTCACCAACAAGGGTGCGAGTGCTTATCTCTGCTCTGTAAAACATGAACTCGCGATGCCTTAACAGCGGACAACCGGCTTTTGTGAAAAAACTTAGGGTTTAGTCAATCTTGTCAGGCGTCTATTTCAGATGAGGAGATTAACTTTATAAAGACACACCGGCAGGCGGTTGGTGAGTAAACAAAAATGTGCGCTTTGGCGGAAGGATGTTACGTGAGAATGTGGAGTGTCAAAATAAAGGTGTAACGTTATATCGATATTTTAAGAGTGGAATCGATGCATCGTATCGTTAGACGTTATATCGATGCATCGATCCATATCGATGTATCGTTACACCCCTACCATACAGTGCATATCATATGCACGCGAAAACTGCGTATCATATGCACGCAAAAACTATTTTTGGCGTATAAATGGCACGAGAAATAACATTCGTGGTATAGATACGAAATGTAAAAAAAAAAGTTAATTCACCCCAATTTACATAGCCTACTGTAAATGTAATTGATCAAATACAGTTAGCGATATGAACATGACTGTTTAAAACAATAGTATGTTGGCTTCCCAGCACAGCCCAGTTTTGTTCAAATGTCTCTGCAGCTTTGATGGTTTTAGCACCTCATTTGACAACATTTCTCCACATTCAACACCTGAATCCACATGCGCCTTCGGCTTAAGGGGGTCGCACACCGGACGAGAAGCGCAGCGGCACATCTTTAAAATTCAAACACATTATTTTCTATGAGTGTCACACCGGCGGCGTCTGTCCGCAGCGCCAGCTATGGCTCAAGACGCTGTTCAAAATCCTTTTGTGCCACAGAGCGCCATTTACATAGTTTTAGATAAAATTTACTACATTATATTTGTCTCAAATCGTCGTTAATTTAGCCTATATACTGACTTCACCCTGTGCTGCAAGATACATGTAGTTTTATATTCATTTACCAGCTTATCAGCTGCGTGGATGAAAATGATCGGATTTTCAGGTGAGATTCTCAATTAATTCAGTTAATGTACGTCCTGAGGTAAAGTGTTCAGACTGCAGACTCAGCAACGATTGTATTTAATTGTAAATGTAAATTTAATTGCAATCATAACATAGCACAGACATTATCTTAATTTCGTAATGTCCTTAAACATAACAATATTGCTGGCCATAAACTGAGAAAGTGCGCGTCCAGTGTTCGATACCTCGAGTTGTAGACGCAGCGCTGCGCTTCTCGTCCGTGTGTGACCCCCTCAGTACCTGCCCTTATAAAACCAAATTTAATGTATTCAGCGTCGTATTTTCTCACCACACACTTCGAAGCTTTTCCTTGCACAGGTCTGTCTCCCACATGTGCTTTTCTTTTCAGAAAACGATCCGTACAGTAACGTAATGTTACTGCATCTGATCGAACAAACGTTCAATCTGACGTGATTGGTGTTGCGATATTTAAACCTAAATTAGCTTTTAGATAATGCATCTTGACTTGAGTGTTTTTGATCATATAAATTCATAAGAACAAGATAATTAGAAAATAACAAGATTTGTAAATAAAAAAAATAAAAAAATAAAAAAAAATAATTTGGGGGTACTCTACCACTGCCTACACGGCCCACCAGATGGCACTCCGAGGCCCACCAGAGGGCCGCGGCCCACCGGTTGAGAATCACTGACCTAGAATACTGTCTAACACTTGATGGCTGCTCTGTCAAGTCTTCATCGTCGGTTAGGAATCTGGGTGTGCTCTTTGATACCAATCTTTCATTTGAAAGTCACGTTTCTAGTATCTGTAAAACCGCATTCTTCCATCTTAAAAATATATCTAAATTACGTCATATGCTCTCATTGACAAATGCGGAACAGTTCATGCGTTCATGACCTCAAGGCTAGATTATTGTAATGCTCTTATGGGTGGTTGCCCTGCATGCTTAACCCTCTGGGGTCGGCAAACGCGCCGGCGCGTTTTGCTAAATTTTTTTCACATAGCAGCAAAATAGACTTAAAATACTCCATCACTTTTGGTCATACAGACTTAAGAAATATGAAAAAATAAACTGTTAATTGTCTACTTTTTTATGTGTCCACTTACAATCGAAATAAAACATTGTGCTTTTGTAAAATAAAGAAAATAAACAGGGTGTGCGTTCTGCCTCTCTGTCTCCGCAAACTTTTTTTATGGTGCATGTCTCTAAACTTAAACAAAACTCAGCGAATACTAGTCACCCAGGCATGAGCTATACATCTTTATAATCATTTAAGTGTGTACTTTTAAATTATCTAATTCAAAACGAAAAAAAATATTATCTGTTTATGTAATCTATATGAAAAGAGAGATGTCAGTCGTTCTCATTTCAGCTCATTATAGCTCATTATCTGTTAATGTGAACACGCCCACAGAGAGCGCGTGCTATTCAACACAAATGATCTGAGGCAATGCATGCAAACGTGTCAACGCCCACATCAACTCGATAAAACACACCAAGTTTAATCAGATTAAAGTACTTTATGTCGTCTTTATTTTTAATTTTTTTTTTTTATTATCCTTTATTTTTCCAGGAAGGTCCCATTGAGATTAAAAGAAATCTCTTCCTCCAGGGAGTCCTGGCCAAGATGGCCATACTACAAGTCACACACAAACATATAACACATATAAGACATTCTAGAGAGTCAAAGCACAATATTCATCATAAATCAATAAATTAAGTAAAACAGCAACATGATTCATTCATTGTATACTGCAGTAATTTTTTTTTTATATATTCAAAGGAGGAATTGTTTCTAGTGGAACAATAGCTTGAAATTCATTCCACAGCCATGGAGCATAGTAAGAGAAAGATGATTTTCCATGCTCTGAATGTACCCTAGGTACTACTAATTTAATCCCATTAGATGATCTGGTGCTATAGTTCTTTCTACATAAACATAGAAGACTAGTAATGTAATTTGGAAGCATACCCATCAATGTCTTTACAATAAATACTAACATATGTGATTTCCTTCTTTGATATAAAGAGGACCAACCCAAATAGTTGTACAGCAGACAATGATGAGTACGTGAACAAGAATTTGTTATAAAACGCAGTGCAGCATGATAAACACCATCCAGCCTTTTCAATAAATATGTAGAAGCATGCATATAAACAACATCACCATAGTCTAAAATAGGTAAAAAGGTACTCTGTATTATTCTCTTTCTAGCTGTAAAGGAAAAAAAAAAAAAAATTCCCCGAAAAAGAAAACCCAATCTTGGTTTGAGCCTTTTCACCAAATAATTAATATGAACATCAAAGGCTAACTTCTCATCAAGCCATATTCCGAAATATTTATAAGTTGGTACTCTTTCTATATGCAAGTCCTCAATAGTCAGAATAGGCGGGACAGTGGACATAGAACGGCTGCGTGTAAAAATAATTGTCACGTTTTGGGTTTGTTCTTGTCATGTTTCTGTGTCATGTCTTGTTTCCATGTCTGTCATGTGATTCCCTGTTTTGTCATGTGATCCTGCCATGTCTTGTCATTGGTTAATTGTCTGATCATTGTTCACAGGTGTCCCTTGTTTTGTCATTAGTCTGTGTATTTAAGCCCTCATGTTTGCCATGTGTCTTTGTCAAGTATTGTTTCCTGTAGTCTGCTGTTATGCAAGTTCATGCTTTGGTTTTTGTTTTCATGCCACGTCATGTTTTGTTTCATGTTTTGTTTTAGTTAATAAACTGCACTTGGGTTCTCATCTATCACTTGCTTCAAGTGGATCCTTATTACAGAATACTTGACCTACAACAATGAACCCAGCGGTTGCCCTCCTGAACCTACGCCAGGGAAATTTTCCCATTGAAACGTATGTGGCTGAATTTTGTGAACTCTCTCACCAGTTGGATTTTAATGACGTGGCCCTCAAGGACATATTTAGAGTGAATTTGAATGAGCCCATTCGCTCCCAGCTTCCTGGGGGAAAAATCCACTGGTCCTTGGCCCAATATATTGACTATGCCCTATTATTGAGTGGTTCCTCATTTACTGTGGGTTTTGAGGAGAAGCCCCACAAACCCACAGTATCTGCCAAGCCTGAGCCACTTCACGTCGTGCCTGCCAAGCCTGAGCCACTTCACGTCATGTCTGCCAAGCCTACCAAGCCTGAGCCACTTCACGTCATGCCTGCCAAGCCTGAGCCACTTCACGTCATGCCTGCCAAGCCTGAGCCACTTCACGTCATGCCTGCCAAGCCTGAGCCACTTCATGTCATGTCTGCCAAGCCTGAATCTCTTCAGGTCATGTCTGCCAAGCCTGAATCTCTTCAGGTCATGTCTGCCAAGCCTGAATCTCTTCACGTCATGTCTGCCAAGCCTGAATCTCTTCACGTCATGTCTGCCATGTCTGGGTCTCTTCACGTCACGCCTGCCAAGTCCGAGCTTGTGTCTCCTGACAAGATGGCCGCCGCCGAGCCTGTGTCTCCTGACAAGATGGCCGCCGCCGAGCCTGTGTCTCCTGACAAGATGGCCACCGCCGAGCCTGTGTCTCCTGACAAGATGGCCGCCGCCGAGCCTGTGTCTCCTGACAAGATGGCCGCCGCCGAGCCTGTGTCTCCTGATAAGATGGCCGCCGCCACGCCTGAACCTGAGCCCTCAGTTAGGGCTACACTAACAATTATGGCCACAGCCATATGGTGTGTGTGGTCTGTGCACACATTTGAAGTTCACGTCACGTCTGCCGATCCAGAGACTGAGCTTCACGTCACGTCTGCCGATCCAGAGACTGAGCTTCACGTCACGTCTGCCGATCCAGAGACTGAGCTTCACGTCACGTCTGCCGATCCAGAGCCTGAGCTTCACGTCACGTCTGCCGATCCAGAGCCTGAGCTTCACGTCACGTCTGCCGATCCAGAGACTGAGCTTCACGTCACATCTGCCGATCCAGAGACTGAGCTTCACGTCACGTCTGCCGATCCAGAGACTGAGCTTCACGTCACGTCTGCCGATCCAGAGACTGAGCTTCACGTCACGTCTGCCGAGCCAGAGCCTGTTCACGCCACGTCTGCCGAGCCAGAGCCTGTTCACGTCACGACTGTTGAGACTTTTCACGTCATTTCTGTTCTGGAGTCGTTGTCTGTTCCAGCCCATAACCCCATAGCTGTCCCCAAGAAAATTTTTGGGGGGGGCAGTAGGGTCCTTGATAGGACCATGGAGGCCGTGCCGCCATGGTCACCTGAACTGTCTGGTCCACCCTGGCCACCTGAACTGCCGGATCCGCCCTGGCTTCCTGCACTGCCGGATCCGCCCTGGCTTCCTGCACTGCCGGATCCGCCCGCGCCTTGCCACGGCCCAGGTCCGCCCGCGCCTTGCCACGGCCCAGGTCCGCCCGCGCCTTGCCACGGCCCAGGTCCGCCCACGCCATGCCACGACCCAGGCCCGTCCACGCCATGCCACGTCCCATGTCCTGTCCCCCTGCACGGGCCTGGCCCACCATCCCTCCCCCATGACCTCCTCCACTCCACCACCCTCCTGGTCTTATCTTGTGTTTTGGTTTTGTTGGGCGTCGGGAGACGCCCTTAGAGGGGGGGATTCTGTCACGTTTTGGGTTTGTTCTTGTCATGTTTCTGTGTCATGTCTTGTTTCCATGTCTGTCATGTGATTCCCTGTTTTGTCATGTGATCCTGCCATGTCTTGTCATTGGTTAATTGTCTGATCATTGTTCACAGGTGTCCCTTGTTTTGTCATTAGTCTGTGTATTTAAGCCCTCATGTTTGCCATGTGTCTTTGTCAAGTATTGTTTCCTGTAGTCTGCTGTTATGCAAGTTCATGCTTTGGTTTTTGTTTTCATGCCACGTCATGTTTTGTTTCATGTTTTGTTTTAGTTAATAAACTGCACTTGGGTTCTCATCTATCACTTGCTTCCAGTGGATCCTTATTACAATAATATACTTCGTTTTATTTACATTTAAAACTAATTTCAGTTTTAGCAAAGTAAGCTGAAAAGTATAAAAAGAATCCTTAAGAATTTCAATAGCCTGAGACACAGAGGATGCAGTAGAATAAATAATTGTATCGTCAGCATAAAAATGTAGCTTTGCCGATTGTATTCCCTGCCCCAATTCATTAATAAAAATAGAAAAAAGAAGTGGTGCCAATAAAGAACCTTGCGGGACACCCTTCTTGACTATTACCATGGATGAGGTGTAATTATCTACAGCAACACACTGAGTTCTATCCGATAAATAGTTTTTAAACCAACTCACGGCCGAATTACCGAGGCCTATACTTTTAAGCCTCTGTAACAGTAAGGCATGATCCACTAAGTCAAACGCTTTTGTCAAATCAACAAATAAGGCCGCACAGTGCTGTCTCTTATCGAGAGCAGTGATTAAATCATTAGTAACTAATGTAGTAGCTGTTATCGTACTATGGCCCGCTCTAAATCCTGACTGAAATGCGTTTAAAATATTATGACTAAGTAGATATTCTTTCATTTGATCATTTATAATAGATTCAAAAACTTTTGCTAAAACCGGTAATTTAGAAATAGGACGATAATTATTCAAATCGGAAGGATCGCCTCCTTTTAGTAATGGCATAACCATAGCCGATTTCCAAGATGGTGGAATTACATTAGTGGATAGACTCAGATTAAAAATCGATGCAATAGGTTCGGCAATAATATCTGCAGACACTTTTAAAAAAATTGGTTCAATTTTGTCAGACCCGCCTGATTTCTTACAGTCTAAATTTAAGAGTAGTTTATGAACTTGGGACGGCAATACAGGGGCAAAGGAAAATAAATCTGATTCACTATTAGTCAACTCATCAGTTCCCTGTTCATCAATGACCAACAAATTGTCTGTTATCGAACTAGCTGAAATAAAATGACTATTAAACGTATTAACAATATCAACCTTGTCTGTAATTAATCTTTGGTTCAGTTTTAAAGCTTTTGGAAGATTAGTAGATGTATTTGATCCTATAAGAGATTTCGTTAATTTCCAAAATTTAGAAGGATCATTCATGTTATCATTAATCAGATTTAAATAATACTGACTCTTCTAACTTTTTATTAATTTTGTACACTTATTTCGTAATAATCTATATTGAGACCAGTCCTCCTCACCATTTGTTTTCTTTGCTTTAGACCAAGCCACATTTCTTTGCTTAATAAGATTAGAGACGGAAATCACTATTATATACATCATGCAAAAAAGCTTGTACATTAAAGTTTTTAAATTGACGTTTAAATATAAATCTGGGTGAACTCTTAGGCATTTTAAAATTTCTCACACAGGATATTGCACAATGATCGTGAATATCATTACAAAAAATTCCTATTGCAGAGAAAACATGGGGTATATTAGTTAAAATAACATCAATCAATGATGATTTGCTCATATCCTTTCCATTTAGGCGAGTTGGTGAATTTATCAATTGCTCCAAGCACAAGGAATTACAAACATCCTTAAAATAATCTGATGACGGAGACAACCAGTCCCAGTTTAAATCCCCCATTATAACTAAATCACAGTTAGTCCAATTGTGAAGCATATCCATAAGCAATGAAATTGCCTCACTTGAAGCTGAAGGTGGGCGGTAACAACCGACCACCATCATATCAGACCCATTAGGTAAAAATACTTTAATAGCTAAAAGTTCAAAACACTTTGAGAAACTAACTGACTAACTACAAATACAATTCACATTTACTTTAGTATAAACTGCAACCCCTGCTCCTTTTTTAATACGATCGGCTCTAAAAACATTATATCCATTAATGAGTATCATATCATCTGTAATTGATTTTTTCAGCCAAGTCTCCGTGAGAATTATGATATCAGCATCAGTCGAATCTACCCAGATTCGCACTGTATCCATCTTTATTTACCAAACTTCTCACATTAAGATGAAAAAATCGTATGCCATTACTTAATTTAAGTTCCTCTGGTGTTTGAAGCTGGGCCAACTCTGGGCCTGGGTTGGGGTGAATACCTGAAAGCAACAGCAGAAGCACAAACCACTTTCTCCTCGCCACGCCGCAACTCGGATTGCTGTCGTCGCAAATAGATGTAGCATGATGAGTCAGTTTTCCATTTCCTCTCACCAAGAGGCAACACAACCTCTGCAGTGAATCTCGTGACCAAACAGACCACCAAGAGGAGATTTCAAAACCCCTCAACGACGACACAGCCCAAAGTCCGGTCCGTTCCACAGCGGTCCCAGCACACGAAGCCCACAGACATAGTCCAGGTGCGTGTCTCTCCCAACCGACAACAAACGACACAACATCCACACCAACCGCGAACGGCTCCCCAATCCGCCCGGCAGCGGCATCAGCACACGTAGCCCACAGACACGGCACAGATGAGTGTCCCTCCTGCTCGACAGCAGACGATACGCCGCTCACACCAACCATAGGCAACTTCCACACCATGGAACAAAGTAGGCATATCGGCATATATACCCAAATTTTTTACAGCATGGGATGGTCTGGAGTTAATAAGTAAAAGCCAATAAAAAAAGTATAAAAGAAATGACATAAACACACCAATCTTTAGTCTTGCGAGGCTGTGAGGAATAATCCTGGGAAATTTACCTCAGAAGTGCTGGTTTAGTTTTATTTCGAGGAGCAACGGATCCAACTGAGGATTGTGAATAGTAAGTTTTCTATTCTTAAGTGCTTTGTTCGGTAACACTTTACTTGAAGGGGTGTGCATAAGACTGACTGGCACACGTCATGAATATGAAGGAGGTTTTATGCATGTTTATGACAACTGTCATTAAGTGTCATTTCGCTCAATTATGACTTTTTTTTATGCAAATATGACATTGTTTGAGATGTCTTTGTCATGACAACTTGACATAAACCAATACATCATAACCTGTCAGTGTCTTTGTCATGACATCTTGACATTACCAAGACAACATACTCTTATTATTAATAGGACTTTAGTCCTTAAAGGAATATACAATACATCCTTATGCATCGCTTTCTGCCAGGACTTTTACGTGCTTTTCCCAAACCCCTAAAGTGACGTCGACGTCTAGGGTTAGCAGTAGCATGAGCCACCAGGCAAGTGTTATTTAAATAAACTCCTGATGTACTTAAAAAACGAGTACAGAACCTATTTGTACTACTGTATAAGTTTGGTACCATTCTGGGCATTATTAGTGGGGTAATTTACGAGATACATCCTTGAATCTGTTAGCGCCTGCACTAAGCCATCCGGCTGATTTCTCTAAATAAGCTCTAACTTTAATAATGTTCAACCAAGGGAAAAAAAAAGCTTCTGGGGGGTGTTTGGCTCGAGGTCATGGTGCAAAGGACCCGTTGATTTTACTCCGAACCATCCATTTAAAAAATGCTGTTAAAACAGCAATTAAGAGCTTCCATAGCTCGCGATCACCGCTGCACTCGCTGTAGAAACACCAGCACTGGGAGAGTCTTCCAAAAGAACACCGACACACTCGCTCATTGTACTCACAACACTCTTCAGAGACATCAGACAGATCCGATCGGCTCTGAAACGAAAGACAACTGGTGCGTGCATCCACTTCCGTATTTATACCTGCGTTGCGGGGCGGAGCGTGTGATGCAATTCACACATTGGCTCATTTTAACAATACTCGAAAATGACAGGCTCCCTAAGCGTGATCCCAATCAGTCAACTATGTCGAACGTGAGCAACTGAAAGGGAACTTAAATATACACTGATAACGAACTAAATGACGAACAGGTGTTTTTTTTTCTTTTTTTTCTACACACACTGAGATCATTATCTTAACACAAGACACCTGATTAACTTAATGGTTATGGAGACAAATGAATTGAAGAACTGAGGCACACAGAAACACTAAAACTGAATAGAAACAGAACATACTGTACATGTTACACTTGTTTCATCTTACCAAGCTGGTTATAAACAGAATAGTGTTAGTATTCTGGCACTGAATCCCTTTTATTATTATTATTTCTATTATCAATAGATATAACTACACCAAATATCGCCATTTGTAATAATTCGATATAAAGTATGGTTTCATCTTTGCAAGCTGGTTATAAACAGAATAGTGTTAGTATTCTGGCATTGAATCCCTTTTATTATTATTATTTCTATTATCAATAGATATAACTACACCAAATATCGCCATTTGTAATAATTCGATATAAAGTATGGTTTCATCTTTGCAAGCTGGTTATAAACAGAATAGTGTTAGTATTCTGGCATTGAATCCCTTTTATTATTATTATTTCTATTATCAATAGATATAACTACACCAAATATCGCCATTTGTAATAATTCGATATAAAGTATGTTGACAGCTATTGTTTGAACCTCTCAAAACTGATTCCTAAATCGTTATTTATAAAATAAGCCAGGTTCAGTCTGACAATGTAATGCTTTGCATGCAGAATAACAAAATGTAAAAAATGTACACCAGTTTAAAAAAGACTATTATTTTATTCTTATTATTTTTAAACAATACAATTATAAAGAATTACTGACACTAATAGTCAGTCATTTCTAAAAGATTTCATGGAATCTTATATAAAGTTATTAATCTGAGCTCATATGATATGGATGGCCCCTTTATTCAGTCAATTAAGAAAGATACTCTCTGTTTGTTCTCTGGTCAAAGGAAATCTGTATAGAATTCAGAAAGGTGAAAACTATCACATTTAGCAATCACTCACAACTAGAAGGTGAGTGACTGCATGATTGAACAATTATCTTTAAATTTCTTCAAATTTGGTTTGCTGTGTTACAGTATTACAACAGAAACAAAGCAGACTATTTGGAGGCTTTTATAAGATGCCGAATTTTTTTGCGGATATCAGGAAAGTTTAGACCATAAACAATAGGGTTTACAAAGGGTGGTATAACAATAAATTCAAGTGAAATGATCACACTCAGCGCTATAGGAAGTTCTCCATTCACAAATCGACTCAAGGTGAGCTCACAAAAAATAGCAACTGAGAAATTTAAAAGAATCACCATGTGTGGAATACAAGTTTTATATGCTTTGCTCCTGAAATCTCGTGTGCTTCTTTGACAAATTATAATAATTCTGACATAAGTATACAAAATTAAACCCAAAGGGATCAAAACTGTTGTGATCATTACAATCAGGCCATAAATATTAATAATAGTATTGTTCACACATGAGAGTTTGACAATTTCATAGTTGTGGCAATACACCTTTAGCAATTTGTTACCACAGATTGTCAACCTTGCAGTCAAAAGAGCGCCAATACCAACAAAAGTAATTGGATAAACCAATGCTATAACTATTAGAACAGTTAGAAGCCGTGTGGTAATTATGTTGTTGTAATGCAAAGGTTTACTGATTGCAACAAACCTATCAAATGCCATTAACATCAATATTGTAAGTTCAAGAGCTGCATATGAGTAAAGGACAAAACTCTGTATGATACATGCTTCAAAGGAGATTATATGTGCATCATAGAGCAGGTCTGTCAATAACCTTGGAAAAAAGCCAGCTGTACCATATACAGAGTTGATGGACAAGCATGATATCAAAATGTACATGGGCTTGTGCAATGTCTTCTCCAGAATTATTAAAAGAATAATAAGAACATTAAAGTATATGACAGCACAGTAAAAAATAAACCCCAAAGTGAAGAAAGCATATCTTATGCACCCAAGATTTTCAAACAACATTAAGTAAAAATATGTTCCATTTTCCATTTTCCTTACACAAGGAAAACTTTCATTGACCTGAGGAAGAGAGAAAACAAAGTTCATATGTTTTTACACCATAAATAAATAAATAAACATTCAGCTCAGAATGTTTAGCCACAGTGTCTTATACAAGTATGGTGACCCTAACTGTAAAGTGTGATCAGTAATATAATAATCATTCAATGAAATTAATGGTTAGCACAGTAATAATTCAACACAGTCTAAGAAAAACTGTTGTTGTTGTTTTTAACTTTACAAACATTATTATAAATACCTTATGTTATATACTCTGAAATGACCATCATTGCATCTTCATTAAAATTGCAGGTAATGAACTCTATTTGTGTTCTGATTTAGTTGGACTGTAGAGTCACCAGTGCATGCTAGTGTTTTTATAGTATCTAACACGTCTCAGGTGGCCTGTTGTGGCCTCTCAAGTCCTCTCAAGTCTGATTTCACAGGAAACATAAATTAATAGCATATATGTAAATCATAAATAAATAGAGCATATACATTTAGCATAATTCTGCGTCTAGTGCTTTCCAAACTTTCCACTGCAAATAATAATTATTTACTCTTTTCTCATCAGGCTTTCTTCTTCTTTTTTTTTTTTTATCAATATCACAAAACATTCTTGGGCCCCAAATTATTTTGGTATGAATATCAGAACATGCTTCTGGTAAAAAAAAAAAAAAAAAACGTTGGTTACGCATGTAACCGTGGTTCTGTGGCATATAATAATGATAACACAAAGATCATGGAGCAACTGGTCCGGGAGCTGCTGTTTGCTGACAATGCCGCCCTCCTTGCTCACACAGAGGCAGCTATGCAGCGAATCACGCCCTGTTTCGCAAAAACTGCTCAGATCTTCGGCCTTGAAGTCAGCCTGAAGAAGACTGAAGTTCTGCATCAGCCTGCACCACAAGAAGAGTACCATCCACGAAGCATCTCCATCGAACAAACAGAAATGAAAGCTTTAGCGTTAAGTTCTGCCAGGAAGACTCAATCAGCGCGTCATGTATTACCTCACCTCTAACCAATCATGTGCTAACACTCGCAGTATAAAAGATTGGTACTTACATTTGTCTGAGTTCGCAGATGCTGACGCTGCCAATTACCTCCATCCTCCCCAACCACCACCAAGATGGTACCTTCCCCTTCATCCTCCCCACCACCACCAGGATGGTTCCTTCCTTTACCTCCAGGGGGTCGGCTGCGCCCCTGCCTTCGTCTTCAGGCAGGATATGCAGCTTCCGCTACCCTCGCATTGCGCGCTAAGGACCACTGTTATACTGACCACTCTCCTGTATGGTTGTGCCACCGCACAATCCTCAACATTCGTTGGAGTGACTTCATCGCCAACACTGAAGTCCTCGAGTCAGCGGAGGTTACTAGCATCGAGGCCATGGTCCTCAAGGTACAACTTTGCTGGGCAGGGCACGTCTCCAGGATGGAGAACCACCGCCTACCTAAGATCGTGCTGTACGGGGAACTGTCCTCTGGCTACCGCAACATCAGGGCACCGCGAAAGCGATACAAAGACTCCCTGAAGAAGTCCCTCACCGCTTGCTGCATCGATCACCGTCAGTGATCGATCACCTCCTGGCGGCGCACAGTCCATCAGGCTACCTTCCTCTTTGAAGATGCCCACAGGGCCAGTACGGAGGACAAAAGGAGAAGAAGAAGGAACCATATCCCCTCAGCACCTTTACCTGCAGCCGTTGTGGCAGGACCTGCCTGTCCCGCATAGGCCTCGTCAGCCATCAGCGTGCCTGTAGATGACGTGGATGTCCTTCTTAAATCTTCGTTCGCGAAGCCAAGCCATGATGATGGCATAACTGAGTGGAATATCTTCCTGTCCTCTTCCTATCCAAGAACCTAATATAAAAGCTGTCACCCTGACCTTAATGATGTGTCTGTCTATAAATACTTCCTTTACATGTCATCTCTTCCTCCGAGTCTTCTCGTTGACCCGAATGACCAGAGACTCTGGCGGTCTTAACCCTCTGGGGTCTGAGGTGTTTTTGGGGTCCTTGAGATGTTCTGACATGCCCTGACATTTGTGCTTTTTTCAGTTGCTTATAAACATATTAATGGCAAAGGTGTAATTACACTCCATTTAGCACAAACAGGGCTACCATAATATGTGAGCAACATGCATGTACATGTTTGTATTTTTGAGAGAATAATGTTTATGCATGGTTATTGAAAAAACTAAAAACTAAAGTTTCTGAAATAAGGCCACAAAACACATACTAAATATGTGACAATAAGACTTTTGACTAATGGATGTCATTGCCTAGAGTTTTTTCTTCAAAATGATGTGAAAATCATCCTGCCCTTATCATTCACATAACACAATACATTGATTTAAATCTTGTAAAACACTTTTTGTTTGTAAAGGCAATATGCGCAAGGGGCGTCAACCATTCAACAGCATCATGCATATGTAGTGGTTCACACCTGAGGAGACAATGGGGCCCGCATACTTAATGAGCCATTCATTCAGGTGTGTCACCTATAGCCACAAGAAAGAATGCAAGAGAAATATATATATATATATATATTCTACCAAATTGTGCTTGCAAATTGTATAATATCCAAGGAAAACATGTCTAGTAATTGTGCAGTTAATTAATTCTCATACTGTATTTTCAGTTTTGGAATATGTATCCTCTCCCCAAATTTGTCAATAATAAAACACAATAAAAATTATTTAAAGAAAAGGCTTATATTTACCTTTTAAAATTTGTTTACATCTACCTTGTAAATATATATTTTTTATTAAAAAGGTTACAATTACAACAACAATTGAAGGGTAATCTTTCTTTGTAAAAACTAAAGTATACATTTTATCATACATATTTCAAAGTTAAGGATTCATTACTTCGAATATAGCCTACATTGACAAAACATACTATATTTAACATATTAGCAAAAATTGGCAAACAAAAGCTTATTTGAGGTGGCAGATATTTTACAGTAAAAATGTGTAATCTATCCAAAACTAATCAACGAAATGTTGTCTTTCATTTGTCTGTAACATAGGTCTTTCGTTTTTATTATAAGGAATATAAATGTTAATTTGCAGTTTAATACGTTGCTTATACAAATACATTTTATTTCAACATATTTCAGTCGATTTTTACTGAGTATAGCAAAATAGTTTGCTAAAAGCAGATCATTCATTCACACACAGAAGCGCAATTCAAATTTAAACTGTCTTTTTGCGAGTTGTGGTAAACAGCGCATTTCTGCCGTTCATTCATTCACACAGAAACGCGATTTACTTGAGAATGAAAAAAAACTTACTACAGTATTCCATCCGTTGCTCCTCGAAATACCAGCACTTCTGAGGTAAGTTTTCCATTATTATTATTCCTCACAGCGCTGCGAGACGGTGTAGACAAGTACACTGATCTGAATGTTTTCTCGAGCTGATATGTGGGCGTTCACAGTTTGTATGGGATCGTCTCAGTCATTTGCGTTTGAATAGCGCGCGCTCTCCGTGGGCGGGGCCGATTAAAACGTAATGAGCTGAGATGAGCTCGACTGGAATCGCTCTCTTTTAATACAGATTTCACAAGATGAGAATATTAGTTTTTTATATAAATTACTTCATTTAAAAGAAGAGAATTCAAGCTTCATGCCTGTGTGTCTGTATGCCTGTTTGACTGAGTATTCGCTGAGTTATTGTTCATTTTCGGACGCGTTTCAGAATGGACTTCACTGGCAGAGAGGAGGCAGAACTCGCTTCGTGTTTATTTTTCTTTATTTGGCAAAAAGCACAACACTTTGTTTTTATTGTGAGTATACACAAAAATAATACACATTTAACAGAATCGATTGATGTATGAAACTCCTATGGAAAATCAAAGTCAACAGAGTATTTATGAGTTTCTTTTACACTGATAAAAAAAAAGCGAGCTGGTATCGCCTGCGATACCGCCGACCTCAGGGGGTTAAGACAGTCATAGAACCAAGGTTACATACGTAACCAACAAATTTCCTTGGCTATAGAACGCCCGAGGGCATAACTGAGTGGAAGACGAATATCAAATTTATGTGGCCGCGTTATAAGCTTACAGAAGTCTCATAGACGGTTGCTCTATTGAGAAGCATAATTTGGTGGCTGTTTTTTTTAAAGGCGCTAACCGCTTAAATTCTCCTTGTAGAATCCACAATGGGACCTTAATATTGTTCTTAATCTTTGCGTCTTTCTATTTGAACCTTTGTCATCAGCAGATATTAAATGACTTTCTTTGAAAACTGCTTTTTGATGGCCATTTCTTCTACAAAACGCGTTAGTGAATTACATCCGCTCTCTGGGGCCCTGCAATGTTTAAAGTGGGGTCCAGAAGATTCCAAAGTGACGTTGTGGCCAAACCCGGCTTTTTTTCCCCAAGGTGTTGTCGATGATATTATCGGTGGATCACTCAGTAGACCTCGATATGTGTCAGCAGCTTTGTCCTGTGAGATCTCTGCGTCTGGATAGGACACTTCCTGGAGAACTACTTACCAGTTATTTGTTTGTTTTGCAGACTGTAATAAGGGTAACAGACTTGCTCATTGGATCACAGAGTTTATCACAAGCTCTTATGTCTCTGCCCATAGAATCCTGCCTAATCCAGTGAAATACCACTCTACGCGCTCAGTAGCAACATCATGGGTGGCATTACTGGAGTTCAACTCGCAGACATTTTCGCAGCGGCAACCTGGAGCTCACAGTCCAGCGTTTTCACGCCTCTGTAGACTTAATGTGGTTTCTGCCCCAAACAATTGCTCAACAGCAGTACTGGGTGAAAAAGTGTGCCTATAAAAGGAAATCATCAACTGAGACTGACATTTTTGAATACAAATTTTACAATCTCATTTGTTTCTATGTTGGAAGAAATTTTTAAGTTGCGATTTTCGAAATTGTAGACGAGAAAGGAGCAGACTGTCGTGATCAAGATGGGAAATAAAGGATTCTGAAAGGAAAAACAAAACATCAAAAACGAAGACCAAGCGGAAGTGTAAGCTTTAAATGTGGAAGGAGCTACGCCTTTAGAGATGTCTGGCTGATTAAAGCAAATCGTCTAATTTAACATTATTACTGCTAGGGAAGGGCAGGGTATTGGATCCGTGTTGGCTGAAGGGCAAAGCCCTCTGAAAGCCTGAAAACGAAAGCAAGAAAGCACATCAGCAATGACGTTGCGGTGGCCGGGGATATGAGCAGCCTTAATTATGAAGTTAAAAACGACTGATTGCCAGATTAAACGTCTCAAAAAAGGCTTTATCGTCTGACAAGACGATCTACCTTTGTTCATGATGGCAACAGTGGCTTTGTTGTCACAAAACATCATGATACGTTTCCTCGACCACGCTGAACCCCAAATAACACTAGCTACAGCTAGAGGATAAATCTCGTAGAGTGCGGATGAAACGGAGCCGGAAGCTGTCTTGGGAAAATTGTTTGGCCATTTCTCAGCAAACCATTGCCCTTGAAAGAATCCCCCGAAGCCAATAGAAGTCAGTGAATAGATGTTAATCTACGGATGATTCGAAAGCATCATTGTAGAAAAAAGAAATACCATTCCAATCATTTAACAAACGGGTCCAAAAACTGATATCAGACAGACATCCTTGGTCTAGCTGGAGCGGATTGCGCTCCACCTGCTTCTCCAAACTTCAATCTCTCCACAGTACAGCACAAGCTTTCGGTAGGCGTTTTGTTTCACCCGCCCCCGTAACGGTGTCTCCCCATCTTAGAGCTAATATCATTCAAGGCTAGGATATAAACTTGGCTACATTACTGCTTCCTTCGCCTGCAGCTGACAGGAAAATGGTTGACTGTGGCAACGTGGCAGTACTCCTCAAAACTTCCGATCCCCGTTTGCAACGCAATCTTTCGTTTGCCGAATTTGTAATAGCTTTTAGCATTTACAGAGATATTTTGTGCCAGGTTTTTCCAGATTGAAGGGAAGAGTTAGACCTCTATTTAGCTATGATGGCGGACTTCAACCAAAGATACGGGGGCACTTTATTTTAGGAATACCACAAATCATTCTCTGCTAAATCTGCTTCCTTCATCACTCTTTTTAACTCAAGATTAGACTGGTCTGTTACTGACACTGAACTGCTCGCCCGTCATTTCGGGGGCCAAAAAATCTTGGCTTGTGCTATCTGTAGCTCTCATGGACACTCGCCATCATTTTGGCCTAAAGCATTCACTAGCCATGATCCACCCACTGTCTGTGCTACTGAAAATTGTTTGCAGGGATCCACACCCGAAATCAGTCTGTCCACGCCGGTACAGATCTGCAACCCCAACGGAAGGCCCCAATTCTGAAAGAATTCTGAATAGAAACTCATCAACTCCTATTAACGTTCCAAACCTTTCATGCAACCTCTTTTCTCACCCTGATCCATCCCTCGTTGACTATTTAATCACCGGTTTGTCCCAAGGGTTTTGGGTGGGCATCCTTTCCCATCTCAACACCTTTTGTATCAAAAAAATTGCAATCAGCTATAACTGAACCTGACGTGCATGGTTCAGCCCTGTTAGAAAAAGAGGTTAATAAAGGATATGTCATCGGCCATTTCACGTCTCCTCCTTTCTCTCCATTTCGGATCAATTCTATCGGCGTCGTAACATGTAAATATTCCGGCAAAAAACGTCTTATATTTGACATGTCTTCTCCACATTCTACCAAAACAGCAAGCGTTAATGAATGTATTCCCTGAACACATTTCTCTCTACATTACGCTTCGGTCGACAACGCTATCCAGTTAATTAAGTTAGCTGGTCAAGGCGCTTGGTTAGCTAAAGCCGACATCACAGACTCTTTTAACCCTCTGAGGTCGGCAAACGCGCCCCCGCGTTTTGCTGGATTTTCTTCACATTGTAGCAAAATAAACTTACATTACTCCGTCATTTATGGTCATACAGAAAAAAGAAATATAAAAAAAGAATATGTGATATTTCTACTTTTGTATGTGTCCACTTACAATCAAATCAAAACATTGTGCTTTTGTAAAATAAAGAAAATAAACAGGGTGTGCTTTCTGCCTCTCCGTCGCGGTGAACTTTTTTTTCTTGAGCACGTCTATAAACTGAAACATAACTCAGCGAATACTTGTCACACATTTATGAGCCATATACTTTTATAAACATTTAAGTGTGTACTTTTAAATGATCGGATTCAAACTGAAAACAAATATTCTCTGTTTAAGTAATTTGTATAAAACCAACAAGATGTCCAGCTTCTCAAACGCTTCCTAATTATTTTTAATTCGACCACGCCCACTCGCGCAAAAGAGATTCACATGCAAATCTCCACATGGAACGCGATCGCGCTCATTACCTCAAACACAAAGCACGAAAAAACTTCACAAGTCTCTGTTTTTCGTCGAGTTTGAAAGGCGCACCGTGAGCTTACATTGGATTTATCTCAGAAGAAGAAGAACGCAATTTGAAGACAAGAAAGATGTAAGGTAAGAAATTCTTACATATTAGTTTGTTATTGTTGCATAAATTTCACATTGCAGTTGAACTGTTGCTACATATATGGTGTAATATTTAGACCTGTGTTTACTGTTACTGTGTTTGTGGATATGTATATGGTAACCATAATGTTTTATATTTGAGCGTGATCGCGTTTGAATGTATCATATTTTGGATTGCGATCTCGTTTGGCTTCATGTTTTTACTATTATCTCATTTCATATCATCATAACGAATGGAAACATTTGAAGTAACATGATAATCAATATATTTGTCTTTAGCTTAGTTGTTACTGAAATCTTTTGGAAGATTTATAGGCTGCTATTGTTATTATTATTTTATCTAGCACTGCATAGCCTATGCCTGCATAGCACAACAAACCTGGTGTTCATTATATTATATATTGTAGGAAACATTTGTGTGTGTGTGTGTGTATTCTGTGAATTTTAAAAAGCAATTTTAACCAGAAAAATCTAAAATTTACAAACTTAATATACAAGCTTATTAATATAAAAATAAGCCAGGTTCAGTCTGACAGTGTAATGCTTTGCATGCAGAATAACAAAATGTAAAAATGTTACACCAGTTTAAAAAATACAATTATTTTATTCGTATTATTTAAAAAAAAATACAATTATAAATAATTAGTGAGACTAATAGTCTATCATTTTTTTAAGATTTCATTGAAGCTCATATTCTATATATAAAGTTATTAATCTGAGCTCATATGATATGGATGGCCCCTTTATTCAGTCAATTCTGATTGTGTTTCTAAAACCCTTACACATTTTTTTTTCCCCACAAAAATGTACAGTATTTACTGAGGAGGTAATTTAAAGGAAATCTGTATAGAATTCAGAAAGGTGAAAACTATCACATTTAGCAATCACTCACAACTAGAAGGTGAGTGACTACTTGTTACGTCCCTTTAGATTTGGCTAGGAGTATAACATTTAAATAAAGAGGTGTGTGTAACTCAATATGAAGGACAGGGCAATAAAAGGAAAAAGATCAACTCAAAAACTCTGCTCAAAAGTATTTATTTTTACAGTGCCAAAAGTGAAAGAATGAATAGAAAATAATATTTACACTGTTTGCACAGACAATGAGGAAAACAACAACAACACAAATAACAATACCAAACTAAAACAAACAAAGGTGGGAAGGAGAGCTTGAGAGATGCCAAATAAAATAAATAAATAAATTAAACAAAACAAACTAGCTAGGATTAATTCAGCTAAACTAACTAACAAATTAAACTAACTTACCGCATAACAAAAATTACAGGGTGTGGCACCTAGTGTAAACCTCCCTCTTTCCCAGCCTCACACACACCGTGATGACTGAACAAGGGTGAACAGTATGAAAAACAAAAACACTTCACAACCACAATATGACAATAGGTTAAATCACACGATAAACACACAGAATAAACAACGGTGACAACAAGCCAAACAAAGTCAAAAGCCAAAGTGAGCAAAAAGCTGGGGACGTGGAAGAGATACAGGTATTTGAGAAAGTGGTGTAATGTGATTGGTTGGTTGAACCGGGACGTCATCATCCTTCAGGAAGACTGACAGGCTGTAGATCGATCCAATGAACATCTGAAACACACACACACACCCAACAAAAAAACTACCCACATATACCTCTATTGCAACACTCTTAATACGTACAGCAAATGTAACACTACTTGATTGAACAAGTATTTTTAAATTTCTTTAAACTTGGGTTCCCTTTCAGTCGGGTAACGTTTGACTTAGTCGATCGTATACCGACTGTATGGGATAACGCCTAGTGAGCCCGATCACTCTGATTACTCTTAAAATCAAGCCAACAAGCTTTGGCAGGTGCGTAATCAATGCCCCGCCTTACCCTGTGGGTTTAAACACGGAAGTGGATGCACCTACCAGTTGTCTTTCGCTTTCGGAGCTGATCGGTTCATTCTGATGGTCTCTGATCGAGCAACTATACAACGAGTGTGCCGGTGTTCTTCTGGAAGACTCTCGTGGTGTTTGTGTTTACAGCAGTTGCAGCGGTGGTCACGAGCTACGGAAGCTCTCTTCAGCTGTTTCCACAGCATTTTCTTCTTAGTAAGAGTGTTTTGTTGACGCGGTTGAGGGCGGAAGTAGTGAGTGCTTCACTTTCGAGTGTTGCAGCGGTTGTTCCCCTGTGTGCTCCGGCACTGGTGACGGGTCCCATTTGACGGGTCCCCGAGGCAAACACGGTTGTGATTTGAGTGTCTTTTTCAAGATGCCATTTCATCCGTGCGTTTCTGGGTGCGGTGGGTCTCTGTCGTCCTCTGACGGCCACAAGAGCTGCGTCACGTGCCTGGGCATTCAGCACGCTGAAGCGGCTCTTGTGGATGATTCATGTCCTCATTGCGGGGATATGATCATCTCGGTGCTAAGATCGAGACTCGCTTCCGTTAAACGCGGAAGTGTAGTCCCCATGCCTTTGCCCCGTTCTAGAGCGCCTCCTGGGTTAACCTCCCAGGGGAAACCTGGAATGGCGCAGGGTACGGGTGATCTGAGAGTTACGGTGAGGGGTAATCTGCCCGGCGTGGCCCCGTGGATCCCTCCCGTTTCTCAGTCCCTCTGTGATGGACCGACCGGACATTTCTTTTGGGGCGACTCCGGACGATGGGATGTCCATCGCAGCATCAGAGGGGGAGCTTGATTTGACGGAGGAAGACTCTGTGCCATTGCCCTCCTCTGGGAGGGTGGCGACGCCGATGTTGGATCCTGAGATGACGGCTATGCTCTAGAAGGCTGCCGAGGCGGTCGGGCTCATGTGGAATACTCCACCGCATCCCAAACCGTCTCGGTTGGATGATTGGTTTCTTGGAGCGGGCCGGTCAGGTTCTCAGCCCGCCGCTCCGGTCCGGTACCTTTCTTTCCTGAAGTGCATGAGGAGCTCACTAGGTCGTGGAAGGCACCTTTGTAAGCAGAGCTTACAAGGCCTGTGGGCAGGCCGCATCTTCGCTGCATGCCATGGCGTTGCTTCAGGTCCACCAGGCCCAGGCACTCATGGACATGCACAAGAGTAGTGCAGATCGTGAGCTCATGGGTGAGCTCCGCACTGCAACCGATTTGGCCCTCCGGGGAACAAAGGTTGCAGCTCGCGTGATCGGTCTGGCGATGTCCACCTTGGTGGTCCAGGAGCACCATCTCTGGCTCAACCTGGTGGATATGAGGGAAGCAGACAAGGTTCGGTTCCTGGACTCCCCCATTTCCCAGGTTGGGTTATTCGGCGACGCGGTGGAGAACTTCGCCCAACAGTTCTCCACTGTACAGAAGCAGACGGAGGCCATCCGGCACATCCTTCCCCGACGGCCTGCTGCTGCCTCCACCCGGCCGTCGGGGGTAGATCCTCCGCCTGCCCGTCGCCGAGGGCGTCCCCCTGCATCCGCCTCTTCTCCCGCTGAGCACGTGCGGCAGCCTTCACCCGGGGCTCATCGTGGATCCAGACGCAGGCATAGCGCCCCGCCCACATCAGGTGCTACCAAGCCAGGTGGTAAGCACAAGCGCAAGCGCTAGTGAGGTGGGCCGCCCAGGGATGGGATTTTGTTCTTGGAGATGGTACCGGTTCACTCCCTCCCCTCGGGGAGTCTTTGTTTGTGTATGTCTGTTCTGCCGCTGGCTCCCCATAAAAGCGGGGCCAGCGGTACCTACATTTTCAAAGAAAGAGCAAATTTCTTTATCCCTGAGCATTAGCAGAGGTGAGCTGTAGGTGTGCAACCCAGGAGCCTGACACCAACAGCCACGTCTCTATCACCAGCCCTCATTATGGCGATTCGGTATCGGTTGGGCATCTCACGCTATTTTGAGATCCTCTGAAATGAGAGAAATGGGTAAGTGCACTTACATGTACACATGATTCAGTCTCGGGCCGCCTACGAGCCTTCCGAGTAGAGTCCCTGTTTACTGAAGTTGTGGTTGATGGTATCTGGAATTCTGTTGATTCACCGGTGTAGCGCCGTGAGGTGTTCCTGGCTGTTTCAGCTTTTTTCCTTATGCTAGAGACTCAGCTTCATTAGTTAGCAGTAATGCGTTCGAGGACCCGCTCATGCATTCTCACACACTCTGCTGCTAACTAAGGAGGCAGACCTGGTCTTTGGCCGCCTACGGCTCTCTGAAGCTAGGTCTCTGCCTCCGAACCGTTGCCTCATTCTGAGTAGGTCTGGTACGCTGAGCCTTTTGGGGTGATCAGTTGTAACGCTGAAAAGTGTTCCTGATCGTCTCAACTGGTTCGTGTATTTTTGACTTTGCTAAGGCGATTCAGTTCGTCTGGCACCCGTTCGGTCCGGTGCTGCCTGTGTCACTATGTGTGCAGGTAGTACCGTGACGAGTGTGGTCATCGCTTCCCACTGGTGAGGGTTGCGGTGAGGCCATTCCTCCAGCCGATATGGAAACGGGTCTCTATGGGATCCGTTTCTATAATACTTGGGTTACAGTGAGTTCATTGGGATCTGTGTTTACTGTTCAGGCCTTTTTTGGAAGATGAAAAGCCCCTGTTCAGTTTTCACACAGCAGGTAAAACTGTGGTCCTTCAGTGGTTGCAACGAAGGACCTGCTGGATCAGTACTTTGGGCTTCACTCTTCCGCGAGACATGGGTCATCCCGTGCCTGCCATCTGGGGTGGAGGTCTCGGTACGGGTCCTTACCCTACGAGTGTTGCATAGCCAGTGGGGTTCGCAGGTCAACTGAGAGGGGTTCCTTTCCTAAACAGAGAGGAACCTTTTTTAGTCTGGAGGTGAACTTGGTTTACATGTTCAGTGTTGGGGTGAGAAAGGGTCCCACTGATTAATTTCAGAGGCTCCCGGGGCATGTGTGAGACGCAGCCATCCTGGATGGTTTCCTCCATGTGTTGACCGCTTCAACATTGACTTTATGACCAGATTCGCTTGTGGCCGTGGCAGAGTAGCACACTCACGTGGTGTGCTACCAAACCCTTAGCCGTGTACAGGTCTTGGTTTTCAAGTCAGTGACTCTAGACCAGATTTGGGGACATGAGCGCAGGGGCCATAACGGGCATGTAGTCAGTTACTTAACACGCCCAACTCAGTTAAGTTGGGCGTGTCAGACTACATTGGCGTCTTTTCGCCTAGAGTTTCAGCGAGGATAATTCAAGGGCTTCCTCGCTGGTCCAAACTCGCCTGCCACTACCTCCGATGGGGCTGAAGCTGGGTACACTTCTCCACAGTCGAACTCTGGTCTGCTCAATCATGCCGCCTCAGGGCCTCATGATAGCAAACGCCATAAGAGAGTGGAAACCTCATCCCCCTAGGTGTCAGTAGGGAGGATTATCTGGGCTGCACTGGGTCATCCGTGCTGCTTTGGGTATTCCCCTATCTTTTCGCTACTCACTGGGGATAGTGGTTGTATCGGAACAAACTGACGCCAGGGTTCACGCTAAGGGCGTTCCCCGGTGAGCTTTCTTGCACGTCAGTGTCCTATGTCAGAATGGAACAGTCTTCAGTTGCCCCGTTCCGGCCCAACTACACTTATTCCTCGAGAGCCTTCTGACTTCCTCTGAGTCACTCAGAGATGAGCATCGATGGCACCCGCACTGAGCCCTAAATGGCAGCTTGGTTGTGGTGGTTCAGTATCTACCTCTGAAAGAGCTATGGATACTAATACTTCTGCGTGAGCCCCCTCCATACTGGAGGCCTGCTTGTGATCCGAAGTAGAACCGGTTCATTGGTGTTCTTAGAAATAAGAACCCCTGAGATGTTCAGCCATTTTGTCACTTCCCTCCTGCACTAGAATTGTGGGGTGCGGCTTCCGCTCCACCTTTCTGGGTGACGATGTTCTCATGGGCACGTCACGGTGCGGCTTCTGAGGGGGGTACAATTTGATCGTATGATTCCTGAGCAATGCAAGGGGTCATACTTCTTGCATTGCTCTTACCTTCTCGGAGACTTCTCCAGTGCCATGCACTCGGAGCGGTCCCCTGAGTAGTCAGGTAGTGAGTTAAAAACCTGTTTTAAGTAACAGTTCTCCTATTGTGTTTTACTCCTCAGAAGGTGGGAACTTGCATCATTTCAGTTGACGAAGTGTGCCTGGATTCGGGCCAGGGCTACTCCTGCTGGGGATCCTGGCCTGGATATATGCCAAGGCTCCTATCTCTCCTGTAATGGGAATAGATAGTCAGCCTGCGAGCTCTGCCTCAGAGGAGGCAGACCCAGCCTTGAATTTTCTCTGCTTCTCTCGCTCTGCGGTGGTAGAACAGAATGCAAAGTCTCGGTACCGGACTAACTACTTGTCTGTTTGGGGACCAGCAGAAAGGAGGGCGGTTCCCAGTGCGATGGTTGGCCCACGTGGGAATGTGTGGCCATCATCTTGGTGGAAGTCCAAGGTGCACCGTGTCCACTTGGGTTAAGAGTCTCTCCATCTGGAGCGTGTGCTCTTTCCTAAGCGTCGACATGGGTGCCTCGCTGAACAGATATTGTGTTAGGGATTGGGCGACATTACACTAATGTGTACTGAACTCACAGCTTAGTAGGCTCCTTCATTGAAGTCAGCCTCACTTAGCCTGAGTTTAGTGTCGGCTTGCTACGCCATTCCCCTCCTTGGACTGGATAAGTGCGTAAATTTACTCTGGTGAGTTCTACAGAACCCTATTGAGTTCCTCCGAGCCCCGTCGGTAGTAGATGTGGCGGAGCGTCTGATACTAGTCCTATCACTTGTATGCTTGTGAAACTTGTGTTAGGTGGGGCCCATACGTTGTGATCTCTACAGTGATCCCGTATGTGTATTTCTCTACGGCATGCTTCCTACGGAAACTCGTATCTTCCTTCGGCAGAGTCACCTCTGCCGTCATTGACTGGTTGTGTTTTCTATGTTACAGTATAACAGCAGAAACAAAGCAGGTTATTTGGAGGCTTTTATAGGATGCCTAATTTTTTTATGGATATCAGGAACGTTTAGACCATAAACAATAGGGTTTACAAAGGGTGGTATAACAATAAATTCAAGTGAAATGACAACAGTCAGCGCTATAGGAAGCTCCCCATTCACAAATCGACTCAAGGTGAGCTCACAAAAAAAGTGAAACTGAAAAATTTAAAAGGATCACCATGTGTGGAATACAAGTTTTATATGCTTTGTTCCTGAACTCTCGTGTGCTTCTCTGACAAATTATAATAATTCTGACATAGGTATACAATATAAAACTCAAAGGGATAAAAATTGTTGTGATCATTACAATCAGTCCATAAATATTATTAATAGTAATGTTCACACATGAGAATTTGACAATTTCATAGTTGTGGCAGTACACCTTTAGCAATTTGTTAACACAGATTGTCAGCCTTGCAGTCAAAAGAGCCCCAATACCAACAAAAGTAATTGGATAAAGCCATGCTATAACTATTAGAAAAGTTAAAAACGTGTGGTAATTATGTTGTTGTAATGCAAAGGTTTACTGATTGCAACAAACCTATCAAATGCCATTAGCATCAATATTGTAAGCTCAAAAGCTGCATATATGAGACCTGCTTCATAGGAGATTCTATGTGCATCATAGAGCAGGTCTGTCAATAACCTTGGGAAAAAGCCAGCTGTACCATATACAGAGTTGATGGACAAGCAGTAGATCAAAATGTATATGGGCTGGTGCAATGTCTTAAAAAATAACTCCCATAGTGAAGAAAGCATATCTTATGAAAGTTAATATTATTAACCCTCTGGGGTCTGAGGTGTTTTTGGGGTCCTTGAGATGTTCTGACATGCCCTGACATTTGTGCTTTTTTCAGTTGCTTATAAACATATTAATGGCAAAGGTGTAATTACACTCCATTTAGCACAAACAGGGCTACCATAATATGTGAGCAACATGCATGTACATGTTTGTATTTTTGAGAGAATAATGTTTATGCATGGTTATTGAAAAAAATAAAAACTAAAGTTTCTGAAATAAGGCCACAAAACACATACTAAATATGTGACAATAAGACTTTTGACTAATGGATGTCATTGCCTAGAGTTTTTTCTTCAAAATGATGTGAAAATCATCCTGCCCTTATCATTCACATAACACAATACATTGATTTAAATCTTGTAAAACACTTTTTCAAGGAAAACATGTCTAGTAATTGTGCAGTTAATTAATTCTCATACTGTATTTTCAGTTTTGGAATATGTATCCTCTCCCCAAATTTGTCAATAATAAAACACAATAAAAATTATTTAAAGAAAAGGCTTATATTTACCTTTTAAAATTTGTTTACATCTACCTTGTAAATATATATTTTTTATTAAAAAGGTTACAATTACAACAACAATTGAAGGGTAATCTTTCTTTGTAAAAACTAAAGTATACATTTTATCATACATATTTCAAAGTTAAGGATTCATTACTTCGAATATAGCCTACATTGACAAAACATACTATATTTAACATATTAGCAAAAATTGGCAAACAAAAGCTTATTTGAGGTGGCAGATATTTTACAGTAAAAATGTGTAATCTATCCAAAACTAATCAACAAAATGTTGTCTTTAATTTGTCTGTAACATAGGTCTTTCGTTTTTATTATAAGGAATATAAATGTTAATTTGCAGTTTAATACGTTGCTTATACAAATACATTTTATTTCAACATATTTCAGTCGATTTTTACTGAGTATAGCAAAATAGTTTGCTAAAAGCAGATCATTCATTCACACACAGAAGCGCAATTCAAATTTAAACTGTCTTTTTGCGAGTTGTGGTAAACAGCGCATTTCTGCCGTTCATTCATTCACACAGAAACGCGATTTACTTGAGAATGAAAAAAAACTTACTACAGTATTCCATCCGTTGCTCCTCGAAATACCAGCACTTCTGAGGTAAGTTTTCCATTATTATTATTCCTCACAGCGCTGCGAGACGGTGTAGACAAGTACACTGATCTGAATGTTTTCTCGAGCTGATATGTGGGCGTTCACAGTTTGTATGGGATCGTCTCAGTCATTTGCGTTTGAATAGCGCGCGCTCTCCGTGGGCGGGGCCGATTAAAACGTAATGAGCTGAGATGAGCTCGACTGGAATCGCTCTCTTTTAATACAGATTTCACAAGATGAGAATATTTGTTTTTTATATAAATTACTTCATTTAAAAGAAGAGAATTCAAGCTTCATGCCTGTGTGTCTGTATGCCTGTTTGACTGAGTATTCGCTGAGTTATTGTTCATTTTCGGACGCGTTTCAGAATGGACTTCACTGGCAGAGAGAAGGCAGAACTCGCTTCGTGTTTATTTTTCTTTATTTGGCAAAAAGCACAACACTTTGTTTTTATTGTGAGTATACACAAAAATAATACACATTTAACAGAATCGATTGATGTATGAAACTCCTATGGAAAATCAAAGTCAACAGAGTATTTATGAGTTTCTTTTACACTGATAAAAAAAAAGCGAGCTGGTATCGCCGGCGATACCGCCGACCTCAGGGGGTTAACTCGTCTTTATCTTTAGGTCATGTTCCAAGAACATTTAAACTGGCAGTTATAAAACCTCTCATTAAGAAACCACAATTAGATCATAATAATCTAGCAAATTATAGACCCATTTTAAAATCTTCCATTTATGTCTAAAATATTAGAAAAAGTGGTGTCCGCTCAACTGGGCTCTTTCTTGCAACAAAATGATATCTATGAAAAGTTTCAGTCTGGATTCAGACCGCATCATAGCACTGAAACTGCGCCCTTTAAAATCACAAATTATTTACTTTTAGCTTCTGACCAAGGCTGTATCTCAATACTAGTTTTACTTGATCTTAGTGCTGCGTTCGATACTATAGATCACACATTACTCTTAGATCGACTACAAAATTATACTGGTGTTCAAGGACAAGCATTAAGCTGGTTCAAATCATACCTATCTGACCGCTACCATTTTGTCTATTTAAATGGAGAAAAATCGATCATAACTCCAGTAAACTATGGAGTGCCGCAGGGATCTGTGTTAGGCCCTCTGTTATTCTCAATATATATGATGCCACTTGGAAATATTATAAGGAAACATGGAATTAGTTTCCATTGTTATGCTGATGACACTCAAATATATATTTCATCACGGCTGGGTGAAAACGCTAAATTTTCCAAATTGACAGAGTGTGTTAAAGATATAAAAGATTGGATGACGCGTAATTTTCTTTTATTAAATCCAGACAAGACAGAGGTAATACTTATCGGTTCAAAAAACCGCCCACAAAACCTCGCACAATACAACTTTAACATCATAGGATGTCCTGTTACTTTATCCTCTACAGTAAAAGACCTGGGTGTTATACTCGATTGCAACCTGTCTTTTGAAAATCATATTTCATATGTTACAAAACAGCCTTTTTCCACCTTAGAAACATTGCTAAGCTACGTAATATGCTATCAGTTTCTGATGCAGAAAAGTTAGTTCATGCATTCATGACCTCGAGACTGAATTACTGTAATGCTTTATTAGCTGGTTGTCCTGCATCCTCAATAAACAAGCTACAGTTAGTCCAAAATGCTAGAGTTCTTACGAGATCAAGAAAATATGATCATATAACACCGATTTTATCATCACTGCATTGGTTACCTATAAAGTTCCGTATTAATTACAAGGTATTGCTACTGACTTATAAAGCCCTAAACGGCTTAGCTCCAGTCTATTTAACGGATCTTCTATCGCCCTATAATCCATCGCGCTCTTTAAGATCACTAAATTCAAGGCTTTTGGTCATACCTAGGATATCCAGAACCACCAAAGGAGGGAGAGCATTTTCACATTTGGCTCCAAAACTCTGGAATAGTCTTCCTGATACTGTTCGTTGCTCAGACTCGCTCTCCCAGTTTAAAACTAGATTAAAGTCGCATCTCTTCAGCCAGGCATTCATATAATCTTACAGTTCAAACTACAATCCGGCCTCTAGCTCATAAATTCCAGAGGAGAACTGGCCCCCGACTGAGCCTGGGTTCTCCCAAGGTTTTTTTTTTTCTCCATTAGGTCACCTGATGGAGTTTTAGGACACCATTAGGTCACTTGATGGAGTTTTTCGGTTCCTTGCCACTGTTGCCTTTGGCTTGCTCAGTTGGGGATATTTAATTTAATTTTATCAATCAATAAATTCCTCTTGAAACAAACTTTGTTGTATTATTTTAATTTAATACTGTGAAGCTGCTTTGATACAATCTGTATTGTGAAAAGCGCTATACAAATATACTTGACTTGAGCACAAAAGATTTTCAAACAATATGAAGTAAAAATATGTTCCATTTTCCATTTTCCTTACACAAAGAAAACTTTAATTGACATGAGGAAGAGAGCAAACAAAGTCCATATGTTTTTAGACCATAAATAAATAAACACACAAACATTCGGCTTAGAATGTTTTAGCCACTGTGGCTAAAGTAGCTAAAAGAGCCACTTTAGCCACAGAGAGCAGACGGGAATGCCGTGGGGGCTGTTCTCTGTGGGAAAGCTGTTAGGTTGTAATCCGAATGCCTGAGTACACTGAGTGATAAAGCCTCGACATCTCTCAGGATTCCTGTCATACCTCTCTGGTGCAGGCAGTCTTGGCTCAGGTAGAAGGCCAGTCAATGGAGTTGTGGGTCTGTCAGCTGCCAAAGATTGGGTGGTTAAAGCTGGAGAGGCTTGAGACTCAGTCTGCTCACTTAAGCGTTGTAGGATCTCAAATAGGATCTGCTCATGTCTGTGAATGGTGGAAGCTTGGCCAGGCAGCGCAGCTAGAATACAGTTAACATTGGAGGTAGGTGTGGCATCTTCCGCTGGGTCCACTGCTATGGTTCAGTCTTGCTGTGACGGGTGTCTGAGGCTGGGATTGAACTTGGGTCTTCTAGTCAACTGAACTGCTTCTTTACCACTCAGCTATTGTGGACCAACAGCAGATGGACCCAAGGGCAGAAGAATAACTTGCAGGCTTAGATGACTGAACAAAAGGTGCTTATACTGAAGAGTCCAAGTTTTTAAAGTACTACAAAAAGCATGCTGAGCTTCCACAGAAAAAAATAATAAATAAATAACTTTATTTAAAACAGGCAAGAGTGGAAAATTATCGTCAAAAAATAATTTCATGTCACTTTTAATATCATCTGGACTTAAAGGGATAGTTCACCCAAAAATGAAAATTACCCCATGACTTACTCACCCTCCAGGCATCCTAGGAGTATATGACATTATTCTTTCAGACGAATACAATCGGACTTATATGAAAAAAAATGTCCTGGCTCTTCCAAGCTTTATAATGGCAGTGAATGGCTGTTTCTGTTTTGAAGTCCATAAAAGTGCATCCATCCATGATAAAAGTAATCCACACGGCGTGGTGTGGAGCACTTTTATGATGGATGGATGCACTTTTATGGACTTCAAAACAGAAACAGCCATTCAAACGTACTGCCAGCAACTCGAGGCAATTGACATGCCAAAGGCGCTGGGGTCCTATCCAGGAGCCCGTGGCAGCATGTCCATTGCACATGGCACCCCAGCCCATGGCAGAGGCATCTGTTGAGACAACAACATGGCTGGACACTCGTTCTGAGGGCACTCCGGCCCGTAGAAAGGAGAGGTTCGACCACGGGGTGAAGGTCTGACGGGTAACTGGTACTCTGAGCGTGCCCTGTTGCCATGCCCATCTCGGGACTCGATCGCGAAGCCAGTGCTGAAGCGGTCTCATATGAAGCAGTCCGAGCAGCGTGGATGCCATATGCCCCAGGAGCCTCTGAAATAACTTAAGTGGAACTGCACTCTTGCCCTCAAATTGACTCAGGCAATTCAGCAGTGACTGCGCGCGCTTGCTCGTAAGCAGCGCGTACATGGCGACCGAGTCGATTTCCATACCGAGAAAAGAGATCCTCTGCACGGGGGAGAGTTTGCTCTTTTCCCAGTTGACCCGAAGGCCCAGACGGATGAGGTGCCGGAGCACCAGGTTCCTGTGTTCGCAAACCTGCTCTCGAGAGTGAGCTAGAAACAGCCAGTCGTAGAGATAGTTCAGGATGCGAACCCCGTGTTGCCGAAGTGGAACAAGGGCTGCCTCGACGACTTTCGTGAAGACGCGAGGAGACAGGGCTAGCCCGAATGGAAGTACCGTGTACTGGTATGCCTGCCTCTCAAAAGCAAACCATAGAAATGGACTGTGTCGAGGAAGAATGGAGACATGAAAGTGGGTACATGACAAATAAGGGTGAAACAGCATTTTATAAAACAAAGTTCTAAATTGCTTGAGAATTGTATGAATGTGTAAAGTTCAAATACTGTTGTTTTTGAAACTGTTAGAGGTTAGCAGATTTTTTTTCTCATTATGTAATTTATTAAGCTTTTCTCACAGCTCCAGGCAAAATATGTCCTGCGGTGTGACATGACATTACTATAAAATTCAAATATTGAAATATTATTAATTTCAAATACAAATCAGGTATGTTTGAAGTTTAACAAGTATTTTTAAAGAATGATCATTAAAATTCTGCATATATTTTTTTTTCACAGCTGTTTTTCGATTATATTCTTTGCTTGTGCCATTTTTTACCACTCTCTCCAGTGGAAATATTGTGTAAAATGAGAAAAAATATTTGAAAATGTTTATTCTTTTTTTATATAGTTATATTATGCAATTTTTTCAAATGCATATAATCATTTAAGCTAGTTAACATAGTAAAAGTCGTTTAATTGTGTTTGAAGTGATGTCACACCACAGGACGAAATGAAACACTGTATGAACATTTATGGTGAAATTTATTGAATACTTTTGTAACAAACAAATTCATTTGCATCTCTATTTGAATATTAATGAAAATGCAACATATCAGTACAATCTTATTATTTAGTGTATGAATTTGAACTAAAAACATATAGTGAACAAGACACACTGAATAATTAACATTTTGGAGGCGTCAAATCAGACCCCGTCATAAAGACCATTCATTTTTATTTTTAACTTAAAAGACTAAACAAATATCTTGTTTCTCAGGAGAAAGTCATTAAAATCATGCTAAAATAATTAAAAGCATGTTAAAATCATCAATTCAGCTCTTTGAACAAAGATTCCAGTGAACAAGAGAAATTTGACTTCATCCTGTGCTAACCTTTCCCGGTACCTCCTTGTCCTTTCTTTGCTCATGCCTAAAAACTGACAAAAATCACTTTAAAAACAATGATCAGTGACTGTTAACATACACATACAACAAACAAATGAAGACAGATATATATATTTATGTTTAATATATGTATAATATAGGTATATTATATATAATATTTGCAATATTTGTTTAATATATATAGAGAGACAGAGATATATTTAAATTTATGTTTAATATTGCAAACATAATAGACGAGAATCTAGCTAGACATCTGACTTAATTATGTCACACTACAGGACGGGCTGTCACACCACAGGACTCTTTCACCTTTGCAGCCATTTTGAGTCATTGCTATACAAGACTGACCTTGGGCATTACAGGAACTGAATAAGTTAATTGTTTTAAACCTGAATATGATTCTTTAAAAAAAATATTTTTCTTTTTTCTCGAACTAGATCAGTCTAGATCAGTCACACCACAGGACTATCAAAAATGGACACGTTCATGGTCTGACAGAAATGATTAAATATTTCAAATGAATACGAGATTAACACTCATCTTTTAACCTCCTTAGCACATCCAAACATCTGGGGGACTTCCTGGTTGGGGGCTTGACTAAAGGACCCCTATGGCTGTCCATGTAACTGCCAGTACAAAAATCTAATATCCTGTCACACTGCAGGACAGCATTTGTGTTTCAAAACTAAATGTACTGTAAATATTATTTTAGTACTTTTTAGCATTTTGAAAACTTAAGTTAATTAAGTAAATACATACAAAATAATGCCAAGGCATTTATTAGCTGCTCCAAACATATCTGCTTTATTTTACTAATATTTATATTTGATGAGTCATGTTACATGTTACAATGTTACAGTCACACCGCAGGACATTTTGCTATTCACCTTGAAATATGAACAACACCAAATACATTTTCGTCCCAAAATCATAATATTGAAATAAAATGATGTTCTATGACCCACTGGCATGTGTTGTTTTAGTTGAGATATGCAGTTCAGTAAACATTTACACTTAATTACAGAAAAAACTTGCGTCACGTCATTTGCCCAAGTACGCGTCCTTCAGGTCGATCGCTGCAAACCAATCCAACGGACGAACACATTCGAAAATGCGTACGAGGCTGACTCCAGCTCCTTTTTCGCCAGTTCCTTATTCGTCGAACTATTCATTCCACCTTAAACATTTTGTATGGTTGTTAACCCCTCCCCCTCAGTGCTTTTGGCCGTATTTTTTAAAGGAACAGTTGTACGGGAATTATGAGGCTGTGGATCGGGCAGCATTTTTCATTTAACAGTAAAAATATATAATCCTGTAAAAATTATCTTGTCTGCTTCTATAAATGGTGTAAGCTACGTGGTAAATTCAACCAGAGTAGCCTACCTATTTTGTATTTAAGTTCCATTTCTTACTAAATGTCTTTTTAAAAGTATGGAGAAACATGACATAGGGCCCTATCTTGCACCCAGCGCAAGTGACTTTGTACACCGACGCATGTATCATTCCTATTTTGCACCCGCGCAAAGCGGACTTTTCCCTCCACAGAAGCACGTCGGTAAGTTAGGAAATACACTTGCGCTCCCGGGGCCGGTTCAGCGCAAAGAGGAGGCATGTTCCGGCGCAAACGTTCCTTCATGCTATTTTGCAGGTTTAGAAAACAATTGCGCCACTAACCAGGAAAAAATTGTTTAAAGTCAGTGGCGCGTTGCGCATGTTATTCATATGCTATTTTAAGGGCGCATGCTTGGCCATAATCAATGTAGCGTGTGCACAACGCGCATACACTTTGATTCTCTCATCTACACAGAAGCAGCAGTTTTCATTTTTGCAAATCATACATTATTACGATAGATAGATAGATATATAGATAGATAGATAGATAGATAGACAATGTATTATAAAAGCATACATCTAGCTTACACATTTACCCAAATTATCATACGCCTGTTTAACCGAAGTTAATTTGGGTGAGTTTCTCCATTTCAATGTAACTTCTCTCTTTTACGGCCGTGACGAGAGCGTTGCTCTCCTTGGCTGTGAACCGCTCCTGGCGCGCGCCTGGCAAATCCGCCGTTACAATAGCAATCCGCTATGGAAAAAGCGCGTCTGCTCTTAAAGGGAATGTGAGATGACGCTCTGATTGGTTTATTTCACGTTACGCCCAAACCACACCTATGAATAATGAAGCTACTTCAGACCAACCCATTTTAGATTTGCGCCTGGCGCAAGAGTCATTTATCCCGCCGGGAAAATAGCAACAGCGCCGAGACCCGCCCACAAAGTTACTTGCGCTTTGCGCTTGACACTTGCGTTTCAGATCGTTAAAATAGGGCCCATTATGTTTGCAACTGATATTTAATCTTATGTCATTTTTGTTCTTTATTAGAAGTTATTCATTACTCCAGTCTAACAGATTAAAGATATAATGTATATGTGTGTGTGTGTGTATGTGTGTATATAATACATATATATATATATATATATACACACACACACACACACACACACACACACACACACACACACACACACACACACACACATTAATCCATTTTCTGATCCAAAAATTTTTGATGTGTTATTGTTGAAATATGGTACCCGGAACATGCAACTTTATGTGCCGACAAAGCATACTGGAGGTGTCATTACTTTATTATTTCACAAGTTTTCAAAAAAAAAACAAAAAAACAAGCACGTAGAGGTATAGATAAATTAATTCTTAAACGAAATCCTGCATTACAACATTTTCTGACGTGTTATTTATGAAATATGGTACCCAGAACATGCAACTTTATGTGCCGACAAAGCACACTGGAGGTGTCATTACTTTATTACTTAACAAGTTCTCAAAAAAACGAGCACGTAGAGGTATAGATCATTTAATTCTTAAACGAAATCCTGCATTACAACATTTTCTGATGTGTTATTGTTGAAATATGGTACCCAGAACATGCAACGGTATGTGCCGACGAAGCATACTGGAGGTGTCATTACTTTATTTCACAAGTTCTCAAAACAAACGAGCACGTAGAGGTATAGATAAATTCATTCTTAAATGAAATCCTGCATTATGACATTTTCTGATGTGTTATTGTTGAAATATGGTACCCAGAACATGCCCCTCCATGCAACTGTATGTGCCGACAAAGCATACTGGAGATGTCATTACTTTATTATTTCACAAGTTCTCAAAAAACCGAGCACGTAGAGGTATAGATAAAATCATTCTTGAACGAAACCCTGCATTACAACATTTTCTGATGTGTTATTTTTTAAATATGGTACCCAGAACATGCCCCTCCATGCAACAGTATGTGCCGACAAAGCATAATGGAGGTGTTATTACTTTATTATTTCACAAGTTCTCAAAAAACCAAGCACGTAGAGGTATAGATAAAATCATTCTTGAACGAAACCCTGCATTACAACATTTTCTGATGTGTTATTTTTGAAATATGGTACCCAGAACATGCCCCTCCATGCAACAGTATGTGCCGACAATCCATAATGGAGGTGTTATTACTTTATTATTTCACAAGTTCTTAAAAAAAACGAGCATGTAGAAGTATAGATAAAATCATTCTTAAACGAAATCATGCATTACAACATTTTCTGATGTGTTATTCTTGAAATATGGTACCCAGAACATGCCCCTCCATGCAACTTTATGTGCCGACAAAGCATACTGGAGGTGTCATTACTTTATTATTTCACAAGTTCTCAAAAAAACAAGCACGTAGAGGTATAGATAAATTCATTCTTAAACGAAATCCTGCATTACCACATTTTCTGATGTGTTATTTTTGAAATATGGTACCCAGAACATGCAACGTTATGTGCCGACAAAGCATACTGGAAATATGGTACCCAGAACATGCCCTTCCATGCAACTGTATGAATATATATATATATATATATTCATACAGTTGCATGGAAGGGCATGTTCTGGGTACCATATTTTGTGATTTCACCAGAACTAATAGATATGAGGCGCCGTCTAGGGCTTAAATCGAACTTCATTCACGCACACATAAAACGCTTGCATACACATATACTAAGTAGTCACACATACATGTAGGCCTATAGCCTACTGCTGAATGCTCTAACTATATGAAATGCACAACGTCACATCTAAAGTCGCTCACGCACACACGCAAACTCTACACACACGAGACGCGCGGAACTCTCCAAGTACACCTGGCTGCAGCCTACAGATCGGGGCGGGACTGCACCTGGGGCTTCTCGTTGGTTAGTGGCACAGTAATGACGTCGACGCCACGGTAAACAGGAAATGCGGTTGAAAACTCATGCGCCATATCGCGCTGACAGCGCATGCGTCGTATTTGCGTTAAGTGGTGACGTCACGCGTCTTAAAAACGCTTGCGCAAATTTGAAATAATACTTTAATAAAATGATAAAGTATTAAAACAACTCTAAAGTAATAATGAAAGCAGCAAAAAGTAGTTGAGCATATATCCATAGTTTTAACTATGTCTGATCTAAGGTAAACATAAGGAATTACAGAGTATAGGCTATATATTGTGCAATATCTGTGTAGTATTTTAAAAGTTTTTTACATTCTGTTGCACTTCACTGTGTAAATTACAAAATTACTGTAAACATTAATGGCACCTTATATATTTCTTATTTTAATCATTCCTCTGTAATAGTTCTTGTTTATTTTTGTGCATTAGGTTATTATAAACATTTATGCCAATAAAGTAGTTTTAAGTTAAACTAACTACATACAGTACATTGTCAATCTCTGTCTGTATCCCATATTATGCATGCCAACTCAAAAAACCAAACTCATACCAGTGATAACTTTTATTTCAAAACAAAAATAATTGTGTAAAAGAGATATGCACACATACAGATAATCACGTACATCAACCGTACACACACACGCGTACATACACACACACACACACATGTGTACGTACACACACGCATACGTATACACACAGACAGACGCGTACGTACACACACACACACGCGCACGTACATACACACACACACACACTATGAGGTGTGATTTGTGCACTTTTTGGCGATCGCTAAGCAAACTGAGAGGTGAACTAACGTGTATACGCTCGCCAGTCGTCTGGCCAAAATCCCATAGTAATAAGGCGTCAGACGTAAAATATGAGACGTTAGACGACACGGTCACGTGTTGGAGCTGCGCTCAAAGTGCGCGGCGACGTGGCGGCGACGGACCTGAGAAAGGATTTTTTTTACTTTGCGTCTGGATAACGTACGTGTGGACAAACGTCTGGATAACGTACATGTGGATAAACGTCTGGATAACGTACGTGTGGATAAACGTTTGAATAACGTACGTGTGGATAAACGTCTGGATAAACGTCTGGATATTAACGTCTTGTATTATCTTTCCTATTGTACCTTTTTAATTTGGGATATGATCATAACACAATTTTTTCATGTTTTTATGGGTTGTACTACAGTGTAGACACTATTAGTAATATATATCTAATTTATATATGTTTATTTATTCATTTATATATGTATTTATGTGTGTGTTTAAAGGTAATATTGCTGCCTATGTAAATCAAAAACAGAAGAAAGGTAAAAAAAAAAAAAAAGAAAGGTAGCCTATAAATAATTTTTTTAGCTAGTCATTAATTTACCTGTTAAACGTAATGTTTTATGGGTTTCTCTGTCTGTTCTGTATATGCTGCATGTCTCCTCAATCAAAACCATCTGATTCAGATCAGCTCATTAATAGGGACTTTACAGAAGAGACATGTAAAATGTGTGTTGCTGGGGTGACTTCAGGACTCAGGGTTGGGAATCCCTGTGTGCCAGCCCAACAAGCATATAGTCTGGAATAAATATGCAGGGCACAACACTGTTTGAATGTACTGTGAATGCATGGCCACGGGAAATAGGGGTTCTGAGGGTGCTGCAGCACCTCTGCTGACAGAACGAGAATTTAAAATGATATGACTTGAAATAAAGTTTTTGTTTTTCAACAGGTTTTTAATTTTCCACCTTTATTCATAAAATTGTTCAAAATATAATTTCGTTTTTATATGATGTCAAATGTGGTTTTGTGATTTTGAGAAATATATTTCAAAAGTCGATCTGACGTAAATGACGTGACGTGACTACGCTAAAATTAGAATATTCAAACGAGAAAACAAACTCAGCTAACTATATGACGAGTCAGAAGAGAATATCTGATTTCTTTACAAATCCATCAGAATAAAAAAAAGCAAATCTAAAAATGAATCGGACTATGATATGATTTGTTTAATTGTCATCTTATGTCAGGTTTCTTAAATTAAATCAATAAATTAAATCAGAATGCAAAGACACTGTACTAATACAATGAAATCAGTAGCCTATCAATACAATCCATAATTGGATGGATATCCATCTTATTTCTCCATTTTATTTTTCGTGCTCGCATTTATGAGGAAAAAACAATGTTATGGACAGTTCTCCGTTACGGACGTGAGCGCTCTGAAAGCGGCACTAAAAGACTGCTTTAAAACGTTCACAGAGACCTCAAACAGAAAGCACAAAGCCTGTCTTTAAATTTAATTTCGTTTTGTATTAATTGTATCTTAATTTTAATCAATGTTTCATCAACCAATTGGCTGGATTTAATAAATAAGAAGTAAATATAGCAGACATATAATCACGACATGGAGGCGTCGGCGCGTGACTGGAGCTTGTCTCATAAATTAACGAGCATCTTAATTGAATCTTTGTTTTATTATTTTATTAGTTTTAACTAATTGTTAACTCAACAAATTTAAATAATCGCGTCAGCGCCTCCATGTCATGCAGTGCGCGCTCCACACACTGCACAAACACTTGGATATGCACCTAATAATAGCAAACATTTATCTGGATTATAACCTTAGGTTAGGTTAGTGGTTCTCAACGGGGCTCAGTGACACATGCTGCCACATACTTTTTTCCCCCTCAATTATGTGGTAATAACGAGATCTTATGTTGTTTTAATGACATCTTTTCTCGTAATAACGAGATCTTATGTTGTTAAAACGACATATTTTTTTCGTAATAACGAGATTAATGTCGTTTTAACGACATCTTTTTCTCGTAATAACGAGATATGTCATTAAAAACGACATCTTGTTCTCGTAATAATGAGATGCTATGTCGTTAAAACGACATATTTTTTGCCCTTATAAGGACATGCAGTCATGTACAAAATATGCCTCTTTATCCACATAAAATTGACAGCCTATCGCGCCTTTATCACACTTTTACGTTCAAAAAGCTTAAGCAAATAGTAGCAGCCCCCAATCATGCAAAATTAATCAATGAGGGCCTTTTTTAAAATATATTTTATATAGGCCTATAAGGTTTTTTTTTTAATATGATATATTAGGCTATATAATAAGATTTATTTTGTTAATAGGCTATATCTTCATAGAGATATCATTAAACAAAAAGTAGTCAAACACATCTAACAACATAGCCTAAGTTGTTTATTTTTTACAACATTGTGTTCTTATTTTGTTTAATTAACGAAATGTCAATCTTCGTCTTTATAACAGAAGATACAATACAATACAAAAATCTTCAAGATACAGCCACACAATCTTCACATGTAACGGATTGTCACCTTATAAACAGTCCTTTGGAATGGAATAATAAACCCTTATAATAAAGAAAAAGCTTCAGTCATAAAGATCAAATGCTGTACACAAAAGCAGATGAGCCCAGAATATGAACGCAATGAATTTAATACGTTAAGCGGTTTCCTTCCATAGAAACCCTTTATTATAAAGAAAATAAAGGTGGCTCTTAACGTGTCTTTCTATGGGAGGATATGGGATTGCGGTGCAGCAAATCATTTAAATGGTATTCAATGCAAAACAAAAATGAAAAATACAAGTAGCCAATAAAATAAACAAATTATTGTGGCATTAATTAGCCCATAAACAATATTTATTTTAAAGCCTAAACGAATTTGTTTAAAGAAAAACACCAGCGTTGGGCGTTTATCTGTATAGGCTAAGTGTTTCAGCCGCTCTTTTCAAACTGGCGCAATAAAATGCAATAGAATTTGATTTGTTAAACATGAAGAGGAATTATCAGTCTGGCATGGCCGCTCGCTCTAACGTTAACCTATAAATGTTCGCTATTATTAAGCGCATATCCGAGTGTTTGTGCGGAGTGTGGAGCGCGCACTACATGACATGGATGCGCCGGTGCCATCACTCGCATTTTCCTATCAACAGTGGAAACAACTTAAAATACTCCATTTCTGGTCATACAGAAAATAATAATACATCAGTCGCAACTACTTTTATTTGTGTAAACTCACAACAACAAGAACACGTTGTGCTTTTGTAAAATAAAAGAAAACGAACAGGGCGCGCTTTCATGATCTGTGAATTGGAGCGCATCTCAAAAATGAACTGAAAAACAGTGTATAGACAAGCCTCACAGACATGAGAAATATAACTAACTATATAAAGTTTATTTAAAAAATGTCCACCAACGAAAAAAATCCAATGGCAAATACGGTAGCCTACCATCTGATTATGTAATCCTGTCCGTATGAAAGGCGCATCTAGGCAGCGGAGATGTATGGAGATATGTTTGCAGGGTGCCTAACCGCACTGATTTAGAAAAGACTAGTTCATTAATAAACAATTAAAATGCTTCGTTATTTTTTTCAGACACATTTATTATATTATTAGCCTACTTTTGCCAGTGCTTTGCGGCTGACAAGACAGGACAGGCATGTGACAGAGACTCATTTGGCCTTGGCTCATTTTCTGTGAGGAATATATATCAGAACACATTTTCAATGAAAACACGTACACCCCCCCTACACATTTATATTACACACAGGAGAAAAGTGTGGAAATTGTAGGTCCTGTGTTTACTCTGTCCTCCTCCTGTCAGGGCCTGCTGTTAGTGTGTGTGTTCTTGTATATGGTTTATGAGGACACAAATGTGTATAATGACATGGGTATTACAACGTAAACATGGTTTATGACGACATCTGTGTCCTCATACTAAAACATATGGTGTTTTTTGAAATTCAAAAAATGCCAAAAGTTTTCTGGCTACAGTTTATCTGTCTACAATCATTGTTCCCAAGCAATGACACCGTCACAAACAAATGTGTAAGGGGGAGTAGCGGCAAGAGGTTATAAAGCACAATGCATAAAGTGGCTATGCAAAGTGCTTTACAAATAATCAGATGAAAAAAATCGAGAATGTGCTACAAAAGAACATAGAAAAATAACAGATTAAAGTGGGCCTATTATAATGATAAATAAAATATGCTTGCCTTACAAGGCGGTATAACGTTAGCAGTGAGCTAGACCATCTAAGTTTCAGCAACATTCAGTGAGCTGAGGCATGGATCGAATCTCATCCTTGTGCTGGGTTGGATTAATATCGTCTGTTCTTGTTCTTTACTGATTGGGTGATACCAGTTCAAATTTATTGGCTTTGGAAAAGACAGGGTGGAGATCATTATCATTTAACAGTACGCGTCTTGTGACGCGTTATGATACGCGTCATTGGGGACACTGTGCGCCGTAAAAAGCGGCGTTACATGGGCATTTAGAGCGTCGTTTTTTTCGCCGCCTCCAAAACGTCGAAAAATACGCCGTTGTTTACACAATTCATCGGCGCTTTTTACATCGGCGCCTAATGGGTCATATTTCGCCACTTTCCTACGTCGTTTTGTTAAAAAAACGCCGTAAAAAGCGGCGTTTTAAAACGGCCAGGACGCCGCTTTTTACGGCGCCGAAAAGCGAAACGCCGTAAAAAGCGGCGTCCTGGCCGTTTAAAACGCCGCTTTTTACGGCGTTTTTTTAACAAAACGACGTAGGAAAGTGGCGAAATATGACCCATTAGGCGTTCCATAACAAACTCGCGCACATACTCATCTGAGACGAGAGCACACACACACACACAAACTCGCGCACATACTCATCTGAGACGCGAGCACACACACACAAACTCTCCGCACACATACTCATATAGACGACGCCTCATAAATAGATCGATCTCTGCAACGTATTGAAGCGCGCGTCCGAGTGAAGAAAGTGCGGTGTGTGCGAGCCACAAGAGAAAACACTGTATCCGCGCCACTGATCGCAGCGGCAACGAGCACTTTGATCATTTAAAAAACACAGTTCAGCGCTAGATTGTCTCTTATTTAACCTGTTAAGCTGCAGCCCCACTATTGAAAAATCCCCAGAAATGACATACCCAAACTGAAACACATACAGTTCATGAACCCTTTGTACTAAAAGCACAAGTATGATCTCATTTGAAAGCTGACACCTGGTAGTTTATTGTAAATGTAGAATTAATTATTGTCATAATGATTTTTTTTTTTTTTAAATAGCTTCAAAGTTTTGTAAAGTTATTAGAAATTTATTTTTATGAAACATCTTCATGAAAATAAAATTGAAGTTGGCACTGTAGCAATCTAGAAATGCACTGCAGCTAAAGCCATATGTGTGACCATGGTATATTTAAAATCTGAAAATGATCAAGTCTAAAACTCTGTATTTAGTTAAATGTTTTTCAAGATCATGTCAAATTACTTTATTTTGATTAGACTCTAAAAATGCTACTGATGTTTAGTCATCATCTAAAGCCGCGTTTCCACCGCAGGAACTTTCCCCAGGAACTAGGAACTTTGGGCTGGTACTCGATGTGTTTACACCGCAGGAACCAGGGTCTAAATGAAGTTCCGGGTAAATATTTCCCCCATCTGATAGTCCCTGCTCATGAGGTAGTACTTTTTCAAAGTTCAGGAACTTTCAGGGGTGGGACTTGTGCGCTGCACAAGCTGATTGGTTGTGTTCTCGCCTCATTTTGGTTGGATGATTCCACGCAGCATTTTATTTATTTTTAACCTCCCTTTTTAAAAAATCTATTGCGGTTCGTGTTGTGGCTTCATGCAGTAAGAGTTGTCTATCTGCAAATATGGAATTTAATAAAAAAAACTGGTGGACTGGCGACGAGTTTCAGGCTTTATTAAGGGTATTTGTGGAAGAGGAAACTTTCTGCGCGTTCGTCCCAGCCATCTCACGGTCAATGTCCGCAATAGCTGATAACATACAAATTTTATATCTAACGTTAGCATTACGAGCTTACTGAACACGCTTTATCAGTGCTCGTCTCTTTTCTGCCACAGCTTTTATTATTAAGTCTTTATGTTTACACATTGTCATCTATTGCAAGGCACTCCAAACCATGTTACAAATTTACTATAACAGGATTGAAATAGCGCTTTGAGGTTAGAGTAACAAACAACTATTTACAAGACTGTCACTATTTATGATTGATAGACGGGGTTCAGGCTTTTTTTAAGCGTATTTGCGAAAGAGGAAATTTTTGCGCGTTCGTCCCAGGCATCTCACAATAACTGATAACATACGTTGTCTAATTTTATACGCATACGAGCTTTCTGAACACGCTTTAGTATCAGTGCTCGTCTATTTTGTTTTCTTAATTACCTCGTTAGTAAACCAATACATAACTTCAGAACAGTTTGAATCTCCTCTATACTTATTATAAATGTGCCGCTCAAAACTGATTACTGTCCGTCGCAGACTGGGAGGAGCAGTTGCGCGCAGTTTACCTTCCCGGTACTTTAGACCGCGGTGTAAACGCAGAAAGCAACCGGTCTGGGGCAAAAAAAGTTCCTGGGAAAAAAGTTCCTGGGACAAATTGTTCCGGGTAATTTCGGTGGAAACGCGGCTTAAGTCATCTATTCAGTCTATTGTCTCTATTGTTTTGTGGTGCAAACGAGCCCTATTCAGTCTCAGTCTCCCCTGCACACATTCACACACCTCTCCAGCCTGGTTATGACACTAAATATGCATATCTTTTGTCTGCATTATAGTTACTAACGACTGGCTATTCACAGGCTATTCATAGGGTTTCAATCCCTAATTTATTTTATCAAAGTTCTCACTTACATTTGAAACTGTATCAAATGCACTCAAACATTTCAGTAAGCATAAGTTACCTATTTAGAAAAAGAATAACATCTAGGTGGCAGGTGCACCTGAGCTAGCTAGCATGTTAGCTTAGCACACCATCAATACATGACCATTTATGAGATTAAAACCATGTTTGTGCTCCAAACTTACTTTATAACGCAAGTCGAGTGTTTTAAATAATCTTCTGTGATCTAATTTGGCTTCAGATAAAAAAAAAATCAGACAGAAAATATATTATTTATAGTATTATGAACGATGATAGTCTATATCGATTAGCATTACATTATAAATATAATCTATTATTATAAAAATACCTGGCATTGCTTGAAGAACACAGGCAAATCAAATATCATTGCAATCATGTTTATTGTCTTCAAAACGTCTGTATCTGCATATTACAGCGATCTCTGTGTTAGCTTTGTGTGTAGCTGCTATCAGTGACGTCCTGGAATGTCACATGATTATGTCTCTTCTTCATGTTCCATATATGGAGTATTATTGTGCGTATAGCGCCCTCAGGCTATTGGTATGAATTGAAAACACAGCACATCTCAGTAAGAAGCGCTCATAATGATTACATCGACGCATTTGGGTATAAATTCAATAAATATTATTCCTGTCTATAGAAATATGATGTGAATCTACAAGAATATATCAATATTTCTCCAAGTCTGCACATTTTTTAGCTAAAAGCCCTGAGGGACGTTGTTTTGTGAAGCACTGTCATGACGACAGCACAGAGTTTTTTTTTTATGAATGGACCAGCTGACGCTCATAATTCATATTAAAGGTATCGACGCATTTTTCCATTTCATAAATCCTGACACAAATTAAGACATAACTGTCACTATAAGTTTCTCAGAATACAATAGTTGTCAAATACTGCAACTTGAGTCTTATATCTTTTTAATGATGTATAGTTTGTCAAGATATAACATTAAATCTGATAGTAACTTTGAACTAAATAAATAAAAAAAAACGCTTCAGTGCGCCGACACACTGGTGAAGCTTAACAGGTTAACAAATGAACTAAATGAATGCTCTGCTGGTTAACTGGAGATGTTTTGTTATTGGATCATCGTGCCGTGAGATGTTTTATAGGGGGCGGTGAAAAAAGTCAGGCACCGAAATCAGGCACCGAAAGTTTCGTTCTTATTCGGTCTCATTACTACCGTTTACGTCGGAACCGGTTCCCTATTGGAACCGGGTTTCGGTACCCATCCCTACAGCTCACAGTGCATGTCAGAGCAAATGAGAATCATGAGGTCAAAGGAACTGCCTGAAGAGCTCAGAGACAGAATTGTGGCAAGGCACAGATCTGGCCAAGGTTACAAAAACATTTCTGTCAGTCAGTCAGTCATATTTATTTATAGAGCACATTTAAAAACAACAACTGTTGGCCAAAGTGCTGTACAAAGTGTACACAAGTATCCTAATAAGTAAACATAAAACCACAGATAAACAATGCACAAGACAATGGAAACCACTAAGCCCACTTATGACCATAAGCAGCAGTAAATAAGTGGGTTTTAAGCAAAGATTTAAAATCAGTGTATGTTGATGCAGTCTTTATGTAAGATGGCAGATTGTTCCAAAGCTGTGGAGCCGCCACTGAGAAGGCACGATCTCCTTTTAATTTTAAACGTGTCCTTGGAACAGTCAGCTGTAGACTACTGGTTGACCTAAGATTTCTAAAAACATTATGGTGGAATGAAAGGAGATCAGAGATATATGGAGGAGCCAGTCCATGCAATCCCTTATAAACAAACAACAGTGTTTTGAACTCAATACGATGTTTAACTGGGAGCCAGTGGAGAGAGAACAATACTGGCGAAATATGTTCTCTTTTCTTTGTTCCTGTTAACAATCTAGCAGCAGCATTTTGGACTAGTTGAAGACGTGACAATAGGGACTGTGAGACACCCAAGTATAGTACATTACAATAATCTAATCTTGATGAAATAAAAGCATGTATCACAGACTCCATGTCTCTGGGTGATAACCCAACCCAATTGAGCTGCACTTAAGGTTCCTAAGAGCACAGTGGCCTCCATAATCCTTAAATGGAAGACGTTTGGGACGACCAGAACCCTTCCTAGAGCTGGCCGTCCGGCCAAACTGAGCTATCGGGGGAGAAGAGCCTTGGTGAGAGAGGTAAAGAAGAACCCAAAGATCACTGTGGCTGAGCTCCAGAGATGCAGTCGGGAGATGGGAGAAAGTTGTAGTAAGTCAACCATCACTGCAGCCATCCACCAGTCGGGGCTTTATGGCAGAGTGGCCCGACGGAAGCCTCTCCTCAGTGCAAGACACATGAAAGCACACCTGAAGGACTCCAAGATGGTGATAAATAAGATTCTCTGGTCTGATGAGACCAAGATAGAACTTTTTGGCCTTAATTCTAAGCGGTATGTGTGGAGAAAACCAGGCACTGCTCATCACCTGTCCAATACAGTCTCAACAGTGAAGCATGGTGGTGGCAGCATCATGCTGTGGGGGTGTTTTTTCAGCTGCAGGGACAGGACGACTGGTAGCAATCGAGGGAAAGATGAATGCGGCCAAGTACAGGGATATCCTGGACGAAAACCTTCTCCAGAGTGCTCTGGACCTCAGACTGGGCCGAAGGTTCACCTTCCAACAAGACAATGACCCTAAGCACACAGCTAAAATAACGAAGGAGTGGCTTCACAACAACTCCGTGACTGTTCTTGAATGGCCCAGCCAGAGCCCTGACTTAAACCCAATTGAGCATCTCTGGAGAGACCTGAAAATGGCTGTCCACCAACGTTTACCATCCAACCTGACAGAACTGGAGAGGATCTGCAAGGAGGAATGGCAGAGGATACCCAAATCCAGGTGTGAAAAACTTGTTGCATCTTTCCCAAAAAGACTCATGGCTGTATTAGATCAAAAGGGTGCTTCTACTAAATACTGAGCAAAGGGTCTGAATACTTAGGACCATGTGTGTTATGAGCCCATCAAATGAATTAAAATGGAACATCATAACATATAAAGACCACAGAGATTCAGTGACGGTGCATAAATTATTTATTTATAATGATTTAAATAATGAATAATTTGTCATAAGCAGAGCATGGTGGTAAAAGAAAATAACAAAACAAACAGAAAGAAAACCCTGCCCACACATATCTACAGGAGAAATAACACTTGCCTACCTCCCGTCCGAAAACAAAAGACAATGTTCCCCGTGAGTCTTCCGGGTCCCTCTGACTGCTACCCTAACTAATCTTAAACTAAACAACATGAAAACCCATCACCAATTACCACCAGCTCTAAATAAAGTTATAAACTGAAAATAACAGACATGAATTCCTCGCCGGGAACGTGCTTATGAAACACGATCATGAAGTCGACACGAGAAACTCCATATAGAGGCATAACGGGCCGAGCACACGAGACACCTCGGAGCTGCGCTCCGTCTGCCACCGGAAACGGATCGGAAGTGGGAGTAAGAGAGAGAGCGGATGTCAAACAGGGCGTCTTTAAAGCAGTTGCCCCCGCCCACAATCAGCAGTTGGCGGGACGTCACGTGACCTATAGAGGAAACAGAAACACAACCGCACAAAGCAGCACAAACACTGTTCCCATTAGGCTTGACAACGTAACAATGTGATATTTCAGTTTTTCTTTTTTAATAAATGTGCAAAAATGTCAACAATTCTGTGTTTTTCTGTCAATATGGGGTGCTGTGTGTACAATAATGAGGGGAAAAAATTAACTTAAATGATTTTAGCAAATGGCTGCAATATAACAAAGAGAGAAAAATTGAAGGGGGTCTGAATACTTTCCGTACCCACTGTATATATATATATATATATATATATATAAGGGGTGTAACGATACACGTATTCTTATTGAACCGTTCGGTACAAGGCTTTCGGTTCGGTTTTCGGTACACATTTTCAAACCGAACGGTTCGTTGGACCATATTTCCTGCAGACCAAAATTTCATTATTTCAAATGTAGGCGCTCATAATGTAAGATTATGCGCGACCACAACATTGCCCAACATCAAATGGCAAACGTAATGCAAGCGGAATGAAACTGCTCGTTATTGTGTTTATCGTTTATCAGTTTGGACCAGTGCAGCGCGAGCCTATCGTGATCATGCGACACTGTTACTACACAGCGCTAATAAGAGATCCAGTAAAGAAAGCATTTGAATTCGCCACAGAAGTAATAACATCGCTGCGAGATCTAGTGAGAAACATTCACATTTCTCCGTTATTAACGGATCAAACAGCGCTAACGTGGAAACCTGGAAGAGACATTGTGCTCTAAATGAACTATCCAGTGTCCACAGATCTGCAACATTTACCATGGATTTACTGTAGTAACACTAACTGCAACCATGGAAGTTTGGCAGGAATAGTAGGCTATAATGCCTTCAAGTAACATTACGTCGGTTTTATTTTGACATTATGTATACAATTGCTGCCCTCAAATGTTAATCTGAACTAAAATAAACCTGTTTATAACTACTACAATATTACATTTCATTTTTTCCAAGGAGCTCTTTTGTTTTATATGCTCCTAAGAGTCAATTATAGCTCCAGAATTGCTCAAAGTAAAAAAAAAAAATCATACTTTATGATGTTAGTTTTAATAAAAAAAATGATAAAAAAAATTAAATCAAGGAAATTTCTCCGGCATTTCTTTCTTTTTGCTGTACGAAAACGTACCGAACCGAACCGTGACACAAGTGTATCATATCGAACCGAACCGTGAATTTTGTGAACCGTTACACCCCTAATAAAATATATATATATATATATAATCTGTTAGACTGGAGTAATGGATAACTTCTAATAAAGAACAAAAATGACATAACATTAAATATCAGTTGCAAACATAATGACATGTTTCTCCATACTTTTAAAAAGACATTTAATAAGAAATGGAACTTAAATACAAAATAAGTACTCTGGTTGAATTTATCACATAACTTACACCATTTATAGAAGCAGACAAGATCATTTTTACAGGAGTATATATTTTTACTGTTAAATGAAAAATGCTGCCCGATCCACAGCCTCATAATTCCTGTACAACTTTTCCTTTAAAAAATATGGCCAAAAGCACTGAGGGGGAGGGGTTAACAACCATACAACATTTTTAAGGTGGACAGATAGTTCGACAAATAAGGAACTGGCGAAAAAGGAGCTGGAGTCAGCTTCGTAAAATGCGTTTGGCTGTCATCATCTTGAATGGAAGCCTGTGAAGATGTGCAGGTCCAGTAACCCTGCCGCTCTTCTTGGGTACAATGAAGTAGGGGCTGTAGAAGCTGGACTTCGCCAGTAGTGTGGCGACCTCCGCACGCATAACAGGGGCATTGCCACCCACCATGGTATAGCGGACTCCCCGAAAGCGCGGAGGAGACTGTGCGAACTCAATCGCATAACCGAGCTTGATGGTTCTCGCGAGCCAGCGGGACAGATTGGGAAGCTCTCAATGGGAAGCCAGGCTCCCAAAAACTGAACCAGCGGGGTCATGTGAACCACAGATGTACCCACGATGGGGCAGCGAGGCGGAATGACCGGCCCAGATGTGGGAGGCGGAGCGTCCCGGTGTGGGGGCACAGTCATATGCCGCGTCCTGACAGAGGAGGCCAGGGAAGGACGAGCGTTACGTGGCGACCTCCTCTGACGGATCTGGTGACAGAGGGGGACAAGAGTAGCGAGGCGGAGCATCGCACACTGCCATCCACAGCCTCTGGGGTCTCAAAGATGGGAATGTCAGTTCTTTCTTTAAGGGAGAACAAAATATTCTCCCCGGCACTCCACCCTGCAACCCATCTCTGAGCTGCCCGTATCGGGAGCGCCGCTTTGTCTGGCATTTGGCAGGCTGCGGGGCTGGTACGGGCTTCCTGCGGCTACTTCCACGACGCGGACCGGGAGAAGGCTGCTGCTGGGGCCGGGCGGGAGGGGCGGGAGCCGCAGGAGGGCGCCCTCAGCGGCGAGCAGACTGAGGCATCTAAGCCGGCAGCTGGGTGGAGGCAGCAGCTGGCCGCCGGGGCAGAAAGTGTTTAATAGCCTGAGTCTGCTCCTGGGCGGCCGAGAACTATTGGGCAAAATTCTTAGCCTCCCGCATATCAGCCAGGTTGAGCCAGAGATGTCTTTTCTGGACCACGCATGTGCACATCACCTGACCCAGGGAGCGTGCGGTCACCTTCGTTGCCCGTAGAGCGAGGTCGGTGGCGGCACGCAGCTCTTCCATGAGCCCTGGATCAGCCCTACCCTCGTGCATGGCTCTGAGCACCCTGGTCTGGCAGACCTGGAGGATGGCCATAGTATGCAGTGAGGAGGCAGCCTGCCCAACAGCTCTATAGGTCTTCGCCACCAGAGTAGACGAAAACCTACAGGCTTTGGAGGGGTGCTTAAGGTCGCCATGCCAGGTGGAGGCGCTCTGGGGACACAGTTGCATCGCCACAGAAAGCTCCACCGGGGGGACCCCAGTGTACCCTTTGGCCGCGGCCTCATCGAGGGCACAGAAGGCGGAAGAGGCCGCTGAGCAGTCGCGAAAAGTCAAAGGAGACTTCCACAATCTCATGACCTCTTCATATACTTCCGGGAAGAAAGGAATTGGTTTTAGGAATTGCCGTGCTGACACCCGTCAGCAGCCGCCCCCAAAAACCAATTGTAGCACCCGTACAGCCACTCTGAGCGTTACTTACGTGAGAATGGTGGGTGCTTGGGTTCGGTGTAGTTCAGGTGGAGACCACGAAGGTGCACCTAATAAGTTTCTAATAAGTTGCAAAACCTTTTGACAATAAAATATAAAAAATAATGAGACCCAGAGATAGTTTTTAGTTTAGCAAAAAAAAAAAGGGGGGTTAATGCCCTGGTTTATTTAAATAAAAGAATTTGGCAAATAGAATATAAAAGCTTTCCCCAAAACAAAATATCAACGAATATACAAAATAAATAACCCAAAAATTCCCCAAATACTTAAATGATAGCCTCGTTAAATTTAGCTAGAAACCTCAATAGTTTCAATCACACTTGTTACACCAGAATAAATGATCTAAAAGTTCCCCTCCCTTATCTCTTTCCTAACAATTGAGAATACACAGAGAACTTTACAATAAACAAAAAACTTCACCACATGTCCTGAAACAAGTCTTAGCAAATGCAGTGGTGGGCCCACTCACACATACACATTCGCACACGTTTCAGTTTACTCACGGTACTGCTTTGAACGAAGGAAAAACACGTTGCAGGCCTGTGTTGGTCTTGCAAAACATTGAGTGCGCTGAACAAACACTTGCAACACATTGAGAGCGTGGAATATTCGGTCCGGATGCTCACATGATTGACAACAGGTCCGCCCACATAAGCCCACCGTGGCTAGCTATCTCGGCTACCTCCGATCACGCTTCCGCTCCTTCTCTCCCGCTCCGTCAGACGGGTCTCCGGCTTCGTTTCTCACTCAGTCGCTCGCTCAATAACACCCCAAGTCCACGATCCTCTTATCTGAACACCCAGTTCAGTTTCATCGGCTTTACTCACTCTTTCTAGCGTTATATTTTTCTCAAACGCGCCAGCGTCCTGTGCTCCTCCCCGGTCCAACGAGAGAAGAAAAACTTCCCGCACTCTCTCTCACTGTCCCTCTTCCGGTCACGTGTATCCCTTTTCATACCGGCAGCCAAACACTATTGACTATACAGCGTTAATACCCAAATGACCAATAAAAATAATAACATGAAAACAATAAGAATAGAGTAATAAAAGGCTTACTGTATAAAACCTCTGATAATATTATTTAACTAAATAATATAAACTTTAAACTTTAGTTTTAATTACTGTCATGAAATAAAATTACTAAATATTGATCTCCTTTTAATTATGTAAAATGAATTGATATTTCCTTATTTAGAAATCAGGTGTCCCCTATTATTTATTTAAAGTAAATAAACGTTTACTTTTTTAATAGTCATGTGACTCGTTTTTGAGAGTAAGAGAGATTAATCATAACCCATCCGGTTCCCATTACACCATAATACCCAAGTTTACCACTGGGCTACACAATCATCAAGCCTTGAGCGCTCGGGACATGGCGGAGGGTTTCAGGCTGCCCGGGAAAGCATGGCAGTCAGTTCTGGATCAGACTTGGGCAATGCTGGTACCCCCAAAGGAGGCAGCACAGCCGAGGTCTTCATCTCCAGATGACCCAAGCCCACCATGTGATGCAGTGATAGCCATGACATCTTCTGCCGGGGCGCCGAATGAAATGGTGGGCCAGCCACAAGACTGGCCAGCGACCTCATCCGGAAACCTCATGGGTTGCAATGTGGAAGAGGGGGGTGTGGCCCGAGGAGAATTCGGAAAAATCATATCGTCCTCAGGTCACCCTGGCCACCAGCCAAAGTATCCCTTCTCGTGGAGAGAATAGATTGGGGTGTGGTAGAGGGGACTCTACCTCTAAGGAGGTCATTGAGTCTCAATCGCAACATTGCGATGGTCATGTTCCCACAATGAGAACATGACGCATCCATGAATGCTGCCTGAGCGTGATTTAAGCCCAAACACGCCAGGCAGCGTTCGTGCCCATCAGTAGAATTAATCTGTCTACCGCACCCAGAAATACACGGGCGAGACATCTTTAAAAAGATGCGCCACGTGCAGCTCTTTTAGAGAGGATAAAACTCAACAGCAGTGCTGAAGCGCCCAGGGAGAAAACACACACTGTTGGGAGATCACTGCACAGACCAGCAGTAGGAATGAGATCTCGCTGGAACACGCCGTCACACCAACACCGCTGAAGAGTCGCTCGTCTCATATCTAGAACTCGTAGACAGCTTACAGTGGAGAGAAGTGAAGAAACACTCGGCTCCGAAGCAAAAACATAATGTGAATTTGCCGCACTGCTCCTTTATACCCATGCGGTGGGGCAGAGTTGCGCTATGCCAATTCCACAGACCCATGTCACTGTTTTGCCATTGGCTTGTTTTGTAATAGGCTTTTGTAATAGGCCAATTCGTCAGTCACTGACGTAACTCGGAGTGACTGAACGAAAGGGAACCATGGTTAAATTTGTAATCTGAGACATTTTCTTCTTTTATTCATGTTATCTTAATATAAAATCTTAATAAAGATCTGTTACGTTTAGCACAGAGAGTGAGAACAAAAAATATATATATATTATTATTATTGCATGCCACTTGCTTTTACGGAACTATGTAACAAATAACACAGAATTATAAAAGATTATTGGTGGAAAAATAAAGTCAATATTTGTAGAAGAAGTAGTAATGAAGAGATGAAGTAAGATGAAGAAGTAAGTCAAAAAAGGATCTAATAACAAAAGGGTATTTATTTAAACAAAATAACCGCAGGTAATCCACTGATGAGAAGGCAACATGACCGTGTGTAACACACACGACCAATACCGACAGAGAATGAGAATCACAATCATAATGAACTAAATGACGAACAGGTGTATTGATTGCTAGAGTGTCCATGGTAACTAAAGACTGGTGGGATGCAGAATGCGACAATAGTTTTGATTTTCATTTAAAAATGAAATGAAATTGTAGAAAAGTAGATTTTTTTTTCTAAAACGAATAAAAAAATACAAAAATAAACATAAATACCAAACTCTTTAATTCAAAAGACTACACCTTTGTTGTTTAAAGTGTGAATATACTATGGGCCAGATTTACTAACAGCTTGCTCCAACACAAACCCTCTTTTGGTGTTAAAAAACTACTGTCACAATTTACTAAAGACACACAGTGAAAAATTTGTGCTGAAAAGGTGTGGACAGTGTTATTTGCGTCTTACCTTATTGCATATGCATTTGTATGTGTATCTCTTTCAGATGCAAAATTTACGGGAGAGTATTTAAATGGATCATGCAAGGTGATTTACAAAGTTGTGCAAGTCTATTTACGGGTATTTGCATCACTATTTATTGCCCCCCAAAAAATCATATCTTAAACCAGATGCTAACTGCTCTTGGTAGATTGCATTAGTCATTATGGAAATGATCCGGCTGCGTCTGTTCTTTAATTAGCGCGTCGTCAGTAGATCACGCTGTTTTGGAATTGTGCTCTTACTCTAATTTGCCCTGTTTAGTAAATCTAGCCAAATAGCTACTGATTTAAAATCACAGATTATTATAATGCGTGTAATGAAACACAACTATTATCTCAGCATTACAGTTTAAGGCGAGGACCTCTTGGAAAATTCAGTCAATGGTGGGGAAGCGTTGTATCATAAATTACAGAAAATTCTGTCAGTGGCGGGGAAAGAGTAAATATGAAGGGGTGAATTTTACAATTCCCTCCTCTTTTATCGTATAACAACTAGGGAAACATATTTTCTTAAATTAAGTGCATTTATTCTGGTATTATTGTTACAGGCAATGTCTGTATTTGTTATCTGAGAGGTGACTAAGAGTCTGCCTGACCCATGTCAGGAATGCAGTAACAGTATTTGCTCATTTAACCAGACTAAATAATACATTATATGTTTAGGCCTGTAATAAATATATAGTTGTGGCCAAGATTTCCTAGCACTGGCAGTCTTAAATTTACACACTAAAACTCATAACATGTAATATCTATCATTATAAGCATGAGAAGAGATAAAACAATGTTTGATTAAACAATGATTTTGTGGCTGTATATCATAAACATTCTGGGTTGTGTTTCCCAAAAGTATCATAAGCCTAAGTAGACCATAGAACCATTGCCACCAATGGTCTCCACGATAAACTTAGCTCACAATGCTTATGAGAAATCCAATCCTGTATAGTATCTATTACATCAAAAACACATCTATTTGGATGCATTTATAATACATATAATTTTTTTGCGAATTTCAGGAAAATTTAAACCATAAACAAGAGGGTTCAGGATGGGTGGTACAATAAGAAACTGCAGTGAAATAATAATTGACAGGCTTAGAGGGAGATCCAAAGTCGCGACCCGACTCAGAGTGACCTCACAAAAAAGAGCAATAGAGAAATTTAAAAGGATCACCATGTGTGGAATACAAGTTTGATATGCTTTTCTCCTGAACTCTGGTGAACTTTTTGTACAAATGATAAGAATTTTAACATAGGAATATAGGATAAAACTTAAAGGCATGATTACAGTTGTGGTCACTATGAAAAAGCCAAAAACATTATTAATAATAGTGTTTGCACAAGACAGCTTGACAATTTCCCAGTTGTGACAATAAACCTTCCACAGTTTGTTACCACACATAATCAGTCTGGCATTTAAAATACCAGCAATACCAACACAAAGCATTGGATAAATCCAGCTTATAGCTATTAAAACAGATAAAATCCTGGGAGTCATTATGCTGTTGTATTGTAAAGGTTTACAGATTGCTACATATCTGTCAAATGCCATTAACATTAATATTGTATTTTCATTTGATGCATATGAATAAATGACAAAAGCCTGTAAGAGGCATGCTTCGCGGGACACCAAGTGTGTATCAGACATTAAGTCTGACAGTAACCTTGGGAAAAAAGCAGCTGTTCCAAACACAGAGTTGACGGACAAACATGCAATCAGAATGTACATGGGCTGGTGTAAAGTCCTTTCCAGACAAATTGCAATAATTATAAAGGCATTAAAGAATATAATAGCGCAGTATAAAATAATTCCCAAACTGAAGAAAGTATATTTTATGTACCCAATATTTTCAAACAACATCAAGTAAAAATATGTTCCATTTTCCATTTTTCGTTAAGCAAAGGATGGATTAATTGACCTGAGGATGAAAGAAGACACAGTTCACGTGATTTTTACCTAAAAAAAAAAAAGATTGTTTGGTAACACTTTAAATTACAGTGTCCTTGTTACATGCTACATGTACGGTAGTTAATATAGTAATAACTATAAATTTTGCATAAGTACACGCAACTAACCCTAAATCTATTCTTAATCCTAACTCTAACCCTCTACAGTAAGTACATTTAGTTAATTAATATAACTCTGCACCACTGCATTGTAACAAGCACACCTTAAAATTTAAGCTTAAAGTGTAACCAGCTGTTTTCATGCTTATCAGCTTTATATTTGTAGCCACAATGTTTAATACATCATGTGAATTATTTCATACATCAATTATTTAGACAGTTTAACAATATACATGTACATGAAATTGCATTACCAGAAATACCTTCTGTGATACGATCTGACATTACTATCACTTTATCTTCAGAGAATGTGTAAATGTGCAGAGAATCAGGTCCAGCCTATGTGTGCTCTTGTTAAGAAGACCTAAGAATCACCATACATGCTCTTTTATATAGCATAAAACAAGTCTCTGAAGACCTCTCTGCTGTGGCTTGACTTGCATAAACAGCACACCAGAGGTTTTCCTTAACTAAAAACATTAAAAAACATGGCACAGTGGGTAAAATCTTGTAATTCAAAATGTACTGATAACACAGACACAATAATGAGGTTGTGAGTCTTTGGAAAGGTATTCTAGTTGAAATAAAAATTTTACATACAGTGGGGAGAAGTATTTGATACACTGCCGATTTTGCAGGTTTTCCTACTTACAAAGCATGTAAGTACTTCCTACTTACAAAGTATTTTTAAATAATTAATTTACATTTTAATTCATGACATAAGTATTTGATCACCTACCAACCAGTAAGAATGACCGCCGTCATGGATTAAAATCCTGCAGTGCACGCAAGGTCCCCCTGCTCAAGCCAGCGCATGTCCAGGCCCGTCTGAAGTTTGCCAATGACCATCTGGATGATCCAGAGGAGGAATGGGAGAAGGTCATGTGGTTTGATGAGACAAAAATAGAGCTTTTTGGTCTAAACTCCACTCGCCGTGTTTGGAGGAAGAAGAACGATGAGTACAACCCCAAGAACACAATCCCAACCGTGCAGCATGGAGGTGGAAACATCATTCTTTGGGGATGCTTTTCTGCAAAGGGGACAGGACGACTGCACCGTATTGAGGGGAGGATGGATTGGGGCCATGTATCGCGAGATCTTGGCCAACAATCTCCTTCCCTCAGTAAGAGCACTGAAGATGGGTCGTGGCTGGGTCTTCCAGCATGATAACGATCCGAAACACACAGCCAGGGCAACTAAGGAGTGGCTCCGTAAGAAGCATCTCGAGGTCCTGGAGTGGCCTAGCCAGTCTCCAGACCTGAACCCAATAGAAAATCTTTGGAGGGAGCTGAAAGTCCGTATTGCCCAGCAACAGCCCCAAAACCAGAAGGATCTGGAGAAGGTCTGTATGGAGGAGTGGGCCAAAATCCCTGCTGCAGTGTGTGCAATCCTGGTCAAGAACTACAGGAAACGTATGATCTCTGTAATTGCAAACAAAGGTTTCTGTACCAAATATTAAGTTCTGCTTTTCTGATGTATCAAATACTTATGTCATGCAATAAAATGCAAATTAATTACTTAAAAATCATACAATGTGATTTTATGTATTTTTGTTTTAGATTCCGTCACTCACAGTTGAAGAGTACCTAATACTACCTATGATAAAAATTACAGACTTCTACATGCTTTGTAAGTGGGAAAATCTGCAAAATCGGCAGTGTATCAAATACTTGTTCTCCCCACTGTATATGAAGAGTTCAGATGCAAAAGCCTCTAAATGCCATCTGAAATTTTCTTCTAAAATGATCATTTTTATCAAGCTCGTATATTTAAATTAAATAATTTCACTTAAATGGCAATGAAGATTACCTATTAATTATCATTTAAGTGAAATTACTGAACTGAAATATACAAGCTTGATAAAAATGATCATTCTATAAGAAAATTTCAAATGGCATTTAGAGGCTTTTGCATCTGAACTCTTCATATACTGTATATACACTCACCTAAAGGATTATTAGGAACACCTGTTCAATTTCTCATTAATGCAATTATCTAATCAACCAATCACATGGCAGTTGCTTCAATGCATTTAGGGGTGTGGTCCTGGTCAAGACAATCTCCTGAACTCCAAACTGAATGTCAGAATGGGAAAAAAGGTGATTTAAGCAATTTTGAGCGTGGCATGGTTGTTGGTGCCAGACGGGCCAATCTGAGTATTTCACAGTCTGCTCAGTTACTGGGATTTTCTCGTACAACCATTTCTAGGATTTACAAAGAATGGTGTGAAAAGGGAAAAACATCCAGTATGCGGCAGTCCTGTGGACGAAAATTCCTTGTTGATGCTAGAGGTCAGAGGAGAATGGGCCGACTGATTCAAGCTGATAGAAGAGCAACTTTGACTGAAATGACCACTCTTTACAACCGAGGTATGCAGCAAAGCATTTGTGAAGCCACAACACGCACAACCTTGAGGCGGATGGGCTACAACAGCAGAAGACCCCACCGGGTACCACTCATCTCCACTACAAATAGGAAAAAGAGGCTACAATTTGCACGAGCTCACCAAAATTGGACAGTTGAAGACTGGAAAAATGTTGCATGGTCTGATGAGTCTCGATTTCTGTTGAGACATTCAGATGGTAGAGTCAGAATTTGGCGTAAACAGAATGAGAACATGTATCCATCATGCCTTGTTACCACTGTGCAGGCTGGTGGTGGTGGTGTAATGGTGTGGGGGATGTTTTCTTGGCACACTTTAGGCCCCTTAGTGCCAATTGGGCATCGTTTAAATGCCACGGCCTACCTGAGCATTGTTTCTGACCATGTCCATCCCTTTATGACCACCATGTACCCATCCTCTGATGGCTACTTCCAGCAGGATAATGCACCATGTCACAAAGCTTGAATCATTTCAAATTGGTTTCTTGAACATGACAATGAGTTCACTAGGGGTGACCCCGAATAGTCGAAGATTCGATGCTTCGATAGGAGGAGCCTGATTCGACTACCGATCTCACGGTCGAATCTTCGCAGAGGTGTTATGAAACGAGGATCATGCCACTTTGGCTATATGAGGGCGCTCAATGTCTGATTTCACATAGAACTAGCTTTTATGTCAATACGTTAATATTCAGCCTATTATGATAATGCTGTAGGCCTATATAAAAATGTGCAAAGAAAGAAGCTTTTAATAAATATTTTTTAACGTGCGTGAATAAATCCAAACACCCCGTGACAGATTTAAGTTTCACTTTCAATCCGTGACCGACAGAGGAGCGTCTTCGCGGCAAGGATTTAAATCTTTAACAATGTCTGGGATAAGAAAATCTAAATTGTGGATGTACACCATCAGAAAGGATATTCTCCAAGGCTGGATTTAGCATCAGGAAAATCTGAAAGTGATCGCACTTCTGCCGGCCAACGTTAACATGTTTCACGCATAGACTGGGTTTCACGTTAGAATGTATTTTATCCGCGCGCACAATTTGAAAAGACTCCAACGGACAGACAGAGTGAAAGACGTTCAGGATTTGTTCTCTCGATCAGGTACAAGTGATTTCAAAACTTTTCAGCCGGTTCTAATTTTATTTTTGGATGCTGTGAACATTTTTAGCTAAAAAGACTGCCTCTCCAGTTTAGCATTTATTGTTGTTTCTGCAGTTAAAAAGACAAAGTTGAAAATTCTGGCTACTATCGTTATTTTAATAATTTCTTTATTTTTATTTTATTTATTAATCTGTCAGGGTTATCTAATCTAACTATTTGTGGCTTGTGTTTTGAATATATGTTCCCCTGCACTTTAGGCATTTTGCACACATTTGCTCCTCATCCTGTGACTTGATTCTGATTTATTTCGTTTTGTATTTTTATTTATTAGAAAGGTATATTCTGTTCTAATTTAATTTAGTAAATTATTGTTAATTTTTTCGGTGCATCGATGTTGTGCTGTAGGCTGGCCTGCTCGCACAGGTAATTTAGCCGATTTAATTTGATTTGCATGTGAAATGCAAATCTGCAGTGTGGCCTTTCTGGAGTTATTTATGTTATTTCTTAGTTTTATTGATCAAAAATGTTTTTATACATTTTCTTCTATATCTTTGTGTGATTTTCTGTACATCGCGGCTTTGAAACGTTAAAGCGCCGCCCCCAGCCCCACCCCCATACACATGATTCGACTATTAGTCGACTATAGGCAAGACATTACGATTCTGATTCGACTATGAAAATCCATAGTCGGGGACAGCCCTAGAGTTCACTGTACTAAAATGGCCCCCACAGTCACCAGATCTCAACCCAATAGAGCATCTTTGGGATGTGGTGGAACGAGAGCTTCGTGCCCTGGATGTGCATCCCACAAATCTCCATCAACTGCAAGATGCTATCCTATCAATATGGGCCAACATTTCTAAAGAATGCTTTCAGCACCTTGTTGAATCAATGCCACGTAGAATTAAGGCAGTTCTGAAGGCGAAAGGGGGTCAAACACAGTATTAGTATGGTGTTCCTAATAATCCTTTAGGTGAGTGTATATGTATATGTAAAGTGTCAGTGGGAATATGGTACTATAGAACTAGATTCATGCACCATGTTCTCAGTTGTGTTTGTCTTAACACAGCCTTCGCCAGAGGGTGGTGATATAGATCTGTGTATAATTTAGGCAGTATGTGGCATGTGAACCTCTCCTAATATTATGATTATAGTGTTGAATGGTTCATGCTTGAAGTCACGTGGACGTTCTCATTGTGATCAGTATTTCCTTGGTGTTGTGTCTTGTTGTTTATGTAAAGGAAGAAGTATGCAAATAGTACCTTTTCCAATGCTATATCCTGTTTAGATATTAAGTTATGGCATTAAACTATAGATGGCACATGCTGATAGCAAGCGGTCTATTGTATGTGAACCTTATACATTACGATTATAAGGTTATGTCAATGATACATCAAATGATTTAATTATGATATTTCCTGTACTTTCCTGTACCTGTACTGTATGTCTATTGTTAATGAGTCTACTGTATGTTCATTCATATGTACAGATATATGCATTCATATGTACAGTCTATTTTACAGATTAAATTTTTCCGATTTGAAATGAATTTTTTTTTCCCCACAATCCGTCGAACCAGCATCCAACTCAGAATGCTTTGATTGGCCAATCAGGAGATAGTCCAAGTTTAAACATTTTTACCTGCCTCAAAGAACAGTGGTGGAGACTGGAGTGGAGAGTGATGTTTCTTCAGGCTCCGCAGCCCGGCCAAGCGCCAGGAAAAGCTCCAAAAACAAGTCACCTTACACCAACAGCACCATACGAATTAAAACGGGAACAAACATTTGTTGACAAGTGACTTTTGTGCATGGACAAGTGAAACATAAATTTACTTGTCCAAAGGACAAGTGCCTCAAAAAGTTAATGTCAAGCCCTGCTGTGCAGGGTGAATTGTTACTTTACAAATGTATAGCAATAGTCTCTTTCAGCTGTTGCACAACTCCAAACTCAAAATCTAGAGCGGCTGGGAAAAGCTGCACAACAGTGCAGTTTTATTTGGCATTGGCTTTTCCTTTAACTATCTGGAAAAGCTGTTTGTGTGAGGGAGGGCTCTACACATTTCTCATGTCTTGTCTACTGCTTTGTTGGGGGGTTATTTCATCTACACTGAACAAAATTATAAACGCAACACTTTTGTTTTTGCCCCCATTTTTCATGAGCTAAACTCAAAGATCTAAGACTTTTTCTATGTACACAAAAGGTATATTTCGCTCAAATATTGTTCAAAAATCTGTCTAAATCTGTGTTAGTGAGCACTTCTCCTTTGCCGAGATTATCCATCCACCTCACAGGTGTGGCATATCAAGATGCTGATTAGACAGCATGATTATTGCACAGGTGGCACAATTAGGCTGGCCACAATAAAAGGCCACTCTAAAATGTGCAGTTTTACTGTATTGGGGGGGGGTCCTGGGCAGAGATGTATAGTAACGAAGTAGAACTACTTCACTACTGTACTTAAGTACTAAAATGCTGTATCTGTACTTTACTAGAGTATTCTTTTTTTCTCCTACTTCCACTTTTACTTCAGTACATATTTTCGATGAGTTTAATACTTTTACTCCGATACATTTTTTATGTGCTGCATCGTTACTCGTTACAAAAAATTTTTTTTACGAATCATTCCAAACCCACATTATCGATGCCAGAGCGGTAGATGGCTCTGTCACCAGGTTTGATTAAGCTGGCCCAGCGATAGAGAAGACCGCGCGCGCTCCCGTTCTGCCTTTCGCTCTGCTGCCTGCCTTCATTGAGAACATTTGAGCTTTAATTTGTTTCGAGATGGAAGAACCAGAAACACCACCTTCAACTTTGAGTGATCGTGGCGGTGAGGGTGAGGAAGGAGAACAGAGTCCATGTTTTGATTTGTCAGAGTGAAAGACAATTCATGAATATAGAATGAAGTGCGTAACTGTTAGCCGTCATGAGGACGCCGACGAACTGAATCGTTTTTTGTTTAAATAGTTTAAAGTTACTATTAGATGTACCTTGACAAACTATACATCATTAAAATGATATAAGACTCAAGTTTCAGTATTTGAGCACTATTTTATTCCGAGAAACTTATAGGGACAGTTATGTCTTAATTTGTGTCATGAGTTATGTAATAGAAAAAATAGTCGATACCTTTAATATGAATTATAAGCGTCAGCCGCTCCCATTCAGAAAAAAAAAAAAACTCCTGTGCTGTCGTCATGACAGCGCTTGACAAAACAACGTCCCTCAGGGCTTTTACATAAAAAATTTGCAGATTTTTAGATTTCATAGGTTTAAGTCAGATTTCTATAGAGAGGAATAATATTTATTGAGATTATAACCAAAATGGACTGATGTAATCATTGAGCGCCGCTGGATACTCTAATGTACTGTGTTTTCAGTCCATACTGGCAGCCTGAGGGTGCTCTATGTACATTTAGTACATATATGGAACACATGAAGAAGAGCCATTCCAGGAACTCCCTGACATAAACAAAGCTTCCAGAGATCACTGTTACATGCTGATAAATACCCAATAAGCTGTGGAGAAAAAAGGTACAAGCAGGGAAGAGAAGAGATGGATGCTTTAAAGGGGGAAGAGACATATTTGATCTGTTTTTGTTTACAAAGAGTTAAGCTCAGTGTTTTAAGGTGTTCTTGTACATTCCTGTCCTTGTACTGCTGCTTCAGCCAAATTAATTGTGAGTGTCCTAAACATTTGAAATAATATAAACAATATGATGTTCAAACTTTTGACTGTTTTCTTTAATAACTTCATAACACAATACAGTACTTGTACTTTTACTTTCAGTACTTGAGTAGTACATTTTTAAATAAACTACTTGCAATACTTAAGTATAAAAAATGTTGAATACTTTAGTACTTCTACTTAAGTGTTGTGCTTAAAGAACACTTCAACTTCTACTCAAGTCACTTTTTTAATAGAGCACTTGTACTTTTACTCAAGTCTGGGTCTCTAGTACTTTATACATCTCTGGTCCTGGGGGGGTCCTGGGGGGTTCGAAAACCAGTCAGTATCTGGTGTGACCACCATTTGCCTCACGCAGTGCAACACATCTCCTTCGCATAGAGTTGATCAGGTTGTTGATTATGGCCTGTGGAATGTTGGCAGGACCTGGAACACGCTGTCTTATACGCCAATCCAGAGCATCCCAAACATGCTCAATGGGTGACATGTCCGGTGAGTATGCTGGCCATGCAAGAACTGGGATGTTTTCAGCTTACAGGAATTGTGTACAGAGCCTTGCAACATGGGGCCGTGCATTATCATGCTGCAACATGAGGTGAAAGTCGTGGATGAATGGCACAACAATGGGCCTCAGGATCTCGTCACGGTATCTCTGTGCATTCAAAATGCCATCAATAAAATGCACCTGTGTTCATTGTCCACAACATATGCCTGCCCATGTCATTACCCCACCGCCACCATGGGCCATTCAATCCACAACGTTGACATCAGCAAACCGCTCACCCACATGACGCCATACACGCTGTCTGCCATCTGCCCTGTACAGTGAAAACCGGGATTCATCCGTGAAGAGAACACCTCTCCAAAGAGCCAGACGCCATCGAATGTGAGCATTTGCCCACTCAAGTTGGTTACGACGACGAACAGCAGTCAGGTCGAGACCCCAATGAGGACGACGAGCATGCAGATGAGCTTCCCTGAGACAGTTTCTGACAGTTTGTGCAGAAATTCTTTGGTTATGCAAACCGATTGTTGCAGCAGCTGTCTGAGTGGCTGGTCTCAGGCGATCTTGGAGGTGAAGATGCTGGATTTGGAGGTCCTTGGCTGATGTGGTCACATGTGGTCTGCAGTTGTGAGGCTGCTTGGATGTACTGCCAAATTCTCTGAAACGCCTTTGGAGACGGCTTATGGTAGAGAAATGAACATTCAATTCACGGGCAACCACTCAGGTGGACATTCCTGCAGTCAGCATGCCAATTGCATGCTCCCTCAAAATTTGTGACATCTGTGGCATTGTGCTGTGTGATAAAACTGCACATTTTAGAGTATGGCATCCTAAGGCATGCCTGTGCAATAATCGTGTGGGTGAGCGGTTTGCTGATGTCAACGTTGTGGATCGAGTGGCCCATGGTGGCGGTGGGGTTATGGCATGGGCAGGCGTATGTTATGGACAACGAACACAGGTGCATTTTATTGATGGCATTTTGCAGTCGGACGAACAGCGGCACAGTGCTCATTCAGTAAATGCATAGCTAAACAGAAGTGTTTTGAGTCTGGATTTGAATGTGACCACTGTAGGAGCACATCTGATCTCTTCTGGAAGCTGGTTCCAGCTGCGGCTGGCATAATAGCTAAAAGCGGACTCGCCATGCTTAGAGTGAACCCTTGGTATTTCTAGCTGATATGATCCTAATGATCTGAGTGATCTGTTGGGTTTATATTCAGTGAGCATATCTGCAATGTATTGAGGTCCTAGGCCATTGAATGATTTATATACCAGTAATAATACTTTAAAATCAATCCTAAATCTAACTGGGAGCCAGTGTAAAGACCTGAGGACTGGTGTGATATGTTCATATTTCCTGGTTCTACTCAGAATCCTGGCGGGAGCTGCAACTGTCTTATGGTCTTTTTGGGAAGGCCAGTGAGGAGTCCATTACAATAATCCACCCTGCTGATGATGAAAGCATGAACAAGTTTCTCTAAGTCTTGTCTGGAAACAAAGCATCTAATTCTTGCAATATTTTTGAGATGATAGTATGCTGATTTAGTCATTGCTTTGACATGACTACTGAAACTAAGGTCTGACTCTAGTGTCACACCAAGATTCCTGACTTGATTTTTAGTTGTTTGACCCCTAGAGTGAAGGTATGCGTTCACCTTGAGAACTTCATCTTTGTTTCCAAACGTAATGACTTCAGTTTTGTCTTTGTTTAACTGAAGAAAGTTTTGGCACATCCAACTGTTGACTTCATCAATGCATCGGCACAGGGAGTCAATGGGGCTGTAATCGTTAGGCGATAGGGCTAAGTAGAGCTGTGTGTCGTCTGCATAGCTGTGGTAAGCAATTTGGTTCTTTCTCATTATTTGGCTCATTGGGAGCATATACAGGTTGAACAGGAGTGGCGCAAGAATTGAGCCTTGAGGGACTCCGCATGTCATGGATGTCCACTCAGACTTATGGTCTCCTATACTTACATAATAACCTCTCCCATCTAAGTATGACCTGAACCATTTTAGGACTATCCCAGAAAGCCCCACCCAGTTTTCCAGCCTGTCAAGAAGTATGTTGTGATCGACAGTGTCAAATGCAGCACTGAGGTCGAGTAGTACCAGCACTGATAGTTTGCCTGAATCAGTATTTAAGCGAATATCGTTTATTATCTTTATGAGCGCTGTCTCTGTGCTGTGATGCGGTTGGAAACCAGATTGCCCTTACGAAAAAAAAGTATACTTCAAGTTCATTTTATGAAGTATACTTGAGTAATGTTCAAGTATATTTTTAAGTATACTTTATGTAGTAAGTATACTAATGTCAATATGTACTAGTAGTAAACTTGTAAGTGTACTATTTTAATACCGCTTGGGACTAAATTGGCCCACTTGAAGTATATAAAAGTATATGTTTAAGTGTACTATAAGTGTAACAGTAGTAAACTTTAAGTGCACAACTAGTTCATAATTATGTTTCTCATTTGTACTGCAAGTGAACTTATGAGTATACTAGTAGTTTACTATTTTAATACTTGTAGCAACTTTGAAGTATACTCTCAGTAAACTACTAGTTTAGTAGTTTTATACTACAAGTTTTATTTTAATGTACTCTCAGTAAACTACTAGTTTAGTAGTTTTATACTACAAGTTTTCTTTAAGTGAACTTAACATCATACTTATAGTTTACCATTTATATATTATTTTTACTATTTTAGTGTACTCTCAGTAAACTACTAGTTTAGTAGTTTTATTCTACAAGTTTTCTTTAGGTGAACTTAACATTATACTTATAGTTTACTATTTATATAAAAATTTTGCAGTTGCAGTAGGCCTATACTACTATGTTCAAATGTTATTTTTTTATACTTGAGAAATACCTTTAACTCTACTTTAATTTTAAAAACATTTTATTAGCTTCATGCATCCTTTTTTATCAACACTTGAATGTCAGTAAGTTTCATAAAGGCAACATTTTAAACAAAATAGTTGAGAAAATCACATTTTTGTCAAAGACTACGCCTTGATCAGATTCAGAACGATGATCAAAACACAGGTGGAGTAGATCGAGTCCAACACCCCCAAAGCTTCACAGTCGTTTTCTCTTCATGGGTTAGGCCTACACTTCATTTCATTTGGAAACATTAAGTTTTGATTTACAAGCTGTTTAATGTTTGATATTACATTATTTAATATTTGAGTGAGCAATCGTCTATCACTTGTTTCAGCTTCTTCTTCTTCTGTGTTTTGATCCAGAGATTCTGTACTAGAAGATGTTTCATAACGCCCCCTACCGTATACCAGTGAAAACATGGATAGCTGGAAAATTCAGTCAATGGTGGGGAAAAGTTAAATTAAAGTAAATATGTACACTACCAGTGGACTAGCCTACACAAAAATTCAGATACGCAGAATTAGAAACATATCTGTTTTATATCAATATTTTAATCAATATTTTCAAACAAAGTTTCATAAGACTGTATGAAAAACGATGTAAAAAAAAGTATATTTAATAGGCTACTCGATCAAAAGAGTTAACACAGCTACAAGCCAAGTATACTTTGAATAATTCAAATTTTAAGTATATCTTGATCAAAAGATTGAGTACAAGTACAAGCCAAATATACTTGGACTTTTCTCTCAGTATAAGTCAAGTACACTTAAGTGTAATTAAGTATATTTTTGAGAAGTATATAAAATGTAGACTGAAAGTATGCTTTCTTCTTTTTAGTTGAAAAGAAGTATACTAATAGAACACTTGAATAAACTTATTTTCCATGCTTATTTTATTTACTCTATAAGCTATTCCACCCAAAAGTTTGTTACTATATAAAGCTGAACATGTTAGTTTATAAGACGGTGTGTAATATTATGTTTTTAAAAAAGTATTTAATAAGCTACTCAATCAAAATAGTAAACACAAGTACAAGCCAAGAATACTTAGAATACTTAATTATACTTTTAAGTATATCTCGATCAACAAGTATAGGCCAAATATACTTAGACTTTTCTGTCAGTATAAGTCAAGTATACTTAAGTGCAATTTGAAGTATATTTCTGAGAAGTACATAAAGTATATTTCTGAGAAGTATATAAAAAGTAGACTGAAAGTAGACTGAATTTCTTCCCATTTCACTGGGAATCTGGCTTGGGGGGTTTGTCAGTCTCTCTACAGTAGCAAAAAGATTGCGTATGTTGTTTAAATTGCAGTTTATAATATTTGAGAAGAAAGTCTGTCTAGCTTTGCCTAGTTCCATATTGAAAGCATGAAGGCTGTCTTTGTAGATGTAATAATGGACTACAAGTTTTGTCTTCCGCCACATGCGCTCTGCTTTTCTGCATTGTTGTAATAAGGATCCACTGGAGGCAAGTTGAGAGATGAGAACCCATGTGCAGTTTATTATAACTAAAACAAAACATGAAACAAAAACATGGCGTGGCATGAAAACAAAAACCAAAGCATGAACATGAACTTTGCACAACAGCAGACTACAGGAAACAATACTTGACAAAGACACATGGCAAACATGAGGGCTTAAATACACAGACTAATGACAAAACAAGGGACACCTGTGAACAATGATCAGACAATTAACCAATGACAAGACATGGCAGGATCACATGACAAACAGGGAATCACATGACAGACATGGAAACAAGACATGACACAGAAACATGACAAGAATAAACCCAAAACGTGACAGAATCCCCCCCCTCTAAGGGCGTCTCCCGACGCCCAACAAAACCAAAACACAAGATAAGACCAGGAGGGTGGTGGAGTGGAGGAGGTCATGGGGGAGGGATGGTGGGCCAGGCCCGTGCAGGGGGACAGGACATGGGACGTGGCATGGCGTGGACGGGCCTGGGTCGTGGCATGGCGTGGGCGGACCTGGGCCGTGGCATGGCGTGGGCGGACCTGGGCCGTGGCATGGCGTGGGCGGACCTGGGCCGTGGCAAGGCGTGGGCGGACCTGGGCCGTGGCAAGGCGTGGGCGGACCTGGGCCGTGGCAAGGCGTGGGCGGATCCGGCAGTGCAGGAAGCCAGGGCGGATCCGGCAGTGCAGGAAGCCAGGGCGGATCCGGCAGTGCAGGAAGCCAGGGCGGATCCGGCTGTGCTGGAGGCCAGGGTGGACCAGACAGTTCAGGTGGCCAGGGTGGACCAGACAGTTCAGGTGGCCAAGGTGGACCAGACAGTTCAGGTGACCATGGCGGCGCGGCCTCCATGGTCCTATCAAGGACCCTACTGCCCCCCCCCAACATTTTCTTGGGGACAGCTATGGGGTTATGGGCTGGAACAGACAACGACTCCAGAACAGAAATGACGTGAAAAGTCTCAGCAGTCGTGACGTGAACAGGATCTAGCTCGGCAGACGTGACGTGAACAGGCTCTGGCTCGGCAGACGTGACGTGAACAGGCTCTGGCTCGGCAGACGTGACGTGAACAGGCTCTGGCCCGGCAGACGTGACGTGAACTTCAAATGTGTGCACCGACCACACACACCATATGGCTGTGGCCATAATTGTTAGTGTAGCCATAACTGAGGGCTCAGGTTCAGGCGTGGCGGCGGCCATCTTGTCAGGAGACACAGGCTCGGCGGCGGCCATCTTGTCAGGAGACACAGGCTCGGCGGCGGCCATCTTGTCAGGAGACACAGGCTCGGCGGCGGCCATCTTGTCAGGAGACACAGGCTCGGCGGCGGCCATCTTGTCAGGAGACACAGGCTCGGCGGCGGCCATCTTGTCAGGAGACACAGGCTCGGACTTGGCAGGCGTGACGTGAAGAGACCCAGACATGGCAGACGTGACGTGAAGAGATTCAGGCTTGGCAGACATGACGTGAAGAGATTCAGGCTTGGCAGACATGACATGAAGAGATTCAGGCTTGGCAGGCTTGGCAGACATGACGTGAAGTGGCTCAGGCTTGGCAGGCATGACGTGAAGTGGCTCAGGCTTGAGAGGCATGACGTGAAGTGGCTCAGGCTTGGCAGGCATGACGTGAAGTGGCTCAGGCTTGGCAGATACTGTGGGTTTGTGGGGCTTCTCCTCAAAACCCACAGTAAATGAGGAACCGCTCAATAATAGGGCATAGTCAATATATTGGGCCAAGGACCAGTGGATTTTTCCCCCAGGTAGCTGGTAGCAAACAGGCTCATTTAAACCTACCCTAAAAATGTCTTTGAGCGCCACATCATTAAAATCCACCAGGTGAGAGAGTTCACAAAATTCTGCCACATACGTTTCAATGGGAAGATTCCCCTGGCGTAGGTTCAGGAGGGCAACCGCTGGGTTCATTGTTGTAGGTCAAGTATTCTGTAATAAGGATCCACTGGAGGCAAGTTGAGAGATGAGAAACCATGTGCAGTTTATTATAACTAAAACAAAACATGAAACAAAAACATGGCGTGGCATGAAAACAAAAACCAAAGCATGAACATGAACTTTGCACAACAGCAGACTACATGAAACAATACTTGACAAAGACACATGGCAAACATGAGGGCTTAAATACACAGACTAATGACAAAACAAGGGACACCTGTGAACAATGATCAGACAATTAACCAATGACAAGACATGGCAGGATCACATGACAAACAGGGAATCACATGACAGACATGGAAACAAGACATGACACAGAAACATGACAAGAACAAACCCAAAACGTGACAATTGTCTTTTCATATTTTGCACTGCTGTTGAGTTTCTCCAAGGTGCTTTTTGTCTGCCACTCTTTTTCCTGACTTTCACAGGAGCAATATCATCAATTGCACTTTTAACTTTTGAGTTAAAAGAATCAAGTGTGTGGATTGTGTGTGGGTCCATGTACATGCTGAGTCAGATCAAAAGTTTTTAAAACAGTTTTGATTTCTTTTGCCTTTTGATTGTGTGTGGGTCCATGTACATGCTGAGTCAGATCAAAAGTTTTTAAAACAGTTTTGATTTCTTTTGCCATATTGGTTTCTGCATTATCTATGTGAATGTTAAAATCTCCAGCAATGGCAAAACAGTTAAACTCTGAGGTAATTGTGATAACAGTTCTGTAAAGTCCTCAGCAAAGGCTGGAGAGTATTTTGGAGGCCTGTAAATAATGATGAGTAAAATGCGTGGAGCACCTTTTAACACAATACCCAGATATTCAAAAGACGTGTAATTCCCAAATGATATTTGCTTACATTGATAGATATCTTTAAAAAGAGCAGCTAGACCCCCACCTCTCTTTACAGCTCTGCAGATACTCATGAAAGTAAAGTTAGGAGGGGATGTTTCATTTAGGATTGTTGCACTGCATTGGCCCTGGCGTTGTGGCAGAGGCCGAAGAGCTCTCACAGAGGCAGGGGGATGGTGAGCTGGGCCCGCAGGCTTTGGTGGTTGCGGTGCCTGCCGTTTTTTGGTTGATATCTGGGGGCTTGCAGCAAAAGAGCGGGATAGTTTGGTTCCAGCATACACCAGTTCTTCCATTTTCTGTGAGAAGCACAGAAGTGGAGTTGCTGGAGAGAGGGAAAAAGTATCTGGTGAAAGGGGCTGTTGCTCGGGTGTTATCTGAGGCTGTAATATGCTGTCCTGGCTTCCCTGGCTGTTTTCCAGGAAGTCGTCCTTGGGTGCTGAATCTTGGAGCAGTTCTGATATGTCTGTCTGTGGTGAGCTCTGTGGGCAGGGCTCAGCTGAGATTGTGTCCGTGAGCAGAGGTTGTTGTGGCTCAGTGGTGTTATCATTGTCCTTGTGTGATATGTCAAGTCAAGTCAAGTCAAGTCAAGTTTATTTGTATAGCGCTTTTCACAATACAAATTGTATCAAAGCAGCTTCACAGTATTAAATAAAAATAATTTTTAATTAATTAAAGAAAGTTTGTTTCAAGAGGAATTTATTGATTGATAAAATTAAATTAAATATTCCCCAAATATCCCCAAGTATTTGACATATCCCCCAATATGTCAACATCATGTCCATTTTGCTGCTGAAGTGAAGTCCTGTGGTCATTCATACTGTGTCCAGGTGTGTGTGTGCCATTCAGATTGAGTGGATTGGCACACACTGCAGAAGGATGATTGAGGGAGAAGTAGATATTGTCCTTTAGCACTCTTGAGACAAGTTTGTTTGGGTGGTGGCCATCCTGATGAAACAGTTGTCTCTGACTCCAGAAGAGATTGAAGTTGTCAATGAAGTTCACTCCTTTTATATTGCAAGTTTTTTGCAGCCATGTATTAAGCCCAAGCAACCGTGAAAACCTGTTTGTTCCTCTTGCTGGGAGTGGTCCACTGATGAATGTCTGAACTTTCAGTCTTTTAAGTGTTTCAAAAAGTTAATTGAAATCCTGCTTAAGGAGTTCTGACTGCTCGTTATGAATATCATTCTTCCCCACATGAGTGATGAGTCGATTTGCAGTCTTATGTTTCATCAGAATGTTCTGAAGTTCCCTGTTTATATCAGAAGTTGTTGCTTGTGGAAGGCAGCACGTAGTTGTATCCCTGCCAGGGAAGGACTGACAATCTGTGCGTTCTGGAAAAGTCCAGAACGGCCGTCCAACCGAGGGCCGTCGGCAAAAAAAAAAAAGAAAAAAAGTCTAATAAAGCAATACAGCCAACAGCAGGGGCACTAATATGATCACTTATATGCTACGTGTAAAAAACAACAACTGAGGAAGAAGAGTCAGCCTATAGCCACTGACAGAAAGTTAGTTTTATAAGGCTGCACTTTTAAATTTGCTTACATTATATTTGAATAGCAGTGGTCTCCAACGTGGTGCCTGTGAGTTGCCTGCTAAACACATTCTATAAATAGCCCCAACTTGCCGTCGGGGTTCCAGACTTCGAATAAATGGTATAATTTTGCGACCTTTTCAACTAAACGTTTCAATTTGAACTTTTGCCTCTACAAAATTACCCAACTCTCTTTGATTATACACTGTCATTTGCATTGCGTATGAGAAACATCAAATGGCAAACGCTCAAAAAGCGGAACAAAACGTGTTTGATCTGAGCAGCGCACAGCATTATCAGTTCGGCCCAAAAAACAGCGATCGCGGACAAAGCAGCTGTGCGGGCTGATCTCGATCACGCGAACATTAGGGCTATTACACAGAGCTGTGCGATCCACTGAGAAGCATTTCAATTCAGCGCAGAATTCTCTATCTCTATTATAAACCCACAAATGACTTTGTGATTTAAGCTTGTAAAAAGCCAGATGAAACAGCGCTGATATTCTCAACATATTGACGCAAAAACAAAACAAAAAAAACAGGCGAAACATTGTTCCGAGAACAAACCAGCTAGAAGACATTTCACACCAAAACTTATGAATTAATGCCTAATGCAGTAATGTTTTGTTTAGAAGTTATGGCAGTTTATTTTATTTTTCATTTATATTTATACTAAATGTTTGGGCTACTGTTTTTGATAACACATACAATAAATGTATAGAAAATCAACAAAAAAATCAATAAATATTTTCATAATTTTTCAGGAATTATTATTTTTTTTTAAACGCTTGTAAGTCTGAACCAGAATATCAAGATATTTTATTATTTCCCATATGATGGTGAAAAGTAAAAAAGCGTCACCATGTTATGTAGGCCTATAATAAATATTGGAGTATAACAAATACAAATTCCTTCTAGATTATTTTGTCCCTTGAGGTAGCCCTTGCACACAAAAAGGTTGGAGACCCCTGGTATAGTAACTATGTTTTATAATTACAAGTTTGTGTAATTTGGGGTTTCTGTAGCCAGTGACATTTCATTATTTGTATTTTATGGCATTGTACATTTTTTGTTTTTATTTGAAGGCTGAGGCTTCATTAATAAACACAACCCCAATAATCATCATTAGTTTTGAGATGTTACTTGCTGTGAATAGCTTGTCTGATAGGCTACAGTAGTGTGGCATAGTATCAGCACATCCTGGCTAGTGTCTGTTGCACACAGCTAGGCGAATGGGATGATGGGCCTATTTGGGAGAAAGTCCAGGGCTGTTTTTTAGCCCCAGTCCGTCCCTGATCCCTGCTGCTAATGTTTCTGATTATGGAGTCCCCCACTATCAGAGTCCTGGGCTCGGCTGCGCTCTGAGCTGAGTGCCGCTGTCTGCTCGACCTTGAGCGCCAGTTAGCATCAGTGTTAGCTACAGGCTGATTCAGTCTGTGTTCGATCACATTCATCACGTTTGGGGATTCCTCATTTACATTCATTAGTACTTCAAATCTGTTCTCAAGATGTATAGGTGTTGGTAGGAGACCAGTGTTTGCAATCCTTGTCAGAGCTGTATCTGGGGTAGAGGATGCTACTGCGGCAATATGTGATGCTCGTGACAATCTGATGTCTCGAGTGCCTTTGGGTCTCGCTCCCTGTTTGTGCCATCGATTTGTAAGTCGATCAGCTTGTTTCTCTACCTGTCGAGGAGCACTAGTTTCATGGGACTCACCGGCTATATGCTGAGGGTGTCCATGATGAAGCTCTGTTGTATGTTCCGTCTGGTTTGGTGGTCCCGTAAGTAACTTTGTTTCAAGAACTGCAATCCTTTGTAAAAGTTTGTGGCAGTTAGTGCAGCAAGTAGATTCCAGAAGAGACATTTTCTCTCTTATCCTTGTAGGCAGTTGTGTTTTCCTTTCCCCGGAATGTAAGCTGGTCGGGTAAAAGAATTCTGCGTTTTTCTAGTAATCCAAACTTTGTCATTTGAGCACTGTGCTGATTTGCTGAAGTTAAAATTAGGTGATAAAAGGAGCTAAAATATAAAAATATAGAAGATAAAATATAAAAGTGATAGAGCAAAGCGTGGAGCAGTAAGCAAGAGCGTCCGAACGGTAGCTGAGCAGGAAGTAGAATCCTTGAAGTATAAATTCCTTGGGACCCAAGGAAATTAGTAACCAACACAGTTACAAAAAATAAGTTAAAGTAAATAAATAACGTCTCGGTTACGTATGTAACCCTCGTTCCCTACTCAGGATGACGACGAATGGGGTTTCGCTTAGAAAGCCTATCACCTTCGAGTATATAAAACGAGCCAATGGCAATGAAATGCCATGGGTCTGTGGAATTTGCATAGCGTAACTCCGCCCCACCCTGGGGGTATATAAGGAAGTACGCTGGCAACATGCAGATATGTCTTCGCTGAGGGGCCGAGACTGAACTCAGGCGTTCCCAGCGGTACAGCTGAAGTGGCAGGGAGACGTAACGTCTCCGTTCCCTACGTAACCGAGACGTTCCCTTTCGTGGTCACTCCGAGTTACGTCTGATGATGACGAATGGGGTCCCCAGTCTAATCACGCCACCTCGGCTGTCTTCCAGTGCCCTGCGTAAGTCTGAGCTCCCTGTCGTGATACTAGCACGGACGAAGGAGTCCTACTTAACACAGGAATACCAAGGTACACTGGGAAGCATATCTCAGTGGAAATATGCAATTATGCCCAACCCGAAGGGGAATACACATATGACCCAGAGGGGCTGCATATGGAGTATCACTGGGGTGTCCAGCCGCAGGTGGAATGTTTCAACACCAGGGGTGGCAAGGTGGTTTGCCGAGGGAAAGACACATGCTCAGAGAGGCTTACAGTGGAAACACACATGTGGGGGTCGCCCAGAGGGGGAACCATGCACATGGAGGCACCTAGCCAAGCGCGAAAGCTGCTAGTGGCATAACTCTGCCGTTGACATCGACAGTGCTGGAGGAGACTCAGGGCTTATTAGGCTCACCTGAGGGAGAATATCGCACCTATCCCGTCCGTGGAGAGGAATGGCGAGCAAGCGAAGACACCTGAGCAGAATCTAGTACCGGCTAGTTGAAGCGAGTACATGAGAAGAAACTGGCTCCACTCTGAGATTATAGAATCTCACGAATGTGTTAGGTGTCGCCCAGCCTGCAGCTCTACAGATGTCTGTTAGCGAGGCGCCATGCGCTAGAGCCCAAGAGGATGCCACACTCCGAGTGGAGTGGGCCGTCACACCAAGGGGGCATGGTCGACCTTGCTGCTGGTATGCCAAAGCAATGGCGTCCACTATCCAGTGGGACAACCTTTGCTTGGAGATAGCCTTTCCCTTCAGCTTCCCACCATAACAGACAAAGAGCTGGTCTGAGGTCCTGAAACACCGCGTTCTGTCTACGTAAGCACGGAGGGCGCGTACTGGATAGAGCAGTGCCAAGGCTGAGTCTGCCTCCTCCAAGGGCAGCGCTTGCAGGTTCACCACCTGGTCTCGAAAGGGTGGTAGGAACCTTGGGCACATATCCAGGCCGGGGTCTCAGGATCACGTGAGAGTCAGCCGGCCCAAATTCCAGGCACGCTTCGTCAACCGAAAATGCCTGCAGGTCCCCTACCCTCTTGATGGAGGCCAATGCAACCAGGAGTGCTGTCTTCATTGACAGGAACTTAAGCTCCACTGATTGCAGAGGCTCAAAGGGAGCACTCTGCAGGGCAGTTAAAACCACTGAGAGGTCCCAAGACGTCCCAAGCACGACACTGATCGGGCATTTCGTGGGTTCTTGATGTTTAGAAGAACACCAGTTGACGAAGAGGTTCCACTTCAACGCATAGGCATGTCTCGTGGACGATGCTCTAGCGGAAGTGATGGTAGCCACCACCGCTGGTGGTAGGGTACTCAAACCTGCCTCGTCCCGTCCAGGAGCCACACGTGGAGGTTCCAAAGATCGGGACGAGGGTGCCATAGGGTGCCCCGTCCCTGAGAAAGCAGGTCCTTCCTCAGAGGAATTGGCCAGGGAGGTGCTGTCGCGAGGAGTACTAGTTCTGAGAACCAGGTCCGGTTGTGCCAATACGGGGCAACCAAAATGACCTGCTGCTCGTCCTCCCTGATCTTGTGCAAGGTCTGCGCAAGAAGGCTCACTGGGGGAAACGCATACTTGCGTAGGCCCCGCGGCCAGCTGTGCGCCAGTGCATCCGTGCCGAGCGTGCCCTCGGTCAGGGAATAAAACAGGTCGCAGTGGGACGAGTCGTGGGAGGCAAACAGATCTACCTGTGCGTCCCCGAACTGATCCCAAATCAGCTGGACCGTCTGGGGATGGAGTCTCCATTCTCCAGCGAGAGGCCGAAGCCGAGACAGCTCGTCGGCCGCAAGGTTCAGGTCTCCTGGGATATAAATGGTTCGAAGCGACCTCAGATGCTTCTGACTCCATATGAGGAGGTGGCGAGTGAGTTGCGACATACGGCGGGAGCGTAGACCACCTTGATGGTTGATGTACGCTACTGTCGCGGTATTGTCTGACCGGACTAGTACGTGCTGACCCCTGAGCAACGCACGGAAGCGGTGCAGGGCGAGACGTACAGCCAGCAACACGAGGCAATCGACATGCCAAAGGCGCTGGGGTCCTGTCCAGGAGCCCGCGGCAGCATGTCCATTGCACATGGCACCCCAGCCCGTGGTGGAGGCATCTGTTGATACAACAACATGCCGGGAAACTCGTTCTAAGGGCACTCCAGCCCGTAGAAAACTGAGGTTCGACCACGGGGTGAAGGTCTGACGACAGGCCGGAGTCACTGGAACTCGGAGCGTACCGTGATGCCATGCCCACCTCGGGACTCGATCGCGAAGCCAAAGCTGAAGCGGTCTCATATGAAGCAATCCGAGCGGCGTTACTGCGGCTGCGGATGCCATATGCCCCAGGAGCCTCTGAAATTGTTTCAGTGGAACCGCACTCTTGTCCTCGAACTGGCGAAGACAAGTCAGCAGTGACTGCGCACGCTCGCTCGTAAGCATACCGAGAAAAGAGATCCTCTGCACGGGGCAGAGTTTGCTCTTCTCCCAGTTGACCCGAAGGCCCAGACGAGCTAGGTGCCAGAGCACTAGGTCCCTGTGTTCGCAAACCTGGTCTCGAGAGTGAGCTAGGATAAGCCAGTCGTCGAGATAGTTCAGGATGCGAACCCCGTGTTCCCGGAGGGGAACAAGGGCTGCCTCGACGACTTTCGTGAAGACACGAGGAGACAGGGCTAGCCCGAATGGGAGAACCGCGTACTGGTATGCCTGCCCCTCGAAAGCAAACCGAAGAAACGGTCTGTGTCGAGGTAAAATGGAGACATGGAAGTAGGCGTCCTTCAGGTCGATCGCTGCAAACCAATCCTGCGGCCGCACGCACTGGAGGATGTGCTTGGCCGTGAGCATCTTGAACACCAGCCTGTGAAGGGAGCGGTTCAAGACGTGCAGGTCGAGGATTGGCCGTAACCCACCGGATTTCTTCGGTACAATGAAGTAAGGGCTGTAGAAGCCGGACTTCATTTCGGCTGGAGGGACAGTCTCGATCGCACTCTTCGCCAGTAGGGTGGCGACCTCTGCTCTCATGACAGGGACATTGCCACCAACCATAGTGAAGCGGACTCCCCTGAAGCGGGGAGGAGACCGCGCGAACTGAATCACGTAGCCGAGCCTGATGGTTCTCGCGACCCAGCGGGACAGTCTGGGAAGCTCTAGCCAGGCCTCCAGAAACTGCGCCAGCGGGGTCATTCGAACCACAGACGTACCGTCGGGGGTGCAGCGAGGCGGAATGACCGGCCCAGGCGAGGGTGGCATAGCGGCCCTGTGCGGGGGCACGGTCATTAGCCGCGTCCTGCCAGGGTAGGACCAGTGTCCCACGGGGGTGTGCTCTGGCAGGGGTCTGGCGACAGAGGGGGATGAGAGGAGCGTGGCCCGTGGGCGGCGCGTGCTGTCATACGAGAACTCTGTGACAGAGGGGAACGATAGTGGCGGGACCCGTGGGCGGCGCGCACTATGGTCCGAAAAACTCTGTGTGCTCAGGGTTGGGGGAACCAGTTCTTTCTTTAACCACATTTTTAGGGTACTGCTCGTCGTTGGACGAGCAGCGGGGAGTGGAGAACAAAAGATTCTCCCCCGGCCCTCCACCGGGGGAAGGAGTGGCCCTGCTACCATCTCCTGAGAAAAACTGGTTGCCAACCTAAGCAGCCCGTCTCAGGGGTGCCGCTTAGCCTGGCGTTTAGCGGGGCGCAGGGCCGGAGAGGGCTGTGGCGCCTTCCTGCGGCTTCCTCCATGACGCGGCCCGGGTGGAGGCTGCTGCTGGGGCCGTGCGGGAGGGGCGAGCAGACTGAGGATTCTCAGTTCGGTGGCGGCACGCAGCTCATCAAAGAGCCCTGGGTCAGTCCTGCCCTCGTGCATGTCCCTGAGCATCTGGGCCTGGTAGACCTGCAAGATGGCCATGGCATGCAAAGAGGCGGCTGCCTGTCCCGCCGCTCTGTAAGACTTCACCACCAAAGTAGAAGAAAATCTACAGGCTTTGGATGGGTGCTTAGGGTCACCACGAGAGGAAGTGCTTGCCGGACACAGCTGCATCGCGACAGAACGTTCCACTGGGGGAACCCCAGTGTACCCACAAGTAGCGGCCTTATCGAGGGGAGGAAAGGCAGAGGAGGTCGACGAACGATCGCGGGAAGACAATGGTGTCTTCCAGGACCGCGTGACCTCCTTATGCACATCCGGGAAGAAAGGTATTGGGGTTCCTGTGCATATGATAAAGAGATAATACATGCTATTTTATCTGTGGTCACTGGGCATAGAAGGGCATGGAGGCAGTTATTTAAACTGGCATGTAGGCCGCTAGTCTTCAGAGAGCTTGTTCAAACTGTTTTCAGTGTTTGCTACCAAGGCAATTATCATGTGACCAGTGTCCATATATAGCAATCCAAATCGATCCTTTGCAAAACACTACAGGAAGCATGTGAACAGAGAACATGGTAAGATTCCAACTGTTTTGTAACAAAAAAATAATAATAATAATAAAAAATTAAAAAATAAAATATATATATATATATTTATATATATATATATATATATATATATATATATATATATATATATATATAAAATGTATGCTACTGTTATAGGATTTGATGTTTGCTTGTTGGTGTTTTTCATCTACAGACTTCCTATTGACAGTGACAATTCAACTTGATACAACTAATTAGTTTTCATATAACTTTCCAAAACAAAATCCGTATAATTACATATCATTCAAGATGCAGTCACTATTAAAGAATGAGTCCAGTGTCTTGGTATTTACACTCTCTGGTCTGAATGAAACTATGGAAAATAGATATGTCTTGTTTTCTCTTACCGCACTGTACTATCCCTTGATGGTCTTTTGTAATGTAACTATAATTACTACTATACTTTTACATAAGAAGCTTCATGAGCCAATGTATGTGTTTATATGTAATCTGTGTGTAAATGGACTTTTTGGCACTTCTGGATTCTACCCTAAATTCTTGTATGATTTATTATCCCATGATCATGTGATTTCTTATATTGGATGCCTGATTCAGATATTTGTAATTTATTCATCTATTCTGTGTGACTTTTCAACATTAACAGTGATGGCTTATGACAGGTATGTAGCAATATGTAGACCACTTGAGTATCATTCAAAAATGACAAATCAGAAAATTTTTAAATGTATCCTTTACTGCTGGCTGGCTCCATTTGTTTCCATATCTGTTCTAATTATTTTATTATCTAAACTCACCTTATGTGGCTTTAATATTGAAAAGTTATATTGTGAGATTTGGGCAGTTGCTAAACTTTCTTGTTTTTCTACAACAGTAAATAATGTGTTTGGGTACATTGTTATTCTTACATACTTTGGACATGCAGTATTGATATTTTTCTCATACATTCACTTGATTAGAAAGTGCAGGAAGTCAATAGAGGGCAGGCACAAATTCATGCAAACATGTGTGCCACATCTGCTTTCATTGATCAATGTGACAGCTGCGTTTATGTTTGATGTGCTGTACAGTCGTTATGGCTCTAAGAATGTGCCTCAAGGTGTGCGTAATTTCATGGCTCTTGAATTCTTACTTGTACCACCTATTTTAAATCCTCTCATTTATGGACTAAACCTGACAAAAGTGCGCCAGCAAGTTGTGAGGCTGTTTTTCAAGAAACAAATGGGAATATCGGAGTGAATATTTCTGTTTCAGTAAGATTGTGTCACTAAAAAGCCTAAAGGAAGAATATATTTTTAGATGTTGTAGCACCTCAAAATGTAATAACAAAGCATAATGTAATAACTGCACATTATGTTATAGGTATTAAGCCTTGTCTGTGAAACACAACAGTTAAATACAATTTTTTGGATGATGACATGCTCCATTATTTTGAGTCACTTTAACCCAGAAATAGATTTCACAAGTTTGTGTGCCCAATATAATCTTAGCATAAGTGGTAAACAGATTTGGCTTGCTGTCTGCTATAGAGGGGCTCAGAGAGGATATTCTACTCGAGCTCTGATTGCCCCCTATTACACAGGCAAAATATGGTACAAAAGGAAGAGAACGGGAGGAGGAGGGATGCCGAAAGAACTAACAATGAGAAATGGTAACAGGCTGGTTTTTATATCTTGGTATTAATTAGAAGATTAGATGGGCGTACTCCTCCCGAAATTACGTTAATAACTTCACTAAGATTTATGCACTAAATTAAAAAAAGTAAAGTTTCTGCTTTCTGTTATTGTAATTATAAGTGTTTAATCATTTTTGAGATATAGTAATTTAAATGGTTGTCCTAAAAAATATTCTACAAAAATGCTAAATGTATTAATAATTTTAGCTATTGTCACGTACTGCTTGTCAGTAAACATGATGAAGGAGATTCACTTAAGAAGAATTCAAAAATACACCAAGATGTCAGAACAAATCTTACAAGAACAGCTGAAATTTATTTGGAGTCAATTTGGAGTCATTTCAGGTGAATAAAGGGCATTACAGATGATACCATTACAGATGAGCTTGCTGATTAGTTAATTCTGAAGTTATTTTTTTCAGTGGCATTGCCTAGGTTGTAATTTCACATTAAAGGTACAAAGGTCTGATTTTATTTATCTTTCTTTCTTTTTTACATCACAAAACCAAACTGTTTTAATAGGGTGTGCAGACTTTTTATAACCACTGTACATGATGGTTAGTTGTACTGTGTTTTTCAACATGCCCTCTAATGAACCTTCAGGCTTTGTTTTGCTGTAGCTTGAATTAAAGTAAAGAAATGTTTGCTTAACTTGTGATCTGTGCTGCCGTTGACTGAAGCAGATAACGTGATCTATCTATCTCTCATTCTCTCTCTCTCTCTCTCTCTCTCTCTCTCTCTCTCTCTCTCTCTCTCTCTCTCTCTCTCACATACACACACACTTGCTTTATTGAAACTGTGAGGATTTATTTATTTTTTGTACACATTAATAATAAAAATAATAATAAATATAGCTGCAAGCAGCAATTAGTGGGGTTCAAGCATTTTAAGACCTAAAACACATTCACAAAAGAATGAAAGGCTTAAACAATAATACTTAATATAGACTAAGCATGCTTACACACACACATATGCACACATTTTGTTTTAGATACAGATATTTGAAATATGACGGGTAACAAAAAGTGTCCTCTGTAAAACCATTTTCAGGTTTCACATTACTCATATTGTAGCACAATTGTCAAAACTGATGTTTAAATAGATATGAAGTGATGGATTTTGATAAAATATGATTGTAAATGTTATAATAGTGATTTTATAATTTCTAAATATGAATTATAGAAACACATAAGTAAGTAGTAAGAAAACAAGACTATTATAACCAGCAGAGGACCACTCATTAGCTTGCTTTCATTTACATGTGTCTGTTTTAAAAGTGTCAGTTTGTCTCCACTAAAGCAAGGCACATTTTCCATGTTAACTCCATTAAACTTACACACAATTTGTTGTAGATATAGATATTTGAAATAAACGATAGTTGTAAATGTAGTAAAGTGAATGCTTATCTCAGGCTTCCCATTTAAAATATTTTCAGGTGTCATTGCAATCCTAATGTGATATTGCAAAATATGATGCATAAAATTAACAATTGAAGAGGTACATTTTGACAAAGTCATTTGTAATGTTATTTTAATGATTTTATAAAGTTTAAATATGATTTCAAATGCAAAACCCTTGAAAATAATTATTTTACAGAGCAATGAGCCAATGAGTGCTATCCTCTGCTATTGTGTGATGGTTTTGTGTTTTAGATATAGATATAGATATTTAAAGGCAAAGATCACAGATAGCCCCAGATTATTGTTGTTAAACATTCACTGCATTTTAAAACATCACACTTACTTGATCTGGACAAACTTGATATCATTAGAAAGATTAAAGACTCCAGCTTTTATATTTGACCTCTGTTTATGATAAAACTAGGTTGCAGTGACATTAATTTCTTAATTTATGTCAGGATTAATGTATGATATTTGAAATAGAATATCAACACTGAACACTCATATGATCATACAGTATATCATGTCTACTGTGGTTTATTTGTGTTCACATAAATGCAGACAACGTCCGTTAGGGCACCTTAGTTCAAAAGTGTGCATATTTGGAGAAATATTGATTTATTCCCACGTTTGCAAAATATTTTGTCATAAAGAATACCCTTATTATTTATTTCCCACTGAATTATGCGATCTGAAGAGCTGAAAGAGCGTTCAGAGCAAGTTCTGTCTCCTCTTCCTAATTTGCATCAGTTTATGACTCGTCGCACGTTAATTTGATCTCTACAGCTGTCAATCATTGTACGTGAGTCAACATAACCATAATCCTGCCCTTTGCATGACACTGTCCTGTACATTTCCTTGCACTGTGCTCTGTGAAGAACGAACCAAAGAAACATTTCCACACTTGAAATAAGAAGCTAATAAACACACGATAAGAGGGTTGATGGTTTGTGTGTGATTTTCATAATTTAGTATTTTCATATGATTAAAGAATGTTTACATTATACATTCTAAACAGGTGTAGCGATTCTGCACACTGTAAAACCACTGAAATGAACAAACTTTAAATTAACTCAGAGTGCTTGCAGTTACTGCTAGCTCACAATATCACACACAAAGTCAAATCCAATAACTTAAGCTAACTCATAACATTTGAGGACACCAATTACCTCAATTCATTAATTTTTTTAGAAACAAATAGCTATGAGTACAAGTTATTTCAGTTGAGGTCACTAAAAGAAGATATACATTGCAGTCAAGAAATTAAATGATTAAAGTGATTCATTAACCCTCTGGGGTCTAAGGGGTTTTTGGGGTCCTTGAGATGTTCTGACATGCCCTGACATTTGTGCTTTTTTCAGTTGCTTATAAACATATTAATGGCAAAGGTGTAATTACACTCTATTTAGCACAAACAGGGCTACCATAATATGCGAGCAACATGTATGTACATGTTTGTATTTTTGAGAGAATAATGTTTATGCATGGTTATTGAAAAAACTAAAAACTAAAGTTTCTGAAATAAGGCCACAAAACACATACTAAATATGTGTCAATAAGACTTCTGAATAATGCATTTTGTCGCCTAGAGTTTTTTCTTCAAAATGATCTGAAAATCACCCTGCCTTATCATTAACATAAAACAATACATTGATTTAAATTTTGCAAGACACTGTTATGAGGTTGTATACACTGGTATACACAAAAATAATACACACTTAACAGGATCGATTGATGTATGAAACTGGTTTGTAAAATCAAAGTCAACAGAGTATTTGGACTCTCGTTTGAACTGATAAAAAAAAAACCGAGCAAATCACGCCGGTATGGAAGTAAAATAATGTCAAATGTTTTTGAAATAAAAAGCCTGTTGAATTGCACTACTTGAAAAAAAAATAGGCATTGCATTAACCATGCTTGCATTTTAATGCATTGTATTTTTAGTGCTTACATTTTTATGGGCTGAAATTCAACATGGTTGAATATTTAAGCTGTGAATATTTCAATTAAAAACATTTCAAACACCTTGTCATTATTAAAAATTCAATAATCCATATTCATCTTTCATATTTCACTTCCAAAATATTCAAACTGTTTAAAAATACAACCAATAATATTCAACAGGCAATTTTCGGTCCATTTTATTTTGCTTTGCAAATTCGCTTCCACAAATTCAGTGGTTCAAATTCGACAGTAAATTCAACATTGACGTCCAGGAACTGCAGGAAAAGCAGTAGATTGCCGAGCATACTCTCCATCTGCTGTTAGTCTACCTCACCATCAGATGGTGCAAAAGCGCGTGTTGAAGACCAGCAACAGTTAGAACAAGTCATTCATTCATAAAACTCATTTACAGCAATGTAAGTGTATTTGTGATTATTATGACGGCTGTTTTATGTTAAATTCAGTGTCTTCACGGTTACTTTTCCTGTGTAGCCTACATGCATCTTTCTCTACCGTGAACGAGATTATAATGTTATTCCCCGATGCGGATATACAGATACAATGTTACATTTTTGAGGTTGACATATATTTCTCTTGGTTGTTTAGTTGCCTTAACTTTATATTGTGGCGATGTGCTGCATGTAGGGTTTCCCTCAATACTTCAGGAATCCCCTGCTGGACATATACAACGCTTAACGTAGCTTAATGGACTACAGTGATGTAAAAGACCAAACTCGCAGGCAAGCAGATGGACTCAGAATAACGCGCAAAGCTTAATGCTGAGCGTTTCCCAGTGATAGACTGGCATACAGATGGCTTGATGTTGGACATTCGCACATTAAGGGACCGTCTCTAAAGTGTATACGACTTTGGTATACACGTTTCTAACTCTGATAGCATTTGAATAGAACGACTTACAGTCATAAAACCAACTGTAACGTGTTCATGTAGTGTCAGGCATAATGCGCACCCTTTGGATTTTTTATATTTATTCAAATAAATTTAAGTTTGCTATTGAAGTTAGAAACGTGTATGCCAATGTTGTATGCAACTTTAGAGACGGTCCCTAAATGTGCGAATGTCCAATGTCAAGCCAATTTTTACATTTCATTTAGCAGAAGCTTTTATCCAAAGCAATTTACAGTTAAACTAACAATAGGACAACAATATGCAAGTGCTATGACAGTTTAAGCTAATGCAATACACGTAGGCATACTATATATATATATATATATATATAGAGAGAGAGAGAGAGAGAGAGAGAGAGAGAGAAGAGAAGAGAAGAGAAGAGAAGAGAAGATAAAGTGTTAGTATTAATTGATCAAGTGTTGATTTTATGCCAGTATCACGAAACGCTCAGCATGAAACTTTGCGCGTTAAGTTCATATTCTGAATCCATCTTCTTGCCTGTAGCCTATATAGTAGCCTACAGCCTACTTCCCCAATAAGGTGCAAGAGTGGTCTTTCATATCACTGTATTAGTCCATTAAGCTACGTTAAGCGTTTTGTCCCAACGGAAGGGGAATCGTTGAGTATGAGGTATTGAGAGAAACCGATTATAATCCTGTTCATGGTAGAGAAAGCTGATGACACGTAGGCTACACAGGGAAAGTAACAATGAAGTTATTGAATGAAACATAAACACAGCTTTTGTGTGTTTATCATCTTTTCCGCATATACTGACACAGATAATCATTTCCATTTTATGAATGAATGTCTTCGTCAACAACAAGCGCTTTTGCACCATCTGCTGGTGAGGTCGACTAACAGCAGATGGAGAGTATGCTCGGCAATCTACTGCTTTTCCTGCAGTTCCTGGACGTCAATGTTGAATTTACTGTCGAATTTGAACCACTGAATTTGTGGAAGCGAATTTGCAAAGCGAAATAAAATGGACCGAAAATTGCCTGTTGAATATTATTGGTTGTATTTTTAAACAGTTTGAATATTTTGGAAGTGAAATATGAAAGGTGAATATGGATTATTGAATTTTTAATAATGAAAAGGTGTTTGAAATGTTTTTTATTGAAATATTCACAGCTTAAATATTCAACCATGTTGAATTTCAGCCCATAAAAATGTAAGCCCTAAAAATACAATGCATTAAAATGCAAGCATGGTTAATGCAATGCCTATTTTTTTTCAAGTAGTGCAATTCAACAGGCTTTTTATTTCAAAAACATTTGACATTATTTTACTTCCATACGCCGGCGTGATTGCCGACCTCAGAGGGTTAAGTGATGATTGAGCATTAGTGAAGAACACCTGCTGCTAACAAGCAGAACCATTAAAGGAACGAGAAATAACGAAAGAGAAACACAGAAACGTAAGTTATGACTATAACTATGGATCTATGAGACCGAACGATGACCGTCACCAAGGTCTTACCTTGAATGACGCCATTCTTCTCCTCGAGACCTAATATCAACAATGTCAGGTGATTGACCTTAGGGGTTGGCTATATAACATCCAGGTGAACCAACCACTTCCTCTTGCCTGGAACGCCCCAGTTCGTCCCGAGTGACAAGGGATGGTGACAGTCATCATTCGGTCTCATAGTTATAGTCATAACTTACGATCTATTTCGACCTCACTCAGACCGTCACCACGGTCTTACCTTGGATGACTTATACCACCAGGGTCATGAGGGACTAGTATATTTTCCCTCCCCTGTCTATTTAGCGACAGATAAAACCGCAGACCCCAAAGACTTCTGATTTGCCACATTAATCCTATAAAATTTCGTGAACGTGCATGAGCTGCTCCAAGAGGCTGCAGCACAGATGTCTGAGAGTGCTACCCCCTTGAGTGCCGCCCAGGAAGTTGCCATGCTCCTGGTAGAGTGAGCAACCAGATCACCAGGGATAGGTAGATTTCGGTTGACATAAGCTTGTGAAATTGTATCCACTATCCAATGAGACAATCGTTGCTTAGACACAGGTTTGCCTGCACACTTCTTGTCAAAGCATACGAATAGTTGTGTGTGTGACTGTCGTAATTAATGAGTACGCTCAATGTATGTGTGCAAAGCTCTAATAGGACATAGAGAAAAATGATACCCGTACCCGAAAAAAGGGGATCTGGATGGAAAGCATCAAGCTCAATTACCTGATTTATTGTACTAGGCTTAAGGACCTTGGGTAGGAATGATGGGTTTGGCCAGAGAAAAAACCCTGCTTTTTCCGCCTTCCATTTCTAGCAGTCTTCACTGACTGATAAAGAGTGCAGTTCACCAACTCTCTTGGCTGAACATATCGCCAAAAGGAAAACTGTTTTCCATGTCAAGAATTTGAGATCGGCTTGCTCCAAAGGTTCAAAAGGTGCTTTGGCCAGTGAGTGTAAGACAATAGAAAGGTCTCAAGCTGGTGATCTCATAGTTCTCCCTGGGCGTAAACGGTTTGCACCCTTGAGAAATTGAGACACCAAAGGGTGTTTTTGTATAGGGGTAGACTTTTATGGTATTTACTGATTTCCCCGAATCCATCAATGATTGAAGAAAATGAAGAACCAAACTGGTGTCACACTTGGACGGATCTAGTTGTCGGTCTTGACACCATGTTGAGAATATTCGCCACTTGCTAGAGTAGTTACTCCACGTGGACGGTGCCTTAGAACTATTTATTGTCCTCAATACAGCTTCATCTAAGTCTTCAGAGAGGGACTGAGCAAGGGCCATACCCACAGTTGTAGTTTCTCTGGACTGTGGTGCCAGATTTGGCCCTCTGCTTGGGAAAGAAGATCGGCTCTCTTCGATAACTGCCGAGGTGGCCAAAGAAACATTGGTTTCCGACCCTTGTATGTTTGGTCCAATGTTTCTTTGGCCACCTCGGGGCCACAAGTAAAACCTTGTAACAGCCCAAAGCTACCCTGTTGAGCACCAGGTGAATCAAGGGTAGGGGAGGAAAAGCGTAAAACAATTATTCCGGCCATTCTTGAGATAGTGCATCTATCCCCAAGGGACCTCCCTGGCAATTCAGGGAATACCATAGATCGCAATGAGTTGTCTCGGTAGTCGCAAACAGATCGACCTTTGCCATACCGAAATGCCTCCATATGAATCTCACCACTTCGGGATGGAGACGCCACTCTCCCGGGAGAGGTCCAGTTTGAGACAGCAGGTCCGCTGCTCTGTTTGCTAGTCCCGGTATGTATACTGCTCTGAGTGATGAGAGCTTCAGAAATGCCCAAGAAAGTAGTTCCTTTGTCTAGACATGTTGTCCGCTCTCACCAAAACATGTTTGTTCCGCAACAACGGGAGAAAAGCCCTCAGGGAGAGATGGACTACCCTGAGTTCCAGCATATTGATGTGCTCCATGGTCCAGGGGGATTTCCAGAGTCTCCTGATGGACCTGCCTTCCCAAACTGCTCCCCACCCCGTTAGAGAAGCATCTGTCATTATTACAGACCGCCTCGCTGGGATGTTGCCTAGAGGAACCCCTTGTGATGGTAACATCTTCCAAGGGTGTAACGTTTGGATACACCTTCATGTATCCTTTATCTTTACATGTCTGTGTAATTTGGGATGCAAGTGAAAGTTGTTCAACCAACGTTGTAGTGGACGGGCTCTGAGAAGGCAGAGTGGGACCACAGTTGCTGCTGCTGCAATCATGCCCAACAATCGCTGAAATTGAATTAACTTCATTCTCTTGTTCAGACGGAATGACTGAGAAACACTGACCAACTGTACCACCCTCTGGGGTGATAAATTCCAGCGAAATTCCCACAAACACTGTCTGTTGTCTGGGACTTAGATTGCTCTTTTCCCAGTTCACTTTGAACCCGAGAGACTGGACATGTTGAAGCACCATTTATGTGTCCTTCATGACTTGACTTCGAGAAGGAGCACAAATTAGCCAGTCGTCCAGGTATGATATAATTTTCAAACCTGCACACTGAAGAGGATGAAGGGCTGCTTGAACCCACCCTGGTAAAGACCCTTGGAGACAGAGACAGGCCAAATGGAAGGACCCTGAACTGATAAGCCCTATCTTGAAAGGCAAAGCAAAGAAACGGTCAGTGATCCTGACAGATGGGTATGTGGAATGTCTATGGAAGTGAACCATTCTCCCAGTTCTATGGATTCCAGAATTTGTGCTGTAGTCAGCATTTTGAAGGGCAATACTTTTATGAATCTTTTCAGCTGTCGTAAGTCCAGAATGGGTCGAAGTCCCCCGTCTTTCTTTGGTACTAGGAAATACTTCGAATAGAACCCAGTGAGCTGTTTGCTGGTGCTTATCTGTACAATCGCTTTTTACTGTAGTAAGACTGTGATCTCGTTGGCCAAAATTTGTGCCTGGACTGGGTTTCTGACTACGGTCATATGAACCCCTGAAAAAGTAGGAGGGCGCCGCCGGAACTGTATCCTGTATCCGGTCTTGATGGTATCTAGAACCCAAGGATCTGATGTTACCTTCTCCCAACTGTCCAGTCATAGTTGGGAGCATTCTCCGGCAACTCCGATACCGCTATGCTTTGCTTCCCCGGGGTTTGAAACCCCTGGTAGTACGCCTCTTAAATGATCCTCCCCTGACTGGATTATGAGACTGGTCAGTTTGGGGAGTCTGGTAAAAAGGTCTGGTGCCTCGATCATGGAATTGGTAACCCCTAGTTCATCTTCTGTCATACCCCCAAGTTTCTGAACGAGGAAAGTGTGGGGGCTGAAAAGAGTGAGCAGCTCTATGGCCATATTTGGTAGGTCCACCAAATGTTTACTGAACTGATTCCCTTCTGTGTCTTGCCTGATCAGCAATATCCAACAAAGACTGTGAATCAGTGTGAAATATCTGACCTGGAACCACTGGCATATTAGTCAGGTCCTTCCTAATAGCGTCAGGTAAAGGTGTCTGAGCTAACCAGATTTGTCTTCTGGCTAAAATTGCTGAAGACATAGATGCCCCAATACAGCGGCGGTTTCTTCATTAGGGCGATCGGGCGACGCACCACGAAAGTGTGAAAGGGACTTTTTCAATCACAATCTCATTCACCACAGAGTTACGCTAGCAGTCACTCACTGTTCTAGAACTCACTGCCTCTGGATATAGTCCAATCAGCGCCAAGTCACGTTCTGTGGAGTACCGCCTCTTTCTGGGCGATTTCACTATGGCCGAAAATCGCCCAGAGTGTTCCGATAGACTTACATTCAAAGATTTTTTTTTCGAACTGCAGGCACTGCAATGCATTCTCTATGGGTTCCGGGAGGGCTCGCACTAACGTGCTTTCGTCATCATACGTAAACTTCACCTGTGCAGCGATTGCTGGAAACAAATATACCTCTAATAATATTTAGCCATAAGCTGAAGTGACATCCAATAATTTCCTTAACTTACATTTCACGGACATATTCTCCATCTGTAAATGTTAGAAAGTCAATATTTCCAGTTTGCTGTCATGAGTGGGCGAGCTTTCTGCAAGCTAAACTTCCGAACAGACGGAGCACAATAGAATAGGAGCGCAATTATTCGGACTAAAATATACATTAGCACTAAATTATAAATATATTTAGCTAAAATATTTGTTGTTGAATATTTGTTGTTGTTGGTGAACATAAATGTGCTAGAGAATTTCAAACCGACATGTGTATTTTTATGATATTTTTTTTTTATTTTTATTTTTTTTTTATTTTTTAGTTTAGTAAATGTAACTACTTCTTTAAAAAGCATTATTTTGTTTTTAGATTGTAATGTTGCAATGTTAGAATGTAATGTGATTTGACCCCTTTTTTGGATAGACTGCAGATAGACAGCAAGGTTACACTATGTTTGTTTTTATAACCTTCAATATGAACATTGTTTGTAGGACAATATTGATCAGGATATTAAATATATAAAAAAAAAATTAAATACAGTTTTTTTTTTTTTTTTTTTTTTCAAATAGAAAAATAATAATTAAATACTCAGATTATACCATACATCACCATTTAGCCCAAAAATTCAGATTTATTTGGCAATTGGCTATTTCCCAATCCTACCGGCTGAAGTTTTAGCTAAATTTTAGGCTAATGATAGCTACATTATTATTACTGTTAAATTGTTATTTAACAATTAGCCTACATTCAGTCCTGGATTAATAATTCAGTTTGTTGCGCCCCCCCAAATTTTTTTAGCACCAGCCGCCACTGCCCCAATATCCCAAGTAAGCTGTGAGTGTGTGATGAGTGCTGTGTCAATCAAATTCATCACATCACGCTCTTCTTTATTAACAACTTTCCTTAAAGCAGCCAAAACTATTGCTAAAGCATTTACTGATCGGGCTGCCCGGTTAGCTGGGTTATACGCTTGGCTCATTAAAAGTGTAAAAAAATGGTCAAAACAAGGCACTTAGAAAATGCCCTCCTCATTTGATAATCTTCATAAACTTTTCAATTGCCACGTTTTTTTATGTTATATATAACAGATTTACTGTGCTTATATCTAGTGAGATGAATGTCTTCATATCAGTCCAAATAACACTTTTGCATCCAGTAATATATGGTGTTAGAACCAAAGAGATCAGAAAATGTACTGTTAAAATAACCCAGAGATTGTGTGCATCAACAATCTGTTATTATACTTCAATACTAAAAAAATTCATTATCTTTATTAACATTGTGTTAAATTATATGTAAAGCTATAGACAACCAAAGACATGATTAAAAGCAAATACTATTGTACAATGTTTTGTCTACTTTCAGATTTTATACAGTAAGATAAAAAGGTCTGATCCTACTAGTGGAAAAACCTAATGTTCATTCTTTTTAAATATACTACAGTGTTTTTCATTATAGATTATATTATCATCAAAATCATAATGTGTTCAGAAAATGTCTATGTGGTCTTTTGAACCCACTGCAAGCTCATTTAATTTCATCCACAAAAACGTTAGGTTTAGCATCTAAATATGTTCTCACTTGTGCACACATGCAAATGTAGTAAAGGCTGTTGCCTAAAAGCTGGTTAATTCATAGCTTTACCTGTTCATTTTGTACTGACACTTGTTTCACTGTAGGCTAGGCTACAATGTCATGTGTGATAATTTTAATGACATAAAATCATTTATTTGTACTGAGTAGAGTAATTATTGAGTAAAACAAAACAATGAATACTATTGATTCACAATTATATCTAATGTGTTGCATCATGTAAAAATCCCCCATATTTCAAAAATCTTGCCAAACAAATGTCCTGATTTAGTGGTGATTTGTCACCATCTAGTGTTATATTTGGGTCAGGATGGGTTGTTCTTTTGGTCCACAATATTGAACAAAGAGACTTTTAAATCAGACCCAAACTTTATTTATTTCTTTAGCAAATGTGTTCTTATTTTAGGATTGAAGGCTCTTCACTTTAGATTAAGCTTTAAAATTTAGCAGCCTACCTCAGCTCTTAGTTCTTATTGACAGCACAAAATAAAGTAAACAATTCTAAATATCTCTCTAATATTACCTGTTTAAAGCTTAATCGCTGGCATATTTGAGATTCAGTTAATGGCTTTTTTTTTTTTAACATACCAAATACATTTTCTCTGACAGAATATGAGATACTGTACTTATTTAAATATAAAAAAATTGCCTTGTTTTGGTAAATGCAATAGCATCACATTGTCCACATGGTGGACCACTTGTATATTATGGAATACTAGCCTACAACAATTGCTGAAAGTAATACTACTGTGTACATGAGCTGAGAGAAAAAAAATGCTTTGTGTTTTCAAATTTAGATTATAAAGTTTGAAGGTGAGCTCACAAAATACAGTGCTGTCCCAAAAGGAATTTGTTAATAACTAATAAAAGTAAAAAAAAAAAAAAAATATATATATATATATAGTGTCCGGTGTATGTTTTAGTTATAACATTGCTGTTTAATTTTTTTTTATCTTGCCGTTTTAATAGAAATTATGACACATTATGTGTCACAAATTATGACACATACTGACACAATTTAGTGTGTGTGTGTGTGTGTGTGTGTGTGTGTGTGTGTGTGTGACCTTGTAATACATGGCACTTTATGATTACTTCATGACACTCACAAACAGTGAAGGCCCTTTCACACCGGACGCGTAACGAAAAAGCGATACGAAAAAACGAATAGTTCGCGTGCGAATAGTTCGCGTCAAAACCATTCACATCAGACGCGATGCGAAATTGCGAAGTTCGGAGCTTCAACATTCCAAAACATTCGCGCCAACAGTTGAGAAAGATGGACACATCATCATCATCCAGTGAAGACGAGCTTTTAATTTCATTTCACTTGAAAAGACAGAAAAGACGGTTTTGGGTGCACCCAATCTTGAGGAATAGAGAGTCTGAAGGGGAGTATACTAATCTCGTACAGGAGCTAAAACTGTATCATGACCGGTTCCACACTTATTTTCGGATGTCCGTGGGACAATTTGAGGAGCTCCTTCAGACAGTGGCACCGCATCTGACTAGACAAAATACTAACTTCAGAGAACCAATCGATCCGGAGCAGCGTCTGGCAGTCTGCTTAAGGTGATTTGTCCTCCTAAAATCATCAGGGGCTGCGTTTACATGCAATCAAATAAACAATCATTACTTATCGGACTCATTTGGTCTAAAAAGCCTTCATGTAAACACTCGGTTGGACTCGATACGAAAGAAATGGATTGAATGGGGTGGGTTTATTCCCCGATTGAGAGAACATGTAAACACTTGAACCGATTGAAAACCTAAACATAAAGGACTGCGCATGTGCAATGACGTTGAAATAGCGTAATGACGTACCTATGCCACGCTGAACAGTTGTCATGTATATTAGTGACATAGCCCATCAACACACACATCAACCCGATCACATGTTTAGCATTCATGTAAACACTACGTTCAGATTCGTTGAAACAAAAGTTGTGCATGTAAACGTGGCCTGATTGTCATGTTCAATATTACAATGCTTTCAGTTGATTCACAATGAAACACATTTAGCTACCAGTCCTACAGTTTTAATAAACATTAAAATGTACATTAGTATTCAATTGTTTAAGTAGAGCTAAACAAGGTAACACATGTAATATAAGAATGCCAGGATATATCTGAATAAAAGCATCACAGAAAACCCAGGAACAGTTTTACCTTTTATTGTTAATAATAACATGTCTGAACAACAATATTTTTACTATTGATAACATATGGTTTATTTATACTCACAAATCTACATTATTCAAATAATTAAATATTCCTCAGATTCCTTAGCACTGGGGATTCTTTCACCACCATAGCCGCTAGTTTCCGCCTTGGAATTTCCACTGTGTCCAACATCGTTAGGCAAACATGTGATGTCCTCTGGGAGACCTTAAAAGACACCTACATGCCAGTCCCCAATGAGGAACTCTGGAAGACAACTGCCCTGAAATTCTCTGAAAAATGGAATTTCCCCAATTGTATCGGTGCTTTGGATGGGAAGCACATTGTGATTCAGGCACCAGCTAATTCTGGCTCCCAATTTTTCAACTATAAGGGCACCTTTTCTGTAGTTTTGCTTGCCTTGGTTGATGCCGACTACCGCTTCCTAGTGGTGGATGTAGGGGCATCAGGCAGCAACAGCGATGGTGGAATATTTTCCAATTCTTTATTGGGACAGGCCCTAAATACTGGAAATTTAAACATTCCAGAGCCTTCTCCTCTGCCATCTGCACCAGAGCTGGGGGCGTTACCATATGTAATTGTTGCAGATGAGGCATTTCCTTTAAAAACGTTCCTTCTCCGTCCCTACCCTGGAAGACGCCTGCCAGATGACCAGCGCGTGTTTAACTACCGGCTCTCCAGGGCTCGACGTATAGTCGAGAATGCTTTTGGCATTCTCAGCCAGTGCTGGAGAGTCTACCAGCGCCGTCTGCAAGTGGCTCCAGAGACAGCCGACAGCATTGTAAAGGCAACTTGCATCTTACACAACTTCCTCCGAAGGGCCAATGGGAATCACGGTGCAGAGCCTGACAGTTCTGATGGTGCAGAGGGCAGTGAGCTGGGTGACATTAGAGGCCTTCGAGGGAACAGGGCATCAGCTGAGGCTCTGAGGGTGCGGGACACATTCAGACATTATTTTAGCTCACCTGCAGGCCAAGTTCCATGGCAGGTTGCTTATGTGAACCGAGGTCAACCTCAATAATATTATTGACTTGATTGATTTCTGAAAATTGTTGCATTAAATTAATTCATAATGATAAGCACAATGTAGCATGCTTTGTTAAATGCAGATTAAAGGCCCTTTTGCCTCCAAAACTGCATTAAACAAAGCATGCTACAGTGTGCTCATCATTATGAATCCATTTAATGCAACAGTTTTAATGCAACATAAAAAAGTATATGATATCATTTAAAGGTTATTATTATTAATTAGTCCAATTTACGTTCCAAAATCCCTTGATTTTAATTTCTTCCCGGTGGTGCAGGTGGCCCTGAAAAAGCGAACGCAACATGGTTAATTTGTATATTGTTCAAAAAGTAAATCATTTGAGTTTGCCTGTTAAATCTAAATGTATTTCATGAAAGTAATAATCTTGTATTTGTATATATTTTTTATAGGCTAGTTTGTAGTTGTACTTTAATAATTTAAGACCTTTAAAGCCAGTGAAAAAACACCAATGTCTTGATTATTATTTATTTAAGATGTATACAGACAGAATTTAAAGGACAGAAAATAATAACTGATAACACAATATTAAAAAATAAACTCATAGAACGGTGTATGCTGATGTAGATGGAAGGCTAAACTCCACCCCATAAATCATCTCCTGCATTTTCATTTTTAGCCAGGACTGCCTTTCTGAAGGCATCCTTCTCATGGCCGGGGCCAGGCTCATTAAAAAATGATAAATATCATCTTTCTCTTCTTGCTGCCTAACTTTCTGGTCATCCCTGGCCTCTTTCCTTGACAGATAATTCTCAAAGAAGTCCTTAGACTTCCTTTTCTGAGGAGGTGGACAGAAAGGCTCTCCCTCACTCTCGGATGTGCCCTGACCTGCATCATCTACCACCTGCTGCTCCTCCTCAAGATTGCTGCAGACACTGTTCAAAAGCATTCTGTAAACTTTCCTGTGCGACCTTATTATTCAAACACTGCATTATTTTTCAACTTCATAGATGTATTTTAGAGAATAATAAAAAAATAAAAAAAACTTATAAATCTGAATAACTGAACTAGCTACAGCTACCTTCTGAAAGAAGTAGAAGCCTCAAGGAAGCTCATGCACTCCATATACTTCCACCTCTTCCTAGATTTTCCAGCCTGTCCACTTTTGGTTGACTTTTCCTCTCTCCTTTTCCTAACGTAAGTGTCCCTGAGGTTTTTCCAAAGTTTTTTTGCGTCTTCAACTAAACACAAAGCGTTTTGTAATGTCCATATACATTACATGTAACACACGAAGTAACCAGCTAAAAACATTCGACAAAACACTGTAAATATCACACAATAATATATATATAGCATACTAAAAACAGCCCTAAATAGTCTCACTACATTTAGTTAAATTTTCAAAGTAAACACGGTATCTATCTTTGACATTATAGCTGCTAAGTATTATCTTCTATCCAAATGTACTTAGCCTGCTAGCTTTATACACAGCAGAGTTCTATACAGCGGCTTTTAGACTATCGCACAACATACTCACAGTCGTGATAACCGAGTTGGTTGGCAATGCCACTCCACACGTTGTCTTTTAAGTCATTGTCCTTGTAGCTTTTGTGACTTTTATCAAACAAAACAGGGTTTGTTGACACACAAGCGATCAGCAAATCCGCCATTGTTGTTGTGACGTTGCCTTTGTTTCCTTGAATGTGATTGGCTGAAGCATTTTCCGTCGCCGCAAAGGTAAAAAAAATCGACATCGAAGCGAATAAAATAAATGTCGTTTTTTCGCCGCAGCAGATTCGCGTTCGGTGTGGAAGCACTCATTACACAAACAGCTGATCGAAAAATAAAACCATCGCGCGAATGATTCGTGCGTCAAAATCGCGTTCAGTGTGAAAGGGCCTTGAGAATAAACTTTTTAAATTAATAATAAGCATAAGTTATTGAGAGTTACTTTTTTTCATATAGACTCCTATTTACCATGGTTCTGTTGTGTGTTTTACATAGGGAAACTGGCGCCCTGACTGAGTCTTGTTTCTTCTAAGTTTTTTTCTCCACTCTGTCACCTGATGGAGTTTGGGTTCCTTGTCACCAGCCGCGTTTCCATTACAGATTTGCGCAAATGTTTTTTCGCTATTTTCTAAATGTCGATCAAAAACTATTGCAAAATGGCGCCGTTTCCATTAACCGGTGTTATGCGACTAAAACTCGTTCTCGCGATAAGTCATTCCAAAAATCATGGCGACAGACATTGGTAGGTTCACGTATATCGTAGCCACTGCACTACCCGTTATTTATAATCGAAGGAGATGTTTGGGCATTATACAAGCATTAATGGCAAGGCAAGCCCCCTATATTTGGGAGCAGCCGCGTATGCGGTTTTTCTGGGAAGTTGTAGTGCGTGATTTCACAGAGGACCTGTGGATTCAGAATTTCCGGATGAACAGATCAACTTTTTTGGAGTTGTGCAATGCAATTGGGCCTCTTGTATCACCTGCTGCATCATGCCCAAGGCATCCAGTTACTACAAATAAACGCATAGCTATTGCTGTTTATAAACTGGCTACCTGTGCAGAGTACAGGGTAGTGGCTGAGACATTTGGGGTTAGCAAAACAACTGTCCACAGGTGTGTGTATGGTGTATGCCAGGCTATATGCACAAAACTTATGAAGCAGTACATTGCTTTGCCAAATGTGCAGGAGGCACAGCAGATTGCACAACGCAATTATGAGGCACACAGAATACCTCAAGTCTACGGTGCAATTGATGGAACTCATATCCCCAATCGTGCCCCAAGTGATGGGTATAGGGATTATGTAAACAGAAAAGGTTGGACATCCATTGTTCTGCAGGCTGTTGTAGATGACCAGCTAATGATTAGAGATATCTGTGTTGGGTCACCTGGCAGCGCACATATTTTACCACATCCAATCTTTTCAGGTATTTGAGCATGTTTATACACCATTTCAGCTATTACACTTTTTAAAGACACAGCACCCACAACACTTAAAGGAGACATATCATGCTTTTAAATCGTTCCTTTCTACATATAAATCATACATTTGTGGTCTATATAAAGCGGAACTGCAATGCTTGGGTCTGAATTCCTCATTATTATAGCTCCACAGGGCAGGCCTCTTTTCTACCCCTTTTCTGATGTGCGTCTGAGAGCAACTCGTTTTGGTGCGGTCTTTTTAAATGCAAATGAGACACTTCATACCCCGCCCCCTCTCCAGGTTGCAGAGGTGACACTCGGTTCAACTCCACCCCGTTCGGCCATTTTTGTAGTTTGATAGCAGAGATACGATTATCTAGCGGCACAGAAACTTTTGGACATCCAAGATTTGTGTCAACATTTCATCATTGGATAGTTTTTTCGTTTTATTAAAGTGTTGTTTTATGTCAGCTTAATGCCCGGAACGCTTTTCAGAAAAGATAAGGCAACTTATTTAGCACAATTCACACAGTAATTCAGGAAGAAAATATCTCTGAATGCTCCACATGAAAGTTTGGTCTTCCGACCTTTTACCACCGTGTCGATTTATTTTGAATAATATGTGCGAGGGAGAGAGAGCAAGACAGCGCCTAGTTTGGAGACGGCGAAGTCTTGTTTACACTTTCGCTTGGCTCGGAAGAGAGAGCGCGACCGGGTCTCTCTCTCTGCTCGTTCTTTCAGTTAAACATGCGCCCTGTCACAAGCGCGGCAGTTCATCTACATTACTCACCGATCAAATAAGACTTTGGCGGGACAAAAAAAATCGCTTTGGCGGGCGCTAAAACAAGTTCAATGCAGGAAAAACCCTGTTGTTGCTGAAGTAGTTATCCTTGAAGTGCTTCGCGTTCACGCACACAAAAATGACTTTATGGGTACATTTCCGTTAAAAATAAAACTCAACCAGGCACTTCGAAGAGGTTCTGATGCTGGGAGACGGTGTAATGAAGCGTGTGGGTTACTACATCCAACAACCGAACATTTTGACTTACTCTCCCGTAACTTCTGCATCCTTGAGCTTAGACTACAAAATCACAGCGAGAAATAAAAATGGAGGATTGCTCGAAGTGTTGGGCCGGGAGTAGGTGTCCTTATTTGGCAGTTCCGCTGCAAATACTGTGACGTAATAGTTCAAAAAACGGAATAGAGAATAGAAAAATCGGAACAGGTTGAAAAATATGACCAAAACAGAATATAAAGATATCAACGAAGCACCTGAAGAGACTAATTTCAACTTTTCTGTACTTCTAAACACTCCAAATACAACAAAATGCATTTAAGGGCTAAAAAATTGGATTTAGCATGATATGTCCCCTTTAAGTGTATATGCATATATATATATATATATATATATATGTGTGTGTGTATGTGTGTGTGTATATATATATATATATATATATATATATATATATATATATATATATATATATACACATACATACACACAAAGACCATGATTTCATGCCTACAGAAGTGGCTGCATGCTGCATTCTCCATAATATATGTGAGGGGGGAAAACAGCAGCTACCACCTGCAGCATTACAGGTACATCCAGCTCCTCAACAGCCTCAGGACCACACCCAGGATGAACCTGATGCTCCGGCTCTTGAAATCAGGCAGGCTCTGGTGAATCACCTGCTCAGGCCACATTAGGTTACCCACCTGTGTAAAAACGCCCTTAAAAAAAACTGTCTTTACATTTATTTCTGTTGTTGCAATTTGAAGAGTACAGTAAAAGATTTATGTTCTTTCAAATAATTTCTTTATTTAAAATTTCTAGAATACAAAGTTTACGAATTGTCAGTTATTTTGAATTATAACAATAAATGGCATTAAGTCATCTGCCACTCTGCCAAATAATAAAAATTAAAAAAATTAAAAAAACAGTACAGATGTTACATTTCTGTATCTCACCAGAACATGGCACGGCTTTAAATGACTTGTACATTTACCATTGTGAACATAAAAACAATGACCAAATAGTATTTTTTTTGTACATAACATCTATAAACTTGCGGTTTGCTGTACGCCTGTTTAAACACTCAGAATACAAAAACAGTTAATAAATAAATAAAAATGCATAAATAAAAATCAACCGTAACTTGCCATTAACCATAACAATAGGAAACAATGGAAAATGTAACACATTTTTCTATTTTGTGTGTGTGTGTGTGTGTGTGTGTGTGTGTGTGTGCAGAAGAGTTGTGTATGTAATGGATGACCTACAAATTCTGATAAGAGGGAGGGCAGGGGAAGAGATAGATGACTGAGGTTGGTGTTGGTACCAAGGTGACTGAGGTTGGGAGCTGGGAGGAGGTTGCTGTGGGTGATGGTAGTATGGCGGTTGCTGTTGCTGGTATGTGGGGGGATGTTGTAGAAGGTAAGGCGCTTGCTGGCGGGCGAAGGGGTGCTGAGCTTCAAACAGAGCCTCAAGTGCACGAGCATGGCGCTCAGCTGCCTCTGTTGCCCTCTCAAAACTTTGGACAGCACGATTGAGCACTTCAGTGATTGAGCTGAGGAAGGCTTGATCCTGCCGCGCCTGCTCCTTGAATATATTCATTTGGAGAGATGATCTCCGCCTTCTTGGCTGCCTCCAGCTCTCCTGACCTGAAGGTGTAGAGGATGCACTCTCAGAAGTATCAGGGGGTTCATCATGTGGGGTTATGGGCCCATCATTTAGGGATGCTGCTGTTAACCCTAAAGAAACAAGACCATAAAAAGACATCAGAAAATTAATTTTTATTTTTATTCTTAATTTTAGTCTTATTAGGACACAAAAAAGAAAAGAAAAAAAAAGTGATTTCTTAAACAACTTTCATTTTTGATTTTAATGTTTGTACATTGCCCCTTTGGGTGTATAAATTGATTTAAAAAAGATTTTTTGTTTGCCAATGCATTAAAAAAAAAAATTCTATCATAGCTTACAGTTAATTTTTTTTGTAATATTCTGTTAAACAATATATATGTGCATTGATGAATATTAGCGTAAATAGACTAAAATTTCTACGGCCTATAAATTATCTATTATCTTCGGACTATGAAATATCAACATGATCATTTTCTTGTCTGTTCCCTTCTGATTGATAGTTCTTTTTTAATATAGAAAATTAGTCATTCTTAATTTCTCTCACGTTAAAAAGTAAATGTTAAACATGACGGAAGGTTTATTTGTCTTTGAGCCATAAAATCCTGATGTATGAAATATGAAACAATGAAAACATATTACATTTTTATACAAAAGATTGTATATGTTTTTTGTTGAGTATTTTAGATACATAGACCTATACATGTACATATGCGTGCGTGTGTGTGTGTGTGTGTGTGTGTGTGTGTGTGTGTGTGTGTGTGTGTGTGTGTGTGTGTGTGTGTGTGTGTGTGTGTGTGTGTGTTTGTATGTGTGTGTGTACATGACTGAAAAATGTGGCCAGGAACAGGCAGCCATCTCTGAATCTTCATTCTCGTCATCTAATGTTAATTTGTTTACATGTAAGAAGTAAGAACCTATATTACTTACAAGAGTATATAATCGAACGTTGTAAAGCTTTATGGTCGCATAAATTGACATGATAAGCAATAACCTTTTTAGCTTATGAATTATGATTGGAACAATCAAAGTTTTAATTAAACAAAGCCCGAGGATAACAACCATTCTTGTAAAACACCAGGCTAATTCGTATTATATCAGATCATGCCAATAAAGAAAAGAAAAGAATGTTTGCCTTACCTATGCTGTTCAGAACTGTGTTCATCGATGTCACAATAGGTCTCTGGCCAAGTATTTCGTCCATTAAATCGAAATACTTGAATTTTACTTTCCCTTTCCCACCAGCACCGCTTTTGCAAAGATTTCTCTTCTCTGAAAGATACTTTTGTTTTAGAGTTTTCCATTTGGACCGTAAGATTTGCCACGGCTTGTCAAAACCCTTGTCATGCATGTCTGCTTCCAATTCTTGATAAATGATTGCATTTCTCTGTTGCTTGGAATCTAAAATTCTCGTAATTTGTTTGTCTTTAATTAGTTTAAGATCTCAGTCTCATCGTCGGTCCATACATACCGCGTCATCTTTTGATTATGATCATGTGACTTTTTACGTATACCATGTGACCTGTAAATGCGCAAAAACTGTTTCCATTGCAGTTTTGCGAAATATTCCTTTTTCAAATTGCCTGAAAAACCACCTCATGCGAGCGCAAAAAAGTTTTTGCAATAAATTAGCCTGGGTTTCCCCATGCTGCCTTGAGCGCAGCGCGATTTTATTCACGCTGCTAGGCAGCCTGGATACCATGGACTAGATGTTCCCCTCAAAAAGGGAACCAATCACAGCAGGGCCGGGAGTAGGGCCACTTTTCAGCCTGGGAGTTTCAGGCCCAAAACCGGCCCACTTTTTCCATGGTGGAATTCCAAATTAGCACTTTTTCCAAATTGGATAAATGAAGCAACAGTTCAGCTCTTACTATTGTGTAGCCTAGTTTTTATTAATACCATGGTTCAACAAATAATGTAAAGGTTAAATAATAATTCACATAAGCTGAGAAATTAACAAAACATATTCCACTATTCCACAATTTATTTATACATTTTTGGCCGGGAACACAAAAGGTGACGGTCTTATTTTGTTATCAATATTAAATTGCATAATATTTGCAAAGTCTATGAATCGCCATGTATTGGGTGATACAAAAAGGCTAATATTTTATATTTTGCTTATGAATAGGTTGACAACGCTACAACGGTATTAGCCGAATAATTACGTTGCAGCGTTGCTAATGCTAATCATTACTAGGCCTATCTCTCTTTACCTGTTGCCACTTGTGTTTGTCCTCTTGAAAATAAATCTGTAAGCTTGGCACATTTGGCAGCATCCTCCTCCAATGCCTTTCTTTTTTTCAACCTGGCTTTTTCAGCCCCTCCTGGCCTTTTCCTCCCATCCATCCTCCCTGACGCGTACCGTTACGGTAGGGCCGACCCAGCTATCGGTAGGCGCCGGCGGTGCCGCGGTAGCCTACCTGAGAAAATGTTTTGGAAAAGACGGGCTATGGACCCAACCAACTCTATGGGAGGGGAGGGGAGAACTCCCTCACATGGTACAACCCATGCAGAGGTTGCGCGCTGCGGTGTCAGAATGTGGAACGTGTGTAGCCTAATGTAACTAACGTGACAAATGTGAAAAAAAAAAAAAAAAAATTCCTCAACCGGCCCAAAAGTGAAGCGGCCCACCGGGAATTCTCCCGATTCTCCCGATTACCCACCCCGGGCCTGAATCACAGAACAGGGAGGGAGCAGCAAGACGATGACGACGTCTATGCGACACACCGAAGCAGTTTGTTTATATCTATGGATCTAACATAGCATCAGACGCAAAGTTACCTTTCGATGCAGCCTTAGATAGTGTTCTAAGTAGTTTAGAACGCAGGTTTATTTCGTCTCTTGCTCGTCGAATTTCTGTCACTCTACATACGTCATCTGGTATAATTGAAACGACTGGCTATGAGGTACGTACAGCGCATTTGATAGACATTCGTAGCGTCCAATAAACGGCTCTGGGCATTCATAAACCACGCTTTAAATACGAGAAAATGAACATGTGGTTCCCAGACCACGTCTCAATGAGAAAGAGGTCTGACGTTAGCCAGGCTAGCGATAAATGGGAGTTTTTGCGAAATTGACGTGTTTCCATTGAGCGTATTTTCAATTCGCAATTTCAATTTGCGCAATTTGAAGGGTAATGGAAACGCGGCTACAGTCGCAAATTTCTTAGTTGGGGTTTAATCCAGTAATATTATTGATATGAGAACAAAGATTTAGCTGAATGGTGACACTATTGTCTTGTGCAGAACTTATTTATAGCTGTGTTATTGAATTGAATTGAGCTTAATAATGAAACTGTTGCCTTCTGTAGAGCTGCATTGCTGAAATGAACTTGTTTCATGATTGATAACTGAATTAACACTGAACTGACTTTTGTCAGAACTGGCTTATTGCAGGCGCTAATGGATCCTACGATGTATCTCAAAAATTGCCCCACTAATAATGCTCGGAATGGTACCAAACTTATACAGTAGTACAAATAGGTTCTGTACTCATAAAACGATGCATTGGAAAGTTTGTAAGTACATAACACAAGTGTTATTTAAGTATTTAAATAATAATTGCCTGACGGCTCATGCTACTGCTAACCCGGACGCCGACGTCCCTTCAGTGATTAGGGAAAAGCACGTAAAAGTCCTAGCAGATAGCGATGCATAAGGATGTAGTGTAACGATGCCCAGTTCCAGAAATGCACTTATATTTTGTTGGTAGTACCGGTTTGCAACAATTATTAGTTAACACTAACGAGTTAACACTTCGGAAAAAATTATAATTGGTCGTTACACTACATACTTATGCATCGCTTTCTGCATCTCTGATAAAACTCATGCACTCAGACGGTTCTATTTACATTGATAGTTCTGTGATCCTATGAACATGGGAATGTGCTGCTTATGTGGTCAGTCCCATGGTTGTAAGAAAGACATGAACTTCTTGGATGACGTGGGGGTGAGTAAATTATCAGGAAATTTTTATTCTTAAGTGAACTAATCCTTTAAAACATACCTAATTAGTTTGTGGTTCCCATCGATATGCCACATGGCATTAGGTGCTAGAACGAAATACAGTCGACGCCTTATTGTGCGTATAGCAACAAGGCTCGTAGCTGTGTTCCCTGTGGATCCACTCTCCGCAGGGACTCGCACACTGTTTCAACTAATATAAAAGAGATAAATAACACAAAAAAAAATCTTAATCTTACCTGTATAAATTCTTTGACTACTGAAGATCAGTTTCAGGAGTTACTTAATTTAATGGTGTCTAGGCTGCTGTGGAAGTATGACCAGTTGTATGCAATAATCATTATTTTACATTAAGATGAACAAGTCTTACCTTGTACTTTAACACCTCTTGAGCTCAAGTGGCCATGCATCATACGGTAGCCAGAGTTGGGGTAGAGGTTCTGTATTTCTGCTACACTTCTGTCCAGATCATCATTTGATATGTCTGTGTATAGGTCAGACACTCTGCAATAATGGGGAAACAATGGCATGGCAATTAAACAAAAAACAAAGTTTAAGCCACAAAGACAGGAACTAGTTCAAAATTAATTTAGAAAGAACAATTTGAAGCAAACAAGTTTTATGGGACTTCTGTTTGTTTTTAATTAAAAGCAAACAGCACAGACCTTTTCTGACAGAAAAACTCTGATCAGACGTAACGTTAGTGAATCATTCGGTGAATCATTTCTCCAATAACTAACTTACTGTTTCGCAGCACCCCCTGCAAATTAGTGATAACACACAAAAAGTCCCATATGTGACTTACCTTATTCCATATTCACACATTCGACGACATATAGTCATCTCCAAAACGGCAAACAATCTTGCGATTTCCGCAGCCTTTATACCTCGCATTAGATACGTGTCGATGGTCTCTGGTGGAATGTTTTGACTTGGTCTCCCTGGCAGTGGTGTTCTTCTGACTCTTTGCACCTGCAATTGCCTCAGAACCTCGCGCAGGTTTGCAATTGCAACGTTGTTGACCTCGGTGTCTGTAAGGGCCGATATTTCCCCCATTCTCTCAAGAAGATATTCCACCATTGACTCAAAAACCTTTTCATCAAAGTTTCCCAAGGACACATTTTCGGGGAGGGCACACAAATGTAAAATTACACCTTCAAAAACCATTGTCACCGATCTTGATCTCTTCCGTCTCAAAGCTCTGCGGCCTCCGCCCACGCTACTTGATTAACATTCCTCATTTGATTTATCATTTCCGGCTTCCGTTTGAGCATTTGATTTATCATTTGCGATGTCTGTTTGAGCTTTTGATTTATCATTAGCGATGTGCATTTGAGCATTTGATTTGCCATTTTCGATGTTGGTTTGAGCATTTGATTTATAATTTGAGCATTTGATTTATGATTTGAGCATTGACTTATAGATTTAATTATGACAGGTTTATACTGGGTTGATAATGAAAATTAAAAATCAAATCCAAATGAGGAAATGAAATTGCATTTGAGCCTTTGATTTATCATTTGTGCAGCCATTCTGAGAGTTTGATAGCCTGGATGCCAGCCGAACTTAGCCCCGCCCGCAAAATTTTTAGGTTTGGAAGTTCGGTCTGGACTTGATCCGTTGTGGAGCTATTATGCCTGAACAAAAGCTGTTCGGACCAATCAAATTGTCAGGGCGGGCTTTATACGATGATGGACAGTGGACAGATGATCAACAGTAACGTAATCATCCACGTCACCAAAGTGCGCTTGGGTTGAATTCGTTTACAACAAAGATGACTGCCGCTGGAGAATTGAGATTTCACGAGTTCACACTTACAAATAAGTCAGATAGAATTTGGCGTGCTGTCCGAGGAGAGGGCTCCGGGCTCGGTATTGGGCCCGAACCCAAAGTACTTCCCCCGTATTCCTGGCTGTGGAAGAACAAGCCAAGAGTGAGTGGAGGGATTAGTGCTGGGCAAAGATTAATCGCGATTAATCGCATCCAAAATAAAAGTTTGTGTTTGCATAATATATGTGTGTGTACTGTGTATAATTATTTTGTATATATAAATACACACATATGCATGTATTTATTTAAGAAATATTTGCATGTATATACTGTATATGTATTTATACATAATTTATATTATATATAAATATAAATAATTTATATATAAATAAATAAAAATCTTAAATATATACATGCATATGTGTGTATTTATATATACAAAATAATTATACACAGTACACACACATATATTATGCAAACACAAACTTTTATTTTGGATGCGATTAATCACGATTAATCTTTGCCCAGCACTAGGAGGGATGCTGAAAACTGTCAAGGAATGTTAGGTGAGTTGACAGAGTGAATAAATATATGCTTCCTCTCATGCTGATAGGGTAGACCTGGTAATTGTTTGATGACAAGTTGATTGGATTGATTATTTGAACGTGCTCCTCCCGAACTTTGTTTATAAAACAATCATGTGTAGATTCCACCATCGCGTCTGTTATAGAAGATATCGACAGCACATTAATTTGAAAAGAGGAACAAAGAACCGCGATCAAGGCATTTGTCGATCGGAAAGATGAATGAAGAACATACGTCACTTACTCCGTTGCTCTGATTGGTTGTAGGTCTATCCAATTGAGTGCAGAGGCATTTTCTTTCCTGGTTCGGTTGAAACACGCCCCTTAATCACAGCCCAATGGAGCAGTATCAGACTCATATTCTGACTAGAATCTGAGTATGACGACGTCAGGCTAAGAGTTTGATTTATTATTTAATAATTTGACCATTTGATTTATCAATTGAACAGTTTTTTTGAGCATTTGAATTTTAATTATGTTAGGAAAAAACTTCTATAGCTGTCTATGTGCTTGCAACATTGTAATAACTTAGAATTGTAAGACGCAATAGGGCTGTAGTAACGTTGTTGCGCAACATTCAGCAACTGAGAGACGACCTTCTGACCATTTTATTTATTTTTTTACTGCTAGATAGACCTAGATATCCCCCATTTAGCATTTTATGTTTTGAGGTTAATTTTTAATTAATCATATGTTAGATAATTATATACTTTTTTAAATATTGTTTATCCTCATTGTTATTTAATGGGGCTATCAGTAAATTAGCCTAATCATAATCAACACCTGCATGTGTAAACTTTGAAGAGTAAAAAAAAAAAATTTGACAGATTACATTAATTCAACTTTATTAAAACTGCATAATGGTAGGCCTAATCAAATTGCACTACCAAAAGTCATACATTTGTGAAAAAAAATTTAATAAACGAATATACAAATTTCTTTTAAGTATAATAAATAAAACAAAAAGCAAAGATCAGAACATTTAATGAACAATACCGGGTTCTGTACATGGCAGACAGGGTGTCAGGATGCAGTGCAGGCAGAAGATAAGGAGTCAAAAGTTCCAATGCAAAACGTTTACTAATAATATAATTCAAACAGGAGGGGACTCAGGAGGAGGACGAAGAGCAGGTGAGGGCAGACTGAAGGCAGGAGGGACCAGGGTGGAGCAAACAATGCAGGCGGCCAGGGTGGAGCAGGCTGTGCAGGTGGCCAGGGCGGAGACGACGGAGGAAGGAGCCATGGAGGGGGCAAGGCTGATGACTCCAGGGGACACGACTAACGGTGGTGGAGCAGGTGGGAGAGGAGACCAGGGTGGAGCCGGAGAGCCGACGAGTCCAGGCGACGCCGAGGATCTGGCGGGACATGGCGGGGCCGCCGGCTCTGGTGACTGAGGTGCAGGCGGGGACACAGAAGGGCACGGTGGAGACAGAGGGAGTGAGGACCAAGAAGGAACTGACGGGAGTGAGGAGTCCAACGGAGCCGGGGGGACGAAGGGACGAGGCGAAGCCAGAGGAGTGCAGTCCAGAGGTGAGGGAAGGTTGACGAGCGACCAAGGTGAATCCGGGGGGACGAGGGAGCCTGGCAGATCTGGTGACCGACCAGATGGGCCACGGTGGAGCTGAGGGAGGTAGGAGCCAAGGGGACGTTAATGGACCGTCGGGCTGAGGCGGAGTCCTGGTCACGGAGGTTGGAGGCGGAGACCGGGGATCCACTGACCAGGCTGGAGCTGTAGGCCGGAAGACCCACGGCGACTCCACCTCCCTGAAGGTGGTTAGAGGAGCTGAGGGGCTGACAGGCAGTGGTGGAAGAAGGGTTGAGAGGTGGTAGATGGGAGAAGGTGGGAGAGGGAGGCTGGGTGGGAATTTGGAGACAGACTCACGGACAGAAGACTCAGGTTTGGGGACAGAAGATTCGGGTTCGGCAGGGTTGACGTGAAGTTCAGGCTCGGCGGGCATGACATGAACAGTCTCTGGCTCGGCGGGCGTGAAGTGAACAGTCTCTGGCTCGGCGTGCGTTATGTGAACAGTCTCTGGCTCGGCGGGCGTGACGTGAACAGTTTCAGGCTCGGCAGGACAAGCCTCTGGACGGGCGGTTCTCGGCGGGACAAGCCTCTGGACGGGCGGTCTTGGCAGGACGAGACTCTGGACGGGCGGTCTCGGCAGGACGAGACTCTGGACGGGCGGTCTCGGCAGGACGAGACTCTGGAACAGGTCTGGGAATTTGGATAGTCCTTGGGGCAGGAACAAGTCGAGGCACAGAACGGGGAACAGGAACAGGTCTTGGCGTGGCGGCAGCCATCCTGGCTGAGGGCTCAGGTGGCGGCCATCTTGGCTGAGGGCTCAAGAGGCAGCGGCCATCTTGGCTGAAGACGAGGACTCAGGCATGGCCGATCCAGAAAAGGACCCTTAGGGTCTCGTCGTCAAGAGAGCTGGTGGCGGCAAGACACATAAAATGATTAACAAAATAAAAAAGGTTAGGGCTCTCCTGAGCCAGGATGATTATTCTTGCCCTGTAGTCCATCTTGGGCAGTCCGTTCTTCTGTCAGGGTGCGGTGCAGGCAGAAGAAGATGAGGAGTCAAAAGTTCCAATGCAAAACATTTACTAATAATATAATTCAAACAGGTACAGACAGGTAGTGATGTGACATTTGAACCGAGGCGTCGGAGCTTGTGTCGAGAAAAAATGGGCGTGCCAGATGAAGCCGCGATTCGAGGCTTGTGTTGTTAACGTGAAAATCACGTGACTAATGGCAAACGAGGCCTCGGTTTGTGTGGATACGTCATCGGTTTGGTCTGAGTGAAACTCACGCCACCTTGTGGGTGTTGACAGGAGTAGTAGAAGCAGTTGTAGTAGAGTCAGAGAGTCAGAGTTAGATAACTATCATTGTCATTGTCGTTATTGTGTCATATATGTCTTAGGGCTGTATATTATTACATTATCAGGTTAGAATAGTTATAATATATTGTTATTATTAATTATAGTAGCTATATTATAGTCTTGTTATATTAATTAGATAAAATTATTTGGATTGCTTTGGATTTTTGGATCTGGACTGAACTGCTTTTTGATTTGGATTGTCCTTTTGGATTTGTTTGCTTTTTGTGACTTCTTCCTTTTTCCTGGTAATGGACCAGCAAGAAAGAGGAAATCCTCCCCTGTCTGGGCTCAACAGAAGCATCAGTATCCTCATTTATACCAGCTGGCAGCCTGGCACTGGCATTTTTATGTTCCCCTGCATCCTCTGTTCCTTGTGAAAGGATATTTTCCAAGGCTGGAGAGATTTTGTCCGAGAAGAGGAATCGTCTAAACCCAAACACACTTGAAATAATTCTGTTTCTCAATAAAAATCTATTGTAATCCTTCCTTCCAGACTATTCTGTTGCAGTTTACTTTATTACACTCCCTCCAACATAAGCACTGCACTCAACACAGTGTCACTTTTGTTGTTCATACTGTCACTATCCAAACCATTTATGAATAATTCATGAACTCTTTGTGTGACAGTTGTCTCTGCACAAGTAAATTCAGACAGAGAAAGATACATATTTTATATTATACACAGGCAATGGACAAATGTCTGCTCAGGTCTTTTTATTATTGCAAATGAAAGGGTACAGACATTAACAGTCAGTAGAAAATAAATAAATAAAACAGACTGGTTCAGAATGAATGAATTTGTCTGCTATTTCTTTGCACAATAGCTAGGTGTCACTAGTGAGCAATGCTGAATGAAGCTTCGAGTAATGAACCTTTGGGTGAAGCAATGGGCTGCGAGGTCTCAGTGGTTCAGGAAGCCTCATTTTGCCATCACTACAGACAGGCAGAAGGTTCACACACCTAAATACAATGGAGAACAGACAAAGACTGACTGAACTGAAGGAACTTAAATACTAACACAGATGAACACTGATTAACAGAACACAGGTGATGTAGATGATGATGATGAATAACTAAACCCAGGTGATACAGATGAATTGATAATGATGATGACACATGACATGAAGACAGGCAGACAAGTCCAATGAAAACAAACTAAACAGAACACAACTGTGACACAGGGGAGCATAGTCGAAAAAAGCCCATTGATAAAGGTTGGTAACCGGAATCAGTCCAGGAAACATCAACAAATCCAGAGGAGCAAAGAAACGAATGAGACTAAATAGCAGACAAATCAAATAAATGAAAAACGAATCAGTGCGAGCGAGGCTATATGAGAGGAGATAAAACAATGTTTGATTAAACAATGATTTTTTTGCCTGTATATCATAAACATTCTGGGTTGTGTTTCCCAAAAGCATCATAAGCCTAAGTAGACCGTTGCCACCAACGGTCTCCACGATAAACTTAGCTCACAATGCTTATGAGAAATCCAATCCTGTATAGTATCTATTACATTATAAACACATCTATTTGGATGCTTTTATAATACATATAATTTTTTTGCGAATTTCAGGAAAATTTAAACCATAAACAAGAGGGTTCAGGATGGGTGGAACAATAAGAAACTGCAGTGAAAGAATAATTGACAGGCCTAGAGGGAGATCCAAAGTCGTGATCCGACTCAGAGTGACCTCGCAAAAAATAGCAATAGAGAAATTTAAAAGGATCACTATGTGTGGAATACAAGTTTGATATGCTTTTCTCCTGAACTCTGGTGAACTTTTTGTACAAATGATAAGAATTTTAACATAAGAATATAATATAAAACTTAAAGGCATGATAAGAGTTGTGGTCATTGTGAAAAAGCCAAAAACATTATTAATAATAGTGTTTGCACAAGAAAGCTTGACAATTTCCCAGTTGTGACAATACACTTTCCGCAGTTTGTTACCACACATAGTCAGTCTGGCATTTAAAATACCACCAATACCAATACAAAGCATTGGATAAATCCAGCTTATAGCTATTAAAACAGATAAAATCCTGGGAGTCATTATGCTGTTGTATTGTAAAGGTTTACAGATTGCTACATATCGGTCAAATGCCATTAACATTAATATTGTATTTTCATTTGATGCATATGAATAAATGACAAAAGCCTGTAAGAAGCATATTTCACGGGACACCAAGTGTGTATCAGACAGCAAGTCTGTCAGTAACCTTGGGAAAAAAGCAGCTGTTCCAAACACAGAGTTGATGGACAAACATGCAATCAGAATGTACATGGGCAGGTGTAAAGTCCTTTCCAGACAAATTGCAATAATTATAAAGGCATTAAAGAATATAATAGCACAGTATAAAATAATTCCCAAACTGAAGAAAGTATATTTTATGTACCCAATATTTTCAAACAACATCAAGTAAAAATATGTTCCATTTTCCATTTTTCGTTAAGCAAAGGGTGGATTCATTGACCTGAGGATGAAAGAAGACACAGTTCACGTGATTTTTACCTCAAAAAAAGATTGTTTACCCTACAGTAAGTACATTTAGTTAATTAATATTACTCTGCACCACTGCATTGTAATAAGGACACCTCAAAATGTAACCTTAAAGTGTAACCAACTGTTTTCATGCTTATCAGCTTTGTATAATTGTAGCCACAATGTTTAATAAATCATGTGAATATTAATTATTTAGTCAGTTTAACAATGTTCATGAAATTGCATTACCAGAAATACCTTCTGTGATACGATCTGGCATTACCATCACTTTATCTTCAGAGAATGTGTAAATGTGCAGAGAATTAGGTCTAGCCTATGTGTGCTCTGTTAAGAAGACCTAAGAATCACCATACATGCTCTTTTATATAGCATAAAACAAGTCTCTGAAGACCTCTCTGCTGTGGCTTGACTTGCATAAGCAGCGCACCAGAAGTTTTACTTAACTAAAAACATAAAAAATGTGGCACAGTGGGTAAAAATCTTGTAACTCAAAATGTACTGATAACACAGACACAATAATGAGGTTGTGAGTCTTTGGGAAGGTATTCTAGTTGAAATTAAAATTTTACATATATGTAAAGTGTCAGTGTCACGGTTGTTGAATGCATTGTTTCCTTCTTGCCTCGTGTCGTTGTTGTTTATGTGTGAGTGGGCGTTGTCCCGCTCACGTGTCTGTCAGCGCTCCAGCTGATCATCATCATCATCAATCACTGTTCACAGCTGCTATTCATTTCCATTCCCTATATATACTCACACCATTCTCTGTTCCAGTGTCGGATTGTTTGTTGAGGTCCTGTGTTTGCCGTGTCTGTGTTTCCCGTGGAGTTGCCGTGTCTTTGTTCGCCTGCCGTGTCTTCCTGCCGTTCCTGTTCTTTGTCATTGGGCTCACCGCACTCCAGCACCGGGATCGGGATTCATCACCGTCACAGCACCAGCGCACCACAGACCATCAAGTCCCTGCACGAGCCTGAGTCGCCGCCCTCCGTGGTTTCTGAATTATTTGTCTGACCCTTTTGAGCTTAATAAACACTTTTGAGAACCTGCAACTGTTTCCAGTTTTGTCCGACCATGACAGAACAATCCGACCAACCCATGGAAGCAGCAGGTGCCGCCGCCGCAACAATGGATGACTTTGTTCGTGCAAGTATTCAAAGGATGGACGCTCAGGACCGTCATCAAGGGGAAGCGGCGCGCGCGATTCAGGCTCTCGTCACGCAGGTGTCCGAGTTGACCCAGCGTTTTCAACAGCTGCAACCTCCCGCTGCGCCAGCCGCACCGCCCGTCCCTCCCACACCACCGATGCCCGCCTCCCAGTCGGAACCTCGCCTTCCGACTCCTGAGCCATACTCTGGTGAGCCTAACTTTTGCCGGCCGTTTTTGACTCGATGCGGCATGCATTTTGCACTCCAGCCCCGGACATTTGAGAAAGAGGAGACGAAGGTGGCATTCGTACTCACTCTACTGACTGGGAGAGCGGCACTATGGGGGACGGCGGTGTGGGAGAACCAAGAACCATGCTGTTCCTCGTTCCAGGAGCTCTCCTCGGAGATGAAAAGAGTTTTCGACCGCGCGGTCGCGGGAAGAGAGGCTGCCAGGGTCTTGTCTGATCTACGCCAGGGAGAACGATCTGTTTCAGATTATGCCATTGAGTTCAAGACCCTGGCGGCCGAGTGTCGCTGGAACGAGGAAGCGCAGTGGGATAGGTTCCTGCATGGGCTGGCCGACCGCGTCCAGAGGGAGATCTACGCCCTGGACCTACCCCCCTCACTGAATGAACTCATCGATCTGGCGCTGAGGGTGGACGCCCGACTAGCCCGGGTTGGACCACGCGCTCCATTCAGCCTGCCTCGTGGGGGGGTGGAACATCAGTGGTCCAGCGGCATGGACGCGGCCGGTCCCTCCGATCCCGAGCCCATGCAGGTGGGTCGAGCTCGACTTTCCCGGGAGGAAAGGGAGAGGCGGAGATCCCTTGGCCTTTGCCTGTACTGCGGGGGAGCGGGACACTTTGCTAACAACTGCCCGGTAAAAGGTCAAGCCCGATAGTAAGCATGAGGCTACTATCGGGTGGGATCTCCGCCGAAAAGTCCTCATCTACATCCACCATCCTCCCGGGAAGACTTAGATGGTCTGTCCACGATCATCACTGCACCGCACTGGTGGACTCTGGGGCCGAAGGTAATTTCATGGATCGCACCTTTGCACTACAGTTTCAAGTCCCACTCAGAACACTTCCCCAGAGAATCACCGTACATGCACTCAATGGACAGTCACTACCAACCATCTCCCAGGCCACCGAGAACATTACACTCATCACCTCAGGGAACCATGCAGAGACAATATCATTCTACATCACGGACTCCCATCACACCCCCATTGTCTTGGGTCACCCCTGGCTCCATCAACACAACCCCCGCATTGACTGGAAACAGAGAACCATATCAGCCTGGAGCACTGAATGTCATAGTTCTTGTCTTGTGTCTGCCTGTTCTGTTGTCTCTGTTCCTGTGTTGCAGGAGGAAGCAGTGGATTTATCAAACGTGCCCGCGGAGTACCGTGACCTGAGGGAAGTGTTCAGTAAGTCAAGGGCTGCTTCTCTCCCTCCGCACCGTCCCTATGACTGTGCTATAGATTTACTGTCAGGTAAGTCTCCGCCTAAGGGCAAGATTTATTCACTCTCGGTTCCGGAGAGGGAGGCTATGGAGAAATATATTTCTGATTCTCTAGCATCCGGGTTCATCCAACCTTCCTCATCTCCAGCGGGGGCGGGGTTCTTTTTTGTGGGGAAGAAGGATGGATCGCTGCGACCTTGTATTGATTACCGGGGGCTGAACAACATCACGGTAAAGAATACTTATCCTTTGCCGCTGATGTCTTCAGCCTTCGAGAGGTTGCAGGGAGCATCCATCTTCACAAAGCTGGACTTACGTAATGCTTATCATTTGGTCCGTATCAGGAAGGGGGATGAATGGAAGACTGCCTTTAACACCCCTAGGGGGCACTTTGAATACTTGGTCATGCCCTTCGGTTTGTCCAACAGTCCCGCAGTCTTCCAGGCACTCGTCAATGACGTGCTGCGAGACATGATCGATCAGTTTATTTATGTTTACCTGGATGACATTCTGATTTTTTCCTCGTCTCTCCAGGAACACGTGCAGCACGTCCGACGAGTGCTCCAGAGGTTGCTAGAGAATGGGCTTTTTGTCAAGGCGGAGAAATGCGCTTTTCATGCACAGTCGGTTCCTTTCTTAGGACACATCGTGTCGGCTGAGGGTATGCGTATGGATCCTGACAAAGTTAAGGCTGTGGTAGAGTGGCCAAACCCAGATTCCCGTAAGGCCCTACAGAGGTTTCTGGGGTTCGCCAATTTCTACCGGCGTTTTATTCGCAACTTTAGCCAACTAGCCGCACCTCTGACTGCCTTGACCTCCCCCAGAACTGCGTTCAGGTGGTCGGAAGCAGCCGAAACTGCTTTTTCCAACCTCAAGAGCCGCTTTGTTTCGGCTCCCATCTTAATCGCCCCTGATTCCTCACGTCAGTTTGTGGTGGAGGTCGACGCGTCAGAGGTGGGGGTAGGCGCAGTTCTTTCACAACGCTCACCCTCAGACAACAAGATGCATCCATGCGCGTTTTTATCCCATCGCTTATCTCCAGCTGAACGAAATTACGACATTGGCAACAGGGAGTTGTTGGCGGTCAAGTTAGCCTTGGAAGAATGGCGTCATTGGTTAGAGGGGTCCGGGGTACCCTTTATCGTCTGGACGGATCATAAGAATCTGGAGTACATTAGGTCCGCTAAAAGGTTGAACTCCAGGCAGGCGCGGTGGGCACTTTTTTTCGGGCCGTTTTGATTTTACCCTCTCGTATCGTCCGGGTTCCAAAAACATCAAACCCGATTCTTTGTCGCGTATTTTTGATCGATCCGAACTCGCACCTACTCCCGAGCGTATTTTTCCTGAGACCCTAATTATCTCTACGCTCACTTGGGAGGTCGAATCGAGAGTCAAGAAGGCTCTAGAAGGGGTAACGCCTCCGATCCGGTGCCCACCGAACCGCTTATTTGTGCCGGAGGAACTACGTCCAGACGTTATTCGGTGGGGCCATTGTTCTAGTCTAGCCTGTCATCCAGGAGTTAGTCGCACCCTCTATTTGGTCAAACAACGATTCTGGTGGCCGCTTATGGCTCGCGACGTTCACGATTTTGTTTTGGCTTGCTCAGTTTGTGCTATTGGTAAGTCGTCTAATCGACCCCCAGATGGGTTACTCCAACCGCTGTCGGTGCCTTCGAGACCCTGGTCCCATATCGCTCTAGATTTTGTTACCGCCCTCCCACCCTCCCAGGGTAACACGGTAGTTTTAACCGTGGTGGACCGATTCTCGAAGGCAGCCCACTTTGTTCCCTTGCCCAAATTACCCTCAGCCAAGGAGACAGCGGTTGCAGTCGTTAATCACGTCTTTCGGTTACATGGCCTCCCGACAGACGTGGTTTCCGACAGGGGTCCCCAATTTGTGTCCAAATTTTGGCGAGAGTTTTGTAAGTTACTGGGGGCGACGGTCAGTCTGTCTTCCGGGTTTCACCCTCAGAGCAATGGTCAAACTGAGAGAGCCAACCAAGACCTGGAGAGAACCTTGCGATGTACGGCTGCCAGGAATCCTTCCTCCTGGAGTCAGCAACTGCCTATGGTGGAGTACGCCCACAATTCGTTGCCAGTGTCAGCTACGGGCCTATCTCCTTTTGAGTGTAGTATAGGATACCAGCCACCGGTCTTTCCCAGTCTGGAATCCGAAGTCGCGGTCCCCTCCGCTCACGCCTTTGTCCAGAGGTGTCACCGCACATGGACAAGAGCCCGTGAGACTCTCCTCCGTGTGCGGGCGCGCATCAAGGCCAAGGCCGATCGCCACCGGTCTAGGCCTCCCGTATACGTCGTCGGTTCCAAAGTGTGGCTTTCTACTAAGAACATTCCGCTCCGCTCCGTATCCAATAAACTGGCTCCTAAATTCATTGGCCCGTTTTCTGTCACCAAAATTGTTAGTCCGGTGGCAGTCCGCCTCAACCTCCCTCCAGTGTACAGGAGAATTCATCCGGTATTCCACGTGTCCAAAATTAAACCCGTTTTTTTTTCCCGCATTAATCCGCCTGCCCCGGTTCCCCCACCGCCGCGACTCGTAGATGGGGAACCATCCTATTCGGTCCGTCGCATTATGGACTCTAGGTGGAGGGGACGCGGATTCCAGTACCTGGTGGACTGGGAAGGTTACGGTCCGGAGGAGAGAAGTTGGGTTCCAGCTCGTGACATCCTGGATCACTCTCTGATCGATGATTACAATCGACAGGTAAGGGAGTCTGGGAACGCCGTGAGGCGTTCCTAGAGGAGGGGGTACTGTCACGGTTGTTGAATGCATTGTTTCCTTCTTGCCTCGTGTCGTTGTTGTTTATGTGTGAGTGGGCGTTGTCCCGCTCACGTGTCTGTCAGCGCTCCAGCTGATCATCATCATCATCAATCACTGTTCACAGCTGCTATTCATTTCCATTCCCTATATATACTCACACCATTCTCTGTTCCAGTGTCGGATTGTTTGTTGAGGTCCTGTGTTTGCCGTGTCTGTGTTTCCCGTGGAGTTGCCGTGTCTTTGTTCGCCTGCCGTGTCTTCCTGCCGTTCCTGTTCTTTGTCATTGGGCTCACCGCACTCCAGCACCGGGATCGGGATTCATCACCGTCACAGCACCAGCGCACCACAGACCATCAAGTCCCTGCACGAGCCTGAGTCGCCGCCCTCCGTGGTTTCTGAATTATTTGTCTGACCCTTTTGAGCTTAATAAACACTTTTGAGAACCTGCAACTGTTTCCAGTTTTGTCCGACCATGACAGTCAGTGGGAATATGGTACTATAGAACTAGATTCATTCACCATGTTCTCAGTTGTGTTTGTCTTATACATGACAAAAAGTATGTCTTAACACAGATCTATAATCATATAGATCTGTGTATAATTTAGGCAGTATGTGACATGTGAACCTCTCCTAATATATGCTCACAGCAATGTCTGTGAATGTATTTCAGAAACTTTCAGAAACCCTCCACCTTCTCCAGATCCACCTGTATAGATCTGCAATGGGGTTATTTCATGTATGTTACATGTCCAGCACCAGCATGTCTCACATGCTCACAGCAATGTCTGTGAATGTATTGGCAGTAGCAATATATTGGCAGTCTCTGTACTTGTTCTGCAGCAGCGTAGCAGATCTATTCCGCCAATGCAAAATACATTAACATTGCCATATCCATTACCATTACCATGCCAATCTCTCCGGGTGTTGTCATGACAGAAATATATATGTATGTTAGAATGGCACAATGTACATAATTTCAAGTTTCTTGTATTGATAGTAAAATATACATTTTTATTAATCTGTACTGTGATAGTTTTCATTTTTCATGTATTTAGGTATTTTTTGTCTAATTAGTTTATTTATTATGTGTGTCTATTTATCCTCATCATATGCAATTCTAGCAAAAAACAAGCATGAGTGCGAGAGCAAGCACGAGAGATGCACATGAAAGAGATATGGAACATAAGGAAGAGTTAAACAGCACTGACAAAACTGTTGTCAGCGTTGGTTGCAGGCAATGAGGATAAAGTCAGGATCTAGAGATCAGGCACCAGAGGTCCCCACTTCACAACATGAGTCCCTTTGTCTCACTGTAATAACAATCTCTATACAAACATTGAATCAAAACCACAACAATGGACAGGGAACTGTAAGAAACATGTCCTATACGTCTCCTTATTCTCCCAGGGAATTGTGCACACATAGTGAAAACTGTATCTGGAATAACAGCCATTGTAATCTCACCCACTGACATAGAAATGGACATCTGGGTGATACCTCAACCAATTTACATAAAGTTTTGTGACAATACAACATGCTCCATAGGATGGAAAGGTGGGACGTGATGGGTGGATACTTGCTACGACCCAATCACACCACTACATTAGGAAGGCGAGAATTAGTAATCCCCTCCGAAAGGAATAACCCTTTGAGGTCGCATGGCGAGTGGGGGGCACAATTATGAGGTAGTTCGAACGGACAGGAGCGGAGCACATCAGATATATCACCTCAACCTCCTTAAAAAAGTGAGGCGAGGAGTCAGTGATGTTAGCGACGGCAGTGAGTGGGGAGGAAGATCTCCAGAATTGACCACAAAAATCCAATCTCAAGCTCTGGCCCCAGGAGGAGCTCACCTCTCGCCCTCGCAGCTCACTGATGTAACCAGGTTGCAAGCAGAATTTGCAGACGTGTTCTCACCCGTGCTTGCCTGGTTGAACGAATCTCATTCATCTCCAAATTGAGACCGAGCCGGGCATGGTGGTCCACAGCCGGCCATATCGTTTACCTGAACACACAAAAAAGGTGGTTCAGACTGTATTAGACGCGATGCTAGACATGCCTAAAATGGACGGCTCTGTGCGATTCTGTGTGGATTACCGCAAGGTGAATGCTGTGTCAAAATTTTACGCATATCCATTGCCACGGGTTGACGAATTCATTGATCGGCTTGGTGCAGCTCGATTTTATTCGACATTGGATTTAACTAAATGGTATAGGCAGGTCCCCTAATCGTCTATATCCAAAGAAAAAAATAGCCTTCACAGCACCGTTTGGATTGCACCAATTTGTTACGTTTCCTTTTGGGTTGTTTGGGACACCGGCCACTTTTCAGGGTCTCATGGACCAGATCCTCCAGCCGCATGCATAATATCAAAATATACACAGTAATAAATTATAAATTAAAAGCTTGACTAAAAAGATGTGCCCTAAGAAGTTTCTTACAACAATCCACAGAAGCAGCATTCCTAATAGATGCAGGTAATGAGTTCCATAACTTAGGTGCATTACAGGAAAAGCAATGTTCCGAAGATGGAAAAAAGCAACATTTGTTATGTTTTTAAAATGAGAATTAAAAGTCAACTGAGCATCAAAAATCACGCCCAAATTATGCACCTGGCCAGAAGGGGACATTAGGGTATTGTCTAATGAAAGTTTAAAATTATTACACTTATTGACATTAGATGGAGTGCCAATTAATACATTTTCAGTTTTGGAACAATTTAGTTTAAGAAAGTTGTGTTTCATCCATGCCTTGATTTCCAACAAACAGGCAGAGAGAGTCTCGGAGAGAGACCAAGTACAGCACTATCGAAAAAGAGTGCTTAGCGATCAGATAGGCCATTCTCACCCTCCGCTATTATCTCCTGGGACGGGAGTTCAGTGTGGTCTGCAGTGGGGGAGAGAGAGAGAGAGAGGAGAGAATTTTCCCAATACTTTCAGCATCTGGCTCATATTTGCTATCTCAAACATATTCTCAAAACTATATGTCATGGGATGTGGAGGAGATGAACCCAAAAGCAGACGAGGTGCAGACACTCAAGGTTTATTTAAACACAAAAACAGAAAACAATACCCACGAGGGGGCAAAACAGGACTGAAGACAGGTAACTTTGACTAAGACTAGATAACAAATAAAGACTAAACTCTGACTTGACAATGACGGGAAACAAACTCACAATACTGATATAACAGGTCTCTGACAAAGTACTCACAGTGTAGAACAAGCAATGTACCACAGGGGATAACAGGCAATGTAAGACAATGTACCGACACAGGACAGAAAACATGAGGGGATTAAATAGGGTGCAAACTAATCAGGAACACAGGTGATGATGGGTAAAGCAATCAAGACAAAACGAGGATAACAAGGGGGCGGGGCAGAGAACGAGACAACACAAGCACATGGCCCAAACAAATGGCCATGTGCTAGTACACAAAACATGGGTCTGTCATGATCCTGCCTCAAAACAAGAAAGATCTAGGACATGAAGGCAGAATCATGACAGAACCCTCCCCCCAAGGAGCGGCTTCCAGACGCTCCCTAGAGGGAACATGAAACACGGGACAAGACCGACTGAGACATAGACACAAACCAACAATACATGACAAAAACTAATAAAGGCAGACATGAATACACAATGACAGGATTGGGGTGACATAATAAAAATAAAAAACAAGGAAGAGGAGGCGGAGACAACACAGAGTTCATGGGGGAATGTCCAGGGTGGGTGGGTGGGACTGTGGTCTTGGGTGGACAGGACGATGGCTGAGGGCGAGGGGTCCGGGCAGACTTGGATGGGGACACACGAGGAACAGTCTTGGGGGAAACAGTCCGGGGTGAAGTGGTGACAGAGGGAACAGCTACAGCCGGCAGCGGAGCGAAGACAATGGGTGAGGCAGGTGGTAAGGGAGTGGAGAAAGCTGTAGACTGTGATGCTGGGACAGGGCTGGACACAAAATTAGGGACAGGGCTGAACACATTAGCTGGGACAGGGCTGGACACATTAGCTGGGACCGGGCTGGATACATCAGCTGGGACAGGACTGGACACACCAGCTGGGACAGGGCTGGACACAATAGCTGGGACAGGGCTGGACACATCAGCTGGGACAGGACTGGACACACCAGCTGGGACAGGGCTGGACACACCAGCTGGGACAGGCATCTCCAGAATCTTGGCTAGACTGGACAGATACTCGGACAAGGCTCTTGCAACGGTGACAATCGGCATCTCGTGGCTCGCCGAAACCGACCGCAAAACAGCCTTAGCAGCTGAATCGGCCGCTGCTTGCTCTGCAGCCCTCATGACTGCTGGCTCTGGAACAGCGCCTGCAGAAGCTGGCTCTGGAACAGCGCTTGCAGAAGCTGGCTCTGGAACAGCGCTTGCAGAAGCTGGCTCTGGAACAGCGCTTGCAGAAGCTGGCTCTGGAACAGCGCTTGCCGTGGCGGGCTCAGGAACAGCGCTTGCCGTGGCGGGGTCAGGAACAGCGCTTGCCGTGGCGGGCTCAGGAACAGCGCTTGCCGTGGCGGGCTCAGGAACAGCGCTTGCCGTGGCGGGCTCAGGAACAGCGCTTGCCGTGGCGGGCTCAGGAACAGCGCTTGCCGTGGCGGGCTCAGGAACAGCGCTTGCAGTAGCGGGCTCTGGAACAGCGCTAGCAGTGGCGGGCTCTGAGACTGCGCCTGGGACAGCCTGAGATGAAGAGCGAGAGGCTCCCTTTCTCCTCTTCTTTCTCCTTGGTCGCGAAGCCGAATCCGTAGCTGGACTAGCGACCAGTTGGAGATGTTCTGCGGAGACAGTAACTGGTGCTGGTAGGGAAGTCTCAGGCAGCGTTGACTCGGTGGAGGAAGACTCAGACGGGGAATCCCAAGAAACCCGTCTCCCTCGTTTACCACGGAGCTCAAAAGGTGGAGAAGAGACCTCTGGAGAAGTGGAACCAGCCGGATCACCATGGGCAACAACGGCCAGGACGCGATCCTCCGGGACCACTGGCAGCGAGGCGGGTGGAGAGAAGATGGAGCCCCGCAACTCCCTTCGCGACAGGCAGTCCACCATATCAGCAAACGGGCGGTCTACCAACCTCTCCCGTTCAGCAAGAGGCGGAGGAGCGTTGAGACCCGCAATGAAGTAGCGGTTGAGAAGGATGTCAGGGAGGAAAAAACGCTTCTCATGAGCGACCCGAGCGTACTGCTTTATGGACCTCTCTCCCTGAGGCGGAATCGGCAGCTTGCCGATCCTGATGTCTGAACTTGTCTTCTGCCACCATTCAACAAAAAGGTCCGCTTGGGACTCGACAGGCGAGGACCTACTGTCTGCTGGGTTCTCTTTTGGTCGGTACATTCTGTCATGGGATGTGGAGGAGATGAACCCAAAAGCAGACGAGGTGCAGACACTCAAGGTTTATTTAAACACAAAAACAGAAAACAATACCCACGAGGGGGCAAAACAGGACTGAAGACAGGTAACTTTGACTAAGACTAGATAACAAATAAAGACTAAACTCTGACTTGACAATGACGGGAAACAAACTCACAATACTGATATAACAGGTCTCTGACAAAGTACTCACAGTGTAGAACAAGCAATGTACCACAGGGGATAACAGGCAATGTAAGACAATGTACCGACACAGGACAGAAAACATGAGGGGATTAAATAGGGTGCAAACTAATCAGGAACACAGGTGATGATGGGTAAAGCAATCAAGACAAAACGAGGATAACAAGGGGGCGGGGCAGAGAACGAGACAACACAAGCACATGGCCCAAACAAATGGCCATGTGCTAGTACACAAAACATGGGTCTGTCATGATCCTGCCTCAAAACAAGAAAGATCTAGGACATGAAGGCAGAATCATGACACTATAATTTTCAACAGCTTCAAAATCAATAATTTGATCGCTGACAGCTTCTTCACCAGATCCACCATAAAGTGACAGTGTGAGACTAATCTAAACACATTCAGTACTTGCTCTGCAGTAAATCGCTGAGCCATTTCAAGTTTTGCTGATGATACTTCCTATTCTTTTGTTTTTCGGTAACTAATATATAATATTAAACTCTAATGACTGCTAGTTGACATGTAGTTGCAAAGTTCCCTTTCAGTTCGGTCACGGTCGATGTAGTCGGCTGATTGGGATCACACCTAGGGAGCCTGTCATCTTCGAGTATTGATCAAACGAGCCAATGCACACACTGGCGTGCGAGCTTTGCCTCCATGCTCCGCCCCGCAGCGTGGGTATAAATACGGAAGTGGATGCATGCACCACTTGTCTTTCGATTCGGAACCGATCGGTCTTCATGACGGTGTCTCTGAAGAGTGTTGATTCATTCAACAAGTGAGTGTGTCGGTGCTTCTTCTGGAAGTCTCTCCTGGTGCTGGTGGTTCTACAGCGCGAGCGCAGGGGTGGTCACGAGCCTTCTAAGCTCTCAACTGCTGTTTTAACAGCATTCCTTTTTGTGTTTGTTTGTCTGATGGCCGGTTGAGGGAGAAGAAAGTGAGTGCTTCACTGGTACAGGCTGCACCATCCCTGTCAGTGTTGCCGCCACTGCGATCATTCCCCTGTGTGCTCCGGCACTGGTGAGAGTTTTTCATTTTCTGAAAGAGCAACACAGGTGCGTTTGCATCTTTTTCAAGATGTCATTCCATCCGTGCATTTCTGGATGCGATCGTTCCCTGTCCCCCTCTGATGGTCACATTAGTTGCATCACGTGTTTGGGTTACCACATGCTGAAGCAGCTGTTGTGGATAGTTCATGTTCTCATTGTGAGAACATGACTATCGCGGTGTTGAGATCAAGACTTGCCTTTGTCCGCGAAGGTGGAGTCCCCATTACCACGCCCCACTCTAGGGGGCTGTGTGCGATGGGTGATCAGAGGATCATTGTGATGGCTTCCCCGCCCGGTAACTAATCCCTGTGGGCCCCTCACTCCTCTATCACGCCGCAGCCGGTGGAGTTCCCCGTTGAGCGTGCTGGTCCCTCTGTAATGGACCGACCAGCCGTTTCCTCTGGGCCCCTCCAGAGGACAGGATGCCGATTGCAGCATTGGAGGGTGAGCTGAGCTCTGGAGATGACAACTTGGCTGCGTTATATCCTTCAGGGAGTGTAATGTTGCTCGAGCCAGATCCAGAGATGTCAGCTATGCTTAAACGGGCCGCCGAGGCTGCGAGGCAATCCCTCCAGTGGAGCGGTCTGTCACGACACAGGTGCACCTGTGTCCGGCAGCTGCTGCCTCTTGGACAGGGGATCCTCGTCTCCCCTCTAAGGCCTGTAAGTTCTGATCCATTCTTGCGGGCAGAGCTTACAAAGCCTGTGGGCAAGCCGCTTCCTCTTTGCATACCATGACATTACTACAGGTCTACCAGGCCAAGGCACTCATGGACATGCACAAGGGTAGTCCAGAGCGTGCGCTCATAGGTGAGCTCCGCACCGCAACCGACCTCGCCCTCCAGGGTACGGTCGTTGCGGCTTGCGTGATTGGTCTGGCAATGTCCACTTTAGTGGTCCAGGAGCGCCATCTCTGGCTCAACCTAGTCGATATGGGGGATTCGGACAAGGTTCAGTTCCTGGACTCCCCTATTTCCCAGGTTGGGCTGTTCAGCGACACGGTAGAGAACTGTGCCCAACAGTTCTTTGCCGTCCAGGTGCAGACGGAGGCCATCCGGCACATCCTGCCCCGGCAGCCTGCTGCTGCCTCCACCCCGCCGCAGGTGGCAGATCCTCTGCCTGCTCGTCACCGGGGGCATCCCCCTGCCGCCGCCTCCACTCCCGCTAGGCCACCGCTGCAGCCTCCAACCAGGCCTCAATGTGGAGCCAGCTGCAGGCAGGCTGCCCAGCCCGCCTCGGGCGTTGCCAAACCAGGTGGCAAGCGTCAGACCAAGCGTCCCTGAGACAGGCCACCCAGGCACAATTTGTGCATTGGCTCGTTTTATCAATACTCGAAGATGACTGGCTCCCTAGGCGTGATGCCAATCAGTCGGCAAGTCCGACCATGTCTCCGTTCCCTCCTCCAGGGAAGGAGGGTTACATACATAACCGACATGTTACTTATAGTTTGTCAAACATCTACAGTAAAGTGGACCATCAAAATAAAGTGTTAACTGGTAATTATTTCCTGAGTTGTAGATTTGAAACTTTTATTTGCTGTATTTAGTCTATTGGTAATAGGAATAAGTTGTCCATACACAAACATTAGCTAATAATTTCCTTATGCCAGTTGCCTTTGACAATATCCATGTACAAGAATACCAACAATATAAAAGCTTCTCATGGATTTTGTTTACTGGATTACATATGATAGCTACATAGGGTAGCCAGTGCCTGGCCTCGAAAATCATTAAGAAAAATGACTTATTGTAGGTGAACAAAGTTTATTACATACAGCTAAATTCACATTGATATACACTCACCTAAAGGATTATTAGGAACACCATACTAATACTGTGTTTGACCCCCTTTCGCCTTCAGAACTGCCTTAATTCTACGTGGCATTGATTCAACAAGGTGCTGAAAGCATTCTTTAGAAATGTTGACCCATATTGATAGGATAGCATCTTGCAGTTGATGGAGATTTGTGGGATGCACATCCAGGGCACGAAGCTCCCGTTCCTCCACATCCCAAAGATGCTCTATTGGGTTGAGATCTGGTGACTGTGGGGGCCATTTTAGTACAGTGAACTCATTGTCATGTTCAAGAAACCAATTTGAAATGATTCGAGCTTTGTGACATGGTGCATTATCCTGCTGGAAGTAGCCATCAGAGGATGGGTACATGGTGGTCATAAAGGGATGGACATGGTCAGAAACAATGCTCAGGTAGGCCGTGGCATTTAAACGATGCCCAATTGGCACTAAGGGGCCTAAAGTGTGCCAAGAAAACATCCCCCACACCATTACACCACCACCACCAGCCTGCACAGTGGTAACAAGGCATGATGGATCCATGTTCTCATTCTGTTTATGCCAAATTCTGACTCTACCATCTGAATGTCTCAACAGAAATCGAGACTCATCAGACCAGGCAACATTTTTCCAGTCTTCAACTGTCCAATTTTGGTGAGCTCGTACAAATTGTAGCCTCTTTTTCCTATTTGTAGTGGAGATGAGTGGTACCCGGTGGGGTCTTCTGCTGTTGTAGCCCATCCGCCTCAAGGTTGTGCGTGTTGTGGCTTCACAAATGCTTTGCTGCATACCTTGGTTGTAACGAGTGGTTATTTCAGTCAAAGTTGCTCTTCTATCAGCTTGAATCAGTCGGCCCATTCTCCTCTGACCTCTAGCATCAACAAGGCATTTTCGCCCACAGGACTGCCACATACTGGATGTTTTTCCCTTTTCACACCATTCTTTGTAAACCCTAGAAATGGTTGTGCGTGAAAATCCCAGTAACTGAGCAGATTGTGAAATACTCAGACCGGCCCGTCTGGCACCAACAACCATGCCACGCTCAAAATTGCTTAAATCACCTTTCTTTCCCATTCTGACATTCAGTTTGGAGTTCAGGAGATTGTCTTGACCAGGACCACACCCCTAAATGCATTGAAGCAACTGCCATGTGATTGGTTGATTAGATAATTGCATTAATGAGAAATTGAACAGCTGTTCCTAATAATCCTTTAGGTGAGTGTATTTTACTTACTGGTTATTTTACTATTAATAATAAACTGAAAAAAAGGTTAATGTGTTGAAACTGACTGATTAATAAGGATTTTGAATATTTCAGGAAATGTAACATGTTCAATGCCAGAGTTTGTATTCCTTCAAACAAGAAACATGTTCAGTTCTTTTTTGACAAAGTCATGGTTTGTCTGGTAATAATAAAAAAAAACATCTTGATATACAGTTTTGTTGATGTTGTTGTTGTTGTTTTTTCTGGCAATCACAAAAAAGAAATAAATAAAAATGTATTATAAAACAATATTTCCAGCTCTAACACATTGGATCTTAAGTGAGTGGTCAAAGAAGCTGTAAAACAGATAAAATATGTGGTAACACACAAATTGGCCCCGTATTGGCGTGCCAAATTACAAATTATTGGCAGAAGAGTTGTTTATTGTGATTATTATTATATTATTATAGTTTTTTAAACGTTTTTTTATCTTTGGCTTTTGAAATATTTATGCTCCCATTTTTATAGAAGCAATAGGCCAGCCAAAGCTGTGCAGTACAGAAATGTTGCTGTGGTTAAGGGGAGTTTAGGCTCTTCATTTAATTTCTTTCCACATAGCAACATTGTGACCCAGATCCGGCCCATATCTGGAACACGTGGAAAGATGATCTGGCCCACATGCAGCGTGGAATGACGGCCCTTGGGTGGCTCACTCCTGTTTGCCAGATCTGGGCCACAAGCAGATCATAGCAATGCCACATGTCAGCCAAGAGCAAAAGAGCAAAAAAAATTTAGATTCATATGCTGATTGTTGATATCTGTGTGTGTCAGCATGGGTTAAGTTTTTGTGCTCATGTTTGTTCAAAGATTTTAACTGATTGTTATAATACTGCTGTATCTCATGCTGCAGTAACTCAAGGTTTGTAATATGAATTAATTAATGGAACAACATAATTGTTATTTATGTTATAAATTTTAAAAAACATCAGTGAATCAGGCTATTTCATGATGATTATAAACCAATCAACAAGTAACCATCATCACCTGATCTCATTTCACTTTAGCTTTCTTTGCTGCCACAAATGTGTTTACAAACACTGTCACAGCAGCCAAAAAGATGAAAGAAATAATAAGAGTTAAGAGCCCAATTAATGGAAACACTAATCACTGTTGTGGTAACTTCAAATGAAACACATTAGAGTTAAACGTCTGTTATTTCTCAATGAAAACTTTTGTAGACGTCTAACAGAAATAAAGTCAGTCTGGTCAGTTATAAGTGAAGCTGGTAATGATGTTTGTGGAGTTGTTTAATCCTCCTCTGCTGAGATCTTCAGAGATGTAATGTCTTCTTTTATCTTCAGTTGTGACTGAAGTCAGTTGGAGTTCTTATGTTTCTGCTCATCTCTTTTTCTGTTCTTTTCTTTCCTTCAGTGATTCTGCTTGTTAACAGGCGTATTAAGGCTGATACGACTCCATATTTAATATACACAGGTTTTCTTCCAGATAAGGTCCAGTTCTGGTTTATCTCATTTCTCTTGGCTGACATGTGGCATTTCTATGTCCTGCTTGTGGCCCACATCTGGCAAACAGGAGTGAGCCACCCAAGGGCCGTCATTCCAAGCTGCATGTGGGCCAGATCATCTTTCCAGGTGTGCCAGATGTTTACATATGTTTACTTTTTTTTTTTATTACAAAACAATGATTTCCATACATTTCCATAATTATTTAAAACAACCTCTATGAATTTTATTTTTGAACATTTAGATTCTAAAAGCATTCTAAAAGAAGAAAAGCATATGGTCTTTTGAATTCCTGAGATATTCCTACTTATTTCTTGAAAAACAGTCTCATAACTTGCTGGCGTACTGTTGTCAGATTTAGTCCATAAATAAGGGGGTTTAAAATGGGTGGAATAAGTAGGAATTCCAGGGCCATGAAATTACGCACACTTTGAGGCACATTCTTTGAGCCATAACGACTGTACATTACATCAAACAGCAAAGCAACAGTCACATTGATCAATGAAAGCAGATGTGGCACACATGTTTGCATGAATTTGTGTCTGACTTCTATTGACTTTATGCACTTTCTAATCAACTGAAAATAGGAGCAATATATCAATACACCATGTCCACAGTATAGAAGAATAACAGTGAACCCAAACACATTATTTACTGTTGTAGAAAAACAAGAAAGTTTAGCAACTGCCCAAATCTCACAATATAACTTGTCAATAGTAAAGCCACATAAAGTGAGTCTAGATAGTAATACAATTAAAACAGACATGCAAAAAAATGGGGCCAGCCAGCAGAAAAGGATCCATTCAAGAACCCTCTGATTGGTCATTATTGAATGATACTCAAGTGGTCTACATATTGCCACATATCTGTCATATGCCATCACTGTTAATGTTGAAACCTCACACAAGGCAAATGAATAAATGACAAAAATCTGAATAAGACAGCCAGCATAAGAAATCATGTGATCTTCAGCTAATAAATCATACAAGAATTTAGGGTATAATCCAGCAGTGCCATAAAGTGCATTTATACTCAAATTACATATAAACACATACATCGGCTCGTGAAGTTTCTTATGCGAAATTATAGTAAAAATGATAGTTACATTACAAAACACCATTAGGGGATAAAACAGTGCAGTGAGGGAAAAAAACACAAATCTATTTTCCATTGTTTCATTCAGACCAGAGAGTGTAAATACAAGGACAATGGATTCATTCTCCAGTGGTGGCTGCATCTGGAAGGATATGTAATTATTATGCAGTTGTTATTATTATTACATTTTTGAAGGAAAAAAAAAAATGGAGAAAAAAAATGCATTAGATTCCACCATCATGGTCTTAATGACATGCAGATGAAAGAGCACTTAATTTACACAGTTATCTGAGTATTTAATCATTTTTTTAAATACATTTGTTTAGCTGTATTGTATTTTTGGACATGAAATATCTAAATATTTAACAGTAGCATACATCGTTGTAGTTGCTGTTGTTTTTCAGTTACAAAGGCAGTTGAACTCTTACCATGTTATCGGGTAGCATGTTTCCAGTAGTGTTTTGTAAAGGTTTGATTTGGTTTGCTATATATGGACACTGGTCTCATGGTAATTGCCTTGACCACAAACATTGAAAACAGTTTTAACAAGCTCTCAAAAGACTAATTTTCTCTTAAGTTAAAATAACGTACTCGGTTACTAACGTAACCTCGGTTCTCTCTAGAGAGGGAACGAGTACTTGCGTAATATCTTACGCTAGGGGAAAACCTCTTTTCCTCGAGATATTGAAGCCAAAAATTATCCTTAATTTTGCAATAATGTAAAACGCATTGCAGCAGCATGCAGACATGGGCGAGACAGCTCGCGCGCCCATTGGCTGCTCTGCGGCAACTGCACCAGCCTATCGATAGAGGCCCCTCATGACGTCAGAACCAATGAGGGTGCTTCGCGCCCACTACGTCATGTCCCGCCGAAAGCGGGTGGGGCTGGGGCTATAAATACGGCCCCGAGAGGCTGGTTTGGTCAGTTTTTTCATCGCTGAAGCGAATCAGAACATGACGCATGCACGGCAAGATACGCAAGTACTCGTTCCCTCTCTAGAGAGAACCGAGGTTACGTTAGTAACCGAGTACGTTCTCTTACGAGAGGTTCTCTCGTACTTGCGTAATATCTTACGCTAGGGGAACACAGTGTAAAACGCTGTGCGTGCCTGAGATATAACACTAAAGTCCCAAGGGCAGGTGCCCGGGGCTCATACAGTGCCTAATCACAAGGGACTCGCAGAGAATCCGGGAAGAGGGGCTAGAATAGCATCATTCCTGTAATATAGAGCTCTAATAAGAGCAGATTATATCAAGTGTTCCACACAGCCAGGGCGAACTCGGCCTGGACTGATAAATATGGGGGACTTACGCACTGCCCACAGAAGTATACAGACGATCAGTGATCGACGCTCTAGCAGTTTCAGCATCCTGAGCCGATAGCATCGGGCAGGCAATACTGAAAAATTAGGCCGAGAGCAACTTAGCTTGTAAAGCGGGAACCTCGAGGTTATAAAACCTTATAAATGTAGACGGGGAGGCCCAGCCCGCCGCCATACAGATATCTTGCAAGGCAATCCCACTAGACCAAGCCCACGACGAGGCCATGCCTCTCGTGGAGTGCGCTTTGACACCTAACGGGTATTGCAGGCCCTTGGATGTGTAAGCTAGCGCTATAGCATCAACTATCCGTCTGGATAAACTCTGTTTTGACGCAGCTAGTCCCTTAGAACGTCCGCTGAACAAAACAAAGAGCTGCTCCGTCTGTCTGAAAACAGATGAGCGAGACACATAGGCTCTTAACGCCCTGACCGGGCAAAGGAAGCCTGCGTCTCCTTCCTCTTCAGATACCGGCAGGGCCGACAGGGAGATCACCTGTGCCCTAAACGGTGTATTGAGGGATTTAGGAGCATATCCGTGCTTTGGTTTGAGTATGACTCTCAGGTCATGAGGCCCAAACTCCATACACGTCGCGCTCACTGAGAGCGCTTGCAAGTCCCCTATGCGCTTCACTGAAGCGAGAGCCAGAAGAAACACTGTTTTGAGAGACAAGAGTTTCAGGTCTATTGACTGTATTGGCTCGAATGGGGCACCTTTCATGGCTTCCAGAACCGTGGAAAGGTCCCAAACGGGAACCGAGGGAGGTCTGGGAGGATTCAGCCTCTTAGCTCCTCTAAGGAAGCGAATGCCCAGATTGTTCCTTCCTAATGACTGGCCAAGCGGTGGTTCAGCGAACGCTGCTATGGCCGCCACATAAACTTTGAGCGTGGATGGGGCTCTGCCCTTATCCAGAAGCTCTTGTAAAAAGGAAAGAACCTCCGGCACCCCACAGTGTGAGGGTGAAGTGCCACGCGCCGTACACCAGTGTAAGGAATATGACTTAGCTCAAATGATTATAGGGAATCAAAATTATGAATCGGGTTGATTCATCTATATTCTTACAATATTAATAAATTATTGAAGCTGAAATTTAGACTTATTCGTATACATCAATGTTCAATTACAATGAATTATAATTCAATCATTAATATACCAAAATGTCCCTCTTTCAGATCAATTAATCAGAATAATTTTAAGGGAAATTAATGTATTAAACAGTTGTTTGTCCCGCAAACTGTTCGTAAAATTAATTCCATCAACTTCTCAACAAAATTATCTCTTTCTTATAATTCGAAGAAAGCTATATTTTCTGGCCAAGAAAATTACTTTCTTGTTCTTATAAAATGTAGGTTACTTAACAGTAGCGCATTTGTAAAGCGTAGCTTAATCGTCATTTCATTGACTTGTAAAATGAACACTTATACAGAGACAATCTAGGATATAATGGGTCTTTAATAATTTGACTAATACTACATCGAACTAAGGAATACAAGTTCTACAATTTACATGAGTATGCATATAACAATACAAACAGTAAAGACAAATACAAGACTAAACGAATAACGAAAATGAGAGAGAGAGAGAGAGAGAGAGAGAGAGAGAGAGAGAGATCGGACAATGAGAGAGATGAGAGAAAGTGAAACTAACATGTGCGATCAAAGATCGATCACAGTTAGGCAAAGTCACAGGCAGGGTAACCTCGAGAGACAGCAAGGAATCAAATCACCTTAAAAGTTCAATAAACTTATCTTGCAAAATGGTTCTCTTTGTTGCTGAAGAACGCCGAGTTCGTGCGTGTGTCCTAAGAGCAGCTGCGTGTGTTTCTTTAAGAAAGCAGGGCTTGCTTCGGTGTGCGCGGCCGCGGGATTTTCAAAAGAGTCTTTTTCTTTGAGTTGAAGTTGCTTGCTGCGTTTGCTTCGCTGAGTCCGAATACGAAAATAAAGAAAAGACTTAAAGAAAAGAAAAGAGAAAACGGAGAATGCTCCCTAAAAGGGAGCCATGTGGATCTTCTCGCTGACGAAGATGGTTCGTAAAAGTGCTCCGGAGATTTCCTGAGTTGGTCTTTTATGGAAAATATGGGTTGACGCCTCTGTTCGCGCGAACAACCAATCACCTTCAGAGATTTCAGAGCGGGAAGAAGTTCTTTGTCTCGTCAGACAACGCCCACTCGAATGATTCATGAGGAGATGAGAGTAAGCTGTTCAGCTCCAGAAATATGAAAAGTGTAAACCAATGTACATTATTGCATTCTGCTATCGAAATCCGACTCTGTTAGATTGCGAGGTTTACAGAGATATGAAACTTGTCATATGAAGATTGTAGGAATACACAAAGTTACATACTTGTATGCATCTTACAAACATTTTAAAGTTTTGATTAATACACGATAACATTGCAGATACACAAATTTGATATGGGAAAATCAAATCCTTGTTTATACATTTCTTAAGTGGTTATACATAAATGTAGGATTAACACTTTATTCCTACTCCTCTCCTGGAATCTCAGTTTGCTTGACATTCCGCTAGGGCAATAAAAACCAAGTGGGGGGAAGGCAATTGCCAGACAATCTTGAATGCTGATTCTAGATTACACATTAGAAAACTACACCTCTATTATAAAGCAAAGCTAATCACACATGCATAATGGCATTGTACTTATATGAAAATGATATTTCTAAGTTCTAATACAAAGGTGTGTGTGTGTGTGTGTGTATGCATGTATGTGTGTGGGATGACTCCTCAGTCTCCCAGGGGGTGTTGTAACGTGTTATCCTATAGCAGGAGGAAGTTTCGTTATCTCTCTGTGGTCCAGAGAGGGGAAGGGGGTTTGGAATGTCTCTGAGGTGCAATTAGTGTCGTAAAAGTCCATTTGTCGCCGACTAGCTGGAGCCGAAGCATGATTTGCACTCATGAGTTCAAAGTGCACCAGCTTTTGTATTCAGGAAGAAATGTTTTTAGCAACACAGAGTATTTGAATTTGTTAATTCAAACCAACGACGAATGATTCGATAGCCAATGTTGTTACACCAGCTAGTGAACACAGACCATTTTGAGGAATAGAGCCACCTCGTAGATGGAGCTCTAGCCTACGTGATCGTGTTTAACACTCCCGCTGGGAGGTTAACGGGTACCCGTTGATGGCCCACACATGTAGGGACCAAAGCTCCGGGCAAGGATGCCAGATCGAGCCGTTTGCCTTCGAGAGGAGATCCCTCCTCACCGGTATCGGCCACGGGGCGGTACTCGTCAGCTGCATCAGGACTGGAAACCAGGCTTGGTTCGTCCATAATGGGGCGACGAGTAGCACTGGGCATCCGTTTTTCCTGATTTGCTCTAACACCTGGGGTAGGAGCATGACAGGGGGAAACGCATAGAGCGGGCAGCGGGGCCAGACGTGGGCCAGCGCATCCCTGCTCTTGGGGAAAAATTCCCGACAGTGAGCCTTCTCTTGAGACGCAAGTAGGTCTATTTCGCTCTGCCAAATGTCCTCCATAGCAGTTTGACTGTCTGTGGTTGTAAAGACCATTCTCCTACCGGAAGATTGTTTCTGGACAGTCTGTCTGGTCCCACATTCAGGTGGCCGGGCACATGCGCTGCTCTGAGCGAGCGCAGATTGTGCTGAGCCCAGACCAGGAGGCGTTCCGTCAGCCTGCGAAGGGTTCTGGATCTGATACCTCCTTGGTGATTTATATAAGCCACCACTGACATGTTGTCCGAACGGACCAGGACGTGGTGTCCTCTTATTTGGGGACAAAACGCGTCAGTGCATTATCTACTGCCAACATTTCGAGGCAGTTTATGTGCAGAAGCTTCTCCCGTTCTGACCATTGGCCAAAGAACGGTCTGCCCTCGAGCAGCGCTCCCCATCCCGAGGTGGATGCGTCTGTAGACACCACCCTCACACTCGGGGAAGTCCCCAGGCTTACACCTGATCGGTACCAGTCGTTTGCTTTCCAAGGTTTCAGAGCTGCGATGCATTTCTGATTGACCTTGAGACGAAGCAGACCGGAAGCCCACGCTCGGCGCGGCACTCGCGCTTTCAGCCAGAACTGTAGCGAAGCAAGCCCAGCTGAAGTACTGATGATGCTGAGGCCATGAGACCTAGCATCCTCTGAAATTTCTTGAGCGGGACAGATGCGCCGCAGCGGAAAGAGCTCGCTGCGTGCTGAACGTCTAGTACGTGCTGTGGTGACAGTCGCGCTATCATAGACAGCGAGTCCAGTTCTGTGCCCAGAAAAGATATTATCTGCCTGGGGGACAGAGAACTGTTCGCCCAATTGACTCTGAGACCCAGATTCTCGAGGTGATCGAGTAAAATGGTCCTGTGCTCTATGAGCACCGAGTGAGATTGAGCTAGAATCAGCCGATCGTCCAAGTAGTTCAATACTCGCATGCCCTGTAGTCTGAGGGGTGCGAGCGCTGCGTCCATGCACATCGTAAATGTACGGGGTGCTAGGGACAAGCCGAACGGTAGGACTGTGTACTGATATGCCTGGCCCTCGAAGGCAAATCTCAAATATCGCCTGTGACGTGACGCTATCTGTATTTGAAAATATGCGTCTTTCAGATCTATTGACACAAACCAATCTCCTCGGCGAATCTGCGTGAGGATTTTTCTGGTCGTGAGCATTCTGAACTGTCGCTTCGCAAGCACTCTGTTCAGTTGCCTTAGATCTAGTATGGGTCTGAGACCCCCGTCTTTTTTCGGTACCAGGGAGTATCTGCTGTATAGCCCTCCTTCGCTCTGAGCTTGAGATAAGGGCTCTATGGCCCCCCTCGTATGAGAGAGAGAGAGAGAGAGAGAGAGAGAGAGAGAGAGAGAGAGATCGGACAATGAGAGAGATGAGAGAAAGTGAAACTAACATGTGCGATCAAAGATCGATCACAGTTAGGCAAAGTCACAGGCAGGGTAACCTCGAGAGACAGCAAGGAATCAAATCACCTTAAAAGTTCAATAAACTTATCTTGCAAAATGGTTCTCTTTGTTGCTGAAGAACGCCGAGTTCGTGCGTGTGTCCTAAGAGCAGCTGCGTGTGTTTCTTTAAGAAAGCAGGGCTTGCTTCGGTGTGCGCGGCCGCGGGATTTTCAAAAGAGTCTTTTTCTTTGAGTTGAAGTTGCTTGCTGCGTTTGCTTCGCTGAGTCCGAATACGAAAATAAAGAAAAGACTTAAAGAAAAGAAAAGAGAAAACGGAGAATGCTCCCTAAAAGGGAGCCATGTGGATCTTCTCGCTGACGAAGATGGTTCGTAAAAGTGCTCCGGAGATTTCCTGAGTTGGTCTTTTATGGAAAATATGGGTTGACGCCTCTGTTCGCGCGAACAACCAATCACCTTCAGAGATTTCAGAGCGGGAAGAAGTTCTTTGTCTCGTCAGACAACGCCCACTCGAATGATTCATGAGGAGATGAGAGTAAGCTGTTCAGCTCCAGAAATATGAAAAGTGTAAACCAATGTACATTATTGCATTCTGCTATCGAAATCCGACTCTGTTAGATTGCGAGGTTTACAGAGATATGAAACTTGTCATATGAAGATTGTAGGAATACACAAAGTTACATACTTGTATGCATCTTACAAACATTTTAAAGTTTTGATTAATACACGATAACATTGCAGATACACAAATTTGATATGGGAAAATCAAATCCTTGTTTATACATTTCTTAAGTGGTTATACATAAATGTAGGATTAACACTTTATTCCTACTCCTCTCCTGGAATCTCAGTTTGCTTGACATTCCGCTAGGGCAATAAAAACCAAGTGGGGGGAAGGCAATTGCCAGACAATCTTGAATGCTGATTCTAGATTACACATTAGAAAACTACACCTCTATTATAAAGCAAAGCTAATCACACATGCATAATGGCATTGTACTTATATGAAAATGATATTTCTAAGTTCTAATACAAAGGTGTGTGTGTGTGTGTGTGTATGCATGTATGTGTGTGGGATGACTCCTCAGTCTCCCAGGGGGTGTTGTAACGTGTTATCCTATAGCAGGAGGAAGTTTCGTTATCTCTCTGTGGTCCAGAGAGGGGAAGGGGGTTTGGAATGTCTCTGAGGTGCAATTAGTGTCGTAAAAGTCCATTTGTCGCCGACTAGCTGGAGCCGAAGCATGATTTGCACTCATGAGTTCAAAGTGCACCAGCTTTTGTATTCAGGAAGAAATGTTTTTAGCAACACAGAGTATTTGAATTTGTTAATTCAAACCAACGACGAATGATTCGATAGCCAATGTTGTTACACCAGCTAGTGAACACAGACCATTTTGAGGAATAGAGCCACCTCGTAGATGGAGCTCTAGCCTACGTGATCGTGTTTAACACTCCCGCTGGGAGGTTAACGGGTACCCGTTGATGGCCCACACATGTAGGGACCAAAGCTCCGGGCAAGGATGCCAGATCGAGCCGTTTGCCTTCGAGAGGAGATCCCTCCTCACCGGTATCGGCCACGGGGCGGTACTCGTCAGCTGCATCAGGACTGGAAACCAGGCTTGGTTCGTCCATAATGGGGCGACGAGTAGCACTGGGCATCCGTTTTTCCTGATTTGCTCTAACACCTGGGGTAGGAGCATGACAGGGGGAAACGCATAGAGCGGGCAGCGGGGCCAGACGTGGGCCAGCGCATCCCTGCTCTTGGGGAAAAATTCCCGACAGTGAGCCTTCTCTTGAGACGCAAGTAGGTCTATTTCGCTCTGCCAAATGTCCTCCATAGCAGTTTGACTGTCTGTGGTTGTAAAGACCATTCTCCTACCGGAAGATTGTTTCTGGACAGTCTGTCTGGTCCCACATTCAGGTGGCCGGGCACATGCGCTGCTCTGAGCGAGCGCAGATTGTGCTGAGCCCAGACCAGGAGGCGTTCCGTCAGCCTGCGAAGGGTTCTGGATCTGATACCTCCTTGGTGATTTATATAAGCCACCACTGACATGTTGTCCGAACGGACCAGGACGTGGTGTCCTCTTATTTGGGGACAAAACGCGTCAGTGCATTATCTACTGCCAACATTTCGAGGCAGTTTATGTGCAGAAGCTTCTCCCGTTCTGACCATTGGCCAAAGAACGGTCTGCCCTCGAGCAGCGCTCCCCATCCCGAGGTGGATGCGTCTGTAGACACCACCCTCACACTCGGGGAAGTCCCCAGGCTTACACCTGATCGGTACCAGTCGTTTGCTTTCCAAGGTTTCAGAGCTGCGATGCATTTCTGATTGACCTTGAGACGAAGCAGACCGGAAGCCCACGCTCGGCGCGGCACTCGCGCTTTCAGCCAGAACTGTAGCGAAGCAAGCCCAGCTGAAGTACTGATGATGCTGAGGCCATGAGACCTAGCATCCTCTGAAATTTCTTGAGCGGGACAGATGCGCCGCAGCGGAAAGAGCTCGCTGCGTGCTGAACGTCTAGTACGTGCTGTGGTGACAGTCGCGCTATCATAGACAGCGAGTCCAGTTCTGTGCCCAGAAAAGATATTATCTGCCTGGGGGACAGAGAACTGTTCGCCCAATTGACTCTGAGACCCAGATTCTCGAGGTGATCAAGTAAAATGGTCCTGTGCTCTATGAGCACCGAGTGAGATTGAGCTAGAATCAGCCGATCGTCCAAGTAGTTCAATACTCGCATGCCCTGTAGTCTGAGGGGTGCGAGCGCTGCGTCCATGCACATCGTAAATGTACGGGGTGCTAGGGACAAGCCGAACGGTAGGACTGTGTACTGATATGCCTGGCCCTCGAAGGCAAATCTCAAATATCGCCTGTGACGTGACGCTATCTGTATTTGAAAATATGCGTCTTTCAGATCTATTGACACAAACCAATCTCCTCGGCGAATCTGCGTGAGGATTTTTCTGGTCGTGAGCATTCTGAACTGTCGCTTCGCAAGCACTCTGTTCAGTTGCCTTAGATCTAGTATGGGTCTGAGACCCCCGTCTTTTTTCGGTACCAGGGAGTATCTGCTGTATAGCCCTCCTTCGCTCTGAGCTTGAGATAAGGGCTCTATGGCCCCTTTGCTCAACAGTTTCGAAATTTCGGCTCGAAGTAGGTGTGCTACTTCTGTTTTTACCGTGGTTTCGACGCGCGTCGCATAGCGGCAAGGGCGTCGGCAAAACCGTAGTGAATAGCCTCTTTCTATAATGTCTAGTACCCACTTCGAAACCCCGGGTAGCCTTGCCATGCGTTTGCACGAATGGCTAGGGGATGAATGCGAAGCGCGCTCTGGTGGCTCAGCGACAGAGGGGCTTCAGTGTGCTGCAACATAAGCGTCGCGCGTATGACATTTGAGGCAGGGGTCAACCGAGAGGGGGAGGGCTGGGCGAGTCCCGTAAGACCTGTCATGTCTATGTGTGAATGTGGGCGCGGGATAGCGGGCACATTTACAACACTGAGAGCATTGTCCGCCTGAGCAGAGCGAATGCATGTTGGTTTCGTTTTACAGAAACCTTGAGACATGCAGAACGTAGTGTTTGTGGGCACTGGGCAGTGGGCACATTTACCACATTTAATGCGCAATCGATCTGGGCCGATTTCATGTGCGCAAGCCCTGTGTGACGGAATGAGCACTGGGCAGTGGGCATTTTGTCTACACTCATAACACCATCGGCCGTGGCCGGAACACCAGAAAATACACTCTTATGGGATTTATCTGGGTAGCCGTAAAAGCGGCGTTTGTGTGCAGGCAAGCGGGCTGTGTCGCCGACTTGTTTACTGCAGAATACACTGGAACAGTCGCATTTACTGGAACTGAACGAGCGAGAAGTTGCCATAGAAACAGAGAGCGTCAACATGCTGGCGTTTGTTTGCAGGCGTGCGTGTATTACAACAGGCTCGTCCACTGCAATATTGGCATTTCCAGAGAAATGTGTGAGAATGGAGGTCGGTCCAGCCGCAGCTGGACTAGGAACACTCTCTTTTCTCCTTTCGCCAGTGACGCACGGAAACCATAGAAACGGTGCTTGGGTGCAGGCGAGCGGGTTGTACAACGCGCTTGTTGGCTGCAAAATACACATCTGCAGTCGCCTTTTCAGGGAACTGACAGAGCGAGCATTGACGGCATAATTTTATCTGCCGGTAGACCCGGGATTGAACACGGGTCTCTTGCGCAAAAGCCTGAGAATCTGCCGCTGGGCCACAGGGGAAGACACATAGGCATTTAGTTAGCGTGAGTGTTATCAGAGAGCGTCAACATGCTGCCGTTTGTTTGCAGGCGTGCGTGCATTACAACAGGCTCGCTCACTGCAGTATTGACATTTCCAGTCACCTGTACTTCAGAGGGGAATGAGAAATGTGTGAGAAATGGAATTCGGCCCGGCCGCAGCGGGACATAAACACTCTTTTCTCCTTTCGCCAGTGACGCACGGGAACCATAGAAACGGTGTTTGGGTGCAGGCGAGCGGGTTGTACGACGCGCTCGTTGGCTGCAAAATGCACATCTGCAGTCGCCTTTCAGGGAACTGACAGAGCGAAGCATTGGAGGCATAATTTATCTGCCGTTAGACAGATAACGGCAGTCGGAGCAGTCGGGATTCAGTCGAGATTCAGTCGGAGCAGTCTCGGAGAAGGATGCCAGGTGAGTCCGTAGAGTCACCATAGGCAGTAACTAGCTCGCAGTGAGGGCAGTCGCCGTCAGCGAGCGCGAGAGCTGCGTGTCCTCAGGAAAGGGGCGTCTTGAAAAAGACACCCGGCTCTTTTAGTGCAATGAGAGTGCACTAAACAAAAGTGCACTAAATGAGAGTGCACATACACAAAACACAGTAGCAGAGAAAAGGATATGTACGCCGGAAAGCGTGAGCAGGAACGGCGACTTCTCTCTTCTATCAGACGGCGCGGATTCTTCCTCTCGGGATCCAGCGATGCGTGAGCTTCGCTGAAGAGATAAAAAACTGACCAAACCAGCCTCTCGGGGCCGTATTTATAGCCCCAGCCCCACCCGCTGTCGGGCGGGAAATGACGTAGTGGGCGCGAAGCACCCTCATTGGTTCTGACGTCATGAGGGGCCTCTATCGATAGGCTGGTGCAGTTGCCGCAGAGCAGCCAATGGGCGCGCGAGCTGTCTCGCCCATGTCTGCATGCTGCTGCAATGTGTTTTACATTATTGCAAAATTAAGGATAATTTTTGGCTTCAATATCTCGAGGAAAAGAGGTTTTCCCCTAGCGTAAGATATTACGCAAGTACGAGAGAACCTCTCGTAAGAGAACTGCCAATGTCAAGCTATGCCCACAGGTAGAATTCTACTTTTGTAAACTTCTACGTCCAACCACATTCTTAACAATATATCAGGTCCAACACTACATAAATATGAAACCAGTAATATACAATGAAATAATTTTAAATTTTTTCCTCTATGTTGTTAGACGGCACTTTCTTTCAAAATGGATTTAGAGTAATGTGCACAAATCAAATAATTGCAAATATCACTGGACAGTAGAGAACATGTAAGACTTGCTATGACAGGCCTTAATTGTAAGACTTACTATGATAGACATGTAAGACTTGCTGTGATAGGCCTTAATTGTAAGATGTATGTTCTGTTTTGGTTTAGTTCCATTGTGTTTTGGTTACACCGTAAACCCAAATGTTGTCATTAATACAGATATCAAATTATCATAACTTAACATTACTTATAATAAGTTTTGGCAAAAAAAATTAAACAGGTGTGTTTAATGTACTCATTTGTCTGCAAAAATATTTCAGATTAAGATTTTAAGTGTTCTGAACTCAAAATGTCAAGTTATTTAAATGATTTGAGATATCTCTGTTTGATATGATTGGTTGTGCCTGAAATTCTGCCTTGACAACACGCTGATTGGTCGATTTGCTGATGCAGGCAGCAGGCCAGAGGCACTGTCACTGCATAAATACAGTAATTTCGGGGTTAAATGTGAGATTGGACATTTCAGTGAAACTTATGGTGTATCACCAGAGCCAGCCCGTCCATCACGTACGGACATTTCAGGCCTCGCATTTGGAGCTGAATCATACGAGACTTTCAATTCCTGACGCCTGTAAATCAAATCTTTTTTGAATCGACAACTGTCTCAACTCTCGAGCCTGTTCTTCCCACTCCCCCGCAGCCTCGCTGACTCACTGCAGTTCGTGCTATGGGAAAACGTGTATGGTAAGTGTGAATTCATAAATCTATTTTAAATAACATATTTTCCAGAACATAACATCAAAATTTGTTCAATGTTGTAAAAAAAAAAAATTACTGTATTTTCTAGCTCAACGTTGTTTTCGAGACGTTTATTCACGCTCCTGCTCCATTCAAATCTTGCACACTGACACCGTCCGGTATTTTCTGTGAGATTTACATCAGATGAAGTGTTCCGCCCTTCGGCGTTTAGTTCGTTTCCTAGTCGGACCCGTTTTAGTGACGGACCTAGTGTTCGAGCCGAGCAACAGCGCTGAAATCACCCACGAGTCTGCGTCATTACAGAGTTTGGTCAAATCTTTGTCTGTAAGTAATTTTTCGTCAGAATTGTGGTTTCTGTATGATGTATATGTTTACATTAAGTAATGTGTGTTATTACGTTCGTGACTCTTATCAGTTTCATTGCATATGCTCTAGATTGAAGTCTTTTGTTTTCTGACTCACTGATTTATCTGCTCAGCAAAGAGCCGCGGCGCTTCGCCTCAGATTAATTAGTTGATTTATTTACATCTGTTGATTCATATAGATTATACATGTAACAGTCTAGCAGATAGTTTGGTGTTACTGAGGATGTTTGTTTAATTTCTATACAGTAAGAACATCTGTAGTTTATTGTGTAAAGTGTTGACATAGAGAATAGCCTACTGTTTAACCATATTGAGTTACTGGGTAACTTTATATTTGATTGTGTAAAAAAGACAACAGACGTTACACTTTTGTAATGTTTATTTTCTGTTTACTCTTTCAGTCTTACAGACTTAAATGGGGAAAAAACTTGAAAAATAAAACTGAGGAAGAAAAGAGAACAAAAGATAAAACATCAATCCTCAACAAGACTTCTGGAGTTTCTCTTCATTGCTGTTAATTGTCTGCCTAGCTGTACAAATCAGACGTCGTACATGCGAGGGCAGAATAGTAAGAAGACAGTAATACACCAAGTTCATCACGAAGCAGTTCAACACTCAACACTGATTCAGCGTTGCTGACCCATTGTCATCCAAGCAACCAGGATGGATGAACGGAGTAACAACGAAGAAATGTATCAGTCCTTGGTGACTAGATCCATTGCCCAATCAAGTAGAAAATCATCAACAACAAGCTCTGCTGCACTCAGAGCTCGAGCCAGAGCCGAAACTGCCCGCATGCAGGTTTCATTCGCTCAGAAAGAAGCAGAGCTGATGGTCGAAGAAGCAACATTAAAAGCAAAAATGCATATTCTAAAGATAGAAAAGGAGGCAGCTACAGCCACCGCAGAAGAAGCAGTGTTTGTGGCTGCTGTAGAAAATGCAGATATAGATTCTCGTCATGACATTGACTTACCACTCTCGCCATCCAATGCTGCACAACGGACAAGTGAGTACGTTTTGCAACACAGCAGTAGTGCATCAGAACCCATACCTATGCACACATCTTCACAACCTGCAGTAGAGACAGTCAAACAAGAAATGAGTAATCTCAGAATCGACAATGAAGATACTCACCTACAAATAGCTCCTAAAAATGTGAAATCTCAACAAGCAGCGAACGCCACACAACATACTCCTGGAAATGTTCCTTCTGTGCAGACACAGAAAAAGAGACATTTAGATCCATGTAGACATGAGAATTAAACTCTGCCAGATGGTTTCTGCATCAAGTGAATCATGAGGTTATCAAACAGACCCCCTCCTCAAAATCAACAAACCGCACCACGCGGTGAGCTTCAAACAAATACAAATCACACATCGGCTCCAGCTAGTCGGCAACTTTTACGACTCCTCCAACATTTTATAGCACCCTAGACAGAACGTTCTGCATTCCAAACCCCCTTCCTCTCTGCACCAAAGAGATAACAAAACTCTATGTGACATTCAAGACTGAGAAGTCACCACACACACACACAAACGTCCTTTGTATGTAACTCCGATGTTCTGAATTAGCGAATCATGATTTGCTAATTCAACCTCTTTTGTCAGAGAAGACAAGAGCTTCTGTTTTGACCGCCTTAGGGTCAATTCCCTAGTGCTGAAACCTCCCGCAGCACCGCGTGATTTTTACGCCACACACACACACACAAAAAGACTTTCCTATCAGACACAGACTCTGAGATTAAAGTCCTACAAAGAACCCAAATCTAATAGCCATTACGAATGTTTCTGATATGTATTTTTATGTGTGTATAATTGGCCAGATAATGTCTGAGGTATCTATGCAACGTTATTATGTTAATCAAAATCACTGTGCTAGTGATTATGAGGAAATTATGTAACCCTGTATTTCTGTCATGCAAAAACGTCATTCGAGGTGTCAATGTAATGGGAAAAACATGTCGGAGTCGAATCCTGACTGCAAAGTACAATAATATGCATTTATTCTAGGAAATACCATATTTCTAGATATGAATGTTAATTTCGATCTCTCACATGTTTGAGTCAAAGTAGGCGTTTCTTCACAAACAAAGAAACTTCTTTCCCGCTTCAGATCAGCAGATCCGATTTGCTGTTGTCCCAAAAAGAGGGCGTAAGCGGATGTCCTTTAAAAGTAGAGACCCTCTCTCACCTTCCCTCTCTTCTCCCTCCTTCGGAAACTCTGGAAACCCAAGTCCGGACCGGCTTCGGCCTTCTTCTCTTCTCTTTTATTTCTTTGTATGTTTTCTATAGTCTAGTTTCGTTTTCCTATTCGCCTCTGTTCATTCACGAGCTGAATGAACTTAGCCTGAATCATTCTCGGTAACGTACACTCAAGTGAACCTTCAAATCTTCCCGCTACACAACTCCGGAAGAAGACCAGGACACGCATCTCAGCTCTAAAAGGAACACACACTTTTTCTCAGCTCCACAAAAGAGTGCATCAAACTGCAAGTATCTGATATATTTTAAAGCTGAATCTAGGTGTCTCTCAAAAGGGTTCTTTGTTTGTAATAAGTTGCCAGGCTCTTCTTCAATTCTCTGACTCTCTCTCACTTTATTTTCTCTCTTTCATTTCATTCACTCTGATCACGTTATTTCTTATGTTCTTGTTTGTTTAAATGTTTGTTTGTTTTATTGTTTGCATGTTTACGTACGTTTATAGTTGTAGCTTATGTAATAACTAGTCTTGACATTTATTAAAACTTGTTCATACTTTGACTGTCTCTGTATTTGAAAATCCATCTTTATAAAGTCAATGAAAATGCAGAAGATCTAATTAATCTACACGCTCGATATTATAGACTGCTTTGAGTAGTGTTAATTCATAAACCCAGAAAGTTTTATGTTCACGGCCAGAAGATACATTTTCTTGGAGTTTGTAAACGGGATACCCCTTCTTGACTGTGATAATCGTACATTTATTCGCTGGACGAATGACTGATGACTAGACCAGTTACAGAACAAGGTAATCTCGATAATTGATAAAGTAAATGTATATGCGATTTATGAATTATGACCATGAGTTATGATTATTAATAATTCCAAATTCCCTATATCCTTGAGCTAATTCGTATTGACCCAGAGTCATATATACAGTTTACGTTACATCCATGTGTAGATGCAACTTACCTGAGACAGCCTGCACATCAGAGGTGGGACTCTGACAACTCTGTAAAGCATACAGCAACCACGCCAGATGTCGCAAAATACCTAATGCTCCTGTCTGCCTCGCTGCCTGCTGTGAGTGTGTTTGCTTCGGTGCTGTAAGCTCCGTCTTAGCCTCGTATTTCCTTGTTTTGAACCATCATTTACTACAATTTCTAGTTGTTTATACTACTACTAAATACAGCTTACCCAACATCGCTAGCTTCCGTTACTACTAGCACAACACGCTAGTAATTCGCTAGCCTGTTAACGCGCCACCCGTGCGCTCAGCTATTTTTATTTATTTATTTTCTCTCACGCGCTCGCGCCTTTGAGTTCATAAAAGCTCAGGTGAGTAAGAAACACTCAACAAACGGTGAGTAATGTCTTGTCCTGTTATTATCATGCGTCGCGTCTGAATGCGTTGTTGTTTTTGGAGCTCTATCGATTTGATTTATAATTCTTGATTTTTGGAGCTGCCTGCTGTGAGTGTGTTTGCTTCGGTGCTGTAAGCTCCGTCTTAGCCTCGTATTTCCTTGTTTTGAACCATCATTTACTACAATTTCTAGTTGTTTATATTACTACTAAATACAGCTTACCCAACCCTGACATCGCTAGCTTCCGTTACTACTAGCACAACACGCTAGTAATTCGCTAGCCTGTTAACGCGCCACCCGTGCGCTCCGCTATTTTTATTTATTTATTTTCTCTCGCGCGCTCGTGCCTTTGAGTTCATAAAAGCTCAGGTGAGTAAGAAACACTCAACAAACGGTGAGTAACGTCTTGTCCTGTTATTATCATGCGTTGCGTCTGAATGCGTTGTTGTTTTTGGAGCTCTATCGATTTGATTTATAATTCTTGATTTTTCTCTTTAAACTCGCTTACAACGAACATTTTCTACTTTTCCTCACTGAGAAGCACTACTGCTCAAACCTCATAGTTACAACGCGGACTGTTGAGCAGACGCGTCTCAAGCCTATTAGTGATCCAACGCTGCATACTCTTAAAGGTTACGTCCGTGGATCACGGCTGAACGCGTCTTCTCCACACTCACTTACAAACAAACATTTTTGTTTTGCAAAGATTATATCCAAGACTTCAGTCATAAATTAGTATTAATATTGATAGCATCACTGGTAGCTTCGTTGCTAACTCACTGTCCATCTGTTAAAATGGCGAATATATCAGATGTAAGTAGTCTACCGTTTGGTGCAGGTGAGGACACATTTGAGCTGCACGCACTGCAGTCTGAGCTGGAAGCTGTTGAGAAACAGATCCACGACCTTTTATTGAGACAGGCCAAGCTGAGAGACCGGTGTTTGGCTCTTGAAACATCACGCGCCGATGCACACAAATCAGTGTTTAACGTTACTAACCCGCTGACTCCGACCGCGTCTACTCCATGCGTTCCTCAGCATCGGTCGCAATCAGCCATGGTCTCGTTCACTCCGGCTCCAACACGCCACCACGAAGCCTGGGTGGTTCCGCAGCGGAAGACGCGAGTCAGGTTTAGACCAAGACTTTCTCCGACCCTCCCGGTTTTCGAGTTATCCACACAAAACCGCTTCTCCCCTCTACGCGAAACAGAATCATCGGCGATTCCATCGTTCGGCACGTACACGCTACGTTAGGTAAAAGTAAGGTGCAAAGTCACTGCTTTCCTGGTGCTCGTGTTTCTGAAATCGCTGCTCGCGTTCCCGAGATCCTGAACGGTGACGAGCGCGTCGGAACTGTGGTCCTGCACGCGGGCGTGAACGACATCAGGCTGCGCCAGATGGAGATTCTGAAGAAAGACTTCAGGAATCTAATCGATACGGTACGCAGCACATCGCCTGAAACAACGATCATTGTGTCAGGACCGCTTCCCACGTACCGACTAGGGCATGAAAAGTTCAGCAGATTATTTGCGCTAAATGAATGGTTAATGTCATGGTGCAATGAGCAGAAACTGCTCTTTGTAAATAATTGGAATCTGTTTTGGGAGCGTCCTAGGCTTTTCCGTGCTGATGGATTACACCCAAGCAGATTCGGAGCGGATCTTCTGTCAGATAATATCTCCAAAATGTTAAATACCCTTTGACTAGTAACCAAAAGTCCAAATCATAGTCTCTGCTGCACCAATTCAACTGATATAAATACTAGTGTAGAACATTGCATAGAAACCGTGTCTATTCCTCGTTTAGTGAGATCAAATAATAAATTTAATGCAGGATCTAGGAAAAATCTAATTGTTATTAAAACAGAAAATGTTGCTATTAGTAAACAAAAACTATTTCTAAAGCTAGGTCTTCTAAACATTAGATCACTCACACCTAAGGCAGTTATTGTAAATGAAATAGTCACAGATAATAGCTTCGATGTACTTTGCCTTACTGAAACTTGGCTTAAACCAAATGATTATTTCGGTATTAATGAGTCTACTCCTCCTGGATACTGTTATAAGCATGAGCCCCGTCTGATTGGTCGTGGCGGAGGTGTTGCAACCATTTATAGAGATATTCTAAATGTTACTCAGAAAACGGGTTATAAGTTTATTTCATTTGAAGTACTTGTACTAAATGTTACGCTCTTAGATGTTAGAAAAACATCCCTATTATCTCTAGCCTTGGCTACCGTATATAGACCGCCAGGGCCTTACGCTGATTTCCTAAAAGAGTTTGCAGATTTTCTCTCAGACCTATTAGTCAATGTCGATAAAGCATTAATTGTTGGAGATTTTAACATACACGTAGATAATCCAAATGATGCGTTAGGAGCTGCGTTTACAGATTTATTAAATTAATTTGGGGTCAAGCAAAACGTCACCGGACCAACACATCGTCTTAATCATACACTCGATTTAATTATATCACATGGAACCGATCCAACCGATATAAATATCATTCCACAAAGTGATGAAGTCACTGATCACTACATGGTAACTTGCATATTACGTACTGCTGTAATATGTCATGCGGCGTCGCGTTATCAACCAGGCAGAACAATCCTCCCATCCACCATAGATAATTTCTCAATTTCTAATCTGTCTCAGCTGCCGCCTGAACCCAAACAAACAGATGAACTAGAAGAACTAACTAGCACTATGAGCACCATTCTCTCTAGAACATTGGATGTGGTTGCACCTATTAAATTAAAAAAGGTCAGAGAGAAAAATAAAGCACCATGGTATAACAATACTACGCATGTTTTAAAGAGAGAAACCCGTATTTTAGAGCGTAAATGGAAACAAACTAATTTAGAGGTCTTTAGAATCGCGTGGAAAGACAGTATGTCACGTTATAAAAAGGCCCTAAAAGCGGCCAGGGCTGAGCACCTCCGCAAACTAATAGAAAACAACCAAAACAATCCAAGGTTTTTATTTAACACCGTGGCTAGACTAACAAATAAACAGACGTCACCCGAACAAAATATCCCGTTACAGTTCAGTAGTAATGATTTCATGAACTTCTTCACTGAGAAAATAGAAAGCATCAGAACCACAATTGTAAACGTTCAATCTTCAATCGCGCCTTATAATTCAGCTTCAATTATCACCCCGCAAGAACAATTACAGTGCTTTAAAACTATAGAACAAAAAGAGTTAAATAAACTTATCACTTCTTCTAAAACAACAACATGTTTATTAGATCCTATACCAACTAAACTACTGAAAGAAGTGTTACCTGTAGTGGAAGAGCCTCTCCTCAATATTATTAACTCGTCTTTATCTTTAGGTCATGTTCCAAGAACATTTAAACTGGCAGTTATAAAACCTCTCATTAAGAAACCACAATTAGATCATAATAATCTAGCAAATTATAGACCCATTTCAAATCTTCCATTTATGTCTAAAATATTAGAAAAAGTGGTGTCCGCTCAACTGGGCTCTTTCTTGCAACAAAATGATATCTATGAAAAGTTTCAGTCTGGATTCAGACCGCATCATAGCACTGAAACTGCGCTCGTTAAAATCACAAATGATTTACTTTTAGCTTCTGACCAAGGCTGTATCTCAATACTAGTTTTACTTGATCTTAGTGCTGCGTTCGATACTATAGATCATACATTACTCTTAGATCGACTACAAAATTATACTGGTGTTCAAGGACAAGCACTAAGCTGGTTCAAATCATACCTATCTGACCGCTACCATTTTGTCTATTTAAATGGAGAAAAATCGATCATAACTCCAGTAAACTATGGAGTGCCGCAGGGATCTGTATTAGGCCCTCTGTTATTTTCAATATATATGATGCCACTTGGAAATATTATAAGGAAACATGGAATTAGTTTCCATTGTTATGCTGATGACACTCAAATATATATTTCATCACGGCCGGATGAAAACGCTAAATTTTCCAAATTGACAGAGTGTGTTAAAGATATAAAAGATTGGATGACGCGTAATTTTCTTTTATTAAATCCAGACAAGACAGAGGTAATACTTATCGGTTCAAAAAACCGCCCACAAAACCTCGCACAATACAACTTTAACATCATAGGATGTCCTGTTACTTTATCCTCTACAGTAAAAGACTTGGGTGTTATACTCGATTGCAACCTGTCTTTTGAAAATCATATTTCATATGTTACAAAAACAGCCTTTTTCCACCTTAGAAACATTGCTAAGCTACGTAATATGCTATCAGTTTCTGATGCAGAAAAGTTAGTTCATGCATTCATGACCTCGAGACTGGATTACTGTAATGCTTTATTAGCTGGTTGTCCTGCATCCTCAATAAACAAGCTACAGTTAGTCCAAAATGCCGCCGCTAGAGTTCTTACGAGATCAAGAAAATATGATCATATAACACCGATTTTATCATCACTGCATTGGTTACCTATAAAGTTCCGTATTAATTACAAGGTATTGCTACTGACTTATAAAGCCCTAAACGGCTTAGCTCCAGTCTATTTAACGGATCTTCTATCGCCCTATAATCCATCGCGCTCTTTAAGATCACTAAATTCAAGGCTTTTGGTCATACCTAGGATATCCAGAACCACCCAAGGAGGGAGAGCATTTTCACATTTGGCTCCAAAACTCTGGAATAGTCTTCCTGATACTGTTCGTTGCTCAGACTCGCTCTCCCAGTTTAAAACTAGATTAAAGTCGCATCTCTTCAGCCAGGCATTCATATAATCCTACAGTTCAAACTACAATCTGGCCTCTAGCTCATAAATGCCAGAGGAGAACTTGCCCCCGACTGAGCCTGGGTTCTCCCAAGGTTTTTTTTATCCATTAGGTCACCTGATGGAGTTTTAGGACACCATTAGGTCACTTGATGGAGTTTTTCGGTTCCTTGCCACTGTTGCCTTTGGCTTGCTCAGTTGGGGATATTTTGGGGATATTTAATTTAATTTGATCAATCAATAAATTCCTCTTGAAACAAACTTTGTTGTATTATTTTAATTTAATACTGTGAAGCTGCTTTGATACAATCTGTATTGTGAAAAGCGCTATACAAAATAAACTTGACTTGACTTAATGCGAAGAGAAGTGGTTACATCTGGTTTAATGGAGTTCGATGACCACCCGGAAAGCTATTGGGCGTGGAAAACTTCCTTTCAAAGCGTCACTGAGGAACTCGCCTTAACTCCAAGAGAAGAGTTAGACCTCCTGATTAAATGGCTCGGGCCAGCGTCTAAGGAACAAGCAAAAAGAATCCGAGCCATACACAGCCATAACTCAGCTGCAGGGCTGAACATGGTTTGACAAAGACTAGAGGAGACCTATGGAACCCCAGAGGCAGTTGAACATTCACTCCTGAAGAGGATAGAGGAATTCCCCAGAATCTCAAACAGAGACAATGTGAGATTAAGAGAGCTTGGAGACCTTTTGCTTGAACTCGAATATGCAAAAGAAGGAGGATACCTCCCTGGTCTAGCCTATCTTGATACGTCACGTGGAGTGAACCCCATTTTAGAAAAGCTCCCATTTAGTCTCCAAGAAAAGTGGATTTCCCAAGGGTCAAAGTACAAAGAATACTATCATGTCTCATATCCACCTTTCGCCGCCTTTTCACAATTTATTCGTTCTGAAGCCAAAACCAGAAACGACCCCAGCTTTATGATATCTCAAGCTCTCTACTCAGGTCCAACAAAGTCAGAGAGACCCACAAAATACAACAACAAAGTGCCAGTGTCTGTGAGGAAGACTGGCATCTTTCCTGAAGCCAAAGCAGCTCCTACCGGTTCTGTTGAAAAAGGAGCTTCAGATCCAGATCGACTTGCATAACAAACCTCACGCAGTCAGAAAAAAGCCGCACCTTCCGCAGCAAGCCAATAGAGGAGCGTAAAACCTACCTCAGGGAGAAGAACATCTGCTTCAGGTGCTGTGGTTCGACCAAACATAGAGCAAAAGACTGTGATAAAGAAATAGTATGCAGAGAATGTGGCAGCAAGACTCACACATCAGCTTTACATCCTGGTCCAGCACCCTGGTTCTCAGAAGTTCTAGCAGATCAAGGCGAGGAGGAGGAGACCCACAAGACTGCTCCTGGAACTCTCCCTGCGGTAACATCAAAATGTACAGAGGTTTGTGGGGGAAGCACCAATGCCAAATCTTGCTGTAAAATATGTTTGGTTAAAGTCTACCCAGAAGATCATCCAGGAAAGGTAATTCAGACCTATGCAGTGTTAGACGACCAGAGCAATCGCTCACTTGCTCGCCCTGAGTTCTTCAACCACTTTGGCCTCTATGAAAAAGCGTCTCCCTATACATTAAAGACTTGCTCTGGTGTTATGGAAACCTCAGGGAGGAGAGCAACAAATTTTGTGGTGGAATCATATGATGGAAAGATCCAAATCAAGCTTCCAACCCTCATTGAGTTTGAAATGATGCCAGACGACCGAACCGAAATCCCCACACCCGAAATTGCTCGCTATTTCCCCCATCTGAGACATGTAGCAGATAAGATACCACCACTCAATGAAAATGCTCAGATCCTTATCCTGCTAGGAAGAGACATTTTGCGAGTGCATAAAGTGAGGCAGCAGTATAACGGAGACCATGAAGACCCCTACGCTCAGCGTCTTGATCTCGGGTGGGTTATCGTAGGAGATGTTTGTCTAGACCGGGCTCACAAACCACCCAGTGTCAGAGTGTACAAGACACACACACTGCCTAATGGAAGGACATCCATGTTAAGTCCCTGTCCTAACAAAATTCAAGTGAAAGAGACACTTAACCCCCTGGGGTCGGCCGTATCGCCGGCGATACCAGCTCGCTTTTTTTTTTTTTATCAGTTCAAAAGAGATTCATTTTGCTCTGTTGACTTTGATATTACAAACAAGTTTCATACATCAATCGATTCTGTTAATGTGTATTATTTTTGTGTATACTCACAATAAAAACAAAGTGTTGTGCTTTTCGCCAAATAAAGAAAAATAAACACAAAGCGAGTTCTGCCTTCTCTCTGTCAGTGAAGTCCATTCTGAAATGCGTCCGAAAATGAACAATAACTCAGTGAATACTCAGTCAAACAGGCATACAGACACACAGGCATGAAGCTTGAATTCTCTTCTTTTAAATGAAGTAATTTATATATAAAAAAAATATTCTCTGTTTATGTAATCTTTATGAAAAGAGAGAGATGTCAGCTCATCTCAGCTCATTACGTTTTAATCTGCCCCGCCCACGGAGAGCGCGCGCTATTCAAACGCAAATGACTGAGACGATCCCATACAAACTGTGAACGCCCCCATATCAGCTCGAGAAAACACATCAAGTTTATTCAGATCATTGTACTTGTTTACACTGTCTCGCAGCGCTGTGAGGAATAATAATAATGGAAAATGTACCTCAGAAGTGCTGGTATTTCGAGGAGCAACGGATGGAATACTGTAGTAAGTTTTTTTTCATTCTCAAGTAAATCGCGTTTCTGTGTGAATGAATGAACGGCAGAGATGCGCTGTTTACCACAACTCGCAAAAAGACGGTATAAATTTGAATTGCGTTTCTGTGTGTGAATGAATGATCTGCTTTTAGCAAACTATTTTGCTATACTGAGTAAAAATCAACTGAAATATGTTGAAATAAAATGTATTTGTATAAGCAACGTATTAAACTGCAAGTTAACATTTATATTCCTTATAATAAAAGCGAAAGACCTATGTTACAGACAAATGAAAGACAACATTTCGTTGATTAGTTTTGGATAGATTACACATTTTTACTGTAAAATATTTGCCACCTCAAATAAGCTTTTGTTTGCCAATTTTTGCTAATATGTTAAATATAGTATGTTTTGTCAATGTAGGCTATATTCGAAGTAATGAATCCTTAACTTTGAAATATGTATGATAAAATGTATACTTTAGTTTTTACAAAGAACGATTACACTTCAATTGTTGTTGTAATTGTAACCTTTTTAATAAAAAACATATATTTACAAGGTAGATGTAAATAAATTTTAAAAGGTAAATATAAGCCTTTTCTTTAAATAATTTTTATTGTGTTTTATTATTGACAAATTTGGGGAGAGGATACATATTCCAAAACTGAAAATACAGTATGAGAATTAACTGCACAATTACTAGACATGTTTTCCTTGGATATTATACAATTTGCAAGCAAAATTTGTAAAAAAAAAAAAAAAAAAAAATGCTTCCAACTGTGAACCAATTTGGTAGAATATATATATATATATATATATATTTATATATATAACCGCGGGCGGGTATAGATATATACAATAGATGTCGCCTTGGCTACGGTTTCGCATTAGCCAAGGCGACATCTAGTGTATATATCTATACCCGCCCGCGCTCTCAGATCACTTGGACGTGGCTGAGTTCAAGAGGTAAAAACGATATAAAAACTGTTCGTTTTCTCACACAAACCGCTCGTTTCGTGTCTTAGGCCATCAATGTGTACTTACGATGGGGAATTGTTTAATTTGGACGACGGGGAATTGTTTTAATTTGGACTCTGTGCATGCTGTTTGAGACAAGTGACCATCGACCTGCATTATATGACTGACAGACAAGAACGGTTTGACCTAAAAATATCACAATTGAAACTACTGCGGAAAAAAAGACACCTACATCTTGGATGCCCTTGAAGTAAGCTAAAACATACCAAAATTTAATTTCAAAGTGAACTATCCCTTTAAGAATGCGGGCCCCATTGTCTCCTCAGGTGTGAATCACTAAATATGCATGATGGTGTTGAATTGTTGACGCCCCTTGCGCATATTGCCTTTACAAACAAAAAGTGTTTTACAAGATTTAAATCAATGTATTGTGTTATGTGAATGATAAGGGCAGGATGATTTTCACATCATTTTGAAGAAAAAACTCTAGGCAACGACATCCATTAGTCAAAAGTCTTATTGTCACATATTTAGTATGTGTTTTGTGGCCTTATTTCAGAAACTTTAGTTTTTAGTTTTTTCAATAACCATGCATAAACATTCACTGCATGAAAATTGGGATTTCCGACCCCGTAAACGGCCGTAAATCTCCCTAATTTTCGGCAGTTAACGACAATTTACAGCCTGTGAACGTCGCGTTCGTCTGTGCCGAATATTGTCGGAAACGAACCATGACGTATGCAGAGCGCTCGCGCCGGAGGTGTGAATGGCTCTAATTACCATATGAATAGCAGCTCCCGCCAGAGAAAGGCTTGAATTTCCTCACTCACTATTGATTGAACCCACGTGGTTTAAACAAGAAAAATCACTCGTGATTGGTTGGCAGATCTGTTACTATTGGTCACCCTCGCTCATTATAAATTCAAAAAAGTATAATATTCATATAAATAATAATATATAAATTATTTTTTTATATTCATAAATTCAAAAAATTACAATATTTATATAAATTATGATATATACATTATTTTTTTATATTCATAATATGCTATTCTGTGGTATATTCATGTCATTGTTGTCACTACACTATTATTACCATCAAGGACATGAATTTATAAAGGAAAGGAAAATTTGCCAGGGACATGCTGTTTATTCAAAGAAAGAGCTCTATTAGCACAAACACAAAACAATATACACCTATGTACAAAGCATAGATCATCTGCACACACAACAAATTGGAAGCTCAGTGTCTGTTTTCATCTTCGGAGCTGTAGGTGACTAGCGGCGTTCTCTCTGAATTCGATCCACTTTGAAAACGTCTGTGGTGCGTTGCCCTGTATTTAGGAGTCGCCTCTAATCTCGACTGCAGCGTAGCACAGAGCTCTGTGAGCTCCTGGCTGGTGGTTGAACTTCATCGGACATCAGATCTATGGTGGCGCACTTCAAATGCCCACGTCATCCTCACCTAGCACACCGTCTCGCTTCTAGCAGCTGTAAAAACAACCAATACAGACAATCAGTACTGTGATGCACTGTGTATGGACACAAAACATCTATTAATGCACGTGAAAAATAGTCACATTGACAAAAAATCTTACCCTCTTTCTTCTCGCTCGACTCCGAGCTGAACTCTTCACAGCTTCGGCCTGCAATGCCAGATCTGGTTGTTTGTACCTGAAGCTCCTGCGTACTGTCTCGTAGTACGTCTTACAGGCAGCTGGAAAACAATTAAATGAGAGTGATATGAATAAAAACAACGCAAGTCACAGTAAAATGAAACAAGGAGAAAATAGTAAAAGTTACTTACAATGTCGTCATGATCAGCGTCATGAAAATCTGGACTTGCAGACATAGCTCCGAGTAAATGTGAGGTTACGCCCTCGTTATGAGGCGAGGTTACTCTGTGAAAACAAAATGTATGATTAAGATCGGTATCTATAACGGATCTATTTTCTTATACAAGAGAATGAAAGCATATTCTTTGAATCTTACCTTTAAAATGTTTGTAAGCTTTTATGAAAGTAAAAAAATAAAAGAATGTAAGATTCTTTTATTTATTTTTTTACCTTGCTCCAGTTCGTAGCGCCCACAATTTGTCTCAGAGTTGAGAAGATGTCATACTGCTTCCTGTAAATTACAGGATTATTTACAATTATTAAACAAATAATAGCCATCAGCCATCGTTATGAGGCGAGGTTACTCTGTGGAAACAAAATGTATGATTAAGATCGGTATCTATAACGGATCTATTTTCTTATACAAGAGAATGAAAGCATATTCTTTGAATCTTACCTTTAAAATGTTTGTAAGCTTTTATGAAAGTAAAAAAATAAAAGAATGTAAGATTCTTTTATTTATTTTTTTACCTTGCTCCAGTTCGTAGCGCCCACAATTTGTCTCAGAGTTGTGAAGATGGCATACTGCTTCTTGTAAATTACAGGATTATTTACAATTATTAAACAAATAATAGCCATCAATCCCATGACCTCTTGCTTTATGATGAAATCATGAAAAACAGAATATTCTTACATTTCACAAGGCCTGACAAAATACAAAAGTGACCGATGAGATGAATACTTACTGGGTGTCAACATCTGGTTGTTTGTACCTGAAGTTCCTGCATACTGTCTCGTAGTATGTCTTACAGGCAGCTGGAAAACAATTAAATGAGAGTGATATGAATAAAAACAACGCAAGTCACAGTAAAATGAAACAAGAAGAAAATTGTAAAAGTTACTTACACACAATGTTGTCATGATCAGCGTCATGAAAATCTGGACTTGCAGACATAGCTCCGAGTAAATGTGAGGTTACGCCCTCGTTATGAGGCGACGTTACTCTGTGAAAACAAAATGTATGATTAAGATCGGTATCTATAACGGATCTATTTTCTTATACAAGAGAATGAAAGCATATTCTTTGAATCTTACCTTTAAAATGTTTGTAAGTTTTTATGAAAGTAAAAAAATAAAAGAATGTAAGATTCTTTTATTTATTTTTTTTACCTTGCTCCAGTTCGTAGCGCCCACAATTTGTCTCAGAGTTGTGAAGATGGCATACTGCTTCCTGTAAATTACAGGATTATTTACAATTATTAAACAAATAATAGCCATCACTCCCATGACCTATTGCTTTATGATGAAATCATGAAAAACAGAATATTCTTACATTTCACAAGGCCTGACAAAATACAAAAGTGACCGATGAGATGAATACTTACTGGGTGTCAACAGGTCTTTGCTCAGAGGTGTGCTAGCATCTTAAGGGCGAAAAAAACAAAGAATATTAAAAAATTTACAATTATTGAAATCAAACAAAAAGGTAAGAATTGCCACACTCTGCTCTTCTAAGCAAGACTGTCTGAAACATGTCATTAAGCCAATAAAATAAACTGTTACCAAACTTGATTCTCAAGCAGTAAGTAAAGACCAATTTATAGTTATGCGTCGACCTCCCGCTGTAGCTACAGAGTAGGCTGTGTACATAGCGTACCCGTTAGCACACCCTGACGTGCACCTCTCCCAAAATGTAACAATGCGTCAATTTTACGTGGACGGAAGCGCTGTGATTGGTCTAGAACGCCTCCCTCGGGTTTCACAGGCTTCTTTCTGCATGTGTAATTGTGCGTCAACAGGGACAACAATGCAGAAGTATAAATGAAACAGTGTAGCCTATAGCGTAGAGGCTCGGGCTTCGGTCTGACGCAAAAGTATAAATCAGCCTTAAAGGATTAGTTCACCTCAAAATGAAAATTTCCTGATAATTTACTCACACTGAGTGACAAGATATCCATGTCTGTCTTTCCTCAGTGGAAAAGAAATTAAGTTTAAGGAAAACATTTCCATATTTTTAATGGCATATACTTTAATGGCAACCAAAGATCTCAATGTTCCAAGACGGTTCAAATGTCCGTCTCAATGCAGCTTCAGAGTCTCTACACAATCCCAGTCGAGAAATCAGGTTCTTATCTAGCAAAACCATCTGTCATTTTCGAAAATTATATATACACATTTATGTATTTTTTAAACAATTGTTTGTCTTGTGCTAGTCTGCTGGCATTACAGACATTTGAACCTTCTTTGAACATTGGGATTGTTGGTTGCCATTAAAGTCCAATCTCTGTAGAAAAATACTGAAATGTTATTCCTCAAAACAAAATTTATTTTCCACTGAAAAAAGAAATAAAGGTTGGGGCAACAGATAAAGTGAATACTCACTGGAAATTTCCTTGCGCTGAAATCTGGCTGCACATTTCTCCGGGTCAGAGAAGGCTTCCACAAGACATTCAAAGTAGAGGTCTGCGCGGGACTGTTTTTTAAGTCCCGCTCCCGCCCGCTCCCGCTGGGGTTATATCCCGCATCCACCCGTTCCCGCTATATATACACTATTTGTTCACCCGCTGTCTGCTTAGAATAATTTTCTTCCCGACCTGACCATCCCGCTTAATATAGATCTCCCAGAATTTCACGTACATTTTCACAGAGAAAATAAAAATGTAGTCTGCACAAACATTTTTTTATTATTTTATTCGCCTTGTCAATATAGCCTACAAAATTTAACATTTTGCTGCAGACAGTAGGGGAAAAAATGTTGCAGCGAAAAAAAAAGAAGTGTAGGCTATTATTTGTTAGTATTATCAAAATTCTTAACATTTTGCTGTCAACACAGGAAAAGTGTCAGAGAAAGAAAGAAAATATGACATGTCATTAAGCAAAATATGTAGGCCTTAACCGAACAATATCTAGGCCTTAACCTTCTCATCCCTAAGAAGAATACTGACGTACGTCTCTCCAACAAAATATATAAATTCAACAATAACTAAAAAAAAAATTAACAACTCAAAATTGTAGGCAAAATATGTAGGCCTTCCATCGCGAAATTAAATAACTTTTTAACCAAACAATTTAAGAAAAGAATATGCCGACATCGATTTCAACGTCTCCCCTAAACAAAATAAATTCAACAATAACTAATAATAAATTAACAACTCAAAATTGTAGGCCTTCCATCGCGAAATTAAACCACTTTTAAACAATTTAACATCCCTGGGAATGTGCCGACATTGGTTTCAACTCTCTCCTACAAACAAAACATAAATTAAATTCAACAATAACTAATAATAAATTAACATCTCAAAATTGTAGGCAATATATGAAATGAACGAAAGCCGTTTACTTACTTGGAAAAATCTGCTTTTTCCAGACTATTTTAAATATCCATGCAAGAAAAGAATGTCATTGACTGATGACGGTTTCAATACCGAACGTCTTTCTTCCAAAATCCGACCGCAAAGGCTGAATTCTCTCTCGGAAGGTGCACTCGTGGCCGGGATTCAGAGGACATATCTCGCAAGGTTGCTCAGAGCAGGAAACTGGGACTGGTGTGAATCCCACCACTGCAAAACTTTTTGTTGACTTGATAATTCGGCAGACTGTAGCCTATACCGGGTGGTCGATAAGATTAAGATTAGGTAAAGCGAAGATATGCTGTTCTGAAATAACGTCGGCGTTGGGAACGTGATATTGAATGACCGACCGCTCCCGTTCAAATTACACCAGAGTTACCGACCGCTACCGTTTTTTAGTCAGAAATTTAATCCCGCGGCGCAAAATATCTGGTCGGGTCCCGCGGGTACCGCGGGACAGCCGCGGGAATGCAGACCTCTAATTCAAAGTTTGACTTAGAGTCTGAAACACATGAGTCAGCCAGTAAGTACGGTCATGTTGCCTATAGTCATTACTACGCTTAATTAAGAGTGAGAAGAACCTACTCATCTTGAATGGACCAAAAAAAGCGAATGTTTTAGTTTCATCTTTCCATAGAACGTTTGAAAAGTAACTGACACTACTGGAACTTCAAACGGGCAGGGACGACCAGACTCTGACCATAGAACGCTGCCCGTTTGAAGTTCCAGTAGTGTCAGTTACTTTTCAAACGTTCTATGGAAAGATGAAACTAAAACATTCGCTTTTTTTGGTCCATTCAAGATGAGTAGGTTCTCACTCTTAATTAAGCGGCTTAAATAACTCTGACCAGTACTGTATATATTTAAAATAGATTATTCACAAGCAGTAAAAAACTACTTGTCTTGAATGGAGTGTGACTTTGTGCAGAGCAATGTTTTGTGCAGGGGGAAAAGTACTTACCAGGAGTGGACATTTCACTGCCAGGACGCTCCACTTGGCTAGACATGGCACAATCTTTATTAGATAAAACACATGAATAAGCCTGTGACTTATGTTGTACACAACACAATATTATGTTTAAGTTGTCATCAGTACTCACCAGTATTGTGCAACATGCTGGTGTCCTCAATGGGCTGCAGCTTCCTTCGTACATTATTGAAGGGGGTATATCTTGACGCTTATACAGAGGTAATGTAAAATAAAATATATAAAGTTAAAGAATTTAATTTTTAAACTGCAATTATAAATTAAGAAAAAACGATTACCCCTGATATTCTCATCCGAATCCAATAATACTGCAAAATAAAAATAAAATCAATCATTTGTATAAAATTTCAGGCCCAATTTGTATCAACCGATTTTATATTTCAAATGTATAAAATATCTGAAAATGAGAATACCATTTCTAACAGAACCCTCCGATTTTTTTTAAAAAATTTTTTGTGTGCTTCCTCGTAACGTTAAGTTAACGTTAGATCTAATCACCGGTTTACGTGCAGTTTAGTATCCCAAATTGACATATTCTCTCGTGTACAGCTAAAATAACATGGAAACTGAACATGAACCATGAGCAGCAAGCTAACTTAAAAAAAAAAAAAAAAAAAAAAACGCCAAAAGCTAACGCCATGATTGCCGTGAAAACTGCTGACACCATTGCCCATTCGCGGCTGCTGTAACCATAAAAGATTTAAAAGTTGAAGTTTAAGATAATAACGCTAAACTACCTAAGACTATACGTACACAATGGACATTGAATTCATTAGGTTGACCGAACTTACATTCAATTTAGAGGAAACGATGAGTTCACCACGGTTCACCAGCAATGCAGTCTCCGTCATTTAGGAATGTTTGAACCAACAGAAGACCTGACAGTCTGACTGAGGCCGGAAGTGGGCGCAACAAGGCATTGCGCTAGTTATATTTCTTTGTTTTGGAACGTTTCAAAGTTTAAAACAAAGTTAATAAAAACAAAAGTAAACGATTTAATTGAAAATATATATCTAAAATATTGTAAAATATAAGAATTAGGCTATCTTTGGTCCTATTAACAAAATATAATATACTAGGCCTACTATTAACAAATGTTAAGTGTTTTAACCGTTAAAATTACTTTATCCATTTTTGTTGAGTCAAATGAACCATATATATTAAGCAAAACTAAAATATATATATATAACATGAAAACAAAGTGCGAACATTTAATTCAAAATATTTTTTAATACTCAACCATTTTACAACTAACCATTTTTTTCATAGACTGAAAAAACAAAAACGATTGATTAAAATAAATACAGAAAATACAGGAATATATAATTGTTTGTGTTTTGTTAGCTTAAGTTTCAGTGTGGATTGTTTGTGTAACCTTTAGACATTAATGAAGATAATTTAATATTTTGTCTAAATCATGCAGAAAACCATCTATCTTTGGATAAAAGTGTCTGACAAATGGATAAATGTAAAATAATATATATTGCCACTGTACACTGTAAGTCCAGATGTTCCTTCATGAACAACAGCCTTTTAAAGTGGATTTTAATGTGGTTATTCAATTTGTCCCATTTTGTCTGTTTAATAATACTGCTATCACAAAAAGGGCAGTGAAAATTTCTGCAACATGTTGTGCATTGCTCCAAAAGTGGTAGCGCTGAACCTTTCTGAATTGTTATGTGGTTCTGTGTTCTCCTATGGTCTACACTCTACACTATTATTACCATCAAGGACATGAATGAATTTATTGAGGAAAAGAAAAATTTCCAGGGACGTGCTGTTTATTCAAAGAAAGAGCTTTATTTGCACAAACACACAACTATATACAAAGTGTATGAGATCTTCCCACACAACAAATTGGAAGCTCACAAGAAGCCCAAAATCCTACAGCACCATGAAGCGTCTGTTTTAGACTATTGTAACTCACTTTATTTTGGGCTATCTCAGGCCTCTCTCTCTCGTCTACAGCTAGTTCAAAACGCAGCGGCTAGACTTCTCACCGGGACACGCAAATATGAGTCGATCACCCCTATTTTATTCAAACTCCACTGGCTACCTGTCACATTCAGGATTGATTTTAAAATTGTACTATTTGTGTATAAAGCTCTTAACAAACCGGCCCCCCAATATCTGACCAATCTCCTCTGCCCATACACTCCATCTCGTACTTTGAGATCCAGTGATCACTGTCTTCTTATCGTGCCCAGATACAGACTTAAAAAACGAGGCGACTGCACTTTTGCGACTGCAGGCCCAAAACTTTGGAACAGTCTACCCCTCTATATCAGACTAGCTCCCTCAATTTCCATCTTAAAAACATCCTTGAAAACTTATTTATTTTCTCTTGCTTTTAATACCCCTTGACTATGATACAACTATTGCCTTTTTTTTTTTTTATTGTCCTGTTTCTGCCCTGCATTTTATCTATTGCCCTGTACAGCACTTTGGTCAGCCTTGGCTGTTTTTAATTGTGCGTTATAAATAAATTTTGTATTGTATTGTATTTTTTTTAGAATTAAGTTAATACCTTTTAGTCACCTGGGATAAAACTCCCCCTGCTACCCTCATTTGCATTTGTAAAGCTCACAGCAGTCTCATTTACATGTTAAAGCATTAGAGGGAGGGGGGTCACGGGGCAAGCAAGTCCCACGTCAATTTCCGACAATTTCCGACATGTTTCACTGTTGCCTGTAAATTGCTGTTTGCAGTCGTAAACCTGAACTTCCACGACAATCTACAGCGCACTGCAATTCATGCAGTGATTATTCTCTCAAAAATACAAACATGTACATGCATGTTGCTCACATATTATGGTAGCCCTGTTTGTGCTAAATAGAGTGTAATTATACCTTTGCCATTAATATGTTTATAAGCAACTGAAAAAAGCACAAATGTCAGGGCATGTCAGAACATCTCAAGGACCCCAAAAACCCCTCAGACCCCAGAGGGTTAACAGAAAAAACCCTCACCAACCAAGAATTCTGGACTGTGCATTCCAAGGTGAGGAGACAGAAAAACTTGGAGCCACAGTCTTCGACAACCACCCTGATGATGAAAAGGTAGCTCTGTCAGTAGATGATCAAACATTCCTGGACATCATGGACAAAGAGGTTTATGTGGATCAGGCGAACAGCTGGGTAGCACCGCTGCCGTTCTGCAAACCCCGCCGTCGTCTTCCAAACAACAGAGAGATTGCTCTGCGACGACTCGTATCTCTCCGACGAACTCTAGACAGACGCACAGACATGAAAGAACACTTCCTGGAGTTCATGGAAAAGGTATTTGAGAATGACCACGCAGAACTAGCACCCGAACTCGAGGAACATCAAGAAAGGTGGTACTTGCCTCTGTTCGGGGTCTATCATCCTCAAAAACCAAATCAAATAAGAGTTGTTTTTGATTCAAGCGCCAAACATGACGGTGTGTCGCTGAATGACGTGCTGCTCAGTGGGCCAGACTTAAACAATGCCCTGCTGGGTGTCTTAATCCGCTTCAGGAAAGAGAACATCGCAGTCACTGCTGATATTCAGCAGATGTTCTACGCGTTTGTTGTTCGAGAGGATCATCGTGATTATTTGCGGTTCCTTTGGTACAAGGATAACGACTTGAACAATAACATCACTGAATATAGAATGAAGGTGCACATATTTGGCAACAGCCCCTCACCATCAGTTGCCATTTATAGGAGAGCTGCACAAGAGCATCAGGATGAGTACGGCATAGACAGCAAGGAGTTCGTCATGAGGAACTTCTACGTGGACGACAGATTGACGTCGGTCCCGACAGAAGAGGAAGCTATTGATCTTCTAAAGAGGACTCAAAAAATTTTAGCAGCATCGAACTTAAAACTCCACAAAATCGCTTCCAATAGCAGCAAAGTCATGACAGCATTTGCCCCCGAGGACCTTGCAAAAGACTTAAAAGACCTCGACTTTAGTGCAGATCCTCTCCCACTTCAGCGGAGCCTTGGACTGATATGGAATCTGGAGAGTGACAATTTCGGATTCCAAGTATCCCACAAAGAGAAACCGTTCACAAAAAGAGGCATCTTGTCAACAGTTCAGAGCCTCTATGATCCACTGGGCTTCGTGGCTCCTATCACAATTCAAGGAAAAGCTCTCATCAGAGAACTGTCGTCCAAAGAATATGATTGGGATGATCCTCTCCCATCAGACAAGCAAGAGTCCTGGAAGTTGTGGAAAGAGTCTCTTCTGGAACTAGAGAAGCTACACATCAAGAGAAGGTATGTGCCTATCCCTCTTGTCTCATCTCAAAGTCGAGAACTCTGTTTATTCTCTGATGCTTCCACTCAGGCTATCGCTGCAGTAGCCTACCTGCGTGTCACCAATGATGAAAATCAGTGCCACGTAGGATTCATTATGGGCAAAGCGAAGTTGGCGCCGCATCCAGCCCATACAGTTCCACGTTTAGAGTTGTGTGCCGCTGTCCTGGCAGCCGAGATGGCGGACACAATCTGCTGTGAAATGGACATTGAGATGCATGCCGTGAGATTTTTCACTGATAGCAGGATTGTTCTCGGGTACATCCATAACACCTCCAGAAGATTTCATGTGAATGTTGCCAACCGAGTCAATCGCATCAGGAAATCAAGTCATTCACAACAAAGGCAGTATGTTGCCACTGAACAGAATCCGGCGGATCACGCCACAAGACCCACGTCTGTAGACATCCTCAGAGCCTCTAACTGGTTTTCAGGCCCTGAATTCTTGAAAAGCAGCAGTGAGCCTCCACAAAGCGACATCTTTGATCTTGTTGACCCAGAACTTGATGTTGAAGTTCGAGCCCAAAAATCTTTGAACGATTTTCTAGCTGGACGAGACTACTGCAAGCCATCACAAAACTTATTCAAGTAACAAGAACATACTCCAAGACTCAAAAAGTGGATGCAGTTGATGCACGTTGGCAAGCTAAAACAGTCGTCATTCGTTGTGTCCAGCAAGAGTTCTATGGAGAAGAGTTAAAATGTTTGGGAGATGGGATTCAGCTCTCAAAAAAGAGTCCACTGAGAAAGTTAAATCCCTTCATCGACGAGGATGGACTCCTTCGGATTGGAGGACGCCTTACCAACGCCGACTTACCCAGAGACGAGAGACATCCTGTCATACTGCCCAAAACTCATCACATCGCAACTCTAATAGTGAGACATTACCATGAGGATGTTTTCCATCAAGGTCGCCATCTTACTGAAGGTGCCGTCCGGTCAGCAGGAGTGTGGATAGTGGGAGGTAAACGGCTGGTGTCAAGTGTCATCTATAACTGTGTGACCTGCAAAAAACTGAGAGGGAGGTTAATGGAGCAGAAAATGGCACCACTACCAGCTGACAGACTCACCTCAGAACCCCCTTTTACCCATGTCGGTCTGGACGTCTTCGGACCATGGAGCATTGTCACTCGGCGCACTCGTGGAGGTAGTGCTGAAAGTAAGCGATGGGCAGTGTTATTCACATGCATGAGCACGAGAGCGACACACATCGAAGTGTTAGAATCCATGTCCACTTCAAGTTTTATAAATGCCTTACGCCGATTCTTTGCTATCCGTGGGTCATCCAAACAGCTTCGCTCCGACAGAGGCACAAACTTTATTGGAGCGTGCAAAGAGTTAAAATTCAACACCAGTGATCCAGAACTGACAAGTTTCCTTGACAAGCAGGGATGCTCGTGGACTTTCAACTCCCCCCATTCATCCCATATGGGAGGTTGTTGGGAAAGACTGATAGGAGTAGCACGTTGCATTCTGGAAGGGATGTTGCTGCGGTCTGACACAAAACACCTCACACATGAAGTGTTGACGACACTGATGGCAGAAGTCATGGCCATTCTTAACCCTCTGAGGTCGAGAAACGCGCCCCCGCGTTTTGCTGGATTTTTTTCACATAGCAGCAACATAAACTTAAATTACTCCGTCATTTATGGTTATACAGAAAAAAGAAATATAAAAAAAAATCTGTGATATTTCTACTTTTGTATGTGTCCACTTAAAATCAAATCAAAACATTGTGCTTTTGTAAAATAAAGAAAATAAACAGGGTGTGCGTTCTGCCTCTCCGTCGCGGTGAACTTTTTTTTCTTGAGCACGTCTATAAACTGAAACAAAACTCAACGAATACTTCTCACACATTTATGAGCCATTTACCTTTATAAACATTTAAGTGTGTACTTTTAAATGATCGGATTCAAACTGAAAACAAATATTCTCTGTTTAAGTAATTTGTATAAAACCAACAGGATGTCCAGTATCTCAAACGCTTGCTAATTACTTTTTAATTCGACACGCCCACTCGCGCAAAAGAGATTCACATGCAAATCTCCACATGGGACGCGAACGCCCTCGTTACCTCAAACACAAAACACCAAAAAACTTCACAAGTCTCTGCTTTCCGTCGAGTTTGGAAGACACGTCTGAGCTTACATTGGATTTAACTCAGAAGAAGAAGAACGCGATTTGAAGACAAGAAAGATGTAAGGTAAGAAATTCTTACTTATTAGTTTATGGTATTGTTGCATAAACTTCACATTGCAGTTGAACTGTTGCTAGATACTGTATATGGTGAATATTATACTATTTAGACCCGTGTTTCCTGATAAATACTGTTTGTGGATATCTGCTCAAACATAGATATGTATAACCATAATGTTTAATATTTTGGAGCGCGATGGCGTTTGAATGTATCATATTTTGGAGCGCGCTGTGGGTTTGAGTATCATATTTTGGAGCGCGCTGTGGGTTTGAATGTATCATATTTTGGAGCGCGATTGCGTTTGAAAGGAAAAATGCACCAAACATTAGGCTTTATGTTTTTACTATTATCTCATTTCATATCATCATAACGAATGGAAACATTTGAAGTAACATATGATAATCAATATATTTTTCTCTAGCGTAGTTGTTCTTGAAATCTTTTGGAATATTTAATTTATTGTTATTATTATTTTATGCAGCACTGCGTAGCCTATGCCTACAAGGCACAACAAACCTGGTGTTCATTATATATTGTTGGAAACGTGTGTGTGTGTGTATTCTGTGAATTTTAAAAAGAAATTTTAACCAGAAAAATCTAAAATCTATTCCCAAAATCGTGCAGCCCTATAGTTTCTCTTGATATCATTATGTTCACAGTTTTTTTCTTTTTTTTATCTTTCAGGGACCAGATGCAACTGAGTCCTGCTGACTTCAACATTCACATGAGTCTCTGCACATGAACATGGTAAAGTGAAAATCAAACACCTTGGAAATTAAAGGTATGTACAATGTTTTTAGGAATGGCACAAAGGTCTCTGTCTTTGGATCATTGTTTTCAATGTGCTCTTTTGTCATTTGTATTTTTGGATTGTGTTGTGTTGTAAATAAATCCAAACAATCTAAAAGCCATTCTTTTTTAAATCTCCTCATTCTTTGTGCAAGGTTGCTCTGAATGACAGGGCCTGATCGCTCCTAATAGGGCAGTTAGGGGAGTGTCTTTGTCTTTCTCAGGTGTTAAAACCTTACATATTCATGAGATGATCACGCCTTTTCGCATATGGCTTTGTCACACAAAACACGTCTTAGAAATTTTAAATCAATATATTGTCTTATCTGAATGAGCAGTCAGGTTGATTTTCACATAGTTTTGGAGCAAATATTCTAGGCTATGTCATACAATTTTCAAAAGTCTTGTGAAGAAATAATCAGTATGGGTTTCATGGCCTTATTTCAGTGAGAATTTTTTTTTGTATTTTCACAAACCACGCATAAATGTCATTATCTCAAAACTACAAACTTTTACATACATGCTGCTGATATATTATTGTAGCAGAGTTTGTGCTGAATACAGTGTAATCAGACTTTAGCCATGAAAATGTCACTAGTAACAGAAAAAAACACAAATGTCAGAGCATGTCAGAACACCTCCATGGCCCAGAAAACAGCTCAGACCTCAGAGGGTTAATGCCAGGCCATTGATTCCAGTGTCAACTGACCCTGACAATCCTTCAATATTGACACCTGCAATGATTCTAACTCAAAAGATAACTCCAGTGACAGCGCCTCCAGGTGACTTTGATCATAAGGATCTTCACAAAAATCAGTGGAAACAAGTGCAGAGTCTGGCAGAGAGTTTCTGGAAACGTTGGAGACAGGAGTATCTGGTGACTCTCCAGAAACGTCACAAGTGGACTGATGACAAGCCAAACATACAAGTAGATGATGTAGTTCTGATGAAAGACAGTCAGGCTAAACGAAATGACTGGCCAATTGGACTTGTGGTAAAGACATTGCCTAGCAAAGACAACAAAGTCCGCAAGGTTGAAGTCAAAGTTGTGAGGCAAGGAACAACAAAAACTTACATCAGACCCATCTCAGAGCTTGTTTTTCTTATGTCTAAGGACTCATAAAGTGATTGACATTCTGATACGTAATAATACTGTTCATAAATGTAATTGGTGATTGATTGTATATTTGTTTGGTTGATTAATCTTTGAGTAATTAAGATGTTGATAGTGGTATAATAATATACCAGGTGAGGAGTGTTCCGCCCTTCGGCGTTTAGTTCGTTTCCTAGTCGGACCCGTTTTGGTGACGGACCTAGTGTTCGAGCAGAGCAACAGCGCTGAAATCACCCACGAGTCTGCGTCATTACAGAGTTTGGTCAAATCTTTGTCTGTAAGTAATTTTTTGTCAGAATTGTGGTTTCTGTATGATGTATATGTTTACATTAAGTAATGTGTGTTATTACGTTTGTGACTCTTATCAGTTTCATCGCATATGCTCTAGATTGAAGCCTTTTGTTTTCTGACTCACTGATTTATCTGCTCAGCAACGAGCCGCGGCGCTTCGCCTCAGATTAATTAGTTGATTTATTTACATCTGTTGATTCATATAGATTATACATGTAACAGTCTAGCAGATAGTTTGGTGTTACTGAGGATGTTTGTTTAATTTCTATACAGTAAGAACATCTGTAGTTTATTGTGTAAAGTGTTGACATAGAGAATAGCCTACTGTTTAACCATATTGAGTTACTGGGTAACTTTATATTTGATTGTGTAAAAAAGACAACAGACTTTACACTTTTGTAATGTTTATTTTCTGTTTACTCTTTCAGTCTTACAGACTTAAATGGGGAAAAAACGTGACAAATAAAACTGAGGAAGAAAAGAGAACAACAGATAAAACATCAATCCTCAATAAGACTTCTGGGGGGTATTCCAGAAAGCAGGTTATGTGACATACCCGGGTATGTTTAAGTGTAAGTAAGCGGATAACCTCAACTTTCGGTTCCAAAAACGGAGGTAACTTTCAGGGTATGTTAGTAGTCATAGCAACTCACTCTCTGAACTTAACCTGCTCCGTAGCAGGTTATGTTCCAGGGTTAGTTTGTTTCAGAGAGGTGACGGAGCATGGCGTTCCCTTTTGAAGACGATCCAGTGGATGTGGAAGCACAGATAATACGAAATGTTTTCCGCCGTGAGAGGGTGATACGACCACGTATCGATGTGTTTTCGTATCCAAATGAATATTTGCGGGAGCGTTACCGTTTTTCAAAAGAATCGTTAATTTATTTAATGAAGATTTTGAAACCATACATAGCAAACGTGACACATCGCGGATTAGCGCTTAACACGGAGCACATTTTGTGCATTGCCCTTCGCTTTTTTGCGACGGGGAGTTTTTTGTATACAATAGGCGATGCAGAGCATGTGGGAAAGGCAACTGTGTGTAGGGCTGTTCTTACAGTATGCATTGCACTCAAACGGTTCCTACACACTTTTGTGCAGTTCCCTGGCCATAAACCACTGAGGGTCATTAAAGAGGAATTCCACAGAGTGGCGGGTTTGTCCGTTCTATGATATTCTATGACAGACCATTTTAGTTACATAGCACTACTTAATCTATCCATACTGTATACAGTCACAATAATTTTAAATGTTTCTAATTATATAACTTTCAATTTCAGGGTTCCCAAATGTGATTGGGTGCATTGATGGAACCCACATTCCCATTAAAGCTCCTTCAGTCAATGAAGGAGACTGGGCCTTATTTTAACGATCTGAAACGCAAGTGTCAAGCGCAAAGCGCAAGTAACTTTGTGGGCGGGTCTCGGCGCTGTTGCTATTTTCCCGGCGGGATAAATGACTCTTGCGCCAGGCGCAAATCTAAAATGGGTTGGTCTGAAGTAGCTTCATTATTCATAGGTGTGGTTTGGGCGTAACGTGAAATAAACCAATCAGAGCATCATCTCACATTCCCTTTAAGAGCAGACACGCTTTTTCCATAGCGCATTGCTATTGTAACGGCGGATTTGCCAGGCGCGCGCCAGGAGCGGTTCACAGCCAAGGAGAGCAACGCTCTCGTCACGGCCGTAAAAGAGAGAAGTTACATTGAAATGGAGAAACCCACCCAAATTAACTTCGGTTAAACAGGTGTATGATAATTTGGGTAAATGTGTAAGCTAGATGTATGCTTTTATAATAAATTGTCTATCTATCTATCTATCTATCTATCTATCGTAATAATGTATGATTTGCAAAAATGAAAACTGCTGCTTCTGTGTGATGAGAGAATCAAAGTGTATGCGCGTTGTGCACACGCTACATTGATTATGGCCAAGCATGCGCCCTTAAAATAGCATATGAATAACATGCGCAACGCGCCACTGACTTTAAAGCAGGGCTCAGTAGTTTCGGGATTTCTTCGCTGTATTCTCGCTTTTTGCTCGCAGGTTTCTCTCTAGAGCTCCCCCCACAGCTTCGGAATAGATATTTGACAACACTGTTGTAAAAACTCATTGGCGATTCTCAGACACCAGAGGCTAGTAGATCAACGACATCAAAGCAGATGGGACATTCTTTAAAATGTCTTCTTCATTCGGGTTCGAACAGCGTGAGGGAGTGCAATAATGACAGCATTTTAGCAGATTTCTTTTGGCCGTAAAGCAATTGTTTACATCGCGAGACCTGATATCACGCGATACTTCCTGACGCGGCGGCCGGCGGCCCGCCGGCTCAAAGTTGCAAGTGCGGATTTTCCGCTCACGGGCACCAGGGGGGTGCGAAACGACCACCATTCAACCCGAAATAAGTAATATAACCATTCCAATGACTCCGAAGCTGTTCAGTTAAGGTAAAAAAGTTACTTAGAGCACCTTTAAACAATTTTTTCCTGGTTAGTGGCGCAATTGTTTTCTAAACCTGCAAAATAGCATGAAGGAACGTTTGCGCCGAAATACGCCTCCTCTTTGCGCTGAACCGCCCCCGGGAGCGCAAGTGTATTTCCTAACTTACCGACGTGCTTCTGTGGAGGGAAAAGTCCGCTTTGCACGGGTGCAAAATAGGAATGATACATGCGTCGGTGTACAAAGTCACTTGCGCTGGGTGCAAGATAGGGCCCACTATGTTAATAGGAAGTCAATCCATAGCATCAATGTGCAGGTGACAATAGATTTTTTTGGGTGCTAAATGTTTGGGTGTTTAAACCATTAAATCACCCTCATTACTGGTCCCCACTAACTAGGTAATATGTGATGCAACCCACCTCATCACTAATGTTGAAGCCAAATGGCCAGGGTCTGTACATGATGCCAGAATGTTTAGGGAGTCATCATTGTGCCACAAATTTCAACAGGGTATGTTTTGCCTTACACAAAGGTTTTTTTTATTATTTTTTTTTTATGTTTTTTTTTATGCAATTATACACTTTAACTACCTTTATAGGACACTTCAATGGTTACTTACTGGGGGACAGAGGGTACCCTTGTCTGCCCTATATGATGACACTGTAGCGTTTATACACCCGTATAAATATAACTAATTATTATTCATAACGGATTATGATCAATAATTAATAATTTAATTATTTTCAGAATTTACTGTAGCAGAATCAATAGTATGATAATTTTATCAGTTCATCCAATGAACAGAAAGCATAAACAATTATTAACTCTAGGAAATATAATATCTTCCTGGCCAAGAAAGAATAATCCCCAGCTAACAGTAAATTAAGAAATAAATCAAGGGTAAAAGCATCGGTAACTTAGATCGAAGTTCAAGACAATAAATTCGTAAACACATAACACAAGTAATACTAAATACAAACAAGACTTTATTGATTATTCTAACACATAAAACTAATATCTAACATAAACACACGCACACACACATTCATACGAGTTGCAGAAAGAAAGAGAGTGAGGAAAGTGAGATTTAAGAGTAAAATGATAAAATCTCAAGTTTCTATATGCACTTATAAGACATGACCTGAACGAACCATCAATCATTAATTTAACCCTTCTATCATTTCTTAGACAGGTTAATTAAATTTATAACAATGCACCAGCTCAGCTTAAAAGTCTGGAGGTTACTTGCTCGTTTTGCGTTCCTTTTGGGAATTCCTTTGGTCAGCGTCAAAGGGGGTTTCCCGAGTTCGTTCGTTGGCTGGTGTCCCCGTGCTTGGATAGATGTCCGTGGCGGCCACTCACGTGGTGTGGATGGCGGATGGATGGAAAGTCTTTGTTTGAAGCTGGCTCTGGGCAGACGAATCGTGGAACGAAACTCTGCCGCAAAACTTAACTTAGAACCGAGACTCACAACGGAAAAGAAAGGAAACTAAGGAAAGAAAGGAAATTGAGACGAGAGTAGATGATGACTTGAATGAAGCTGTTAACCCATGTTCTTCTGATCTTAATTTGGGTTCTTTCGTCTGGGCTTCTACATGGTTACTTGTCTGGTTTAGATCTTCATCTCCCGCTGCATTTTTGGTTCTGCTCTCAACTTAAACTTTGTTCTGGTGTTAAGATTTTAAACTCAAAAGTTTGTCCAGCCTCCTGGATGAGTTTCTGACCAATTAAACACTGGCTTATTTAGGAGGTGGCGTTCTCTTCAGTTCTGATCGTAAATCATGCTTATCTGTGCTCTCCTTACTAACAGAGAGAACAAATGCTACAGTTTAGACATCATTAGTATTATAAGAATACGAAACATTTTACATAGATTTCACTCAAGCCATCTCTTGAGTTAAGAGCATACAGTCATATTGATATGAAACACAACACACTTTCATTCAAACATCTAACAGTTATAACCATTAACCTGTTAAGCTTCACCAGTGTGTCGGCGCACTGAAGCGTTTTTTTTTTTTTTTTTTTTTTTAGTTCAAAGTTACTATCAGATTAAATGTTATACTTTGACAAACTATACATCATTAAAAAGATATAAGACTCAAGTTTCAATATTTGACCACTATTGTATTCTGAGAAACTTATAGTGACAGTTATGTCTTAATTTGTGTCAGGAGTTATGAAATGAAAAAATGCGTTGATACCTTTAATATGAATTATGAGCGTCAGCTGGTCCATTCAGAAAAAAAAAAACTCTGTGCTGTCGTCATGACAGTGCTTCACAAAACAACGTCCCTCAGAGCTTTTAGCTCAAAAATGTGCAGACTTGGAGAAATATTGATATATTCTCATAGATTCACATCATATTTCTATAGACAGGAATAATATTTATTGAATTTATACCCAAATGTGTCGATGTAATCATTATGAGCGCTTCTTACTGAGATGTGCTGTTTTCAATTCATACCAATAGCCTGAGGGCGCTATATGCACAATAATACTCCATAATATGGAACATGAAGAATAGCCAAAATCATGTGACCTTCAAGGACGTCACTGATAGCAGCTACACACAAAGCTAACACAGAGATCGCTGTAATATGCAAATACAGACAGTTTGAAGACAATAAACATGATTGCAATGATATTTGATTTGCCTGTGTTCTTCAAGCAATGCCAGGTATTTTTATAATAATAGATTATATTTATAATGTAATGCTAATCGATATAGACTTTTTCATCGTGCATAATTCTATAAATAATATATTTTCTGTCTGATTTTTTTTTTTTATCTGAAGCCAAATTAGATCACAGAAGATTATTTAAAACACTCGACTTGCGTTATAAAGTACGTTTGGAGCACAAACATGGTTTTAATCTCATAAATGGTCGTGTATTGATGGTGTGCTAAGCTAACATGCTAGCTAGCTCAGGTGCACCTGTCACCTAGAAGTTATTCTTTTATGATTTTTTTTCTAAATAGTAATGCTTACTAAAATGTTTTAGTGCATTTGATACAGTTTCAAATGTAAGTGAGAACTTTGATAAAATAAATTAGGGATTGAAACCCTATGAATAGCCTGTGAATAGCCAGTCGTTAGTAAATATAATGCAGACAAAAGATATGCATATTTAGAGCCATAACCAGGCTGGAGGTGTGTGAATGTGTGCATGGGGAGACTGAGACTGAATGGGGCTCGTTTGCACCACAAAACAATAGAGACAATAGACTGAATAGATGACTTAGATGATGACTAAACATCAGTAGCATTTTTAGAGTCTAATCAAAATAAAGTAATTTGACATGATCTTGAAAAACATTTAACTAAATACAGAGTTTTAGACTTATCATTTTCAGATTTTAAATATAACATGGTCACACATATGGCTTTAGCTGCAGTGCATTTCTAGATTGCTACAGTGCCCACTTCAATTTTATTTTCATGAAGATGTTTCATAAAAATAAATTTCTAATAACTTTACAAAACTTTGAAGCAATTTAAAAACATTTTTTTTCATTATGACAATAATTAATTCTACATTTACAATAAATTACAATAAACTTTCAAATGAGATCATACTTGTGCTTTTAGTACAAAGGGTTCATGAACTGTATCTGTTTCAGTTTGGGTATGTCATTTCTGGGGATTTTTCAAAAGTGGCATTGCAGCTTAACAGGTTAAATGACTTGTAATGTAGTCTAAGCAAGTAAGACACATATAGGTTGTAGACAACAAAGAATTATGTAGTTGAACGATTGTTTGATTATAGGTCAGTCAAGAATTGTTCTGGGATGAGTTTATGGATTTTGATATGTAAAGTGTGTTGGTGTGTAAAGTTTATGGGGTCTAAGACATTCCAATCTGAGGTCATGGATAGTTCCTGCTGAAGTCTGTTTTGTTCATCTCTCATGGGACCTTGGTCCTTAAGAAAGACGGGGTCTGTTAGTCGCAGGGGTCAAGTGACCTCTTGGTAGGGCCCTGAGCAGTACCATCTCTGAACAGATCTGTCTTGCAAAACTATAAAACGTTGACAACGTTCTTCCTTTAGTTAACCAATAAAAGTCTTTGGTTAGCAGACTCTCTGGAGCCTGTGGTGATTCATGGCTCTGGGTTTGGTGATTTGAGTCTGGAATGTGAAGACTCTTTGTGGGATTATGTATGAACAAAATCCCCTAAAAGCTTCAATTGTGTTTGGTTCATTCTCGTAGTCGTTACAACACCCTACCCTGAACCTGAGCCTGGCCCACAGCAGAACACGGGTCAAGGTGGAAATGACCATAGGCATCCTGAAGGCAAGGTTTCAGTGCCTGCGTGGGCTCAGGGTCAGCCCAGAAAGGGCATGTGACATCATAGCTGCTTGTGTTGTTCTTCACAACATTGCCACACTGAGAGGTGAGAGGGCCCCCCCTTCTCTTGATGAAGATGGCCAAGAGGAACCCCCAGTGAACCCAGTAGACCAAAGAGATGGCAGGGTGGTACGAGACATGATTTGCCAAAATCACTTTAATTAAAACCAGTTAACAGTCAAGTGTTGTTCATTGTTTCTTTATTTCCTGTAACAAAAGACATTTGTATTTATTGCTTTAGATTTCATTCAACAACAAATGACAGATTAATGTCCACATACTGTTTCCCACCTTAAGCTGGTGCTCCAGCAATTCAATTTCAAGTCTGGCCTTTTTTAGGTTAAGCCTTTTCTCCTCCATTTGAAGCTGTATAAGGTCCATCTCCATGTCACTTTTTCAGATTTGCTTTTGAAGGTGGACCTTATACAGCTCTTTGGCAGGCAACTAGAAAGACAGAATAATTAAACATGACTGATAAAGTCTGTAATACAAACACAGACCAAATATTTAAATGAGGAAGGAGAACTGCAGAACATTTCTTACACTGCTAAGATTCTGTGTGGAGGTAGATGGACCCTCATCTGTATTAAAATCTCCTGCCATATTCTGTAAAATGACAATGACAATTTATTTATTCTCTTATGTAAATCATAATGCATCATGCATCATACCTCTATGGGCCTCCCCACATTTTCTGTTTCTGTCACAGCAGAAGTGGTCTCTTCATCGTCATCCTACAGTGAAAATAAAGAAGGATGCTTGGTCTAGCAAACAGAAACCTAAAGACAATAATCACTTACAACTGTGACAGAGTGTGGTGTTGCAGGAGGATCCAATAATACAATGTGGCCATCAGCAACTGCAAGATAATTAAACCAATAAGATAATCATGCATATGCAATACTCAATGTGTATTCTTAAACAAATACAACTAATAAAGAAGGACATTAGGAACATCTAAGAGTACTAGTAATAAGATTACAGTATAGCATATGCAGTCAAAGCAGCATGCATACTGCACAAGTGAATCAATGACTGTAAAATGCATTCAAAATGCCTTTTTTAAATGGTGACAGTGTTGATGATTTTCTTTATTAAAACACTGACAAAAACAGTGAAAACATCAATAAATCATAAGTATTAATATGGTACACCTACATTTTACTTAGCCACTTGTCTTTGTAGCTGAGTCTGACGAACTGCCCCCTGGAATCCCATCGACCACAGGTCGCCCTTTATTAAGGGACAGTGCCAGCTCCTCAGCTGGGGTGAGGGAAGGTGGAGGTGGACCCCCACCTGTTTTACGGGCCTCAGCCTTCTTTCTATTGGCTACATAGAAAACTAAATGACATTAAATACTAAATTACATGGCGCCAGTAACAAGTTAGAAAATATTACCTTGCTGGAGAATGTTTTTGTGTTTCATTTTGACTTGGCTCACACTTCTTCTGGCTCCAGAAGGATTACACCTGATAAAACAAGAAGCCAACATATTACTAGCCAATTATGTGCATTACTACTGTAATATTAAGAAATGTATGGAGGCCAACAAGTAAATACTTGTCTATTTTTACTACATGCCCCAAAGAATTTTTGCGTCACAATGAAAGGGGAAAATAGCCCATTTATAATTTTATAAACTCACGCATTTACTCTGTCCGTTATTTTTTGCCAAGCCAACTCTCTTTCTTTTGCTGATGCAGCAGTATTGCTTTTTTTTTAGTTATAATGGGCTTATAGTCTTCATAAGCAAGCATTAAAACCTCCAACTCAGTTTCACCGAAGTATGTAGCTCGCTTTTTTTGTCCTTGGGTTTCCATGGTGACTCCTGAAATCGGCGATCCATTGAAAATGTCTTTATGTACTCGCCGTGCGCGCGCATTAACTCTGGGTTACCAATAGGAGGTTGATTAAACTAACTCCTCACAGGTGTTTTGGAACCGACATACCCAGAGTAAGCAAGTTTGGGGTTAACCAACCAAGAATTCAAGGTTTATCTGACGGTAAGTTAACCTTGCTTTCTGGAATACACCCCTGGAGTTTCTCTTCATTGCTGTTAACTATCTGCCTAGCTGTACAAATCAGACGTCGTACATGCGAGGGCAGAATATGAAGGTAAGTATGAATTCATAAAATCATTTCTAGCCGACTGCCTTCAGTTACTGCATGCGCTGACAGTGTCCTGTGTTTCAGACATTTATATCAGACGAAGGTAAGTGCAAATTCATAAAACGCTCTCGGTTACTAGCCTAACCTCGGTTCTCTCTAGATGAGGGAACGAGTGTTGCGTAAGCTAGCTTACGCTACGGGAAAAAACCTTTTCTCGAGAATACTGAAGCCAAAAAATTATCCTTAATTTTTGCATTAATTTAAAACGCATTGCTGCATAAGCAGACCTAGGCGAAGCAGCTCGCGCTCCTATTGGTTGCTCTGCAGCAACTGCTGCAACCTATCCAGGGTCTGCCCGTGACGGCGCCCGTGCACGTCACGTCCCGCCAGAATGGGCGTGGCTAAAGGCTATAAAGGCAGAGTCCAGAAGGTTGTTCTTTGGTTTTTCATTCTGAAGTGAACCAGAAGTAGCACAAGCACGGCAGACACTCGTTCCCTCATCTAGAGAGAACCGAGGTTACGCCAGTAACCGAGAGCGTTCTCTTACGAGAGTACTCTCGTGTTGCGTAAGCTAGCTTACGCTACGGGAACCCAATGTAAAACGCCGTGCGTGCTAGAGAAGTCCACATATACGTTCCCAAGGGCATGTGCCCGGGGACACACATAATAGTGGTAATATCTGGGCCGACGGGGGTGGGCCCGAGAATATAATTAACCATTCCTGAGTGGGGAAATGGGTGCTTAACACAGTAGAACAGCCAGGATAGACATCTGTGGGCTGAATCTAAGAATGATTTTATAACTGCTTGTCAGACACCTAAGCCGGAGGGACAGATGTAATGTATATTCACAGTCAGGGGAAGCCTGATCTGTCGATATAGTTTCCATGCGGCAGCACGTACTTGATAACAGTCTGCGCCGATCAGAGTTCGAGCAAACAGAACCTGTTATGTTAGACTGACAACAGTTTAGCCTGTAAGGCAGGAACTTCCAGGTTATAAAACCTCATAAATGTAGACGGGGAGGCCCAGCCCGCCGCCATACAAATATCATGGAGTGAAACTCCGCAGGACCATGCCCACGAGGAGGCCATGCCTCTGGTGGAGTGCGCTCTGACGCCCAGAGGGCATCGAAGGTTCTTAGACCTATAAGCTAGAGCGATAGCGTCAACTATCCACCTGGATAGGCTCTGTTTCGACGTGGCTAGCCCTTTAGTGCGGCCACCAAAAGAAACGAAGAGCTGTTCTGACTGCCTGAAAGCAGCAGACCGTTCAACGTATATTCTTAATGCCCTGACAGGGCAGAGAAAATTCACATCGCCCTCACCTTCAGATCTTGTAAGAGCTGACAGTGAAATGACTTGTGATCTGAACGGAGTGGAAAGCACTTTGGGGACATAACCGTGTCTTGGTTTAAGGATGACTTTGGAGTCATTAGGCCCAAACTCAATGCACGTAGCGCTCACAGAGAGCGCGTGGAGGTCACCCACTCGCTTAACTGAGGCGAGAGCCACGAGGAAAGCGGTCTTAAGCGAAAGATACCGCAGATCCACGGACTGAAGGGGTTCAAAGGGTTCGCCCTTCATGGCATCCAGGACCATGGAGAGGTCCCAGGCTGGAACCAGAGGGGGCCGGGGAGGATTTAGCCTCCTAGCTCCTCTCAGGAAACGGACGATAAGGTCGTTCCTTCCCAATGACCGGCCATGCAAAGGTTTCGTAAATGGAGCTATGGCCGCCACGTATACCTTGAGCGTGGACGGGGACCTGCCCTCGTCCAAAAGCCCTTGGAGAAAGGAGAGAATCTCCGTAACGCTACAGCGTTGTGGATCTGCGTTTACCTGCGACTACCTGAGAGTGCAGGGACCATTCCCCGGGGGGAACATTGTCTCTGGACAGCATGTCCGGGCCCACATTTTGGCAACCCGGTACATGTGATGTTCTTAACGAGCGCAGGTTGTGCTGGGCCCACACAAGAAGGCGTTCCGCCAGCGTGTGGAGGCTCCGTGACCTGAGACCGCCCTGACGGTTTATATAGGACACCACAGCCATGTTGTCTGTACGGACTAGGACATTGTGGCCTTTCAGGAAGGGGAGAAAATATCCCAAGGCATTCTCGACCGCTTTCATCTCCAGACAGTTTATGTGCAGGCACCTTTCTGGGGCTGCCCACAGGCCAAACACCGGCCTGCCCTCGTAGAGGGCGCCCCAACCTGAGTTGGAGGCGTCTGTCGAGATTACTTTTCGTTTCGAGGCCATGCCTAGATCCACGCCTGACTGATACCAGTCTGTCACCTTCCAGGGATTCAGCGCTGTGACACAGTTCTGAGTCACCTTGAGGCGAACGCGGCCGGGGGGTCCATGCTCGGAGCGGGACCCGCGTTTTCAACCAGTGCTGCAGAGGGCGCATGAAAAGCAAGCCCAGTCGAAGCACTGCCGAGGCCGAAGCCATAAGACCCAGCATCCTCTGAAAGCGCTTGAGAGGAAAAATGCTGCCGACCTTGAAAGACGCTGCCGAACACTGAATTTGCAGCGCGCGTTGTGACGTCAGCCGTGCTGTCATTGACACAGAGTCTAAGTCTGTTCCCAGAAAAGAAATTTTCTGGCTGGGAGACAGCGAACTCTTGGTCCAGTTGATTTGGAGACCCAAATCCCGTAAATGGTCGAGTAATAGAGCTCTGTGAGCTATCAGCTCTGCCTCTGACTGCGCTAGAATAAGCCAGTCGTCCGCTGTCTCAGGGGAGCGAGCGCTGCATCCATACACTTCGTGAATGTACGTGGTGCCAAAGATAGACCAAACGGCAGGACGGTGTACTGATAGCTCTGACCCTCGAAGGCGAATCGCAAGAAAGGCCTGTGATGGGGCGCTATTTGAATCTGGAAATATGCGTCTTTCAGATCCACCGAGATAAACCAGTCTCTCGGGCGAATTTGCGCGAGAATTTGTCTGGTCGTGAGCATTTTGAACGATCTCTGCATGAGGGCTTTGTTCAGCCGTCTGAGATCTAGGATGGGTCTGAGACCACCATCCTTCTTTGGGACGAGGAAATATCTGCTGTAGAAACCTGACTCGCTCAGTGTCTGAGGGACAGTTTCTATAGCCCCTTTTTTCAGCAGTTTTGCAACCTCGGTACGAAGTAGGTGTGCTACTTCGTTTTTCACTGTGGTTTCGACCCTGGCTCGAAAGCGAGGGGGTCTGCGAGCGAGCTGCAGTGAATAGCCTTGTTCTACCGTGTTCAGTACCCAATCTGACACACCCGGGATCATTTCCCATGCTTTTATGTGAAAAGCTAAGGGGAGAATGGTGCGCGGGCTGTTGTCGCTGAGTGTGTGTGGCACAAATACAGCGCTTGATAGTGAGCGCGCGCTCATGGAGGCGTGCGCGCTCTGCACACACGTAACACAGTTCGTGTTTATTGAAGGGTTGTCTGCACACAGGACACATTTTGTGCTTATTGACGGGGGCTCTGAGTGAGTGTGTGTCACAGAGCGACCCGTGTTTGTGTGTAGGGGTGAGCGCTGTACAGCGGGGAGTGGGCACAGAAGTGAGCCGGACAAACAGACAAAATGCTCTTTTTGAGATTTATTTGGGTGACCGTAAAAACGGCCTTTGGGTACAGGCGAGCGTGTTGCGTAACGGGCTCGTTGGCTGTGAAATACACATCTCCAGTCGCCTCTGCTGAGGGAACTGAGCGAGCGAAGCGCGCTGATTTTGATGGCGGTCCGGCCGCAGCGAGACTCGACCATCTCCGTCTTCCTAGCGTGGTCAGGAAGACTTTGAGGGCTCAGACACTATCTTGGGCCGGGGTCCCCGGGGGGAGGCGGCCTGTGGCGGCTCGAAGAGCGCGAGCTCTGCTGAGAGTCTTTCGGCTGGCGGTGTTGTGAAGCTGGCGGCGGGGGCGGCTGTGGCGCTAATCTCCAGCTGGGCGGCTGCTTTGGGCGGCCCGTCGCGGAACTAGAGCGCTTCGGCAAGAAGTGCCGCATGGCTTGTGAGGTTTTCTGCACCTCAGAATACCTTTCCGTAAACCCCTTAACTGCCGGGCCGAAGAGACCTGATGGCGACACAGGCGCGTCGAGGAAAGTGGCTCTATCGGACTCTTTCATGTCGGACAAGGTTAACCACAGGTGTCTCTCGGTGACGGCGAGAGACGCCATGTTCCTCCCGATGGCCTGAGCAGCGGACTTGGTGGCTCGTAGCGCTAAGTCCGTCGCGCTCCTTAGGTCCGTGAAGTTCTCCGGGTTCGGGCCAGCCTCGTCCATGGTACGTAGAAGGTTAGCCTGATACACCTGGAGCACGGCCATTGAATGAAGCGCTGACGCGGCTTGACCGGCGGCAGCGTAAGCGCGACCGATCAGAGCCGAAGTAGTCCTGCAGGCTTTAGAGGGCAGCGAAGGCTTGGTCTGCCATCCGGCGGAAGGCGGGCAGAGATGCGTGGCTACCGGTTCCTCGACCGGAGGAATGCAAAGGTAGCCCTTGTCTTTCGCGCCGTCAACGTGAGAGCGCGTCGAAGAGACAGTAGAGCGCAGCCTGCCAGAAAATGGCGCCTTCCAGCTTTTAGTCAGCTCCTCGTGGAGCTCCGGCAGGAAGGGGGCGGACCTCGTGTGAGGCGTCGAGCGGCGACCGGGCAGAAAGCAGCCATCCAGCCTGCTGGGCGCGGGTTCCTCGGGCAGCGACCAATCGAGGCCGAGGTCCTCTACGGCCTTGGTGAGCAGGCGGAGAAGTTCGGCGTCGAAGCTAGACCGTACGCCGCTCGACTCTTGAAGGGAAGGGGTCATCTCCCCCGGACTCGATATGCACGGCGGGGAGCTGGCCAGCCGTGATAGAGGTGGGAGATCCAGAGAGCGATGCACACGCGGCAGATGCCTCCGGCGTTCTCTGTGAACGGCGCTTTTTACGGCGCAGCCCAGAAGAGAGAAGCGGAGGGGCGGGATCCACGTTGAAGGATGCTAGACGAGCCCGCAGGGTCGCCATAGACATCTCCTCGCATTCCGGGCAGCCGCCCAGGGAAAGCGCGTGGTCCGCGTGACTTTGTCCCAGGCAGGAAACACACAGGATGTGGCGGTCCCCGTCGTTGAGAGCGGCTCGGCAGGAGCCGCATTTCTTGAAAAGAGGCATTTGCAACAACGCCTCGCTCTTTTAGGAAAAGCGTGTGTAACGTAACACACGTGAGAGAAAGGATATTGGCGCCGGATAGCACAGCAGGAACGGCGGCTGAAGCGGCGAGAGATGGCCGGCTTGAAGGCTCGTCCCGCTGAAGGCTCTTCGACGGTGCAGGCTTCTCTGGAGAACAGCGAGGTGAGTGTCCACTTCGCTGAAGAGTTGAAAAATCAAAGAACAACCTTCTGGACTCTGCCTTTATAGCCTTTAGCCACGCCCATTCTGGCGGGACGAGACGTGCACGGGCGCCTGCGCCCTCATTGGTGCGTCGTCACGGGCAGACCCTGGATAGGTTGCAGCAGTTGCTGCAGAGCAACCAATAGGCGCGCGAGCTGCTTCGCCTAGGTCTGCTTATGCAGCAATGCGTTTTAAATTAATGCAAAAATTAAGGATAATTTTTGGGCTTCAGTATTCTCGAGAAAAGGGTTTTTCCCGTAGCGTAAGCTAGCTTACGCAACACGAGAGTACCTTTTTAAATAGAGTATTTACTAAAACATAAGATTAAGTGTTGTTGATTTAAATTGACTGCGTTTATGTTGTAAAATTAGTCTGGCTATCTTAGTTTGGTAACTGCTCACTGGTACGTTACTTAGCAACTGCTACATACATTTCTAAAAAGTTAGTCATTAGTTAAATCTTCACGTTTATTAATTAATGTTAGCCTAGCTAGTGTGCTTGAGTTGTACTCTCCTTTGACATATCAGCAGACACTTTCTTCTCTGCAGCTGACTTTTGATTCATGTGAGGCAGACAAGGCAGAAAAGGTGTGTTTTAGCAACATGCTTAAAAATATATCATATTTGTTAAAGTGCAACGTAAATTTCACTCATTTTGTTTGTTTCAATGTTCTAGTAAGTGTAGAAACCTACCATGTACTTAATTTTATTATGATGTAATTTACTTTGTATATAATGATGATTATATGTATATATGTGATTGTTTTTAGGCCAGGTGGTAAATGCTGCCATTCTTCTCGAATACTGTTGCTCTTCAAAGAACAGAGTCATCAATCAGGTAACGCACACAGAAAGAGTTTTTGTTTGAATACCATTCAGTTTCCCAAGTTATCTTGTGTTTTATTTAGTTACTGAAACTGCAAAAAAGCACTTTGACTTGCTTTGATTATTTCCATTCTTGTTGCTGTCCAACTAACAATTTTGCTTTATATTGTTACATTTGTATTATTATGTCATGTTGCATCACTCTAACCTGTGCTTAAACAATGAGAACTGTAGAATGTATTTAGAGAAAATGTGTCTTAATTACTTTTTTAATTATTTTTTTTAATCACAGGATCCTTCGTTTCCAGCCCCAACCATTCATCTGAAGGACAATGAGAACCCTTTGAACCAACAGTGGCAGTTTCCACAGGATGAGATCTCACTGATGTTAGCCTGTACATCAGTGCACATAGTACATAGTACATTGTACATAGTACTGACTCTATCACACACACACTTGTGGACAAAAGTTTACATCACATTGCAGAATTTGAAAAACGTATTACATTTTTATAATAATTATTTTCATTCTTAATTCTGTGTCGTTACCTGGATGATCGACGACTGTTTTTTGTTTGTTTGTTTGTTTTGTGATGGATGTTCACATGTCACTTGTTTGTCCTGAGCAGTTAAAGTGCACTGTTCTTAAACAGAAGCAACTCGTTCAAATGCATTACAGTATGAGTGAACCTCTGCCTCCCTGAATTGTGGAACAAGAGAAATGTGTTTACTCACATCAAACGTACTTGACAAACTGTCGCAACAGCAGCAGGCTGCACAGGTTGAGTAGACAATACAGGTAGCATAGAGGAAACCGGTGTCTCTGGCTATTCTCAGCTCCAGCTCTCGCAACTAGATTTGTTTGTCCACCTCTATTTCCAGACGGCGGATTTGAAGTTGCAGATCCATCTGAGCTTTACGCTCCGCTGCCCTCTCGCACTCTTCCCGTTGGACCCTTGCCAAACGTACTCGGAGACGCGAATCACCTCCAGACCCAGTCAGGGTTGGAGAAAAAGGTTAGTAGGGCGGCAAAACTGCTTTGACTGAACTGCAAAATCAGTCTCACTCGCATCCTCCTCACCCATCCAAGAAGGGCAAGCTTCAGAAACAAGAGGATCCTTCTCAGATCTATCAGCCATTTCCAGTATGAGTACAGAACCTATTTGTACTACTGTATACGTTTGGTACCATTCTGGGCATTATTAGTGGGGTAATTTACGAGATACATCATAAGATCCATTAGCGCCTGCACTAAGCCATCCGGCTGATTTCTCTAAATAAGCTCATGAGGTCATGGTGCAAAGGACCCTGGGTTGATTTTACTCCGAACCATCCCTTTAAGTGCACAGACGGCATTAGGTCTATTATGCACTGTCACTTTAAGATGGAGTGTGCAGATCCAATTGCACTGATCCACATTATTCGATATTCTTCTCACAACTGTTTACGTTCTGCAAAGACATAACCAACTGCGTTTACGTGAATACTCCAAATCGGACATTTACACATAATGTTGTGTGTATTTGTCCATTCAGAATTGAAAGAGAGCTCAATTCAGTCCTTGCGCGCTGTGTAGCTTCAGGTACGGCTGCCCGCCTCGGGTCGGTTGTGTGCGCACAGAAAACCGTACCGAATAGAGCTCTATTTTGCGTCGTCACTCTTATTCAGATCTGTCCATATATCTGCTCTTCTCTTTCTCCCAGCAGTTTACATTTTTGAATGATTTATGAGACATGCATCAAGCGCATGCCAACTCATGTCAAATGTGTGCATCTACCACAAACAGACAACATCAATTCTGACTGGATCTCTTCCCAAATCGGCCCTCCCTAACATTTTCGTCTAGTTTTCATGTGTTGACGAAAGTGTCAATGCTTTTTCGTCATAGTTGTCGTCATTTAAAGCAGGTTTTTATTTAGTTATAGTCTCGTTTTCGCCTGTGAAAAAATGTCATTGACGAAAATAATGACGAAAATTATTCGTCAACGAAATGAACACTGCATTGATCACAACCTAGGAATAACGAATAGAAAGAAAAGGACAAAAGAAAAATAGAAAAATACAGAAACACACGTGGAATGTAACATGTCCTTTATGCAAAAGAAGACTATTAGCATAGGCTCCTGAGACATGTTAGATGTATAAAAATGAACCTGTGCAGGTGACCCACAGTCATCCTAGCACAATAACTGAGGAAGCATTGCTGGTCGTTTCAAGGTGAATTAAATAGGTATTTAAATTGTGTAATGTCTTTTTAGGATACTGATTAATTTTTTTTTTTTCTGATATTGATTGATTGAAAAAATAAATATTTTAAAGTTGTTGAAACTTTGCATCTAAACTGCTAAACTGACAATATATTACACAACTGTGAAGAAGGTATGAACTAATAAATTGTATCTTACTGAATCGGTATATGTAGATTAAACAAAAGTTGATAACATATTGCTCATGTTTTAAAATGTGTACACATCATAATATATTTGTCTGTTGTCTTAACTCAGGTAAATGAAGGTAACCTTTGCTTATCAGAAAATGGAAAATGGAACATATTTTTACTTCATGTTATTTGAAAATCTTGGATACGTAAGATATGCTTTCTTCAGTTTGGGATTTATTCTATTCTGTGTTATTACACTATTTAATGTCATTATTGTGCTTGTAATATTTCTGGAAAGGACTTTACACCAGCCCATGTACATTCTGATTTCATGTTTGTCTATCAACTCTGTGTTTGGAACAGCTGGCTTTTTCCCAAGAGCACTGACAGACTTGCTGTCTGATACACACTCAATCTCCCATGGAGCATGTGTCTTACAGTCTTATGTCATTTTCACATATGCAGCAAATGAGAATACAATATTAATGTTAATGGCATTTGACAGATTTGTTGCAATCAGTAAACCTTTACAGTATCACAACATAATTACACCAAGGTTTCTAACTGTTTTAATAGTTATAAACTTGACTTATCCAATGATTTCTCTTGGTATTAATGGTATTTTGACTTTCAGACTGACATTGTGTGGTAACAACTTGTTTAAGGTGTACTGCCACAACTTTGAAATGGTCAAACTGTCATGTGCAAACACTGCTGTTAATAATGTGATGGGTTTTTTTATATTGATCACAACTGTAATAATTCCATTAAGTTTAATATTATATTCTTATGTAAAAATTATTGCCGTTTGCAGAAGAAGCTCATCACAGTTCAAGGGCAAAGCTTATCAAACTTGTATTCCACATATTGTGATCCTTTTGCATTTCTCAATTGCCATTATTTCTGAGGTCACTTTGAGTCGGGTTGTGACTTTACAGCTTCCTATATGGCTGTCAGTTTCACTTTCACTTGAATTTCTTGTTATACCACCCATCCTGAACCCCCTTGTTTATGCTTTAAACTTGCCTGATATTCGCAAAACAATAATCCGCCTAATAAATGGATCCAGGTAAATTATTTCTCTAGTATAATAAAGGTTACACAGAATATTACAGATTGATTATAAGGACTATAAACCAGCCAAATTGCACACTAAATTTGAAGGAAGTTGGAAATCATTGTCCAATCAAGTAACCAGTCTTTATTTTTCCTCTCAAAGTTTTGTTCCCCACTTCATATTATATTTTGTTTTAAGATATTAGTTTGTTTCTTTATCCAATTGTTGTGCAGGAGTAAGTAACTTTTCTCTACATCATGGAAAATATTATTCATGTGACAGTTATTTGGATTATTATACACTGTAGATACAGTTGTATTTGTTTCTTGTTTTTGTCTCTATATGACAAATTAAAGAACCTAAAGAATTTAACACACAATGTTACAACACATTTATGAAGTTAATGAAAATCAAACACTAAAAGAAAATCAGTCATTTTATAGGAAAATACTGGCTTATGCATTATACTTTCACAGTAATTTACAAAAGAAATTTAATGTAAATCACAGTCAAAAAACAAAAAAAAACAACAGTTGTGTACTCTGATTTCACATTTTTTCATTTCATTTTTTTGTGCATCAACCATAATATTAATATTACCAGTAGCCAGAAATTAACATTACATTAATTACAATGATTACAGAATAGATGCTTAAAATTAGATTAAACAATACTATTTCCACTTATTTTTTATGTTTTTTATTTTTTTGCATTTCATACACACACACACACACACACACACACACACACACAAAAACACAATAAACATGTTACATTAAATTATTAGACCTACATGTGTGTAGTGCATATTAATTCAAACTGTAACATCGCTGAGAAAGTTACAGTATTCCCAGAGCACAATAATTCTTCCACAAAATACAGTGACAACTGATAACAGGGAGAAAATGTCTCGGGTAACCAGAAACAATATTCAAACAAAATATTGCATTCAAGAACTTGAACACTCAGAATTTGCGTTTAAACACTTAATTTGATTCAGTGTACAGAATGTGGTTCTAAATTTTCCCTCAAAACTCAGTCTTTCCAGTTAGGTGATTCAAATGCTCAAGATTTAATGAATCGATTCAGTTAATCTGAGTCCACGAATCAATCGATACAGTTCAAAGAACTGTTGATTCTTTTAGAATGGTTCAGTTCAAAGTTAATGGCCGTTTCTCAATATGCGTTCTTGTCTGTACTTGTGTTCTTGTGGACTTGTGAAACGACATCAGTCGCTGCCCAAGTACTGTTCCAATTCAAAGTTCACATCTAGCCAAGTCCAGTTCAAATCCCCGGTTGTGTTCTTGATCCACCCCTTTTATCGAGCATGCATCGAGAGGTGACTTGTGCGGACTTGAGACAGCCAGTTTTCGCCATTTTCGGAGATCCAGGCGCTCACCGGGCGCTCACCATTCATGTAACCCGCCTGGAACAGCCTTACCTCGGCTAGTCCTTCTGATGTTTGCCTCTGGCTCTGATGTCTCTAGTCTAGTGGTTAAACATGAGATATATTTCTTCTTGTGTATATCTAACGGCCAATCTTTGGTCTCATTAATCTATCATTTGTTCCCTGGCAAATTGTTTTGGCTGAGGGCAGAGTGAAGTTCCCTTTCGAGAACAGTTCACTCGTATTGTGTCGCTAGACGCTATGGGAAAACTCCTTTTCTCGAGAATATTGAAGCCTTCATTTTAAAACGTAGTGCAGCTGCACAGCCAGCACAGTGATGAGCTGTATAGCGTGCTGATTGGCTGGGCTGCGGGAACTGCATGAACCTATGGCGAAGCAGTGAGGACGCGCGAACCTATAAGGGTGCTTCCCGCCTCGCGCATGGCAAAACCCACCAAAATGGGCGTGGCTACTGACTATATAAGTGGCCCATTTCGCCATAGGAATCAGATTTAGTCTCCTTCAGCGACGACTCACCTCTTCACTGATCTTCTCCTGCTTGAAAGCCTTCTCGCCGTCGAACGAGCCCAGCAGTGGAACGCAGTGAATCTGCAGCAGCAGTTCAGCGGACGGTGGCATCCTGCTCAGCGGTTCTGACTCGACCCCGTCATCTGCTGATTCGCCGTTTCCCTGCGGCCATCCTACGACGTATCCTTTTAACAAGTGTAACGACTGAGACAAGTCAGACACAAGTATTTGTTATAGGTTAACAAATGATATTTAGAACTCACTCTGTGGCCCCATCCCCCCAAACAGGGCAAGAAGGTCTGATCAGATAAGTTGGTTTTATGACTCTTAGCAATGTGAACAGGGCCTCTGCCACAAGACCTACAGATATTAGAACAGACTCTCCTGCATTCATTTATCGAATAACTGATTAACATGAAATTAACATGCATCCCAGAACTTTTTGTAAATGATTTACTGTCTTGTGTTGTGTCTTTTAATACTATTATCTTTTGATACTATTATCTCTTTGATACTATGTATTTTATTATAGAACCAACGGTCAATGTAACCTCAACAATACCATGTTTGGTCTCTATAAATTGGTACTTTGAAGATCGAAATGATTCTGTATATGATATGCCGATAGCCGCACAACATATTAGAATTACAAGAATCTTTCTTAGTTTCGTCATCAGAAACCAATCCAGCTGCCATTGCAAATGAGCACGCTTAGAACAAAAATTCATAAATCAACCACAGAGGAATCTTCCCGCTTGGAAATTCCACCCTTCTCATTGGTCAAGCAAACCCGGAGAGGTGGGGCCTTTCTCAGGCTTTATTAGAGACAAATCCACAGTGAACCTCCTCTCTCTTCTTCTGACCTCTACTGCTGCTTCTTCAGGTTGATTGTCTGTGGGGATTGCAACTTGTACAGTAACATTTGACACTCACGGACCCATCAACGACTTCCATTTTCAACCGCTTCAAGAATTGTGTCCACTGCACAGACTATGCAAGTATCAATTTAATGAGGTGCTCTGAAAATGATAAGCTGATGGTTCTTTCCATAGTTAAATAGATCTTTTCCATAGTTCCATTTCCTGCTTCCGGTTCCATATCACCCACCATTTTACCTATGCATGTATGTATGTATGTTTGTTTAGTTTAGTTATGTTTGTGATTTAGTTAATAAAACTTGTGCACAATATGTATTTGGTTCTGTTTCTCTGCTTGCAACAAAGTCTATTTTACGATCTTGATCTTGTTACAGGCTCTAAGCGGCGTACATGCTAAGAAATAAAAAAAATTCAATGGCCATGATATATACGCTTTTCTTAGAATAAATGAATAATCAAAAGAGTTCGTTGGACGAACTGATTAATTGATTGTAATATTAATTTAACTACATCAAGTTAATTCAATTAACTGACCCAAATATTAATAATTAATCATAAAAAGTTATGAGTTATTATTAATATTTCCCCTTTGAGCTAACTCGTTACACAAGCGAATCCGCCTAAAAAATACGTCGCCGGATGGCCATGGCAAAAACCATGCAGAAACCCCACCCCTCGCACCCTCCCGTTTCCAGCTCAGTCCCCGCGTGCCTCACTCTCTCCACAGAGAGCTATTTCGCCGGTGCTCTTCACCATGGCAGACCCGCGGCCGTCCTTGTCTCATTTGGTGTACCTACCCTCCCTAGAGGACTAAAGTGACTCACCCATCCAAGCCGTGCAGGACCAAGGTCAAGCTGCTTCAGCCCTGCACACTGTGGCGGTCCACCAAGTGTTCCAGGTGAAGCTCCTCTGCTCCATGGATGAGTCTGAACCGGACCCCACGGCCTTCCGCGATCTGCGCAGCGCCACTGACCTGGCCCTGCGTGCCACAAAGACCACCGCCCACTGCCCAGGGAAGCCTTCCCTGATGTGTCAAAATGGGTACTGAACACAATAAAACGAGGTTACTCGCTCCAATTCGCTCGCAGGCCTCCACGCTTTCATGCCGTGGTCAACACATCGGTAAGGAGCAACGTGGCTCACATCCTCCGCACCGAAGTGTTAAACCAGCTAGCAAAGGGGGCTGTCGAGACAGAAACAAATTTTAAAAGGTAAATATAAGCCTTTTCTTTAAATAATTTTTATTGTGTTTTATTATTGACAAATTTGGGGAGAGGATACATATTCCAAAACTGAAAATACAGTATGAGAATTAACTGCACAATTACTAGATATCATCATCAGGACCAGCGATGAAGAGGGCTTTGAACTGAACGGGACCAGCGATGAAGAGGCCGTTGAAAACTCTGGCTCTGGCTCGGGGAGAAGGACGCTCACAGACTCTAGCTCTGGCGGGCAGGCGACTGGCTCTGGCGGGCAGGCGACCCTGCTCTGGCTCTGGCTCGTCAGGGCCGATGAGAGGAGGAAGATCGCTGAAGTCATCAAACTCGGACATAAGCTTGGTTGGGAAGACGGTTGGCTCTGGTTCGGCTTGAACGTGATGATCTGGCTGGACGATTTCAACGGAGAGGGAAGAACCGCACACCCAAAGCGTGCGATCAACGAAATCCATGAATGACCAGTGGATATCATCAAGCAGTAGTAACTGGGCGAGAGGATCCTCCAATCCGCTCCAAAAATACATTTTAAGATCCTCTTCACTCCAACTCGGGTCTTGAAAAAGATCAAGATAAACCTCTGCATATTCCTCCAGTGATCGACCCATCTGAAAAAGGTTAGGGTTTTCCGTAGGGCTCTGCATGTTGGTCTGGTCTTCTGTCAGGGATCACAGACGATACAGACAGGATGGTAAGTGAAATATAACTTTATTTGCAGAAGTACGGATCCAGAGAGAGCGAATGGGTGAGTATATGAATAGCAGATAATCAGATAGCAACTTAACTTAAAGAATAACAATGTCTCTGTTTGTAGATGGCAGATGGAAAATCCAGGGTGGAAGACTGAAGATGGAAGATAGCAGCAAGGCTTCGGATAAAGGTAAGATTCTCAGGTGAGTAGCGAGAGTGAGTCTGTGAGACATGTATCAACGTGTATAGACGAGACCTGACGAGGAGTGAAGGGAGAGTGCTGAGTATATAGGGCTAGTTAACGAGGGAGTGCAGGTGATGATGATGATGGCTGAATGAGTGCAGGTGTGCAGGTGTGCCAAGGAGGATGATGGGAAGTGTAGTGCACACACAGATGATGAAGACAGACGGTGAATGTGACACAGCCAAAACGATTGGCCAGGGAACAAATTATAGATTCACGAGACCAAATATAGCCGTTAGATATACACAAGACGAAATTATATCTCGTGTTTAACCACTACAGAGACGTCAGAGTCAGCGACAAACGTCAGAACGACTAGCCGAGGAAAGGCAGTTCCAGGCGGGGTACATGAGCGCCCGGTGATCGCCTGGATCTCACAACCTGGATACAATTTTCATAAATCTTTATAAATAAACCACAGATTTGAGCATTAAACAACTACATTCTCGCCTGAAAAACTCTTAAAACTACATTTCGTGACACAAAAACAGTAGTAATATATTTCAACTGTATATTAAAAAATGGCGCTACTTATGTTGTCATTCCCCTTGTAGAATGCGCAAGTGACGAAACTCTGTCAACCAATCAACGTTCTGCAGTGAGTCTAGCTCCACCCTTTAGTACCGTACCACTGTGCTAGGTACCCCAATGGAAGGGTACCTAAAAAGTGGTACGGTACGGTTCGGCATTTTGGTACCATTCACAACTTTTGACAGTGGAAACGGAAATAATTGCGTACCGTACCGCTCAGTGGAAACGAGCCATAATTCACGCAAAAAACATGATTCACACATGCGTAGATAATTTCACATGCATGAAACCTAATTCACGTACACAAAAAAAAAAATTCTCGTGTGTGAAAAAAAAAAATATATTCACAAAAAGCAATTCACATGCGCAAAATAAAATTATATATTCATAAAATACATTTCACAAATGCAAAACACAATTCGTAGATATACAACTGTGCACAAAAACCTTTGAATGTTTAAAATGTACGAGTTTATCCTTGAATGTGAATGTCCTAATCGTCATTCACGTGAATAGCCTTGGATTTGTGTGTGTGTGACTTTCCTGGCAGCAACTCCTCCTACACAGATGAGTCGTACTCTTTAGCCAATCAGATTTAAGCTTATCAATCAACCAATCAGTATCACGTGAGGGTGGGCCTACCTGCATGTTACGTCATCAGCTTTCGACCACAGTTCATGGCTGAGCAGAGGTGTGTGCACTGCAGTTGATCGGTTCATTTCTGTGTTTACTGAAGTTAGAGATCAGTTGAAGCAATAGTTTATGAACTATTAACTAATGCTAGCAAGTGCTGTGGTAACCAGATGTCCCATATCGTGTCAAAAATGAAGAAGAATGATGTTTGATTTGTTGTATTTTAGCTGCAGGTACAGACAGCTCTCACAGCTACAACAATCACGCTAATGAATGCAAAACAGTCATCTGTGGCCAATACCCACCCTAGCTCTCTTAGCACTGGCCTCATCGAGATTGTTCTTTAAATACTAGTGAATAGACCTATTTTAATGAGCACCCATTGTTTATTTGCCATTTGTGCAATTTGTGTATGTTGGAAATTTATTAAACACTTGTTGTTTCCATGCATTTTTCAGGATTACTCACCTTTGGCATGACATCTGGATAGCAGTCACAAACATCTTAATTCATGTTGTTGTTTTTTTTATTCTCTTTTATACTTTATTTTTTAATGTCTTAATTGGTAACACTTTACAATAACGTTTCATTAGTTAACATGAACTAATAATGAACTGCACGTATACAGTTTTGTTAATGTTAATTTCAACATTATGTTGAAACATTAGCATTAGTTAATGCACTGTGAACTAACAATGAACAGCTGTATTTTTAACTAACGTTAACAAAGATTAACAAACACAGCAACAAATGTATTGCTCATGGTTAGTTAATACATTAACTAATGTTAACTAATGAACCATATTGTAAAGTGTTACCGAAAAAGAGAAAAATACACAAACACACATGGAACGTAACACTTTCCCCCTAAAAAAAAGCAAAAAAAACCTTAAATGACAAAACCATGTATTTTTTTTCCTCATCCTTTTCCTTGCACATTAAGCTCTAGATAAAGCGTCAGCGATTATATTATCCGAACCTTTCTTGTGTTTAATCACTAAATTGTAACCTTGTACCATCAAGGACCATTGCATCAATCTCTGATTCTGATTGCACATACGGGCCAAAAACACTAAAGGATTGTCATCTGTAAATACAATTACAGTAGCCTGGATGCCAGCCGAACTTAGCCCCGCCCACAACATTTTTAGGTCAGGAAGTTTGGTCTGGACTTGATCCGTTGTGGGGTTATTATGCTCGAACCAGAGCTGTTCGGACCAATCAAATTGTCAGGGCGGGCTTTATACGATGATGGACAGATGATCAACAGTAACGTAATCATCCACGTCACCAACGAGCGCTTGGGTTGAATTCGTTTACAACATAGATGACTGCCGCTGGAGAATTGAGATTTCACGAGTTCATACTTAGAAATAAGTCAGATAGAATAAATGCATATTTGGTGTACTGTCCGAGGAGAGGGCTCCGGGCTCAGTATTCAGCCCGAACCCAAAGTACTTCCCCCGTATTCCAGGCTGTGGAAGAACAGGACAAGAGTGAGTGGAGGGATGCTGAAAACTGTCAAGGAATGTTAGGTGAGTTGACAGAGTGAATAAATATATGCTTCCTCTCATGCTGATAGGGTAGACATGGTAATTGTTTGATGACAAGTTGATTGGATTGATTATTTGAACGTGCTCCTCCCGAACTTTGTTTATGAAACATCATGTGTAGACTCCGCCACATGATCACTAAATTGCGTCTGTTATAGAAGATATCGACAGTGCATTAATTTTAAAAGAGGAACAGAGAACCGCGATCAATGCATTTGTCGATCGGAAAGATGAGTTAAGAACATACGTCACTTACTCCGTTGTTCTGATTGGTTGTAGGTCTATCCAATTGAGTGCAGAGGCATTTTCTTTCCTGGTTCGGTTGAAACACGCCCCATAATCACAGCCCAATGGAGCTGTATCAGACTCATATTCTGACTAGAATCTGAGTATGACGACGTCAGGCTACAATTACAGGCAGATTACTAGAGCTCATATAGACATCAAAATACTGCAAGGCCAATAGCAGGGCCAAAGTTTCCTTCTCAATAGTGGAGTAGTTCAGCTGGTGTTTATTGAACTTACGTGAGAAGTAACACACAGGATGGTCAATACCATGAACGTCTCCTTGTACAAGCACTGCCCCCGCACCAACAGAACTTGCGTCGATTTCCACTTCACTAGCAGCAAACAAGTCCAAAGGTATGCCCTTGTCCCAGCGCAACATCGCTTTCATTGTCTGATGGGACTGTTCTAAAGCTCCTTGGCTCTCTGGATGGTACGTCCTCGAAGTTCTGTGAGAAATATTAAACATTTTAAACACTTGGGCAAAAAGCTTTGATAGAAAATTTGTACCTTGGTCAGACTGTACAATCTTTGGTAGCCCAAACATTGAAAATAATTGTATGAGAGCATTGCTGATAACTAGCGCCGTAATTTTCCACAGCGGGATTGCTTCGGGAAAACGCGTCGCTGTGCACATTATTGTAAGCAAGTATTTATTATCAGTTCTTGATTTGGGTAAAGATCACCTGGTTTGGCTTAACGGAGAATTGACATGTCTGACATGTCCTACAAAATTGTGTATCTCCCCTCTCGTGCCACCTCCACAGGAACGACAGAAGAAAAACACTTTCACGGGGTAAAATCTTCTTTTTGAGCTGCGATAACTTTCTCACTAGTGACTTGTAGTTTCAAATCATCTGACTTCTAAACAATAGCTTTGTCATCTGGCTTACCTGGATCAGCCAACAGAGCATCGTTCACAAACGTAGGTGCCATGAAAGTGGCATAAATCATAAATGCATAAATCATCTGCATCAGCGAATTTACGAGCTTGTGTCTTCTGTCTTCAATGCACCCCTCCCCCACCCTCTGACATGACAACAACTCGGCAATAGGCTAGTTGCACGTGGCCGCCATTTTGGATTTCGGATCAGCGAGTACGCTGATCAACTTCCGGTTTCGCATTACACCCGGTGCAGGGAGCCGGAGAAAGCAGAAATGTATCTTTTATAGTTGTTTATAGAATCAATTATCACTTAAAATACTACTAAGATCCATATTACTATCACACGAGCCAATGGCAATTAAATGCATGGATGCATAGTCAGATTAATGAATGAAATACAACTGTTCACGAACAGAAGATTGTATTTGACTCATGCTGCATACACATACGCAATGACAATTATGCATACTGTAAATATAGAGTTACAACTACGATTAGAGTTGTTTGCATAAAATGCACTATTATTTATGAAACAGATCTTTACTCATCTCACTTGCACAAAATAAATGCAGTAATAGAAAGCATATAAACGCACAGGTGAAATAAACTGAAAATGATATGCATTTAAAAATGTGGTCGGGTTGAAGTCATCCCTCCGGATCTTCTGCATCCACTCAGCCCGTACCGCAGCGTCAACGGGGAATGCATGAAAGCTGACTTCTTTGTTGTAACGTGACGAAATGGTACATAATGGCACACAACGATGAAGTGCTGAGGCTGTTATCCTCTGAAAGGCAAGTCACCTCTCTTGAATCCTAAAAACACTCATTGTGATAAAAATATCTCTGTGGTAATGGAACTCAGTCGCTGTTGTCTCTCGCTCTTGCTGTCAGATCACCGTAAGTTTTCACTGGAAGTACTGGCCCACACACTCAAGTTCGAACGTCAACAGAAAAATCCATCTCCGGCAAACGTGTGAATGTTCACGGTGCATTTTATGCAAACAACTCTAATCGTAGTTGTAACTCTATATTTACAGTATGCATAATTGTCATTGCGTATGTGTATGCAGCAGCATGAGTCAAATACAATCTTCTGTTCGTGAACAGTTGTATTTTTATTCATTAATCTGACTATGCATCCGTGCATTTAATTGCCATTGGCTCGTGTGATAGTAATATGGATCTTAGTAGTATTTTAAGTGATAATTGATTCTATAAACAACTATAAAAGATACATTTCTGCTTTCTCCGGCTCCCTGCACCGGGCGTAATGCGAAACCGGAAGTTGATCAGCGCACACTTGCTGATCCGAAATCCAAAATGGTGGCCACGTGCAACTAGCCTATTGAGTGAGCACGGGCTGTTTGAATTTTCTTCAGTCTGCAGAACAGTTCTCTCTTCTCAGCGTCGCAGAATTGCTGCATTTCCTCTGTGAAATTCAGGTTTGTGTATGTTTTATTTTATCTATAAAATCAATGCTGTGCTTTTAAATCATTTTATTTAATGCAAAAGAACAAATAGAGACACAATGTGACTCACCTAAGTTAAACAAGTGTGGCAAGTGTGTAAACAAGTAAAAAAGTCTTTTTGCGTGATTGTAACGCCTTGCATTGAAAACACAGGACTATATTCCTAAAGATAATGCATTTAACTAATTTGGATGATAAAATGTTCTCAGAACTGTGCACTGTTTGTTTATTGGCAGGTTTTGGAGTCACAGTATCTTTCGGCTATAAGTGAAACGTAGGACGGCGGTTCGAAGTTCGAAGTTCCCCAGCTCTGAAAATCCATCTCCGGGCACGAGAACCAGATTGGGCTGCGTTTCCCAAAAGCATCGTAAGCCTAAGTAGATCGTAAAAACGATCGTACGACTTATCTTAATATTACGGTCTGTTTCCCAAAAGCATCGTAACTTAAGTAGCACTTAAAAATCATCGTAGATCTACGAGTGCTCTGGAGTAATCGTAAATCCCCAAGTGCATCGTAAGAAGACAGAGTTATGAGGTCACCTCCAGGACAACCGGCAGATTACACCTTTAACTTTATTCAAATGCAATGTGATTACAATACAAAGTTTTGATTGTACTTTATTGTACACAATATTGTACTCTTTTATTTATTTTTTTGTTGTCAGAGAAAACAACTAAAAAAGAAATATTTGGTAACACTTTATTTTACAGTGGATTTGTTACACATTACATGTAGGTCTATTTATTATACCAATAACATTAAATGATGCTTAATTTTATGCAACTAACCCTAAACCAAACATTAATTCCAACTAACCATATAGTAAGTACATTTTGTGACTCTGTACTTAATTGTATAGTTACAGTAAGGACACATTAAAAAAAGTGTTAACATATATTTGCATGTGCTATGTGTGTGTCTTGGACATAAAAATGCAATATGAATATATTGAAATATAAATATAAATATAAAAACACACTGCTTGGTCCGAATCAAATTTCAATTTAACTTCCTTCCTGGTCCCAGGTGGGATTGTTTTGAAGGCATAAAGCAGTTTTTATCTTATTTTATTTTATTCTAAGTACATTTAATTGTTGTCAGAGAAAACAACTAAAAAAGAAAATCTGAAAAGTAAACATTATCTCTGTGTCATCATCCATTATAATGACACAATATTCTTCATCTAAAACATCAGTCATAAGCCTCACTTGGACAGGTTTTTTTTACCTTTTGACCAAAGGGATTTAATTGTTCTTGTAATGTCTAATTAAACCTGAAGGTCTATTTATCTCAGCCCACTGGGAGATGTGGTGGTCAAGATGTTGTCCTGGAATGGTCAAGGGACCATATTAGGAGTGAAAACAAGTTAATGAGTTGTTTATTACATGTTTTGAGTTACATCATTTGGTGGTGCGCTAAAAATATTTGTATTTGCTACTATACCACTGAACGCTATTTGACATTGAAAATTAGCAAATTTAGAGGTCACTAAAAGCTATGATCAGCCCGAAGGGATCTAAGTGTCATTGTATGGTCAGTGGGGTTTAATTAAAATGTTATCATTACAAGATAAATATCTGTTCTGTTATCCCACTGAGAGTAGCTCTGGACTGAGAGGCCTTCTGGGAAAAAGGACTAAGGCAATATGAGAGTGGAAACATATAGTGAACTTTAACAACCATGTTTATTAAAGTCAAATTAGGCCACACTCTAAAAACTTTTACTATGATTTACACTTTTTTTTTTTTTTGGTGAAACATTTTTACACTTAAAAATATTGATTAAATTTTAAAGCAGTGAAATCAATTACATACACTGTATGAACTGAGTAAATGTAAGTAAAAAGTAGATGCGAGTAACTGCTTTGGTACATTAACAAATAAAATTGAGTAGAAATAATTGTTGGAAAACATTTAAAAAACAATATTTATGAGTAATATAAACTTTTTATTTATGAGTAATATTAACTTTTTTATTTCGTCTAAACCTTTGTAAAAATATTCCATACAACCAACGGTATACATGACATTGGCCTTTATTGTCGATGAGTACAGCAATAGAGCGTATTTTATACAGTTTTAACATGTATACAATATTGCCTACATTTAAACTCATGTAACAAACATTTTAGAAGTAAAAATTAAACATTCAAGTAATTCAAGTTTAATCAACCAGGGCTGCGTTTCCAGATAACGATGGATCTTAGCACTTACGAGGATTTTCTGCGAGCGACTTTACGAACGTTCGTGTTCATTTCATGTGCGTTTCACAAAAATGCACTTAGCACGACCGTTCGCAGCTGTGTTTTAAGTGCTACTTAAGAGTCGCTGTCCGTTTGTCAAGTGCTGAAATGTCACCTTGTAGAATGGCTTGTAATTGCAGCACACGCTTGCAATTTTAAATATTTAACCTAACTGTTTTCACCTGATGTGCATTTTCCACGAGGCCAATAATCTATAAAAGCACAAAGCTAATGGCTGAACAAAAAAAAAAATAAAAAAAAAAATAAAAATTTTAAAAAAAAAGAGGAGATTAAGTTAATTTTAGAGGAGGTGGAGCTAAACAAACATATTATTTTCAGCAGGTTTAAGGGAAGTCATACAAATAAACAAAAACAAAAAATCTGGGAGGATTTTGCTAGAAAACTGACTGCAACTAGGGGCATTAAAAGATCAGGGAAGGAGGTCAGGAAGAAGTGGCAGGACTTTGCCAGTCTTGCTAAAAGGAAAAGGGCTCTGCAGAGGACAACATTTAATAAAACAGGTGGTGGGACCAATGATGGCCAACCAAAATGCCCAATACATGGCTGGTTTTCGTGCATGTCAGCAAGTCATTGACAGATTTGTTTTTGTTCATCCCTATTTTTCCCAGTCTTTGAAGCATATTACATCTTTTATTAATTTTTTTGTTAATTCATTTAATTTTGATTAAAATTATTAGATTCAATTATTTCTATTTTATTTTTTGTTTTCTGACCTTTTTAAATATTTAATTTATACATTAATTTAATTTATAAATGTAATTACAATTTATATTTATATTTATATTTCAATATATTCATATTGCATTTTTATGTCCAAGACACACACATAGCACATGCAAATATATGTTAACACTTTTTTTAATGTGTCCTTACTGTAACTATACAATTAAGTACAGAGTCACAAAATGTACTTACTATATGGTTAGTTGGAATTAGTGTTTGGTTTAGGGTTAGTTGCATAAAATTAAGCATAATTTAATGTTATTGGTATAATAAATAGACCTACATGTAATGTGTAACAAATCCACTGTAAAATAAAGTGTTACCAAATATTTCAGTTAAATGTGTTTCAGTGGGGTGTTAGTTTACAGGATTGCAATGACAGTGAATGTCAGTCAAGTGCTAGTTACAGAAGTCCCTGGGAAATAAATAAGGTGTGAAAGTGCATTGTGCTGAAGTCAGGGTGTAACATTTCTAATAGAATAAAGAGAAAAGTTGATGATGGCCATAGCGAACACTGACAGACATCTACTGTATATTGCAGTTTAACAGACTACAAGAAAAAGCCATTTGTGACTCACTACAATATCTTGCCCAAATGATACTTATGATACCCAGTTATGATTCCCAGGATGGAGATAAGGAATGGTGAATAAATAATTGAGATTTGATCTGTTCCTCACAGTCGTATGGATTTTAAAGATGTGGATTACAGTGCATTAATTAAATTGATGTCTTTTGTGAATTAATGTTGTGTTTTAGTGTATTTTAGTGTAGCAAACAAAATAAGTATTACATGATAAATAATGGTTAAATGAGTTACCACTGTAAAATATTGCGCTGTAAAATAACATAAATCTTCTGACAGGTGTAGTTGCCAGCAATGTACTGTACATTTACAGCCCTCTACCGTTAATTTACAGCACTCCTTTTTTACAGAATGTTACATTAATAATACCATGGAAGGTAACACATATCATTTGGAAGACCGATTGCTTCAAACAGTTTGATTTTAAAAAAAACTAGAATTTATACAGATGGTATTGTGAACTTATGTCATTTGTGTCTACTGAAAAGGAATATTTCCTAACATAAAACTGCAAACACCTAAGGTGTCATGTGTTTGGTGTTTGAACATAAATGTGTGTTGGCAGTGTGTGAGCAAAACCACCCTAGAATGATAAAAATCCACCCAGTGTTCTTTTTACAATCTCAATAAATCATAAGCACTGTCTCAGAATGAGCTGTTCTAAGATTCTATGCAATGTGACGTAGAATTGCACATCCCACGACTGTTGATTGACACTGCAGTTTGAGCATAGACCCGCCCTGAGTGAGCTGGACACAGAGTCCGCCATTGTTTCGACGCTTGAGCAGCTGTAGACAAGAATGTCTCTTAAGCGATTGAGGTGTGTTGTTGTTGGATGTAAGAATGAACATAGCAGTCTTCATTTACTCTCGTTGTTACTCGAGGATGGATCTGTACTGTTTGTGATCCAGCTTACGGTCTTCAGAGCGACAGTCCTAACGTTACTGATCACGGCATAAATGAAAGTGAGAGTGCGCTCTTTATGACAGCTCATCGAGTCATTTTACGGATATAAGGTTTACCAGTTTATTTAGCACCCACTGAAAAGGTGTGTTTATATTTGTTTACTGTTAGTTGTAACGAGTGTTTTGTGTACTTCGCTGTGTATGTTGTTGATAATGAAAGGGAGAGAGAGAGTTTATGGATAAGACTTTAATGCTCACTTCTTATACTGTGTTTATTCAGCTCTTACTGTGATTCTCTGGAGTAAAACTAACGCTTCATCTTTTGTGTGATGTACAATAAACTTAATTGAACTCATCAGTATATTTTGGTCATCATTCGGACGGGGTCTGCTACTGCAGGCTTGTATTAATAGTGGATAAAAGCAGATGACAAGTAAATTATAACCATAATTAAACTAAACTATACCTGTTCTATCTCCATACAGCATATATTATCTGGCTCTGTGGGCATTATTGTCCGAATCCTAGTCGAAATGAACACCGCAACTGAGAGTTTCTGTTCTGTTATCATCAGATGAGATTGTCCTGGCTCTGAGCGCGAGCTCGTGAGGCTCCGCCCCCTGGGCCGGCAGCAGCAGTTAAATTGCATTTAAAGGGATACACACTAAAACAGCACATTTTTCTGAGCCCCAAAAAATGACAATTTAAACATGCTGTAAAAAATTATCTGTTGGGTATTTTGAGCTAAAACTTAACATACACACTCTGGGGACATCAGTACGGTGGCCGAGAAGGGTCACAACACAAACAAAAACCACAACAACTACATATTCAGAAAACACATCCAAATTCAGAAAACACATGCAAACGCCACAACAACTACATATTCAGAAAACACATACAAACACCACAACAACTACATATTCAGAAAACACCTCCAAATTCAGAAAACACATACAAACGCCACAACAACTACATATTCAGAAAACAACTTCGTCGATTTCACATCACGTACGCTGCAAATAGGGAAACGAACTGCAAACGTACTCGGTTACTAACGTAACCTCGGTTCTCTCTAGAAGAGGGAACGAGTACTGCGTAAGTATCTTACGCTAGGGGAAAATCCCTTTTCCGCGAGATATTGAAGCCAAAAAATTATCCTTAATTTTGTATTATTGTAAAACGCGTTGCGGCAGCATACAGACATAGGCAAGACGGCTCGTGTGCCTATTGGCTGTTCTGCGGCAACTGCAGCAGCCTATCGAGCGAGGCCTAGCGTGACGTCAGACCCAATGAGGGTGCTTCGCGCCCACTGCGTCACGTCCCGCCGAAACGGGCGTGGCTTAGGCCTATAAATACAGCTCGCAGGCAGCTGATATCTGGTTTTTCATCGCCGAAGCTAACCAGAGCGTGTGCATGCACGGCAAGATACGCAGTACTCGTTCCCTCTTCTAGAGAGAACCGAGGTTACGTTAGTAACCGAGTACGTTCTCTTACGAGAGGTCTCTCGTACTGCGTAAGTATCTTACGCTAGGGGACCCAATGTAAAACGCCGTGCGTGCTGGGATCTGACACCAAAGACCCAAGGGCGAAAGCCCGGGGTTCATATAGTGCATAATCACAAGGGGAACTCACAGGGAGTCCGGGAAGAGGGAGGGGCGGAGCCGCGCTCTTCCACATATAGCAGCGTCCCTTAGACGCAAATTACATCATACAGACAGGGCGGAGTACGGCCTGAGCTGATGGGAAATTGTGGGTCTTATTTATTTGCCTATAAGCATTTTGCGGTCGATTAGCGGGCAGTGCTCATCGAGCAGTGCTCAGCAGACACAGTATTCTGAACCGATAGCATCAGAACAGACAGTACTGGTATATTTAGACCGACAACAGCCTGGCCTGTAAGGCGGGAACCTCTAGGTTATAAAACCTTATAAATGTAGACGGGGAGGCCCAGCCTGCCGCCATACATATATCTTGCAAGGCAATCCCACTTGACCAGGCCCACGACGAAGCCATGCTTCTCATGGAGTGCGCTCTGACACCCAACGGGCACTGCATACCCTTGGAAGTGTACGCCAGCGCAATGGCGTCAACTATCCATCTGGATAGGCTCTGTTTCGACGCGGCTAGTCCCTTGGAACGTCCGCTGAACGAAACGAAGAGCTGCTCCATCTGTCTGAAGACAGATGAGCGAGACACATAAGCTCTTAACCCTCTGAGGTCTGAGGGGTTTTTGGGGTCCTTGAGATGTTCTGACATGCCCTGACATTTGTGCTTTTTTCAGTTGCTTATAAACATATTAATGGCAAAGGTATAATTACACTCTATTTAGCACAAACAGGGCTACCATAATATGTGAGCAACATGCATGTACATGTTTGTATTTTTGAGAGAATAATGTTTATGCATGGTTATTGAAAAAACTAAAAACTAAAGTTTCTGAAATAAGGCCACAAAACACATACTAAATACGTGTCAATAAGACTTTTGACTAATTGATGTCTTTGCCTAGAGTTTTTTCTTCAAAATGATGTGAAAATCATCCTGCCCTTATCATTCACATAACACAATACATTGATTTAAATCTTGTAAAACACTTTTTGTTTGTAAAGGCAATATGCGCAAGGGGCGTCAACCATTCAACAGCATCATGCATATGTAGTGGTTCACACCTTAGGAGACAATGGGGCCCGCATACTTAATGAGCCATTCATTCAGGTGTGTCACCTATAGCCACAAGAAAGAATGCAAGAGCAATATATATACAGTATATATATATATATATATATATATATATATATATATTCTACCAAATTGGTTCACAGTTGGAAGCATGTCAATTTTTTTTTTTTCACAAATTTTGCTTGCAAATTGTATAATATCCAAGGAAAACATGTCTATTAATTGTGCAGTTAATTCTCATACTGTATTTTCAGTTTTGGAATATGTATCCTCTCCCCAAATTTGTCAATAATAAAACACAATAAAAATTATTTAAAGAAAATGCTTATATTTACCTTTTAAAATTTGTTTACATCTACCTTGTAAATATATATTTTTTTATTAAAAAGGTTACAATTACAACAACAATTGAAGTGTAATCTTTCTTTGTAAAAACTAAAGTATACATTTTATCATACATATTTCAAACTTCGAATATAGCCTACATTGACAAAACATACTATATTTAACATATTAGCAAAAATTGGCAAACAAAAGCTTATTTGAGGATAGAAAATGTGTAATCTATCCAAAACTAATCAACGAAATGTTGTCTTTCATATGTCTGTAACATAGGTCTTTCGTTTTTATTATAAGGAATATAAATGTTAATTTGCAGTTTAATACGTTGCTTATACAAATAAATTTTATTTCAACATATTTCAATCGATTTTACTCAGTATAGCAAAATAGTTTGCTAAAAGCAGATAATTTATTCACACACAGAAACGCAATTCAAATTTAAACCGTCTTTTTGCGAGTTGTGGTAAACAGCGCGTCTCTGCGTTCATTCATTCACACAGAAACGCGATTTACTTGAGAATGAAAAAAAAAACGTACTACATTATTCCATCCGTTGCTCCTCGAAATACCAGCACTTCTGAGGTAAGTTTTCCATTATTATTATTCCTCACAGCGCTGCGAGACAGTGTAGACAACTACACTTATCTGAATAAACTTGATGTGTTTTCTCGAGCTGATATGTGGGCGTTCACAGTTTGTATGGGATCGTCTCAGTCATTTGCGTTTGAATAGCGCGCGCTCTCCGTGGGCGGGGCCGATTATAACGTAATGAGATGAGATGAGCTCGACTGGAATCGCTCTCTTTTAATACAGATTTCACAAGATGAGAATATTTGTTTTTTATATAAATTACTTCATTTAAAAGAAGAGAATTCAAGCTTCATGCCTGTGTGTCTGTATGCCTGTTTGACTGAGTATTCGCTCAGTTATTGTTCATTTTCGGACGCGTTTCAGAATGGACTTCACTGGCAGAGAGAAGGCAGAACTCGCTTCGTGTTTATTTTTCTTTATTTGGCAAAAAGCACAACACTTTGTTTTTATTGTGAGTATACACAAAAATAATACACATTTAACAGAATCGATTGATGTATGAAACTCCTATGGAAAATCAAAGTCAACAGAGTATTTATGAGTTTCTTTTACATTGATAAAAAAAAAGCGAGCTGGTATCGCCGGCGATACCGTAGACCTCAGGGGGTTAATGCCCTGACTGGACAAAGGAAGCTCGCGTCTCCTTCCTCGTCAGAGACCGGTAGGGCTGACAGGGAAATGACCTGCGCCCTAAACGGTGTGTTGAGGGATTTTGGAACATAACCGTGCTTAGGTTTGAGTATAACTCTTGAGTCATTAGGCCCAAACTCCATGCACGTCGCGCTGACTGAGAGCGCGTGTAAGTCCCCTATGCGCTTCACCGAAGCGGGAGCCAGAAGAAACACTGTCTTGAAAGACAGGTGTTTAAGATCAATCGTCTGTAAAGGCTCGAATGGGTCACCTTTCATGGCCTCCAGTACCACAGAAAGGTCCCATGCAGGGACTGAGGGAGGTCTGGGAGTATTCAGTCTCTTAGCTCCTCTAAGGAAGCGGATGACTAAATCGTTCCTTCCTATTGACTGACCAAGCGTTGTTTTTGAGAACGCTGCTATGGCCGCCACATAAACTTTGAGCATGGAAGGGGACCTGCCCTTGTCCAACAGCTCTTGTAGGAAGGAGAGAACCTCCGTCACCCCACAGTCTGGGGGCGACACGCCACGAGCTGTGCACCAGCTGGAGAACACTGACCATTTCGAGGAATAGAGACGTCGCGTAGACGAAGCTCTGGCCTGCGTGATCGTGTTTAACACTCCGCTTGGGAGGTCAGCGGGTACCCGTTGATTGCCCAAACATGAAGGGACCACAGCTCTGGGCGCGGATGCCAAATCGAGCCCTTGGCCTGAGAGAGGAGGTCCCTCCTCACTGGCACTGGCCATGGGGCATGGGTGCTCGCTAGCTGCATCAGAACTGGGAACCAGGGTTGGTTTTTCCAGAACGGCGCTACGAGTAGCACTGATCATCCTTCTTCCCTGATCCGCTCTATCACCTGAGGCAGGAGAGAGACGGGAGGAAAGGCATAGAGCGGGCGGCGGGGCCATACATGAGCCAGCGCGTCCCTGCTCTTGGAGAAAAATTCCAGACAGTGAGCGTTTTCTTGAGACGCGAACAGGTCTACTTCCGCTCTGCCGAATTTCTTCCACAGCAGCTGGGCTGTCTGTGGGTGTAGAGACCACTCGCCTGTCGGAACATTGTTCCTGGACAGTCTGTCCGGTCCTACGTTTTGGAGCCCTGGCACATGCGCTGCTCTCAGCGAGAGCAGGTTGCGCTGAGCCCACACCAGGAGGCGTTCTGTCAGCCTGTGCAGGTTTCGGGACCAGAGGCCGCCCTGGCGATTTATGTAGGACACCACTGACATGTTGTCCGAACGGACCAGGACGTGGTGTCCTCATATTTGGGGACAAAAACGGGTCAGCGCGTTGTCTACTGCCAGCATTTCGAGGCAGTTTATGTGCAGAAGCTTCACCCGTTCTGACCATTGGCCGAAGAACGGTCTGCCCTCGAGCAGCGCTCCCCATCCCGAGGTGGATGCGTCCGTAGACACCACCTTCACACTCGAGGAAGTCCCCAGGCTTACACCTGATTGGTACCAGTCGTTTGCTTTCCAAGGTTTCAGAGCTGCGATGCATTTCTGATTGACCTTGAGACGAAGCAGACCGGAACCCCACGCTCGGTGCGGCACTCGCGCTTTCAGCCAGAACTGTAGCGGGCGCATGCGAAGCAAGCCCAGCTGAAGAACTGATGATGCTGAGGCCATGAGACGCAGCATCCTCTGAAATTTCTTGAACGGGACAGATACGCTGCAGCGGAAAGAGCTCGCTGCGCGCTGAATATCTAGCACGCGCTGTGGTGACAGTCGCGCTATCATAGACAGCGAGTTCAGTTCTGTGCCCAGAAAAGATATTATCTGTCTGGGGGACAGAGAACTCTTCGCCCAATTGACTCTGAGACCCAGATTCTCGAGGTGATCGAGTAAAATGGTCCTGTGCTCTATGAGCATCGAGTGAGATTGAGCTAGAATCAGCCAATCATCCAAGTAGTTCAATACTCGCATGCCCTGTAGCCTGAGGGGTGCGAGCGCTGCGTCCATGCACATCGTAAATGTACGGGGTGCTAGGGTCAAGCCGAACGGTAGGACTGTGTACTGATATGCCTGGCCCTCGAAGGCGAATCTCAAATATCGCCTGTGACGTGACGCTATCTGTATTTGAAAATACGCGTCTTTCAGATCTATTGACACAAACCAATCTCCTTGGCGAATCTGCGCGAGGATTTTTCTGGTCGTGAGCATTCTGAACTGTCGCTTTGCAAGCACTCTGTTCAGTTGCCTGAGATCTAGTATGGGTCTGAGACCCCCGTCTTTTTTCGGTACCAGGAAGTATCTGCTGTATAGCCCTCCTTCACTCTGAGCTAGAGATAACGGCTCTATGGCCCCTTTGCTCAATAGTTTCGAAATTTCGGCTCGAAGTAGGTGTGCTACTTCTATTTTTACCATGGTCTCGACGTGCGGCGCCGGCGAAGCTGTAGCGAATAGCCTCTTTTTATAATGTCTAGCACCCACTTCGAAACCCCGGGTAGCCTCGCCCATGCATCTGCATGAATGGCTAGGGGTTGAATGCGAAGCGCGCTCTGGTCACTCAGCGACAGAGGGGCTTCGGTGTGCTGTAACACAAGCGTCGCGCTTATGACATTCGAGGCAGAGGGCGCGCTGATAACAGCGGGCAGATTGCCCGCGCTCGGCTCCTCTGCGGTGGTTAACCGAGAGGGGGAGGGCTTGGCGAGTCCCGTAGGACTTGTCATGTCTGTGTGTGGATGTGGGCGCGGGATAGCGGGCACATTTACCACACCGAGAGCATTGTCCGCCTGAGCAGAGCGAATGCACGTTGGTTTCGTTTTCACAGAAACCTCGAGACATGCAGGACGTAGTGATTGTGGGCACTGGGCAGTGGGCACATCTGCTACGTTTAATGCGCAATCGAACTGGGTCGATTTTATGTGCGCGAGCCCTGTGTGACGGGCTGTGCTTGTGTGTAGGAATGGGCACTGGGCAGTGGGCATTTTGTCTACACTCATAACACCATCGGCCGTGGCCGGGACACCAGAAAATACACTCTTTATGGGATTTATCTGGGTAGCCGTAAAAACGGCATTTGTGTGCAGGCAAGCGGGCAGTGGAACCGGCTTGTTGACTGCAAAATACACTGGAACAGTCACATTTCTTGGAACTGAACGAGCGATGAGTTTTGGTGGAAGTCCGGCCGCAGCGGGACTTGGACACCGTCGTTTCCCTAGGCGTGCTAGGACGACTTCGGGGCCTCGGGCTTTACCGCAATCCTGGGCCGCGGCCCACGCGGGGCGGGGCGGCGGCCAGATGAGCGAGAGCGCGGTCTCGCACTTCGGGCCTGTCGGCGCTGCGAAGTGGCGGCGGTGGGCGGAGGCTGAGGCTGAGGCTGTGAGCTCTGAGCAGACGGTTTCGTACGGCCTGCTGCAGAACTGGAGCGCTTCGGGAGGAAGTGCTTCATAGCCTGTGACGCTTTCTGTACCTCGGCGAATCTTTCCGCGAAATCTTTGACGGAAGTTCCGAAGAGGCCAGCAGGAGAAAGCGGAGCGTCGAGGAACGCGGCGCGCTCAGACTCAGACATCTCAGAGAGCGTTAGCCATAGGTGTCTCTCAGTCACAGTGAGAGAGGCCATGCTCCGTCCTATGGCCTGTGCAGCTTTTGAAGGTAGAGCCAGCTTAGCGCGCCGTCCAGCGTAGGGCGGGCAAAGGTGGGCTGCTATCGCTTCTTCGACCGGCGGCAGCGAATGGTAACCTCTGTTTTTAGCATCGTCAACAGCGGAGAATGCTAGCGAAACAGAAGAGCGCATTCTAGCTGAGAAGGGGGCGTTCCAAGACTTAGCGACTTCTTCGTGTAACTCAGGAAGAAAGGGCGCTGGTCTGGACGCAGGCGAAGCGCGCTCCCCGGGAAGATAATATCCAACCAGCCGGTTGTGAGCAGGCTGTTCAGGCGTAGACCACTCGAGGCCGAGGCTCGCCGCGGCCTGTGCGAGTATGCGCATCAGCTCTGACTCGATGCTAGCTCTTTTGCCTGACGATGCGCGGACAGAGGGCGCGAGATCCACAGAGCTCGCCCAATCCTCACTGCCCGATGCCAGGAGAGAGCAGGAATCATCCTCCCCCAATGCGGCTTTCTCATCAGCGTCATCGACGGAAGCGGCAGCAGACGGCGGCCGCTGTCCGTCAGGAAGAGACACTGACGAAGCCGGTGAAGCTGGCGGGCGAACCGGCAAGCTTTGACAGGTGGGGGAAGGTTCCTGGACCCGCTGAGCATGGCGCTTTTTACGGCGCGGCACTACAGCGGGCGGAGGTGCAGTCTCAGTGAAATATGCCAGGCGAGTCCTCAGAGTCGCCATAGGCAGTAGCTCGCAGTGATGGCAGCCGCCGTCAGCGAGCGCGAGAGCTGCATGATCCTCACCCAGGCAGGAAACGCAGATAACGTGGCGGTCCCCGTCGCTGAGTACAGCTCTGCACGAGCCGCAGGAAGGCATCTTTAAAAAGACGCAAGCTCTTTTAGACAGTGTGTGTCGCGGCGGCGAACACACACACAACAGAGAGTTTAAAGGATATAGGCGCCTGATAGCGCAGCAGGAAGGCGATTGAAGGCGGCGCGGCCAGCGACTTCAGTGACGACTCGTCCCGCTGCAAGTGCTTCCTCAGACGGCGCGGCTTCTCTCCGGATCCAGCGATGCGTGTGCTTCGCTGAAGAGATGAAAAATCAGATATCAGCTGCCTGCGAGCTGTATTTATAGGCCTAAGCCACGCCCGTTTCGGCGGGACGTGACGCAGTGGGCGCGAAGCACCCTCATTGGGTCTGACGTCACGCTAGGCCTCGCTCGATAGGCTGCTGCAGTTGCTGCAGAATAGCCAATAGGCACACGAACCGTCTTGCCTATGTCTGTATGCTGCCGCAACGCGTTTTACAATAATACAAAATTAAGGATAATTTTTTGGCTTCAATATCTCGCGGAAAAGGGATTTTCCCCTAGCGTAAGATACTTACGCAGTACGAGAGACCTCTCGTAAGAGAACTGCAAAGACACAACGGAAATGTTTCCAGGGGGGCCATAATCAGTGACGGCTATAAGAGGTAAGTGTTTCCAGAGCCCGTCTACGGCCTTATTAGACATTATCTGCTGTTTCTCTTTTATTATGACAGACTTGTCGATGTGCTCTAATACCGAAGTGGTTTGCAGCACAAAACGGACAGAACATTTCAATCTGAAAAATAAATAAATAAATAGTTCAGATATCAGGACAACAATGTAAAAACGCCGGTAATGCATCTATTTAGTGACCAGAAGCGAGCTATCCAGCTAGTTTCCAGCTAACAATGTTGGCAGAACGTTTAACAATTATCTGCGTGGACTAATACGTTATGGGGACATATGTTGAAAACACACAAAACCACTTCGGTATCAGAGCACATCAACAAGTCTGTAATAATAAAAGAGAAACACTTACCTCTTATAGCCGTCACTGATTATGGCCCCCCTGGAAACATTTCCGTTGTGTCTTTGCAGTTTGCAGTTCGTTTCCCTATTTGCTCGTGCTGTGAATATTTGCAGCGTACGTGATGTGAAATCGACGAAGTTGTTTTCTGAATATGTAGTTGTTGTGGCGTTTGTATGTGTTTTATGAATTTGGAGGTGTTTTTTGAATATGTAGTTGTTGTGGCGTTTGTATGTGTTTTATGAATTTGGAGGTGTTTTCTGAATATGTAGTTGTTGTGGCGGCGTTTGCATGTGTTTTCTGAATTTGGAGGTGTTTTCTGCATATGTAGTTGTTGTGGCGTTTGTTTGTGTTGTGACCCTTCTCGGCCACCGTACATCAGAGACTTATTTTACATCTTGTGAAAAGAGTCATAATAGGTGCCCTTTAACCCCCTGAGGCCGGCTATCACGCCGGCGCGATAGGCTCACTTTTTTTCTTATCAGTGCAAGAGAGACTCAAAATACTCTGTTGACTTTGATCTTACATACAAGTTTCATACATCAATCGATCCTGTTAAGTGTGCATTATTTTTGTGTATACTCACAATAAAAAAAAAATGTTGTGCTTTTTGCCAAATAAAGAAAAAATAATGCGAGTTCTGCCTACTCTCTGTCAGTGTAGTCCATTCTAAAACGTGTCCGAAAAGAAGCTTGAATTCTCTTCTTTTAAATGAAGTAATTTTTATAAAAAACAAATATTCTCAGTTTATGTAATATGTATGAAAAGAGAGAGATGTCAGTCGTTCTCATCTCATCTCATTAAGTTTTAATGTGACCCCGCCCACAGAGAGCGCGCGCTATTCAAACGCAAATGATCTGAGGCGATCCCATACAAACCTGTGAAACGCCCACATCAGCTCGAGAAAACACATCAAGTTTATTCAGATCATTGTACTTGTTTACACTGTCTCGCGGCACTATGAGGAATAATGGAAAATGTACCTCAGAAGTGCTGGTATTTCGAGGAGCAACGGATCCTGAGAATACTGTAGTAAGTTTTTTTCATTCTCAAGTGAATCGCGTTTCTGTGTGTGAATGAATGAATGGCAGAGATGCGCGCTCGCAAAAAGACTGTTTAAATTTGAATCGCGTTTCTGTGTGTGAATGAATGATCCGCTTTTAGCAAACTATACTGAGATGAGTAAAAATCGACTGAAATATGTTGAAATAAATTGTATTTGTATAAGCAGCGTATTAAACTGCAAATTAACATTTATATTTCTTATATAAACGAAAGACCTATGTTACAGACATATGAAAGACAACATTTCGTTGACTAGTTTTGGATAGATTATACATTTTTACTGTAAAATATTTGCCACCTCAAATAAGCTTTTGTTTGCCAATTTTTGCTCATATGTTAAATATAGTATGTTTTGTCAAAAAATAAAGTAATCAAATAATATGTTATTATGTGTTTGTTCCAATGTAGCCTAGGCTATATTCAAAGTAATGAATCCTTAACTTTGAAATATGTATGATAAAATGTATACTTTAGTTTTTACAAAGAAAGATTGCACTTGAATTGTTGTTGTAATTGTAACCTTTTTAATAAAAATATATTACAAGGTAGATGTAAACTTTTCTTTAAATAATTTTTATTGTGTTTTATTAGTGACAAATTTGGGGAGAGGATACATATTCCAAAACTGAAAATACAGTATGAGAATTAACTGCACAATTACTAGACATGGAAAAATAAAATGAGATGCTTCCAACTGTGAACCAATTTGGTAGAATATATATATATATATATATATATATATATATATATATATATATATATATATATATATATATACATATTGCTCTTGCATTCTTTCTTGTGGCTAAGTGACACACCTGAATGAATGGCTCATTAAGTATGCGGGCCCCATTGTCTCCTCAGGTGTGAACCACTAAATATGCATGATCGTTGACGCCCACTCGCATATGGCCTTTCCAAACAGAAATTGTCTTGCAAAATTTAAATCAATGTATTGTTTTATGTGAATGATTAGGGAGGATGATTTTCAGATCATTTTGAAGAAAAAACTCTAGGCGACAAAATGCATTTTTCAGAAGTCTTATTGACACATATTTAGTATGTATTTTGTAGCCTTATTTCAGAAACTTTAGTTTTTAGTTTTTTCAATAACCATGCATAAACATTATCCTCTCAAAAATACAAACATGTACATACATGTTGCTCATATATTATGATAGCCCTGTTTGTGCTAAATAGAGTGTAATTACACCTTTGCCATTAATATGTTTATAAGCAACTGAAAAAAGCACAAATGTCAGGGCATGTCAGAACATCTCAAGGACCCCAAAAACACCTTAGACCCCAGAGGGTTAATATGTTTATAAGCAACTGAAAAAAGCACAAATGTCAGGGCATGTCAGAACATCTCAAGGACCCCAAAAACACCTTAGACCCCAGAGGGTTAAATAAAGCAACAGGCAGCATAACATCAGTGTTCTCTTACGAGAGGTCTCTCGTACTGCGTAAGATATCTTACGCTAGGGGAAAATCCTTTTTCCGCGAGATATTGAAGCCAAAAATTATCCTTAATTTTGTAATAATGCAAAACGCATTGCGGCAGCATACAGACATAGGCGAGGCAGCTCGCGTGCCTATTGGCTGTTCTGCGGCAACTGCAGCAGCCTATCGAGCGAGGCCTGGCGTGACGCCAGACCCAATGAGGGTGCTTCGCGCCCGCTGCGTCACATCCCGCCGAAACGGGCGTGGTCTAGGCCTATAAATACCGCTCGCAGGCAGCTATTATCTGATTTTTCATCCTTCAAGCGAAGCACACGCATCGCTGGAGCTGGAGAAGAAGCCGCGCCGTCTGAGAGAGAGCACCTTCAGCGGGACGAGTCACTGAAGTCGCTGGCCGCGCCGCCTTCCTTGCCTTCCTGCTGCGCTTTCCGGCGCTTATATCCTTTTATTCTCTGTACTCTGTGTGTGTGTGTGTCGCCGCCGCGACACACATTCTAAAAGAGCAAGCGTCTTTTTCAAGATGCCTTCCTGCGGCTCGTGCAGAGCCACACTCAGCGACGGGGACCGCCATGTTATCTGCGTTTCCTGCCTGGGTGAGGAACATGCAGCTCTCGCGCTCGCTGACGGCGGCTGCCCTCACTGCGAGCTAATGCCCATGGCGACTCTGAGGACATGCCTGGCTTTCTTCACCGAGACTGCTCCCCCGCCCGCCGCGGTGTCGCGCCGTAAAAAGCGTTGTGCCCAGCGGTTCCCGGAACCTTCCCCCAGCCGCCAAAGCTCGCCGGTTCGCCCGCCTGCTTCACCGGCTTCGTCAGCTTCTCTTCCTGACGGACAGCGGCCGCTGTCTGCCGCCGCTTCCGTCGACATCGCTGACGAGGTGGCCCTGCTGGGAGAGGATGATTCCTGCTCTATCCTGGCGTCAGGCAGTGAGGATTGGGCGGGCTCTGAGGATCTCGTGCCCCCTGCCCGCACATCGTCAGGCAAGAGAGCGTCCATCGAGACGGAGCTCATGCGGATACTCCGAGCCTCGGCCTCGAGTGGTCTTCGCCCGAGCAGCCCGCTCACAACCGGCTGGATGGCTTTTTCCTGCCTGGGGAGCGCGCTTCGCCTGCGTCCAAACCAGCGCCCTTTCTTCCTGAGCTACACGAAGAAGTCGCTAAGTCCTGGAACGCCCCCTATTCAGCTAGAGTGCGTCCAGCTGTTTCTTTGGCATTCTCTACAGTTGACGATGCCAAGAACAGGGGATACCTTTCGCTGCCGCCGGTCGAAGAGGCGATAGCGGCCCACTTATGTCCGCCCTCCGCTGGACGGCGCGCTAAGCTGGCCCTACCCTCTAAAGCTTGCCGCACGACGTCAAGCCTGCTCCGCCGCGCTTTCTCCGCCGCCGGGCAAGCTGCGTCAGCGCTGCACACCATGGCCACGTTGCAGATCTTCCAGGCCGATCTCCTCCGAAAGCTGGATGAGAAAGGACCTGACGCGATCTGCGTGCCGGACCTAAGAAGCGCCACGGACCTCGCTCTCCGTGCCACTAAGTCCGCAGCACAGGCCATTGGATGGAGTATGGCCTCTCTCACTGTGACCGAGAGACACCTGTGGCTGACGCTTCAACATGCTTCACACCTGTGGCACCACGTTCCTCGACGCCCCGCTTTCTCCCGCTGGCCTCTTTGGATCCTCCGTCAAGGATTTTGCGGAGAGATTCGCAGAGGTACAGAAAGCGTCACAGGCTATGAAGCACTTCCTCCCGAAGCGCTCCAGCTCTGCAGCAGGCCGTGCGAAACCGTCTGCACAGAGCTCACAGCCCCAGCCACTGTCCACTGCCGCCACTTCGCAGCGCCGCCAGGCCCGAAGCGCGAGACCACGCTTCCGCTCATCCAGCCGCCCCGCCACGCGTGGCCCGCGGCCTAGGATTGTGGTAAAGCCCGAGGCCCCGAAGTCGTCCTAGCACGCCTAGGAAAACGACGGTGTTCGAGTCCCGCTGCGGCCGGACTCCCACCAAAGTTATTCGCTCGTCCAGTTCCAGCAAATGTGACTGTTCCAGTGTTTTCTGCAGCCAACAAGCCGGTTCTGTCGCCCGCTTGCCTGCACACAAATGCCGTTTTCACGGCTACCCAGATAAATCCCCAAGAGAGTGTATTTTCTGGTGTCCCGGCCATGGCCGATGGTGTCTCATGTGTAGTAAGAATGCCCACTGCCCAGTGCCCATCTCTACACACAAGCACAGCCTGTCACACAGGGCCCGCGCACATAAAATCGACTCAGATCGGTTGCGCTTCAAACGTGGTAAATGTGCCCACTACCCAGTGCCCACAAACACCACGTTATGCATGTCTCACGGTTTCTGTAAAAACTAAACCAGCGTGCATTCGCTTCACTCAAGCGAACAATGCTTTCGGTGTGATAAATGTGCCCGCTGTCCCGCGCCCACATCCACACATAAACATGACAGTTCCTACGGGACTCGCCCAGCCCTCCCCCTCGCGGTTGACCGCCGCAGAGGAGTCGAGCGCGGGCAATCTGCCCGCTGTTATCAGCGCGCCCCATGCCTCAAATGTCACGAGCGCAACGCTTGTGTTACAGCACACCGAAGCCTCTCCATCGCTGAGCGAACGGAGCGCGCTTCGTATTCAACCCCTAGCTATTCATGCAGACGCATGGGCAAAGCTGCCCGGGGTTTCGAAGTGGGTGCTGTCCCGCTCAAGAAATTTCAGAAGATGCTGGGTCTCATGGCCTCAGCATCATCAGTGCTCCAGCTGGGCCTGCTCCGCATGCGCCCGCTACAGTTTTGGCTGAAAGCGCGAGTCCCGCGCCAAGCCTCAAGGTCAATCAGAAGTGCGTCACAGCTCTGAAACCTTGGAGAGCGGACGACTGGTACCAATCAGGTGTAAGCCTGGGGACTTCCTCGAGGGTGAGAGTGTATGGCGGCCTCAGGTCACGCGCTGGCTCATGTATGGCCCCGCCGCCCGCTCTATGCTTTTCCCCCCGTCTCTCTCCTGCCTCAGGTGATAGAGCGGATCAGGGAAGAAGGATGCTCAGTACTGCTTGTAGCACCGCTCTGGGAAAACCAACCTTGGTTCCCAGTTGTGATGCAGCTAGCGAGCACTGCCCCGTGGCCAGTGCCAGTGAGGAGAGACCTCCTCTCTCAGGCCCACGGCTCGATCTGGCATCCTCACCCGGAATTGTGGTCCCTTCATGTCGCCCGCTCTATGCTTTTCCCCCCGTCTCTTTCCTGCCTCAGGTGATAGAGCGGATCAGGGAAGAAGGATGCTCAGTACTGCTTGTAGCACCGCTCTGGGAAAACCAACCTTGGTTCCCAGTTGTGATGCAGCTAGCGAGCACTGCCCCGTGGCCAGTGCCAGTGAGGAGAGACCTCCTCTCTCAGGCCCACGGCTCGATCTGGCATCCTCACCCGGAATTGTGGTCCCTTCATGTCTGGGCCATCAACGGGTACATGTTGAACTCCTTAAGGGAGTATTAAACACGATCACGCAGGCTAGAGCTCCGTCTACGAGACGGCTCTACTCCTCGAAATGGTCAGTGTTTTTGGGCTGGTGCACAGCCCGTGGCGTGTCACCCACAGACTGTGGAGTGACAGAGGTGCTTTCCTTCCTACAAGAGCTGTTGGATAAGGGCAGGACCCCTTCCACGCTCAAAGTTTATGTGGCGGCTATAGCAGCGTTCTCAAGAACAACGCTTGGTCAGTCAATAGGAAGGAACGATTTAGTCATCCGCTTCCTTAGAGGGGCTAAGAGACTGAATCCTCCCAGACCTCCCTCAGTCCCCGTATGGGACCTTTCTACGGTACTGGAAGCCATGAAAGGTGGACCATTCGAGCCTTTACAGACGATTGATCTGAAAAATCTGTCTTTCAAGACTGTGTTTCTGCTGGCTCTCGCTTCAGTGAAGCGCATAGGGGACTTACACGTGCTCTCTGTGAGCGCGACGTGCATGGAATTTGGGCCTAATGACTCAAAAGTTATACTCAAACCTAAGCACGGTTATGTTCCAAAATCCCTCAACACACCGTTTAGGGCGCAGGTCATCTCCCTGTCAGCCCTACCGGTCCCTGATGAGGAAAGAGACGCGGGCCTCCTTTGCCCAGTCAGGGCATTACGAGCTTATGTGTCTCGCTCGTCTGTTTTCAGACAGACAGAGCAGCTCTTTGTTTCGTTCAGCGGGCGTTCTAAGGGACTAGCCGCGTCGAAACAGAGCCTATCCAGATGGATAGTTGATGCTATAGCGCTAGCATACGCCTCCAAGGGCATGCAGTGCCCGTTGGGTATTAGAGCGCACTCCACGAGAGGCATGGCCTCTTCGTGGGCCTGGTCGAGTGGGATTGCCTTGCAAGATATTTGTACGGCGGCGGGCTGGGCCTCCCCGTCTACATTTATAAGGTTTTACAACCTAGAGGTTCCCGCCCTGCAGGCCAGGCTGCTGTCGGTCTAGTTAACCAGTATTATCTGACCTGATGCTATCAGCTCAGAATGCTGCGTCTACTGAGCACAGCTCGATGTTCGACAGTGAAAAGCAGTAGCACAAGATGTGCCTGGGCAAACTGTGTAAGACCCACATTTCCCCATCAGTTCAGGCCATACCCCGCCCTGTCTGTATGATGAAATCCGCGTCTAAGCGCCGCTGCCATATGTGGAAGAGTGCGGCTTCGCCCCTCCCTCTTCCCTGACTCCCTGTGAGTTCCCTGGGTGATTGTGCACTATATGAACCCCGGACTTTCGCCCTTGGGTCTTTGGTGTCAGATCTCAGCATGCACAGCGTTTTGCATTGGGTCCCCTAGCGTAAGATATCTTACGCAGTACGAGAGACCTCTCGTAAGAGAACGTACTCGGTTACTAACGTAACCTCGGTTCTCTCTAGAAGAGGGAACGAGTACTGCGTATCTTGCCGTGCATGCGCACGCTCTGGTTGCTTCGATGATGAAAAACCAGATAATAGCTGCCTGCGAGCGGTATTTATAGGCCTAGACCACGCCCGTTTCGGCGGGATGTGACGCAGCGGGCGCGAAGCACCCTCATTGGGTCTGGCGTCACGCAAGGCCTCGCTCGATAGGCTGCTGCAGTTGCCGCAGAACAGCCAATAGGCGCGCGAGCTGCCTCGCCTATGTCTGTATGCTGCCGCAATGCGTTTTGCATTATTACAAAATTAAGGATAATTTTTGGCTTCAATATCTCGCGGAAAAAGGATTTTCCCCTAGCGTAAGATATCTTACGCAGTACTCGTTCCCTCTTCTAGAGAGAACCGAGGTTACGTTAGTAACCGAGTACGTTTCTCTGCTCATCACTGACTGAAGCACAGACTCTACTCTACAGCACAATGGTGACCCATTCTAAGATCTCTCCTATTTCATCTTGTGCAAAAACACATAAAACACTTAAGTTTAATATTTACTCTCCTTTTTAAGTTATTGACTATGCATCACTTTTTTCTATGAACTTTCCCTAATATTTCAGTGAAATTAACTTCTTTCGTTCAATAAATCTGACTGTTACATTTTACAGTATATTACTGTTTTTCCTTGAATTTCCGATAATCTACTGGCAGCTGTGGTTGCCATATTGCTGTTTTTCTACAGTTTGATGCCGTAAATTAATTTACAGTTAAATTACACTTCACTCTGTTTTTTACTTATTTGACACATTTAACCCTTTTAACCCCACTGCAAAATTTTCAGTTTCAGTAGAAGTTAATGATATAATTTGATGAAGTAACTGATGATTGAGCATTAGTGATGAACATCTGATGTTAACAAGCAGAATCACTGAAGGACAGAGGAACAACAAGAACAGAAAAAAAGCGAAACACAATTACAACTGACTTCCAGCCACAGAAGATATTAAATCTCTCAAGATTAAACAACTCCAAAAAAAAATAGCATTACCAGCTTCACTTATTACTAACCAGATTAAAAAAAATAAAAAAATCATGTCTACAGAAATTCCTATTGAGAATTAACAGAGGTTTAGATGTTGTTTTGTTTCATTTGACGTTACCATTATGGAGATCAGTGTTTACTTTAGTTGTACTCTTGACCCTTGACTTTTTAACATTAATTTTTCGTTGGCTGCTGTAGCTGTAGCTGTGTGTTCTCAATGATCATGGTCATCAATGATGTCATTGGTCTAAAGCGTGGCCCCCCAGCTGGTGGCAGAGGCATCCGTGGTGACCATAGAATGCTTGTACACTTGTTCTAGGGGAACACCTGCCCGCAGGAACGAAGGGTCCGACCACAAGCTGAGAGTTTGGCGACAGCCGCTCTGCCACACCCATCTCGGGACTCGATCGTGGAGCCAGTGTTAGAGTGGCCTCATATGACGCCGCCGCTGAAAGCTCCCCTCTGTTCGAGCCGCGCAAACGGCGCCGCTCACAAGGGATGTGTCACAAAGTGGGCGGCCACGGGATAGCTTCCTTTACGTTACAAGAAAGCTACCCCGCATCCCGTTCGTGCGCATCACTCTGGTAACATCAATATTGCAGTAAACGAGCCTGTTATAATTACATGCACGCCTGCAAACAAACGCCGTCACGACGAGCAATGTTCAGCACCCCGCGTGCCTCACTCACCGGCGAAAGGAGAAAGAGAGGGTGTTCTGAGTCCCGCTGAGGCCGGACCAACCTCCAATTTTTCCCAGTCCCAGCATATGAGCCGTCAAAGCATTTCGCTCCGTCAGTCCCATGAGAAGGCGACTGCAGATGTGTATTTTGCAGCCAACGAGCGCGTTGTACAACCCGCTCTCCTGCACCCAAACACCGTCTTCACGGCACCCCAGAGAAATCTCTTAGGAGTACAATTCTGATGATTCGGCTTATGCCGCATGTGTTCCAAGTGTAGAATATGTGCCCACGTTCTGTGCTCACCCCTACACACAAGCACTATGAACTTCGTGTCTCTATCAGAGCCCGCTCTCATAAAGCGGACTAAAGCCGCTCGAGGATTGAATGTAGGTCACGTGTCCACAGCCCCGTGCCCACACCTACCCACTGCCCGCTCTGTTACACGGCCCCTCTCTACCGGCCACTCGCTGTGTGTAAGTCCTGTGCCCGCCCCTAGCGCTCACACATACTGACAAACACTGCACCCCCGGCGCCGCTTTTGTGCGCCGTCCCTCACACAATATGTTCCCCGTCCAAAGCCACCGGGACAATGTGTGTAAAACGGCCAGCCATCTCTGTATGCGAGCCGCCGTATTCAAGCACCAAGAGCGCGCGCGCCGCGCCCGCGCCTCCGAATCAGGTTCCCGAGCCCGTGCATCACGGCTATCGGAACCCGGAGGTCATTCTGCCCTTAGCTGTACTATTATTGCAGTAAACGAGCCTGTTTTACACACGCACGCCTGCAAAACGAACGCTGACACACAACAGGACGCTCTTTTATATGCTCGCACTTACTGAATGCTTATGTGTTCTCCCCCTGTGGCACAGTGGCAGAACACTAGGCTGTCGCGCCAGAGACCCGTGTTCGAATCCGGGCTCTGACAGCAAATAAAAATAATGTTTTTTATGAGCATATGAGCCGTCAAAGCATTTCGCTCTGTCAGTCCCCTAAAAGGCGACTGCAGATGCATATTTTGCACATCGCATGCCCTGAGAGGTCAGGGTATGCGAATTTTGAACTATCTGGACGATTGGCTGATTCTAGCACAGTTAGAGGAAGAACTGATCTCCCACAGAACTGTGCTTCTCAGCCACCTGGAAAGCTTGGGTCTCACGGTCAACTGACCAAGAGCTCATTACTGCCCAGTCAGTCAACCCCTTTTCTGGGCTTGGAACTGGACTCTGTGGCAATGACGGTCCGGCTGTCGATATAGCGCGCGCGCCGTATCTAGCGCCTGGCCGCGTCTTTCCAGCTGGACAGCGCCGCACCCCTGAAAACGTTTCAGAGGATGCTGGGTTATATGGCGTCAGCTGCAGCAGTGCTTCAGCTGGGTCTATTACATATGCGCCCCCTACAACGCTGGTTGAACGCCCGTATGCCTCACCGAGCTTGGGCGGCCGGCGGCATACGAATCAGAGTGACTCAGAGCTGCGTTTCAGCGCTGAGACCCTGGTTAGCGGCCGATTGGTACCAGCAGGGAGTGATAATGGGAGCCGTTTCACGCCGCAAGTTATCTCGACGGATGCATCCAACTTAGGTTGGGGCGCTCTGTTCGAGGGCAAACCGGTCTTTGGCCTGTGGTCAGACCAGGAAAAATGCCTCCATATAAACTGTTTGGAGATGATAGCGGTCGAAAACGCGCTCAAGCATTTCCTCCCACATATACGGGATCCCCACGTACTAGTCCGTTCGGACAACATGTCTGTGGTGTCCTATGTGAATCGACAGGGCGGTGTCAGATCCAGAAATCTCTGCAATCTGACGAAGCGCCTTCTAGTGTGGGCTCACCACTCGTTGCGCTCGCTGAGAGCCGCGCACGTGCCTGGCCACCTGAATGTCGGTCCAGACGGACTGTACAGGTACAACATTCCCCCGGGAGAATGGTCCCTGCACCCTCAGACAGTCCAGCTGCTGTGGCGCCTGTTCGGCAGGGCGGAAGTCGACCTATGTGCCTCAAAAGACAACGCTCATTGCCCGAGGCTTTTCTCAAAAGCGAGGATGCGTTGGCCCAAACCTGGCCCAGCCGCCCGCTGTATGCTTTCCCCCCGATCTCTCTGTTACCACAGGTAATAAAGAGGGTCAGGGAAAACACGCCACTCAGTGCTCCTCATAGCCCCGCGATGGGGGAACCAAATTGGTACCCAGAGCTAGTGAGGCTGTCGCACTCACCCCCCTGGCCGATCCCGGTCAAGAGAGATCTCCTCTCTCAAGCCGGCGGATCGATATGGCATCCCCACCCAGAGCGCTGGTCTCTGCACGCGTGGGTAATCAACGGATACCCGTTGAATTGTCAGAAGGGGTCATAAACACGATCACGCAGTCTAGAGCCCCTTCCACGAGAAGTCTCTACGCGTCTAAATGGTCAGTGTTCACTAAATGGTGCGCCACTAGGAGCCTGGATCCACGCACACGCGGGGTCTCGCGGGTGCTCTCCTTCCTACAAGAGCTGTTGGACAAGGGCAGGTCCCCCTCCACGCTCAAAGTATATGTTGCGGCTATCGCAGCGTTCGCTGAGACGACGCGCAGCCATGCAATAGGAAGAAATGAGCTCATTATCCGCTTCCTTAGGGGAGCCAGGAGGATGAACCCCCCGCGGCCCCCCTCGGTTCCTATCTGGGATCTTTCTTTGGTCTCGGAGGCCCTGAAAGCTTTTCCCTTTGAACCATTAGATTCCGTGGATTTGAAATACCTTTCGCTTAAAACCGTTTTTCTGATAGCTCTGGCATCAGTAAAACGCGTGGGGGATTTACACGCGCTGTCTGTCAGCCCTGCGTGTCTCGAGTTCGGACCTAATGACTCTAAGTCATCCTCAAACCGAGACATGGTTACGTCCCAAAAGCGATTGGCACTCCCTTTAGGGCGCAGATCATCTTCCTGTCGGCTCTGCCTGCATCTGACAGTGATGATAGTGATAACCTCCTATGCCCCGTCAGGGCGCTGAGAGTGTACATCACACGCTCCGCCGCCTTCTGGCGTTCCGAGCAGCTTTTCGTTTCGTTTGGTGGGCGCACCAAGGGTCTCGCCGCCTCGAAACAGAGTCTGTCCAGATGGATAGTGGACTCAATCGCAGCTGCATATGCGTTGACAAGGGGTTCCCGTAGCATAAGCAACTTACGCAATACGAGAGAACCTCTCGTAAGAGAACGTACTCGGTTACCTAACGTAACCTCGGTTCTCTCTAGAAGAGGGAACGAGTATTGCGTAACCTGCCGTGTCGCGCCACGAGCTTATTCGCTTCAGTCTATGAAAACCAGAATTCCAGCCTGTGAGCCCCTCTTTTATACACGCTAGCCACACCCATTCTGGCGGGCCAGGCGCGTGGAGGGCGCAAAGCGCCCTCATTGGGCGTGACGTCACGCAGGGCTCACTGGTAGGCTGCTGCAGTTGCCGCAGGACAGCCAATGAGCACGCTCATACAGCCTGCCATGGTCTGCTGTCTGCCGCACTGCGTTGACAATAAATACAAAATTAAGGATAAAACCCGCTTCAGATCTCGAGAAAAGACAACTTTACCCGTAGCGTAAGCAACTTACGCAATACTCGTTCCCTCTTCTAGAGAGAACCGAGGTTACGTTAGGTAACCGAGTACGACTATTCTCATGCTAATTGTCTTGTTTGTGAACACTTGCAATACTTTTAAAAAGCTCTCTTGAGAATGTTTTTTTTATTTATTTTTCTGTCTACACATGTCATTAAAGTAATATAAAAAATAAGCACTGTTTATTTCATTTGTATATTATGTTGTGTATCTTTGTCCTTATTTTTAATAACAAAGATAAAATATAATGACAAAGATTTTTATCTTCGCCCACTTTGGCCTAAATGTCTGCCATAATTTTTATTATATATTTTGTAACCTTGTAAGGTTTTGTTTTTAAAATAGGAAAATTAGTTTGGCTGTCTTGCTCAGTAACTTGCAAAATAATAAAACCAACATGAAAAAGAATCGTGATAAAATCATGAATTGTGATTTTCCTGAAAACAATCGTGATATGATATTTTTGCCATATCGCCCACCCCTCTACTTGTGCTGCAACTGTTTGGCCTGTGCTACAAAACTTTCATCCTCTGTAGCACCAATGCTATGTGCAAAAAGTTAACGTACAGCCCTGCTTCTTATGATAATTGCCTTACATGTGATTCTAAATATGTGATTTACTAAGACAATGCATATTGCAGACTAAATAAATAAATACAATGTGAAATTTATGATGAGGTCATTACAATTGCTAGACTTTTACAGACAGCACAAGCAATACTTCACTGAAAGATCTGGGTTTTAAGATTTTAATTTACAATTTTTATTTACAATAATTAATAATATAATGTGATCAAATTGTATATAATGAAGTGCTCATTTGCATATTACTCTAATGACATGTTAAGTATAGACTGACATATATGTAAAAAAAAAAATATATATATATATTCTCAAGAGAGCTTTTTAAAGGTCTTGCAAGTGTGTTCACAAACAAGACAATTAGCATGAGAATAGTCTCCATACTGTGTATATATATCACCAGATCAGCCTTTCACAACACTGTCAAACTAACAAAAAGAGATTGTGGTAAGATTTTAATTATTTCATTGTCTGCGTCTTTGAAGAACCAGCATATGCTACCTTTAGAGTACTTAATATTTCCGTTTATATAACAGGACTGAAAATCTGACTATCTGAATGATTATTTTTTTGTACTTTTAATTTCAAAATAACTAATTTTTATTATGATGTGCATATCACAAGAGTTTCCATATCATTCCAGATGCAGCCATCACTAGAGAATGAATCCATCGACTTAGTATTAACACTCTCTGGACTAAATGAAACGATGGGGAAAAGATTTGTGTTTTTTTCATTGACTGCAATGTATTATCCATTAATTGTGTTGTGTAATGTAACCATCATTTACACTGTAATCTCACATAAGAAGCTTCATCAGCCAATGTATGTCTTTATATGTAATTTGTGTGTAAATGGACTTTTTGGCACTGGTGGATTCTACCCTAAATTCATGTATGATTTATTATCCCAGTATCATGTGATTTCTTATGCTGGATGTTTGATTCAGATATTTGTCATTTATTCATCTGTTCTGTGTGACTTTTCAACATTAACAGTGATGGCGTATGACAGGTATGTGGCAATAATTAGACCACTTGAGTATCATTCAATAATGACCAATCAGAGGGTTCTTGAATGTATCCTTTTCTGCTGGCTTTCTCCATTTTTTTGCATGTCTGTTTTAATTGTATTAACATCAAGACTAACATTATGTGGCTCTAGCATTGAAAAGCTATATTGTGAAAATTGGTCAGTTGTGAAACTTTCCTGTTTTTCTACAACAGTAAATAATGTGATTGGGTATGTAATCATTATTATATATTTTGGACATGCAATATTGATATTTTGCTCATACATTTACTTGGTTGGAAAATGCAGAAAGTCAATAGAGGGCAGGCACAAATTCATGCAAACATGTGTGCCACATCTTCTTGCATTGCTCAATGTGACTGTTGCTTTGCTGTTTGATGTGCTGTACACTCGTTATGGTTCAAAGAGTTTGCCACAAGATTTGCGTAATTTCATGGCCCTGGAATTCTTACTCATACCACCCATTTTAAACCCCCTCATTTATGGACTAAATCTGACAAGACTACGGAAGGAAGTCATGAGACTGCTTTTCAAAAAAGAAGTGGAAATATCTGATTGAATATTTCTTGGTCACAAGCAAAGATTTTATTATCCTAGACATTCTAATACTATGGAAATTGTTTTATTGAATTGGACAACATAAAAATGTTGATAGCTAGGTTTTTCTTTTCAGCCATATTACAAGAATTTGCCATAAAACAAATTTTGTATGTAACATTAAATAATGCAGGCTTGCACTTGAGTGTGAATTTCAAATGTTCAAGATGTTTATGTTTCTTTGATGTAATTTAACCTAACTGTCATACACTAATGATAATTAATTTAAAAATGACTTTAATAATGATTTGAATTTACTTTAAAAATGACATTTTTAGAGAATGTTTCATTTGCATTTCACAAGAAAGTTTTTTGTTGTGATTTTTTTTTTACTATTATTTTTTTAATAGGCTCAGTTTGCATTGCATGATAGTCTGACCAAAAATATATAGTCCATGAACCAAGAATTGATATGTGATGAATGAGAGGTAAGCCACATTTACAGACTAAAAGGGATAATTGAGAAATGTTGGTCTTAAATGTAAATTATGTAATTCAATTTAATTTACAATAACAACAAAACTTTGAGATCAGGGTGTATGTCCATTTTCCACAACTTTGGCATTGATGAGTTTGGTTGATTTATTTTTTGTGGCATAATGGTAAAAGCTTAGGCAAGGGTAGATTTAGTGCTGGAGATTGAACAGTTAAAGTGGTATGCTAAGTTTATCCCAAGATTGAAATGTACTGCCTGCCTATAATGGTCTGCATTTATCAGTGAAACAAACATACACACGTTCAAAATGTTTGATGTTTTACAGTTGCGAATAAGTGTATAGTTTGGCATATAAGCAAGCGAGTGGCAGCAATAAATACATCTGCTCAAAATCATGTGACATTTTACAAGACGCCAGGAATAACAATTGTGCATAAACAAAGCTAGCATGAGAACAAGCATTTTGAGTCATTAAAAACAACAGCATCAGCAACAGAAGCAGCAGGAAGACAACCTTGCTGTGATGTAACCTTTCATAGTGCATGTTCCAATTAGATAAGTTTGAGCCATATTTGCACATATGGTTCAGGCACATAGCAGGTTTAGGTCAATTGTTAAACAAACCTATGGCACCCAGGTTCACATTGCTTAAGTGACAAATAACTCAGATACACATAAGTCAAGCCTCTAGATGTTAAACCATTCAGCAAAGTAGGCCCAGCAAAACACATCCCTTACGGATGAAAAATATATTTCCCATATATGAATGATCAATATATTAAATGGTTTAACTGTATAATTGAAAATATACAGAATAATATATTGTGTTAATATGTTACAATACATTGAATAATCAGGGGCGTGTCTAGAAGGGGGGCACGGGGTGGCACCGGCCCCCCCTGTAATATGATTGGCCCCCCCTGGTGCCCCCCCAACATCATTGGGCTAGATTTACTGTCAACATGACAATGCCCAACGCCATTGGATCAGAGCGCTGTCAATCACTGCTTGATTTGCGATTCGCAAAGCAGAATCACTGGTCTGCGTTTTTCAAACAGGAGAGAGAGACACCTCGACACGTCACTGTTTATGGTAACTTATACACACTCAATTACAGTATATATTTTGAAATATCGCACCGTATGTTAGTGTGCAAGGACCTTAACGTTAGATTAGCTAACGTAACTTCGTCAGACTAACGTTACTGAATAGAGAGGACTTGTCAGTGTTATTCAGCGGCAGCGCACTCCACCACATAAATATAAAAGAGATATACTACTTTATGTTGTTTTAAAGTCCAACTGAAATCAAAATGGACCCTATTTACTTTGTTAGCGCATATTACTAGTCTTGTGGTGAACAATTAATCCGTGCAAGTTAAAACACAGAAAACATTTTTTGGCTTCGTAATCTTTAATCAAAATCTGAAAATGCCCCTCCCCTCTGCATTGGAGGACCTTCCCTGATGACGTAGGTTTGATGGCTTGGTTTGGGAAACGCTTAACCACTCCCCTCAAATCGTTAGTCTGTAATGAGCAAGAGATGGAGAGGAGGAGCGCTAGAGTAAAACCCTGCCCTCTGTTCAATATTCCTTTTCACTGGGAAATACGTCTGAAATCGTGCTTAATGTTTTCTAAACAAGTATTTATTTCCAGTTGAATTTTCTTATTTCCCATGGGCCCCCCCTCACTGGTTCTTGGTACCCCCTCTGCCCCCCCATTTATAAAATCCTGGAATCGCCCCTGTGAATAATACATAAGGAATTGCCGCTTTTCATATATTGAAAAATATGTGACAATACATTTACTAATATATCATTATGTATGTAATTTTATATTCAGTAATACACTTCGTAACATATAGATGTACATTGGCACTTTTCCACTGCATGGTACGGCTCAGCTCGCTTTGCTTTTCCACTGCGTGGTATGACGGCTCGGCTCGCTTTGGTTCGGTTTGCTTTTCCGCTGCAGTTTAGTACCGCTTCGAAGTGGGAGGGAATATTGACTGATCATTAAAGTTGCTGAAAAACATTCCTCGTCATAATATCCAGCTCTCACTGGATCCGCCCCTCGGCTACCAACGAGAGGAACGTCTGCACCTCGTCTTCTGACCAGTCACCGCGATTCAGCCATTTCTTTTTTCAAGTTTTCTTATTTTCTTTTTTTTTTTTCAAGCAAGTCGTTTAATAAAAATTGTGCAAACAAATAATACTGTGGTGGAATTTGCTGACTATTTAAATCTAGCGGGTTTGGTGTCTCGTTTTGCAAATCCAATGACACAGGTAGTGACGATTCTCTCAGTGATCTGTAGTGTTTTCATGTCACATTTTTGCATTGGTACGGTACGCTTGGTACCTCAACAGAGGTGGTACCATTTAAAGTGAGCCGTACCATGCAGTGGAAAAGTGCCACAAAGTGAGCCGAGCCAAGCCGTACCATACCGTACCATGCAGTGGAAACGCAGTGGAAACGCGCTAAAGTGAGCTGTACTGAACCTTACCATGCACTGGAAAAGCGCCATATGTGATCAGATATGGTACTGCATGTGTAATATATTGCAGACATATTTACTCATGCAAAATAAACACACACATATAGAGAAATATATAATGCAATATATTAATCCAGATGCTGGATTAAAGACTAGGACCACGAATAGTCTATTACTGGCCTGAGTCCCAGCCAATCAATGACCCGTAATTGGACCTGCACTGGGCCTGAATAGGTTTTAGTATTGGTACATATAATAAAATGATTTACTTCATGGTGAACAAAATAAAAAAAATACCTCACGATAATGATGAAATTATCACAGAGATTATAATCAGTTCAAAGTTTTTAAGTGAAGTATTGTTTAAAATTAATCTTTGAATTGACAAGTTATAACAGAATGAAAAGAACTGACATTTCTGTGATCCACCAGTGTTAAATTCTAGTGCTGTAATCCAAATCTTCAGGAGAATCTGTACCAATTCTAAAACCTATTCAGGCCCAGTGCCTGGCAAGTTATATGGGTCATTAATTGGCTTAGACTCTGGCCAGTTATAGCCCATTGGTGGTCCTAGTCTTAAATCCAAATCTGGGCCACTACAAGGCTGTCATTCTTTGCGGTATGTGGGCCGAGCAAAAAGAGGTTTTGTGGAACAGAGCTGGGCCAGATAAAATTTCCTATGTGGGAAAGTGCATTTATATGGCCCATGGTCACAAGCCTGATTTGGACCAGATAATCAATGGACTGGTCCTGTCTGCCTCGCTGCCTGCTGTGAGTGTGTTTGCTTCGGTGCTGTAAGCTCCGTCTTAGCCTCGTATTTCCTTGTTTTGAACCATCATTTACTACAATTTCTAGTTGTTTATACTAAAACTAAATACAGCTTACCCAACATCTCAGATTAACCTGACATAGCTTCCGTTACTACTAGCACAACACGCTAGTAATTCGCTAGCCTGTTAACGCGCCACCCGTGCGCTCAGCTATTTTTATTTATTTATTTTCTCTCGCGCCTTTGAGTTTATAAAAGCTCAGGTGAGTAAGAATCACTCAACAAACACGGTGAGTAATGTCTTGTCCTGTTATTATCATGCGTCGCGTCTGAATGCGTTGTTGTTTTTGGAGCTCTATCGATTTGATTTATAATTCTTGATTTTTCTCTTTAAACTCGCTTACAACGAACATTTTCTACTTTTCCTCACTGAGAAGCACTACTGCTCAAACCTCATAGTTACAACGCGGACTGTTGAGCAGACGCGTCTCAAGCCTATTAGTGATCCAACGCTGGATACTCTTAAAGGTACGTCCGTGGATCACGGCTGAACGCGTCTTCTCCACACTCACTTACAAACAAACATTTTATTTATTTTTTGTTCGCCTATCGTGCGTCTACTCTACACCTCTACCACTAAAAAACCTAAAAAAAACTCATAGTTACAACGCGGACTGTTGAGCAGACGCGTCTCAAGCCTATTAGTGATCCAACGCTGGATACTCTTAAAGGTACGTCCGTGGATCACGGCTGAACGCGTCTTCTCCACACTCACTTACAAACAAACATTTTTTTTTCGCCTATCGTGCGTCTACTCTACACCCCTACCACTAAAAAATAAAATAAAAAAAAAATAAAATAAAATAAACGGATTATATCCAAGACTTCAGTCATAAATTAGTATTAATATTGATAGCATCACTGGTAGCTTCGTTGCTAACTCACTGTCCATCTGTTAAAATGGCGAATATATCAGATGTAAGTAGTCTACCTTTTGGTGCAGGTGAGGACACATTTGAGCTGCACGCACTGCAGTCTGAGCTGGAAGCTGTTGAGAAACAGATCCACGACCTTTTATTGAGACAGGCCGAGCTGAGAGACCGGTGTTTGGCTCTTGAAACATCACGCGCCGATGCACACAAATCAGTGTTTAACGTTACTAACCCGCTGACTCCGACCGTGTCTACTCCGTGCGTTCCTCAGCATCGGTCGCAATCAGCCATGGTCTCGTTCACTCCGGCTCCAACACGCCACCACGAAGCCTGGGTGGTTCCGCAGCGGAAGACGCGAGTCAGGTTTAGACCAAGACTTTCTCCGACCCTCCCCGTTTTCGAGTTATCCACACAAAACCGCTTCTCCCCTCTACGCGAAACAGAACGCGATGCTGTGATCATCGGCGATTCCATCGTTCGGCACGTACACGCTACGTTAGGTAAAAGTAAGGTGCACAGTCACTGCTTTCCTGGTGCTCGTGTTTCTGAAATCGCTGCTCGCGTTCCCGAGATCCTGAACGGTGACGAGCGCGTCGGAACTGTGGTCCTGCACGCGGGAGTGAACGACATCAGGCTGCGCCAGACGGAGATTCTGAAGAAAGACTTCAGGAATCTAATCGATACGGTACGCAGCACATCGCCTGAAACAACGATCATTGTGTCATGACCGCTTCCCACGTACCGATTAGGGCATGAAAAGTTCAGCAGATTATTTGCGCTAAATGAATGGTTAATGTCATGGTGCAATGAGCAGAAACTGCTCTTTGTAAATAATTGGAATCTGTTTTGGGAGCGTCCTAGGCTTTTCCGTGCTGATGGCTTACACCCAAGCAGATTCGGAGCGGATCTTCTGTCAGATAACATCTCCAAAATGTTAAATACCCTTTGACTAGTAACCAAAAGTCCAAATCAAAGTCTCTGCTGCACCAATTTAACTGATATAAATACTAGTGTAGAACATTGCATAGAAACCGTGTCTATTCCTCGTTTAGTGAGATCAAATAATAAATCTACTGCAGGATCTAGGAAAAATCTAATTGTTATTAAAACAGAAAATGTTGCTATTGGTAAACAAAAACTATTTCTAAAGCTAGGTCTTCTAAACTTTAGATCACTCACACCTAAGGCAGTTATTGTAAATGAAATAGTCACAGATAATAGCTTCGATGTACTTTGCCTTACTGAAACCTGGCTTAAACCAAATGATTATTTCGGTATTAATGAGTCTACTCCTCCTGGATACTATTATAAGCATGAGCCCCGTCTGATTGGTCGTGGCGGAGGTGTTGCAACCATTTATAGAGATATTCTAAATGTTACTCAGAAAACGGGTTATAAGTTTATTTCATTTGAAGTACTTGTACTAAATGTTACGCTCTGAGGGTGTACTCACACTAGCCAGTTTGAACCGTGCCCGAGTGCGTTTGACCACCAAAGCGCGGTTCGTTTGACTAGTGTGAGTGCTCCGAACCGTGCCCGGGCGCGGCTCGATTAGCCGGCCCTGGCCCGCTTGGAAGAGGTGGGCCAGAGCACGGTTCAGTTGGACTCGGGCGCGGTTCGCATGCAGTGTGAGCGCTAACCGTGCTGGACTCCATTGTGTTCAGTGAGAACGCCGCTCTTCCTGTTTATCCCGAAACCGTCGCACCATAATGAAGTAAGCGTGCTCCGGCACGAATGCTGAAACACTATGTGAGTGCAGGCCAGAGGGGGAGTGGGGAGGGGGGACAATCGTACTCGGGCCCGGTTCATGGCAACCGTGCCTAGTGTGAGTACACCCTTAGATGTTAGAAAAACATCCCTATTATCTCTAGCCTTGGCTACCGTATATAGACCGCCAGGGCCTTACGCTGATTTCCTAAAAGAGTTTGCAGATTTTCTCTCAGACCTATTAGTCAATGTCGTTAAAGCATTAATTGTTGGAGATTTTAACATACACGTAGATAATCCAAATGATGCGTTAGGAGCTGCGTTTACAGATTTATTAAATTCATTTGGGGTCAAGCAAAACGTCACCGGACCAACACACCGTCTTAATCATACACTCGATTTAATTATATCACATGGAACCGATCCAACCGATATAGATATCATTCCACAAAGTGATGATGTCACTGACCACTACATGGTAACTTGCATATTACGTACTGCTGTAATATGTCATGCGGCGTCGCGTTATCAACCAGGCAGAACAATCCTCCCATCCACCATAGATAATTTCTCAAATTGCTTATCTAATCTGTCTCAGCTGCTGCCTGAACCCAAACAAACAGATGAACTAGAAGAACTAACTAGCACTATGAGCACCATTCTCTCTAGAACATTGGATGTGGTTGCACCTATTAAATTAAAAAAGGTCAGAGAGAAAAATAAAGCACCATGGTATAACAATACTACGCATGTTTTAAAGAGAGAAACCCCTATTTTAGAGCGTAAATGGAAACAAACTAATTTAGAGGTCTTTAGAATCGCGTGGAAAGACAGTATGTCACGTTATAAAAAGGCCCTAAAAGCGGCCAGGGCTGAGCACCTCCGCAAACTAATAGAAAACAACCAAAACAATCCAAGGTTTTTATTTAACACCGTGGCTAGACTAACAAATAAACAGACGTCACCCGAACAAAATATCCCATTACAGTTCAGTAGTAATGATTTCATGAACTTCTTCACTGAGAAAATAGAAAGCATCAGAACCACAATTGTAAACGTTCAATCTTCAATCGCGCCTTATAATTCAGCTTCAATTATCACCCCGCAAGAACAATTACAGTGCTTTACAACTATAGAACAAAAAGAGTTAAATAAACTTATCACTTCATCTAAAACAACAACATGTTTATTAGATCCTATACCAACTAAACTACTGAAAGAAGTGTTACCTGTAGTGGAAGAGCCTCTCCTCAATATTATTAACTCGTCTTTATCTTTAGGTCATGTTCCAAGAACATTTAAACCGGCAGTTATAAAACCTCTCATTAAGAAACCACAATTAGATCATAATAATCTAGCAAATTATATACCCATTTCAAATCTTCCATTTATGTCTAAAATATTAGAAAAAGTGGTGTCCGCTCAATTGGGCTCTTTCTTGCAACAAAATGATATCTATGAAAAGTTTCAGTCTGGATTCAGACCGCATCATAGCACTGAAACTGCGCTCGTTAAAATCACAAATGATTTACTTTTAGCTTCTGACCAAGGCTGTATCTCAATTCTAGTTTTACTTGATCTTAGTGCTGCGTTCGATACTATAGATCATACATTACTCTTAGATCGACTACAAAATTATACTGGTGTTCAAGGACAAGCACTAAGCTGGTTCAAATCATACCTATCTGACCGCTACCATTTTGTCTATTTAAATGGAGAAAAATCGATCATAACTCCAGTAAACTATGGAGTGCCGCAGGGATCTGTATTAGGCCCTCTGTTATTTTCCATATATATGATGCCACTTGGAAATATTATAAGGAAACATGGAATTAGTTTCCATTGTTATGCTGATGACACTCAAATATATATTTCATCACGGCCGGATGAAAACGCTAAATTTTCCAAATTGACAGAGTGTGTTAAAGATATAAAAGATTGGATGACGCGTAATTTTCTTTTATTAAATCCAGACAAGACAGAGGTAATACTTATCGGTTCAAAAAACCGCCCACAAAACCTCGCACAATACAACTTTAACATCATAGGATGTCCTGTTACTTTATCCTCTACAGTAAAAGACCTGGGTGTTATACTCGATTGCAACCTGTCTTTTGAAAATCATATTTCATATGTTACAAAAACAGCCTTTTTCCACCTTAGAAACATTGCTAAGCTACGTAATATGCTATCAGTTTCTGATGCAGAAAAGTTAGTTCATGCATTCATGACCTCAAGACTGGATTACTGTAATGCTTTATTAGCTGGTTGTACTGCATCCTCAATAAACAAGCTACAGTTAGTCCAAAATGCCGCCGCTAGAGTTCTTACGAGATCAAGAAAATATGATCATATAACACCGATTTTATCATCACTGCATTGGTTACCTATAAAGTTCCGTATTAATTACAAGGTATTGCTACTGACTTATAAAGCCCTAAACGGCTTAGCTCCAGACTATTTAACGGATCTTCTATCACCCTATAATCCATCGCGCTCTTTAAGATCACTAAATTCAAGGCTTTTGGTCATACCTAGGATATCCAGAACCACCAAAGGAGGGAGAGCATTTTCACATTTGGCTCCAAAACTCTGGACTGTAGTCTTCCTGATACTGTTCGTTGCTCAGACTCGCTCTCCCAGTTTAAAACTAGATTAAAGTCGCATCTCTTCAGCCAGGCATTCATATAATCCTACAGTTCAAACTAAAATCCGGCCTCTAGCTCATAAATGCCAGAGGAGAACTGGCCCCCGACTGAGCCTGGGTTCTCCCAAGGTTTTTTTTTCTCCATTAGGTCACCTGATGGAGTTTTAGGACACCATTAGGTCACTTGATGGAGTTTTTCGGTTCCTTGCCACTGTTGCCTTTGGCTTGCTCAGTTGGGGATATTTTGGGGATATTTAATTAAATTTTATCAATCAATAAATTCCTCTTGAAACAAACTTTGTTGTATTATTTTAATTTAATACTGTGAAGCTGCTTTGATACAATCTGTATTGTGAAAAGCGCTATACAAATAAACTTGACTTGACTTGACTTGACTTGGTCTGGGCCATACTCCACCCACCAACATTCGGCCCTCATGTGTTTTTCCCTGATCATGCTGTGCCATCATTTACAGGGTGATGTCATTAACAATGACCTGACAGGGTGGTATGGCTGTGCCACATAAGATACATGTTTTTACCGCTGTATATAATAATATATTTGTGTAGTTTTTAATGGTTTTACATGTCCCCTTGTCCATTTTTAACTCCCCTTAAGAAATGTGTCTTTTTTGTCTTTAATGAATATGGGACTCTACCAGGCATGGTCACAATCAAGACTTGTGCTGCTTCGATAGCTCCATTCAAGCAAATGTATTAATCCTGCATGCCCATGTATATACAATAACTAAGGACAGAATATTAAAACAGGTATAATTTTATAGGGTTTTTAATTTAATTAAAAAAATTTATAATATGTAAATATTAAACTTCCAAATTTAAACTGATGACAGAACAGTACAGCAGCTAGACTAATTATTTTCCATTTGGTTTTCTGCTTTATCTCAGGATCCACATCCCGTAGAGAGTATGTCAGTTCCAGTTTGGATCCAGCCTCTTACAAAGACATCAGATGCCCCAAACTTATGAACAGATGACTCCAGCTCCTGCGAGGACTTCAGATGACGCAAACTCTGAATCAACATGCACCAATGCTACCTTTTCCATATATTAGAATCATTATGTCCATAACTCGTAATAATTACTTCAATAAAGCTCATTTTTTCTGCCTTAAATTCCAAATACATTACTTGGACACACTCAGCTCTGATAAAAGATCATTCTAAATTGTAATGGAGACACAAGCATTTTCTGTAAAGGTCCTTTGAAATGACATGTATTGTGAAAAGCGCTATACAAATAAATGTGAATTGAATTGAAATATAAATTACTTAAAGCAAGAAAAAAAAATCCATATTCAAACACAGTTGAGACAAAGCGTGTTAATGCTTAAATATTTTAAATTGCACAGTGTTGAGATTCAAGATTCAAGATTTTATTTGTCACATACACAATTATACAGAGTACAACCAGCAGTGAAATGTAAGTCAGGTCCACTCCAAAGACAGTGCAATTATATAAAAAAAAAAAAAAATAAAAAAAAAAAACGAATATACATACATATTAAAAAAAAAATAAAAGTAGAAAAAAAAAAATATATATATATATATAAATGTGCAGGTCAAGAGTAACAAGTAACAAAAAGGAAATGTGCCATAACTATTTTGTTGAATATTAGAGTGAAGATATCAAGAGAAGAGTCAAGAGATGTTGACTTGTTTTATGATGACATCAGAAGTATCTGTTACGTGAGAAAACAAAATGCCTCATCTTATAGCTCTTAACAAATCATTTCAGAAAATTAAGTTTTATAATAATAAAATTTAAAAAAACACTGCAAAACCAAGTAGCTTTTTAAAATGTCATATTCTCCTTTAATTACTTATGGAAAATTGCCAATTTTTGACCGTTGTAACAAGCACAAAATGTTTTTGTGAATTTCTGGCAAATTTAAGCCATAAATAAGAGGATTGAGAACAGGAGGAATAATCAGAAATTCCACTGAAAAAAATATACCCACAATCTTGTATTTGTCTGAATCATACCGACTTAGAGCAATGTCACAAAATGATGCTATAGAGTAGTTCAGAAAGCTTATAATGTGAGGAAGACATGTTTGTAATGCTTTGCCCCTAAATTCTTTGGAGCTTTTGTGACAAATGATCAAAATTCGGACATAAGTATATAAAATGAAGAAGGCAGGGAGAAAAACTGTTGTTGTTGAGACAAAAAATCCAAGTATATTGTTACTCAAAGTGGAAGTCCCACAAGAGAGCCGAACCACAGACCAGTTGGAACAGTACAGTCGAGCTATGTCAGTCCCACACAAAGGCAACCTGGCTGAGAAGAAAATAACAAGACCCATAGAAAATGCTGCATAAAGTGATGCTATTGCCATGTATGATGCTGTTACTTTTGAGGTCATAATTTGATGATATTTTAAAGGGTTGCATATGGCAACATATCTGTCATATGCCATCAGAGTTAATATTGTATATTCAGATATTGCAAAAGAATAAATTGTAAAAATCTGAACAAAACACGCTTGCCTAGAAATGGTATTTGTATCAGAAAGAAGATCAACCATTATCCTAGGGAAAAAACCAGCTGACCCATAGAGATCATTGACAGACAAGCAAAATATCAGGATGTACATTGGCTCATGAAGGGATCTCTCTTTAAACACCACAAACAAAATGATGGCATTAAATAATATAATTGCTAAATAAACTGTAAGTGTCAAAATTAGGATGAAATATTTAATATGAACAAACTCCTTGAACAAAGTAAAGTAAAAATATGAAGGCATGGTTACATTTTCCATTTGCTGGTCAAAACAATGAAATTGCCACATAAATAAATGTATAGATTCAGTTGATGTCCGTTATTTGAAGAAAAAAACATCCAATAGTTTTTGATGAACTCTGTTCAGTCTAGTCTATACATTTTGTTTTAAAGTAAAAATCAAGAGAGATGGTCATAATAGTGAAGGAAAAAGTGAGGAGAACTAGTTGTTGCCTTTGGTCTGAGGCAACTGCTGAATTTGCTGTTAGCGGTTAATATAACACCATCTGGGGCACATATACCAACAGAACACATGGGAATTTATCTCATTAGTTTAGCTATTTGTTGAGTAAAAAAACAAAAATGGTGGCAATAGGTAATGGCTGTATAAAAATCTGGCATAAAACACAAGACTTAAATTGTAAGTTCGCTGATTTTCAACCCGCTTTGAATTGTTACAGTGTTTCTAGTATATGTACATTAACAATGATGTGTTAATCAAATCCCAATCTCTCCAAAAATTATTTTTTTTTATTTATTTTTTTTGTCAGCATGAACAGTGGGATTGACAGAGGGTTAAACAAATTAACAAAACCATTATTGTTGTACTTTGTAGTACTTATAATAAGGGTAGTACTTTGTGTACTCTTTAAACAGCATCATGATACAAATTAAACACTTCAACAGCCTTCTCACCTGTACTCATCAGTGTTTAGCTTAAGGGGGTTGGGAAGAAGATGTTCCTTGTTCCTCTCCTTTGCAAATTAACTATAGTTTTTTCCCCTCCATTTGGCCTAAAACACTGTTCCTAGTCATCCACTTTGAAATGGAGACTACAAACACTGAGGTTTTTCCAGCCCAGGCTAGAGCTATCTGTGGCAACATTTCTGCAAAATGATATTATATTGCGTCCTTCACGTTTAGTAACAGTTTCAAAGTGAAATGTCTAGTGAGTGGTGCTAAAAAGTTCGAACAGTTTTATTCGAAACGGATGATCGTGAATCTGGCAATGTTTTATTACATTTGTTTTTGTATGTATCACCGCAGTTCTGAATTGAAATGTCCGGTGAGTGGTGTTAAAAGGTAAATGCTCCATTGCATTTGAAAACCAAAAATAAACCCTAAACCTAGTGTTAACAAAGGAAAGTGTGACATAAAAACCCAATTGCTGAAGCAACCGTGGTATTTTAGCTTGTTTCTAGAAGTCTTTGAGTTGTTTTGTCGTTTACATTTAGTCATTTAGCAGACGCTTTTGTCAAAGCGATTTATAAATTAGGACTAAATTAAGCGAGTCATCGTGACGAGGCAAAAACAATGCAAGAAGTGCTCAAAATACGAAGTTCAAGCATTGTTCAGAGTAGCATAAGCCCGATAAGCGAGGATTTAAAGGAAAAGGAAAGAATTATTATTATTATTATTATTTTATGAGGTTAAGTGCTCACGGAAGAGATGGGTTTTCAGCTGTCTTTTGAATGTTGTCAGGGATTCTGCATTCCGGATGAGGGTGGAGAGAGCATTCCACCAGCATGGAACTGTGGATGAGAATGTTCTGGAAAGTGATTTTGTGGCTTTCTGTGATGGAACCACGAGACGTCGCTCGTTGACTGATCATAGGCTTCTGGTAGGAATGTAGGCTCATAGGAGTGAGTGAAAGTCGGAGGGTGCTGAGCCTGTGATAGTTCTGTAAGCAATGCCTTGAACTTGATGCGAGCAGCGAGTAGTAGCCAGTGCAGAGAGATGAACAGATGAGTGACGTGGGCCCTTTTTGGCTCGTTGAAGACAAGACGAGCTGCAGAATTCTGAATCATTTGTAGAGGTTTAGTTGCACATGATGGAAGTCCAGCCAGAAGAGCATTGCAGTAGTCAAGCCTAGAAATGACCAGGGCCTGGACGAGAAGTTGTATTGCATGCTCAGTTAGGAAAGGCCTGATCTTCCTGATGTTGTGCAGTGCAAACCTGCATGATTGAGCTGTCTTTGAAATGTGATCTGTGAAGGTCAGCTGGTCATCTAATATTACTCCAAGATGTGTGACCGACCTTGATGGGGTGATTGATGATGAATCTAGCTGGATAGTGAAGTCGTGTTGTAGAGATGGATTGGCAGGGAGGACGAGAAGCTCAGTCTTTGCCAGGTTGAGCTGCAGGTGATGTTCCTTCATTCATGTCGAGATGTCCGCCAGACATCTTGAGATCCGTGCAGCTACTGTGGGATCATCTGGTTGAAATGAGATGAAGAGCTGTGTGTCATCAGCATAGCAGTGGTAGGAGAAACCATGTGCCTGTATGACGTGTCGTAGTGATGTGGTGTAGATGGAGAAGAGGAGGGATCCAAGAACTGAACCCTGAGGAACCCCTGTGGTCAGTTGATGTGCTTTGGATACCTCGCCTCTCCATGCAACCCCGAAGGACCTACCTGTAAGATAGGACTCAAACCAGTGGAGGGAAGTTCCTGTGATGCCCAGTGATGAGAGGATGGACAGAAGGATCTGATGATTCACATTTGGAAGCAGCTTTTGCGATCCGTAGGGCTTCTGTGACCAACAGTAATGCAGTCTCTTTCTTGAAGCCGGATTGGTTGGCATCCAGCTGGTTGTTCAGAGACAAGAAGGATGTTGCTTGGTTGAAAACGTCTCAGGTTACGACTGTAACCCTAGTTCCCTGAGAAGGGAACGAGACGATGCGTCAATGACGCTTTGGGAACGCTCCTGCGTGATTGTGTCTGAAGCACCTATGTCAACTAGTCCAATGGCGAGAGTGGGCGTCACGGGCGGGTGACCAGACGACCAGGAAAGGATAAAGGACATCCGGTTTAGAACCACGCTAGCTTCGAAAAGGGCAGAAGCAAGTCGATCACAGGGATGTAGGAAATATGGCAAAGTGACGCATCGTCTCGTTCCCTTCTCAGGGAACTAGGGTTACAGTCGTAACCTGAGACGTTCCCTTTCGAGGGAACTCGCGATGCGTCAATGACGCTTTGGGAACGAGAATGCCCAACGCGCCATACGAACCAGAACCTGTCTGTGTGAATACTGCACAACTAAGACCTGGGGAAGCGCACAGGTCGAAGTTGTAAAACCTTACGAATGTGAGCGGAGAGGACCAGCCTGCCGCATACCACATCCTACAGGGATATCTACATATAATAAGGCTTCTAAGCCGCCATACTCCTGTCCTGGTCTAAAAGCACCACAGAGGAAACAACCACTAAGGCCGCCACGTACACCTTCAGTGTAGAAGGGGATAACCCTGCGGAAAAACAAACCAGTAGTAACCCCAGCACTGTACCAATCGGGCAGTAAAATATGGTCTCCACAACCTCAGTTGAGAGACCAAAGTCAATGAGTTGGGCCCCCTCAGAGGCCAAACCCACAGGTTCCAAATCTCTGGGCTGGGGTGAAGGGTCACCCCTCCCACTTAAAAACGAAGGTCCCTCCTGACTGGAATCTCCAAGGGAGAGCCATCGAGGAAAGACACCAGGTCCGAGAACCAGTCAGCCCAGCCAGTACGGTTCTACTAGTAGTAGACTTATTCCGTCCCGGCGGACCTTCTCCAGAACTCCTGGGAGCAGAGTAATCGGGGAAAGATGTACAGACGTAGCCTCGGCCATGTCCATACCACAATGTCCAGCCCCAAGGGAGCTGGGTGTGTGAGGGAGAACCAAAGTGGACTGTGCGTCGTATCCTGAGACGCGAAGAGATCCACTTGTGCCTGGCCATAAACCCCCCAAATGTGCTCCACCACCTCGGTGTGGAGCCTCTATTCCCCGGGCCTCAGCCCCTGCCTCAACAGGATGTCTGCTCCTACATATTTATGAAAGAGACCACTGATGTGTTGTCTGTACGGACAAGCACATGATGGTCCCTCAGGTCTGGGAGGAATGTCTCAACGCATTGAAGACTGCCATCATCTCCAGGCAATTTATGTGCCAAAAAGATGATGACTCCTCCACAGGCCCTGGGATGAGCGGCCTCCCATTACCACTCCCCAGCCGGTGAGGGAAGCATCTGTCAAGATAGAAACTCGATGGCAAAGAGCTCGCAACACCAGAACCTGGGAAAGGAACCAGTATTCCCTCCATATAACCAAGGCGCGGAGACACTGCCGCGTGATCTTGATCATACGAAGTGAGTTTCCCCTCGGGGAGAACCCTCTGGTTCTGAGCCACCACTGCAAGGGTCTCATGTACAGTAGGCCAAAGGGTATCACAATGGACCTGCTGCCATGAGGCCCAACAGTTTCTCGAACTGTTTCAAAGTGCGTGACTGCTCATGTGGGATAGGAACCAGTATTTCCTCCATATAACCAAGGCGCGGAGACACCGCCGCGTGATCTTGATCATACGAAGTGGGTTTCCCCTCGGGGAGAACCCTCTGGTTCTGAGCCACCACTGCAAAGGTCTCATATACAGTAGGCCAAAGGGTATCACATTGGACGCTGCTGCCATGAGGCCCAACAGTTTCTCGAACTGTTTCACAGTGCGTGACTGGCCTAGCTTCAACTCTTTTGTGGCTGTGAGGATAGCAGCTACACGAACGGGCGAAGTGTGGCTCGCATCGTGACTGAATCCCATACCACACCAAGGAAAGTGGTTCTCTGTAGTGGAGAAAGCACACTCTTCTTGGCATTGAGTCTCACCCCAATTTCTTCATCTGAGCGAGGACAACATCTCGATGCCAAACCGCTAACTGCTCTGATTCCGCCAGAATCAGTCAGTCATCGATGTAGTTCAGAATGCGTAGCCCTGCAGCCTGGCGGGGCCAGAGCTGCATCTACGCACTTCATGAACGTGCAGGGTGATAGAGTTAGACCGAATGGAAGCACCCGATAATGATATTCTTTGCCCCCAAAAGAAAACCTCAGGAACTTCCTTTGTTGAGGGAGGATGGAAGTAAGTGCCTTTTAAATCTATCGTAACAATCCAGTCCTCGGATCTGATTTGAGTCACGATCTGTTTGAGTGTGAGCATCTTGAACTTGAGTTTCATGACTGCACGATACAACAGACGAAGATCTAAAATGGGAACGCAACCCCCCATCCTTTTTCGGAACAATAAAGTAGCGGTTGTAAAACCCTGATTCTCTGTCGGGGGAGTACACCTGCTCTATAGCTCCCTTCGCTAATAGAGACTCTACTTCTTGCTCCATTACCAGAGCCTGCTCGGGATGTACTAACGCGAGTAGCACCCCGTTGTAACGAGGTGGAGGAGAACGAAATTGGATTCTGTAACCTCTCTCTATTATCTGCAGGACCCATGGAGATATATTCGGCAGATTCTTCCACTCTGTCAGAAAATCTACTAAGGGTACCAGTCTCTCGAGACTGGCCTCTGGTGTTATTGTAACAGCCACTTCGGTGACCTGAAGCATCCTGGCAGGAAACAACCGAACTGACTCTTTTTGAACCCCCCTCAGAGGGTGCGAGTTTGACACAGTGTCGTGGTGACACTGAGCCATGTGCTCGCTGGAGACCGCTGCGCCCCGAGGCACCAAAGGTGGCGGGGTTGGCAGAACGGCCTCCTGAGGGCACCGAGGTGGGGCGGGCACCGTATACTGAGGTGTACACCGCTCCACCCCGGTCGGGGTTGCCCTCAGAGGTCTGACACCAGTGGCATCAGGACCTTGGCCGAAACCTTTTTCACAGAAAAACAGTCCTCAGATCCATCTTCTGCTTTAAAGGCTTCTGTTGAGAATGCCATTCCGGTCCCCAATCTTTCTGAGGGGGAGCACAGGAAATTACACTCTGCCCGTACAATGAGTTTGTTAATGTAATCACAGTATTAAATTAAAATAATACAACAAGGTTTGTTTCTAGTGGAATTTATTAAACTCTGGAACAGTCTCCCTAACATTGTCCGGGAAGCAGACAAACTCTGTCAGTTTAAATCTAGACTAAAAACACATCTCTTTAACAATCTGCTGTAAATAATGATGTGCCATTTTCCACAATTTATGCATGCTTCATTGAGCTATGAGTTAAAACGCGACATCAGTGCTCCATATACAAGGCTCTGTGTGCGCCTGTGGGGGTTCGTGTTTTACAACTCCATTAGGAATATCTTTAGATCTGAGTGATGGATTATGCTGAGTTTGGGCTCTTTTTAATCGTGAGAGTCTGCTGAAAATAATGATGTGCAATTATCTACGATCTGTGCTTGCTTCATGTTATAAGCGAAAACCAAACGAGAGTGCTTTATGAGTATATACTTGGCTAGGTGCGTCTGAGGTATTTTTTGTGTTAGACCGCCATGAGGAATATCTTTAGATCTGATTTATGGAATATATTGAGTTTGGGCTCTTTTTAATCATGAGCTGCTGTTGTAAATAACAATGTGTAATTTTTCATGATTGATGTATGTTTCATACGAGTAAATAACAATGTATAATTTTTCATGATCGATGTATGATTCATACGAGTAAAAAGGCCAAGTCTAAGCTACCTTGCTTGGCTACGTGCGTCTGTGGATTTTTTTTTTTGTGTGTTAGAACTCCATGAGGAATATCTTTAGTTCTGAGATATTAATACCTAAGTAAAATAAATAAATAGCTAAAGCTATAGGCTAACATTCATGTAACATGTGGGTGGCACTGCCAATAAAGCACCTAAAAGCTGTCACAAAGAACTGGCAAAAGTAATGATTATGAATATGTAAAATATAGCAAGGAGACATTTTAATTGTTTATTAATAAACCAGTGTTTTCTGTGTCGGCTGCAAAGATGAAGTTGACAATGCTGATTCGCGATCTTCGCAGTAGTGAACGCACCACAGAGAAATGCACATTTCATACAGACTACATCGTTTTGTTTCGTTTTGAATTGTTCTGTTTAAAAGTAGAGGTTTCAAGCTTTCTGTAGACAATAGATATATTTCCCAGGTCTATGAGGCAAGTATGCTGAGTTTCGGTTCATTTATGAGACAAGCTCCAGTTCATGTGCCGGCACCTCCGTGTCTTGTTTATCTATTGTCTGCTATTTATTTACTTATTTATTAAATCCAGGTAATTGGTTGATGAAACATTGATTAAAATTAACACACACTTAATACAAAACGAAATTCACTTTAATGAAAGGCTCTGGTTATTGAATCCAGGTTATTGGAACAAAATACTGAGGAGGACTTTTACTTTCTGAACCTGGACTTTAGACCTCTGCAAACCAGAACTGGACCTTATCGTAGCCAAAAAATCTGTGTATATTAAATATGTAGTAATTTCAGCCACAGCCTTAGATGAAATCAACTGAAGAGAAAAGAAGACATTAAATCTGTGAAGATCTCAGCAGAGGAGGATTAAACAACTCCACAAACAGCATTACCAGCTTCACTTATTACTTACCAGACTGACTTTATTTCTGTCAGACATCTACAAAAGGTTTTATTGAGAATTAACAGAGGTTTAATAACTAATGTGTTTCATTTGAAGTCACCATAACATTGATTAGTGTTTCCATTAGTTGGGCTCTTAACTTTAATTATATATTTAGTATTTTTTGGCCGCTGTGACAGTGTGTTTGTCAAACACATTTGCAGTAGCAAAGAAAGCTAAAGTGAAGTGAGATCAGGAAATGATGGTTTTAAAATCATCATGAAATAAACTGATTCACTGAGGTTTTTATAATCTAACAATTATGTTGTTCCACTAATATTTTCACAAACCCAGTGTTACTGCAGCATGAGATCCAGCAATATAACAATTGGTTTAAATCTTTTAACAAACATGAAATAAAAAAAAAATTTGCCTACGCTGACACACACAGATATCAACAATCAGCGTATGAATCTCAACAATGGTGACAATCACAAATATTGAGATAAACAGATTAATTCAGAACATCACTGAAAAGCTACTAATTCACAACAAAAACAACAGCAAAAAATAAAAGCAAATATTTAGAATCAAACAAAATTATAGGACAGTTCAGCTGCATAATTTATTCATGTTGCAATGTTTGACAAACACACTGTCACAGTGGCCAAAAAAAGACAAAAGATATGATAAGATTTAAGAGCACAACTAATGGAAACACTAATCACTGTTATGGTGACTTCAAATGAAACACATTAGAGTTAAACCTCAGTTAATTTAATAATAATAAACTTTTGTAGACGTCTGACAGAAATAAAGTCAGTCTGGTTAGTAATAAGTGAAGCTGGTAATGCTGTTTGTGGAGTTGTTTAATCCTCCTCTGCTGAGATCTTCACAGATTTAATGTCTTCTTTTCTCTTCAGTTGATTTCATCTGAGGCTGTGGCTGAAATTACTACATATTTAATATACACAGATTTTTTGGCTACGATAAGGTCCAGTTCTGGTTTATTTCTTTGCTCTTGGCTGACATGTGGCATTGATATGCAGAGGTGTAAAGTCCAGGTTCAGAAAGTAAAAGTCCTCCTCAGTATTTTGTTCCAATCACCTGGATTTGCTAATTCAGACAGGAGATAGAAATAATTAGTGAAATCAGCTGACTGAGTTTATGGGTGGAATAAACATATGGCATGACTTTTACTCTTTGACCCCTGGATTACCCACCTCTGCCATTAAGCTGATCTAATGTGTGTTGGTCTGCCTGACCCCTCTTTGTTTGGAATAATTTTATGTTACTCTGCCTTATTTGGGGAAGATGGCCTACAGTAGCCTTAAGTTATCTCATTTTCTAAATACAATAAAATAAACACTTGGTGGTTATTCAAGATCTTGACTGTAGCCTATTTCTACGTTTTTTTTTTTTTTTTTTTTTTTTTTTTTAATACAGTTTATTCATAGTTAGATTCATTTCTACAAATGGTGCAAACTCTGCTAGATTATAGATAAAAGATTCCCATTCCCCTGCCATTCTGTGTTCGGCAGTGATCGGCAATCGGCAGATCATTATTTTGGTGATCGGTAATCGGTGATCGGCCCCAAAAATGCTGATCGGAGCATCTCTACTTTCGGCAGTCTGTAAAACCTCAGATTTATTGTCAAATCTAGTTGTACAGTCAATCGCAAAGCTCTTTCCTGTTTTAGATGTGTTTTGTGTGTTTTTCACGGCATTCACAGTGAAAACAAATGCTGCCGCTCAGTCTTTTTGCCACTTAGTGGGCGTAACCGCAGTCACTCCAGCCAACGGTGACGTCACACACATACTGTTTGCAAAAATACCCCCAAAAATCAAACAGGCCTCTTAAGACATGTTAGATGCTATAAGAACACTAGAATAATGATGACCAGCAATTCTTGCACCAGTGGTTATTTCAAGGTGTATCACAGAAGGTATTTAAATTATGTAATGTGTGTTTTAAGGTATAGAAAAATTTGCCTGATGTTAAAATACATTTCAAAGTTGTTTATTGATATCTCACAAATCTATTTTTAAACCAAATTAACCTGAAGATTATATGTATGCACAATTATTTAAAGTAAATATTAATCTAATGTCAATTTATAAATATATTATTGTTCATTGATAATTCGTTTGTGTTCATAATTCATTAAATAATAAATTATGTTAACAAATTTAACTTTATTGTTTTCAAGTTAATAATGCAAACTGCTGATTTTTTATTTATTTTTTAATCATAGAACATTTTGTACTTTCTTCTTCAGGTCAATGAAGTAACTCTGCCTGATGCAAAATGGAAAATGGGACATATTTTTACTTCATGTTATTTGAAAATCTCGGGTACATAAAATATGTTTTCTTCAGTTTAGGATTTATTCTGTATTCTGTACTTAATGAATATACAATATTAATGTTAATGGCAATTGACAGATTTGCTGCAATCAGTAAACCTTTACAATACCACAACATAATTACACCAAGGTTTTTAATTGTTTCAGTAGGTATAAACGTGGCTTATCCAATTATATTACTTAGTATTGGTAGTCTTTTAAGTACGAAACTGAGAATGTGTGGTAACAAATTGTTTAATGTGTACTGCCACAACTATGAAGTAGTCAAGCTCTCTTGCGAAAGCACAATAATTAATAATGTTTTGGGCTTGTTTGTATTAATCACAACTACTGTCATCCCTTTAAGTTTAATATTATATTCTTATGTAAAAATTATTATTGTTTGTCAAAGAAGCTCATCACAGTTCAAGGGCAAAGCTTATCAAACTTGTATTCCACATATTGTGGTCCTTTTGAATTTCTCAATTGCTATTATTTCTGATGTCACTTTGAGTCGAGTTGTGACCTTAGAACTTCCTATATGGCTGTCAGTTTTTCTTTCACTGGAGTTCCTTATTATACCACCCATCCTGAACCCCCTTGTTTATGCTTTAAACCTGCCTGATATACGCAAAAAAATTATTTGTCTTATAAAGCCCTCCAGGTAGATGTTTTTTTTTCTTCTTCTTTTTTTTTTTTTTTTGGTGTAATAAATGTTACACAGAATAATATACAGACTACTATATATATATATATATATATATATATATATATATATATATATATATTTATTTATTTATTTATTTTTATGTATTTTTTTAATTGTAACCAAATTAAAAGTTTCACACTGTAAAGTTATGCCTTCCATGCTACATTTTAATGATTGTTGGACCAAATGGACCATATTTGGGGTATGACTTGTCCACAAGCCACATTTTGCCTGCTTTTAGTCTCACCAGTATACATGACATTGGCCTTTATTGTCGATGACTACAGCAATACAGCATAGTTTACACTGTTTTAACATGTAGCCTATACCAGTGGTTCTCAACTCCAGTCCTCGGGACCCGCTGCTCTGCACATTTTGTATGTCTCCCTTATTTAACACACCTGAACCAGATCATCAGCTCGTCAGGAGAGACTCCATGAACTGATTTGAGTGTGTCAGATAAGAGAGACATACAAAATGTGCAGAGCAGCGGGTCCCGAGGACTGGAGTTGAGAACCACTTGCCTATACAATATTGCCTACATTTAAACTCATTTAACAAACATTTTAGAAGTAAAAATTAAACATTTAAACATTCAGGTAGCCTAATTCAAGTGTAATCAACCAGTCAGTTATCCAATTTCCACCCCAGATAGCAACATTGTTTCAGCCCACATGCAGCGTGGAATGATGGCACTTGGGCGGACCGCTCCTGTTTGCCAGATCTGGGCCACAAGCAGGCCATAGCAATGCCACATGTCAGCCAAGAGCAAAGAAATAAACCAGAACTGGACATTATCTGAGCCGCAAAACCTGTGTATATTAAATATGGAGTCATTTCAGCCTTAATAAGCCTTTTAACAAGCAGAATCACTGAAGGAAAGAAGAGAACAACCTTTTCCAGCTTCACTAATTACTAACCAGACTGACTTTATTTCTGTCAGACGTCTACAGAAGTTTTTATTGAGAATTAACAGAGGTTTAACTCTAATGTGTTTCATTTGAAGTCACCATAACAGTGATTAGTGTGTCCATTAGTTGTGCTCTTAACTCTTATTATATCTTTCGTCTTTTTTTGGCCGCTGTGACAGTGTGTTTGTCAAACACATTTGCAGCAGTAAAGAAAGCTAAAGTGAAATGAGATCAGGTGATGATGGTTACCTGTTTGGCACTGTCGCCAAACCTTCAGCCTGTGGTCGGACCCTTCATTTTTACAGGCTGGTGTTCCCATAGAACAAGTGTTCAGTTCTGTTGGTAGGGATTCCATTTCTGTCGGATCCCTCCGACGAACGTTGGAGTGACTGACATGAAAGCGAACGTCTCGGTTACGTATGGTAACCCACGTTCCCTGAAATAAGGAACGGAGACATTCGTCCCGTCGTCATGTTGTTGTACCGTCGCTACAGACGGCCGGGTCCCTGGCTCGGCTCCTCAGCGAAAACCAAGGCTGCGTTGCACCTTCTGCTCATTATGTACCCGCACTGTGTGATAGAAGCAGCTGGCGCAATTATCGCATGCCAATGTGCATTGGCTCGTTTAGTTTCTCTAGAAGTAGATTGGTCTCTCAGCGAAGATCCCATTTCTGTCGGATCCCTTCCTCTTTCAGGGAACGTGGGTTACCAAACGTTTCATTTTCTTGCTGTTTCAGGTGTGTTCCATATGCCTGGTTAACCCCCTGAGGTCGGATGACGCGCGGGCGCGTCAACTCGATGTTTACTAAATGTTTCTATCAATATCTCCGTGATTGTGCAGCACACATAAATGGTTCTGATTTTGCCATAATCGATAGATTCTCAGCTTCAACGTACTTATTCTCTCGAGATCGTACGTGACTCATACAGAGCGCAAGAGGGAAGACAAGATGACCGTTCACCTTGCGTGATTGGTGGGCTAGCTTGCCTGTCTGCATTTTGTGTGAAACCAACCAATAGATGCGGTTGAAATCCCTAAGTACCCCCTCACAGTGAGGAAAATACCAAGCTGACATGGAGAGAGAAAGAGTAAAAAAGTCAGCGAAAGAAAAAGTCAGCGAAAAAAACATGGCAAAAACATATATAAAGAAGAGGAAAAGTAAGAAGAAGACGAGGAGAGATAATGGCGAAGACATTGAAAGACGTACTTGCGGCGGTTTTGGAGAGCAGCGACGAGGATGAAAGGCGAGTTTTCGAGCCTGATGGATTTTCTTCTGATGAAGATGAGGATTATGATCACAGAAGAGATCCAGTTGAAGACGGGAAAGCGTATTTATTTTATAAAAACATTGTTCGCCTGGTGCACTTTGTGCTAGGCTAACTGTGACCATCTTGGCTAAAATAAGCTGCGCTGTGCTGCTTTGTGTATCTGAACTTTGACAAATTGACTGCGCCTTTAGCAAAGTGTTTACTTTATGTAAAAGTTATTTTCTTGTGTAAAACTGGGGTACACTTACAAACAGTAACGTTGTAGGCATGTAGGCTGTTCTTGGTGGTCTCCTTTTGATAACTAATGTAATATTTCTTCACCTCAATCCACAATTTGAATAACATTATCTCTTGTAGTGATGAATCGATATGTTTTGGCCAAATTGATAATGCAAGTCCTAACTTATTTGTTTTTGTGTTTTTTCAGAGAGGATTCACAGCTACCAGGGCCCAGTGTAACACAGGCAGCCTCACCTGTGCCTGTCACCAGTCACCAGGTCACCACCAGCCCTTACACAGCAACCATCATCACCAACCCGGCCAGCTAAGAGGTCCCGTACCCCCCCAGCATCAACCAGCACTATTTCTAATATATAGTTCATCTTTGGTTTGAAAAAAAAATGTTGAAAAGTTGACATGTAATGTAGACAGTGAGTTTTTTTTTTTCCACAAAGTAAACGTTTTGCTTGAAAGAAAGACCTGTTGTAATGCTACTTTTTCATTTGCACACATCTCATAAAGCTTGATATGTAGTAGGAAGTTATTTTAGTCCTATTTTATCTCAGTCCCTCTAACATTTGGTGAAGGTAGAGTCACAGACAAAACGATTTTTCAGAATGTCACTTTAGACAATTATTATTCATTATCTACTATTTTATTCATATATTACACTACTTTTGTGACCCTAAGACTTTGGGAAACCCATATCAAGGACCAAAATAATTCGTCCACATGAGTAATGGTATGTTTCCACAAGAGATTTGAAGAATTTCAAAAATCGGACTTATATTTTTCACCTTTTAGAGCCAAATTATCCCTCTCTCTCTCTTTACACAATGCTCTAGGACAAGTGGTGAGCTCATCAGTAAGAGAGCTGGGTTTTCTCTGCACATTTTGATATAAAACACATGGGATTATGTTATGTAATTGCCTTTAAAAGGAGAATTTAATAAGATATGTAAAATCGAAGAAAAAGTGAAAAAATGCCCTTAGACCTCAGAGGGTTAAAAGTTATGGTGGGTTTTCATCGTCATTGTTGTTTACTGGACGATTATATCGGATGTTCAGTTCAACATAATCTGCTGAGCGCCTACAATTATCCTGCTACGTGACCGCTGTTTGATTGAATTGATTTCACGGAGAGACTCTGCTACGAGTGCAGAAGTATAAATTAGCCTTCAGATGTCACGCATCATTTCCATGTCGCAGTGAAGTTATTCTTTTTTCTTTTCTTTTTTCTCGTACACGTATTGCAACACGGCTCAGTGCAGTGTTTCAGTGCCTGCACAATTGACTTTCCCTTCACTCATTCCTCTCACTGAACTCTTTTCTGAACTATTCTTCGTCTGCGTCTGTTATATTTTTATAGCTTCTTGTTGGGTTTGTTATGTTTTTATCTTTTATCATTTTAATAGGCCTATGGTATCAGTGAAATACTGGCATACTTGGCTTTACATTGGACGTTCGATATTTGCAAATTTATGCAAATTTTGCAGTTTTGCAAACTGTCTCTAAAGTTACATAAGACATGGGTAAACAGGTTTCTAACTTCAAAGGCATTTTACTTACAGTCATAAACTGTTCATGAACTGTGTTCATGTAGGTGTCAGGCATGATGCACACCTTTTAGATTGTTGATATTAAAATAAATGTGAGCTCATGCTGTAGTAAAAAAATAGCAATAATTACACAATTTGACAGTTTAGTTTGTTAAATATTAGTGAAACTCAACTATGGAATTATTTTTGTGCCTTTAATATTGAACGTAACTTTTCAAGAAATGAATGACATTTTTGACTGTCGCTGATCTGTACTTACAAATGCGCTTGCTGAAGCTCAAACGTGCTGTGTAACACAAGAATGAATCTCATTGGTTCTTGCGAAAGCTTAAACGTGCTTGCTTAACACAAGAATGAACTTCATTCCATAGCCATTATGATAGACATAATGATGTATACTGTACAAACTGTATATGAAGACGAGCTAGCTGAGCGTGTCCGCACCCGAATTCAAGGGGAAAATGAGTCCATTAGAGATTTGCACGCGACAGATCTGTCCGTTAAGTAGGCCTAGTATGTCCCAAAGCTTGCCTACTCTTTTGCTACACACTCAAAAGTATGTACTTTTTCTTCACAAAAAGAGTACATACTTTTAGGGCGTATAAGTAGGCGAATTGGGACGCAGCACTAGTCTAATTGAGACGTGGTCTGGGAACCACATGTTCATTTTCTCGTATTTGAGGCGTGGTTTACGAATGCCCAGAGCCGTTTATTGGACGCTACGAATGTCTATCAAATGCGCCTGTACGTAGCTCATAGCCAATCGTTTCAATTATACCAGATGACGTATGTAGATCGACAGAAATTCAACGAGGAAGAAGTAAACTTGCGTTCTACGGCTGCATCGAAAGGTAACTTCGCGTCTGATGCCATGTTGGATCCATAGATATAAACAAACTGCTTCGGTGTGTCGCATAGACGTCATCATCGTCTTGCTGCTCCCTCCCCGTTCTGTGATTGGTCCCCTCGCTGAGGCGAAAATCTGGTCCATGGAATCCAGGCTGCCTAGCATTTACAGTTACAAGATTTAAATAACAAATGTAATAATATTCAATGTTCTCTTAAAGAATATAAGAGAACATAATCAAGAATATAATAAAGAATATAATCTGTAAATCTATCTCAGTGAATTTGATACAGTTGATAAAAACACAATTAGTTTTTCTAATGTCCAAATCAAACTTCTAAACTTAACGATAGGAGAATTAAACATTACGGACAAAAAATGTGACAACAAATATTTAAATAAAGCTTTCAAAGGGTATATATATCATGATTATGATAGGAAGATAAAACTTAAAATATTAGATAACCCAACAATTGCAGAAAAACATTGGAAATTTATAAAATGGCCAATTGCACCCAAAGTAAAAGAAATGCAATTTAAAATTCTTAACAACTAGGCTACTATCCATCTGCAGAGACACTGAGGGGTAGATTTGGTTTTGTAGTTGACCCTTGCGACTTTTGTCATGAAAACCCAGAACGAACAGAACATTTATTCTTCCTTTGCTCAGTTAGTAGGAAGTTCTGGCAAGATGTCCATAGCTGGTTAAATAATAAAATTAGTGAACTTGAACAATTTACAATCGAAGATATTCTTATTTATAATTCTAAACTGACGAGGGATTTTTCACTTTTGATTAACCTTATCATCATTATGGGTAAATACCACATTCACAAAAATAAATGGAAAAAACAAATGCCAAATGTAAACTGTTTTAAAAATGAATTTCGTATGTTATTATCCTCCTTGAACCTTGTAAAAAATTCTAAACAAACTGTAGAAGCTATTTGTGATGGTGCTGAAATGTTTTTGATCCTGCAACACATATTATTTATTTGAGAACAATGCCTTATTTTATTTATTTTTATTTATTTAATTTTTTTCATTGTCAAATCTGCATTTTGTTGATGCCTTGCCTGTTTTTTTGCTGTTGTCTCCACGAGAGTAATAAACATGAATATTTTTTTTCGTTCAAAAACATTCATTTAAAAAAAAAAAAAGAAGAAAAAAAAAGCCTGCCTAGCAGCGTGAATAAAATCGCGCTGCGCACAAGGCAGCATGGGGAAACCCAGGCTAAGTATTGAAGGTAATAATGCAGTCTAATAAAGGGAGGTTTAAAGCACTTAATGAATGGAAATTTAGTATTTTCTGTGACTCAATCTAAAGTGAGGAATATTTACTCCTAATAACTATTAACAACTCCTTAACTACTAGTTTAAAATACTGGACATCAGTTCGGTATAGTCAACAAGTTTTTAACAAAGGATAACAAAAAAGATATAACTTTTTACACAAAATAATAATTTATTAATTACAGTGACAATGAACAAAAAACCCACTGTGTATATAGCCTAATAATGTACAGTATTTACATTTTTTTTTCCCTACATCTTTATAAAAAACAGCAGGGATAACCCAGTTTGGTTTTTGCTCATTTATTTTGAAAATACTAAGCGCAACGCTTGAATTCATGTCAGAAGTAATTGCTCATATCAGTTACAGTAAATTACACAGGCTGACTTTAGCTATTTTTATAATTAAACCTATGATGTATAAATGTTAAACAAATAAATAAATAAAGATTGATTGATTGATACCAGAGAACCCATTTCATCACACAATCAAATTCCGAAAAAAAATAAGGCACTATCTATAATATTTCATTGTTTGTGGTACTTATCTTAAGTTAGCCAGCAGGTTGTGCCATTGTGCTAGAATTACATGCTACTGAAAATAAGAAGCATATTATAATAATAAGAAAAGTTCTTGATAACATAAGTTTTTACAGATATCAGTTCTGGATGTTTAGAAAGAGAATATTTTATTTCAAAATATATTTAAAAAAAACTTGTGACATTTTAATTACTATAATATGCTAGTTTTGATATTTTGTTTGTGAATTCATCACTGTGTCCAAACATAAGGCACTGCAGGTCAAAGATCACTTGATGTTAATGGGACCAAAATGTTGATAAAACACCACCAAATGATGTAACTCAACAAAGACTCAATTAACGACTTGCTATTAACAGGTTGTTAAGTTGTTTTCACTTCTAATATGGTCCCTTGGCCATCCTAGGAAAGGATACTGTTAACCACGTCTCCCAGTGGTCCAAGATAAATGGACCTAGAGGTTAATTAGACATAAAACACTTTAATTAAGTCCCTTGGTCAAAAGGCCAAGACCAGTCCCAATGAGGCTTGTGATTGTGGTGACCCTAAGAGGAGAATGGTGGTGGAAAATACGAAGACTGAAAATCATTTTTGTGACTTACTACAATATATTTCTCCAAACTTTGTCAAGGATTCTCAATTTAAAAAAAAAAAAAAAAAAAAAAAAAAATAGACCGACAGTGTGTGTAGTATTCCTACATTGTGATACAAGACAGTCAGATATCAGAGGCAACATATGTTCCTCAAAATAAAACTGAACACCTCAATATTGCTATAATTCAAGGTCAACACAACAGCCTCTTAAATGCCTACAAACACTCAAGTCTCACTTAAGCTCAGGTGTTCAAAAAGGGCATAAGTAAACCAATATATCCTTCAAAAAGGTCTCTTCAACATAATGGATTAATAAAATAATGTAAAGTAAAGTGAAACAGTCAAATCCTACTTGAACTGGACGTGCTGGTTTCGGCCTCATTATCGACTCATATTTGAAACACCCGCTATTCACATATATAAATAATAATAACAATAGCGTATAGCAGGCGGCCTTTAAATTGTTCACAAGGAACACTTCAGTACACTACACTAGAGAAAAAAAAAAAAAAATGGATTATCATATGTTACTTCAATCTCATTTCATACGTCATAACAAATGGAAACATTTGGAGTAAGTAAAAACATGAAGCCTAATATGTGGTGCATTTTGCTTTTCAAACGCACAGCACGAGTGACTCAAACTCACAGCGTGTGCAGAGACAATTTACTGAAGCAATCGAGCCGCTCCAAACTATGAAACATTATTGTTACCCGCATTATACTTATCTACGCTTGAGCAGATATCCACAAACACAGTATTTAACAGCAAACACTGGTCTAAACAGTATAATATTAGAGTAAAAGAGTAAAGTCAAGTCAAGTCAAGTCAGCTTCATTTATATAGCGCTTTTATAAATAAATAATTTATATAGCGCTCTAGAATAAAGTTATTGTCCAGCTAAAGTTAGTTTGATTGATTCACTTCCGTCACAACGATCATTAGTTATTAACTTAGGGGCTGCTTACAAGACACCGTTTTAACAGAAAACTCTTAAGTTCTTTCTGCGCAAATTCAAAAACGCGAACCAATGAAAACGCTGATGGCGTGCACATGCACATTACGAGTTTAGTCTATAGGTATGCGCGTTTGAATATATGTGCGCAGGCGTGTAGTCCTTCCCTACAAATCAACCCTCAACAAACTACTTGTCTGGCCTTAAAATTTATAATACAGAATTTTTAGCGCTTCCGCGTAGCCACGCGAACCGGAATTATCCCGACAACGCTTTATCTGTAGAGAGGTAAAGGGAGGGGAGGGAGGCCTTCACAGGGGAGAGACTAGTTGACACTTCAGGACTGCGTTGTCGTCGCGTCCAGGCACAGGTCCTTCATCAGATCTGGATACGGCCTGGATCCGGCAGACTGCAGTAAACCTCGGGATAAACAGAGAGACTAATATTAGCATAGACGCCATTCTTCTTATGGTGTAACGAGTACATCAGGATTTATGGGAAGTGTTCCCGGTTCCGGCTGGCCTAATCTATGCAGCCTAACATTGAATTATAAAAGTCTATAATGTGTTATGTGTATAACACATTATACACATAACAAAGAGGTCAAAGAGATGTGTTTTTAGTCTAGCTTTGAACTGACAGAGTGTGTCTGCTTCCCGGACAATGTTAGGAAGACTGTTCCAAAGTTTTGGTGCTAAATAGGAAAAGGATCTACCGCCAGCAGTCGATTTTGATATTCTAGGTATTATCATCTGGCCGGAATTTTGAGATCGCAATAGACGTGAAGGACTATAATGCGTTAAGAGCTCGCTCAAGTACTGCGGAGCTAAACCATTTAGTGCTTTGTAAGTAATCAGCAATATTTAAAAATGTATACGATGTTTAATAGGGAGCCAATGCAGTGTTGACAGAACAGGGCTAATATGGTCATACTTCCTGGTTCTGGTAAGAACTCGAGCTGCTGCGTTTTGAACTAGCTGTAGTTTATTTATTAAGCATGCAGGGCAACCACCCATAAAGCATTACAATAATCTAGCCTTGATGTCATGAACGCATGGACTAATTGTTCCGCATTTGTCAATGAGAGCATATGACGTAATTTAGATATATTTTTAAGATGGAAAAATGCGGTTTTACAGATACTATACACGTGACTTTCAAATGAAAGATTGGTATCAAAGAGCACACCCAGGTTCCTAACCGATGACGAAGACTTGACAGAGCAGCCATCAAGTGTTAGACAGTATTCTAGATTATTATGTGAGGAAGTTTTTTGTCCAATAATTAAAATCTCTGTTTTTTTCAGAATTAAGTAATAGGAAATTACTAGTCATCCAATTTTTTATATCAGCTATGCATTCCGTTAATTTTGTGAATTGGTAAGTTTCGTTAGGTTTTGAAGAAATATACAGGTGAGTATCATCAGCATAACAGTGAAAACTAATTCCATGCTTCCTAATGATATCTCCTAAGGGTAGCATGTACAGAGTGAACAGCAACGGTCCTAGTACTGAGCCTTGTGGTACGCCATACTGAACTTGTGATCGATGAGACATCTCTTCATTTACTGCTACAAACTGATAACGGTCAGATAAGTATGATTTAAACCATGCTAGTGCAATTCCACTAATGCAACATAATTTTCGAGTCTATTTAAAAGAATGTTGTGGTCAATAGTATCAAATGCAGCACTAAGATCGAGTAACACTAATAGAGAGATACAACCACGATCGGATGATAAGAGCAAATCATTTGTAACTCTAATGAGAGCTGTCTCAGTATTATGGTACGGTCTAAATCCTGACTGAAAATCCTTGCAGCCAGATACCATTTCTTTCTAAAAAGGAACATAGTTGTGAGGATTCCGCCTTTTCTAGTATCTTTGAAAGAAAAGGAAGGTTCGAGATCGGCCTGTAATTGACTAATTCTGTACCATCAAGTTGCATTTTTTTTAACAATCGGTTTAATCATAGCCAGCTTAAAAGTTTTTGGCACGTGTGACGTATCCTAATGACAAAGATGAATTAATGATAATAAGACTCAATACTAAAACACTCATACTAGCCTAGTTTTGTTACATTGGGTTGCAGAAAGGCAGACAAAGAAGATAATTTCCAATACAATGTTTTAATAATAATCCAGAAGACAGGTAAACAGGCTGAGCAACACACACTTACACATACATGTAACAGTGATCAGACAGAGAATGGATGTGAGGGACAAACTTTTATAGCAAACACAAATGTGGATGATTAATCAAACACAGCTGAATCAAATGATCTCATAATGATGGTGACCATGGTAACAAAGAGTGGCGAGAAAACTGAACAAAGGAAAACATGTGACTAATGAAAAAATTTTTTAACAACTTTTATATCATGCTGTTTTATGATCGAACATAAAATGCAGTCTTGTGTCGTACATGTATATAAATTTAGCATTGAAAGGTTGCCTACCTGTCTATAGTTCATATTTCAACATGTTTCTGTCTATATAGCCTATACTTACATTTTAGTCTGGCACCAGTTTAACAAGTAGCTACAATGTAAAGTTTATGCAACAATAACATGCTTACTATTATGAGTGGAAAATTTTCTTACTTTCTTACCTTAAAAATCTTTCTCATTTTCAAATCGTGTTCTTCTAATTCTTCTGAGGTATGTGTGTGTGTGTGTGTGTGTGTGTGTGTGTGTGTGTGTGTGTGTGTGTGTGTGTGTGTGTGTGTGTGTGTGTGTGTGTATATAATATATAGCTTTTTTTCTAGCACTTCCTGTCCTATAGCTGTAAAGCACTGCAATACTTATTGAGGGACAATAAAACGGCTGAGTCTTAAAACATTGTCAAAGGTTGTACACTTACAATTATATTTCTGATGCTTTCGATTTCCTCAATGAAGAAATTCATAAAGTCACTACTAAACTGTGATGGATTATCTAGTTCAGGTGACAACTGCTTATTTGTTCATCTAGCCACTGTACTGAATAAAAACCTTGGGGTGTTTTAGTTATTTTCTATGAGTTTGCGGAGATGCTTGGCCCTTAAAGCTTTTAGAGCCTTTTCATAATGTGGCATACTCCCTTTCCACACAATTCTTAAGAACTCTAAATTAATTTGTTTCTTTTTGCGCTTTAGGTTACATTGTCTGCCGAATCAGCAATGTGCTAATTTGCATAAACCATGTGTTCAACAGCCCTGTCATAAATACAACCCCATCCTTCAAATTCCACATTAATTTTTCAACAGATAAAGAAAGACTGTCTTCAAACTGATACTTGATAGACACATGAGAAACTGTAAGATATATACTGTATATACTGTATACTATACTGTGTATTTGCTGTATATTTATTCTGCTTTTTGTGATTCATGTTTCAGTCTATTGTGATGAAATAATATTCTAATTGTGGATAATGTAAAAAAAAAAAAAAAAAATTCGGTTCCAGTAGCATTTCTTTAACCTTGTTTTTCTTCTGTTGTTCATGTAATTACAGGGCCACGCTGCAAAGCACAATGCAAAATATTTCCTTCACACTGGATGCATATAACAAAATACATGACTTGAAATTTGTTTTTGTTGTTGTGCTGGGTTTACTTTTTCCACTCATCATCATTGCTAATGGACTGATCATCTGTGTAGTATGTCTTGAAAGAAAACTACATAAGCCAATGTACGTCTTTATCTGCAATTTGGCATGTATAAATGTATATGGTGGCACAGCAGTTGCACCTTTTATCATAAGTAGTTTCTTGATGGAGGATTATCAAATAACATGGCTTTCTTGTCTTGTGCAAATCTACTTTATATATACCTATGTTACTTGTGATATAACAAACCTAACACTTATGGCTTATGATCGATATATTTCTATATGTTATCCTTTACATTATGACAAAATAGTCACACCCACAAAGGTGATTTGGGGTATTTTATTCACTTGGCTTTTCCCCTTTTTCAGAGTGACCATCTCTCTCTCATTAACAGCAAACTTTGACATTTGTGGAGTTATCATTGAAAAAGTCTATTGTGATAATTATTCAATAGTGAAACTAGCTTGCTCTGATATTTCATATTACAACATATATAGCATAATAATAATTTTCTTTGTTGTTGCACTCCCATTTTTTGTAATTATCTACACTTATTTAAGAATCATATTAATCTGTTTGACACTGTCAAAGAGAGGACGAGTCAAACTCTTTAGCACTTGTGTCCCACATCTAATGGCATTATTTAACTTTATCATTGGGACTTCTTTTGAACTTTTGCAAAGCCGGTTTGATATGAGACATGTACCCTACACAATTCGTGTAATACTTTCTTTGTATTTCCTTATTCTTTCCCCATTAATAAACCCAATCATTTATGGGATGGGAACTCAAGCAATAAAGGAAGCTATAATGAGAATGCTTTGTCATAAGTTTTACCAAAGGCAAGCTGTTGTAAGTAGTATAACTTAAAACACTTTTTCACGGATGTAGATACCAGTAAGGCTAATATATTCATACTAAAAGCCCAAAAATTCTATTTTGATATCAAGGGGACTCTAATCTGTTTGGAATTGTCAAAGAGAGGATGAGTCAAACTCTTTAGAACTTGTGTCCCACATCTAATGGCATTATTTAACTTTTTCATTGGGAGTTCCTTTGAACTTCTACAAAGCCGGTTTGATATGATAAGTGCCCAACATGCTTCATGTAATACTCTTTGTATTTTCTTATTATTTTTTCATTATTAAACCCAGTGATTTATGGTATGCAAAGTCATGCAATAAAGGAAGCAATAATGAGAAATTTGTATACCAAAGGAAAGCTGTGCAAGTTGTGAATGTTAAATACTTTTTATGTGCTTCATATACTGTATGTAGTCATATTGATATATTATATGATACACTATCATGTGAATAATATTCAAAATAATTAATACTACTGTACAGTTAAGCGCGATCTGCTGTGATGTCACAATTAAGTTGAATTGTGGGGTGAAATCTGGAGTAGAATCAGGGCCGGCGCGTCCATATAGGCGAACTAGGCAATTGCATAGAGCGGCACTTTTGTAAGGGCGGCAAAATGTGTGCCAACCGGGATGAACAATTCACAAAATAGGCTATATGATTCGCTGAGCTGCCACTGCCCCGCCCCGCCCCCTGCTCTCACGAGTCATGACTGAGTGATGGGAAGTTCAGATCATTTTACTGACTCTCTTTTACGATCTCGTTCATCAAAATGAACGAATCTTTATTTGAGTAATTTCGTGGCTTAATTTCGTGGCGTAATTTAAGTGGCTTTAAATGTTACTTTTAACAGCCAAATTCCCCGATCACATCCACCTACGCAATGTTGATCATATTCTGAATTAAGAAAATCATTATAATGCAGTCAAAAATAATTTACAGGGAACATAATAATGACTTAACCTTCCGAGTCTTTCCATTTGTCACCTGACATACGCAATGAACGGATCGTTCATGAATCGAGACTTTTGAAGGAGAAAGCACACCAACAACAGAGGGGTTCGTTGTTAAAATATATTGATCCAGGGAGTATTTGCAAGGATGACACGCCGTCAAGTCCACCAAAGAACCAAGAGGCCGCTAGCACAGCTAACCTTACTGGAATTTCTATTAAAAAAAATGTTACACACCTGGCATCCCTCTCGAAACGGTTCTCATTCGCGCTTGAATATGTTCACACTATAAAAAAAATTGTTTTTCTTTTTCTTTTTTTTTCTTTTTTTTACAATTATCTTATATAGCCTATAGCAATTTTAATAGGATGGACAGTTGAAGGAACCCAACCTAATATATTTGCTTCCTCTTGGCCTACTAAAGTGTTCATACAACGGGAGTATTCTCTGGCTAGAGCAGAACAGCGGAGTGTGTGTGGACAGAAGTGCCTGAGCTTGTGTTTTGGGTTAAGCTGCGTTGCTTTGACATAGTGGAAAATAGAATAACAGAAACAAAATGTATTAGCATTTTTACCCGTTATTATCAATCTAAATTAATCTCGTTTTTAATTTAACTTAATTTCGTTTTTCTTTATTTAAATTTCGTTTTTTCTTTATTTAAATTTCGTTTTTTCTTTATTTAAATTCGTTTTTTCTTCATTTAAATTTCGTTTTTCAAATTTCGTTTTTTCTTTATTTCAATTTCGTTTTTTCTTTATTTAAATTTTGTTTTTCTTTATTTAAATTTCGTTTTTTCTTTATTTAAATTTCGTTTTTCTTTATTTAAATTTTGTTTTTCTTTATTTAAATCTACCCTTTACTGTGTCAGTAATTTTTTAATCAGAAAAATATTAGACTACCTTAAAAGTAGCATATTGCTTAAGTTAACAGACCTGTGAGTGTGCGTTTATTAAGCAAATAAGCCCTGCCCGCGTGAGGTGCGCCGCTTCCCGCTCGCGCTGTTCTGTATACTAAAAGTTTATAAATTCTGAACGTGTTGCGTCTCGTGTGTCCATCTATATTGCACCAAATGCGATACTGCACTCCCTTGTGAAGTCGATTGGATGAACGGTTCTCCAAATAATCAAAATGCAAACAGAAAGACAGACATATTTCCTGCCTTTATTAGAGAGAAGAATATGTTCAGCTCCCTCTGCCCGAAGCTTCAGATATTCGATGTTCATTACTACCGAAGCTTCGAAGCTCAAAAATGGTATTCGGACCAGCCCTAGGGGCGGCACAATTGTTTTTCGCCTAGAGCGGCAGAAGTGCACCCGCCGGCCCTGAGTAGAATAACTCCCTCGGTCAATTTGAGGGGATGAGGGCCTTTCCACATAAACTTCCCTCACCCCCTTGACAAAGTGGAACTCACTTCACAATGGAGGCAGGGGGTGCTTCTCATTTCTTATTTGTGCATCCTCGTTTCCTTTCCTCGCTTACTTTTCACGCGTCTTAGCTCCACCCAGGGGCGATTCTAGGATTTTCATTTTAGGGGGGCTCAGCCCCCAATGAGGGTATGATGTAAAAAAAAAAAAAGGTTAGTTTATGGTCTAATGCTCATTATTAAGTAGTTTCATTCATTCATCCAGTAACATGCATATGGCACGGTTTTATAATCACTGAGGTACCGAATGTGAGGTAGTTAGGGGGGTTCGGGGGCATGCTCCCCCGAGAAAATTTTGATTTCTCTGATCTACATATGTGCATTTTAAGATGTTTTGAAGGCCAAAAAAATTGGATGACAATAGCTTTAAAACCATGTGCGGGCAGCTGTTTTTTTCTCACCTCATCAGCATCACACTCTTTTTCTCTTTGTTTTTATCTTGCTCTGTCTTTTCCCCTCCTAAAGCTGAGCTTTGACTGATACAGGCTTTTAATTTAAATCTATTTATTAAAAATAACAACATGAATTATCAATTTGCCACTTCTATAAATCAAGTGCTTAAAAGAAAAGCACAAATCCCTTTACTCTACTCTTACTCTAATATATGTAGGCTATACACTTCTACTGATTCATTATTACTTAATACAAAACTATATTTATTAATACAAAACCAAATAACTCCACATGATGTTTCTCTCTCAAGGCCATCTAGTGCTTTCAGACAATGATGTATGTCTTTAATCATGTCTGTGCATGGCAGCATAATGTAATAACGAAATACAAAATAATATGTTTTAAAGTTTAAAAAGTAAATTAAAATAAATCATGATCGTTTTCTAAAGTATGTTTTCATGGGTGTTAATCGCTTCATTTTTGTTTTGTAGAAAAAAACAACTATCACACTGATAAGGGCTGAAGGTGAACGCAGCGAAACGTATTGGTATTGGAAGAGAAACCGAACCGTCCCGTGTTGCTCCCAATGCTCCAGTAACATTACATTATGTAAACTGCAATGCATAAATGACAAAGAACTGCACCGATGCAGATGTAATATCATAGCAATCTATCAATAAATGCACTCACGACACACCTCGCTCTGCTCGGCGCCCCTGCAGATTGAAAAATGCGCTAAATCCAAGCAGACTCAGATAAGGGGAGGAGCCGAAACTTGACGCAGCTTGCCGCCGTTTCAAATGAGTTTTTTTAAAGGGGACTGAAGCGATAAAAAATATATTAATCAAATATTTTTTAGGGGGGCTGGGCAGAAGTTTAGGGGGGCTGAAGCCCCCCTAAAAAGGGCCTAGTGACGCCCCTGGCTCCACCCCCTCAGGATGCAAAGGAAAGATACGCCTGTGTTTCCTCACTCGCGGTGCAATTAGAGAATTGAGAAGCCCTTCAAGAAGGATGCGTTCGATCGGTTTCCGGGCTGGAGGAGCTAGGAGCACCCAGGGATTCCCCCGAGGGGAAGTGCTTAGGGAGGTGTATGAGTGTATGTCTAAAAGCAAAGTGGAACACACTCCTGATAACCAAGAAAATACAATCTAAAAGTTAATGAACATGAAAATAAACAGACCGACAAGTCTTGATAATGGTTGTGCACAAAAAGTATATAATGCACACAACTCAGAATTAATTCAGAAAGTTTTTTTTTTTTAAAAAACCAGGAGAAAAACAAACAGGGCAAATACACTTTAACATAAACAATTCCAGACATGGAACAGAATGGAACACAAGGTTTAAATACAAGGAGCAAATAAAGGGAACTAATCAAGACCAGCTGACTAATTAATGGGTAAAAATAAATGAATGAAATAATCAAAAAATGACTGGGAGACAGAACAGAACTGAATTAAATCACACTAAACAAAACCATGAAACTGACACAGTGTTAAATAGATAATAATGAAAACTAATCACAACTCAGAATGTAAATATCATAGTAGTTTCCATTCACCTATTTTTATGCTCATTTGGAGATATCGCACACAAAACATTATTTTTTTGTGTAATGTTGGTGTGTAACCTAAAGCCTGTTCTGCAGTCGCTACAGTGCAGTGAGAGCATGTTGCAGCATGCAGTCGTTTTATATACATTGTTCTGACGCAGTGAGTATGATCTCTTTCTGGTGGATTCTTTTATGCTTTGAAAAGTGCTTAAACCTCACTTGTGTGTGTGTGTGTGTGTGTGTGTGTGTGTGTGTGTGTGTGTGTGTGTGTGTGTGTGTGTGTGTGTGTGTGTGTGTGTGTGTGTGTGTGTGTGTGTGTGTGTGTGTGTGTGTGTGTGTGTGTGTGTGTGTGTGTGTGCGCGTGTGCAGGTTGGGGGGCGTGCCTAACGGTGTGCTTCCAGCTCGGAGCTGTGTAAGTGCAACAGTAATCAGCAGGATATACGGACCCAGACTACGCTGCTGTTTTGTTTTTATTATAAATATGTTGCTGTTTTGTCTCCCTTATAAATTTGTTGTGTTTTGTTGGCATTATTCTTTTTATGGAACCTGTAATTTAAGTGTTGTGGGTTCTCTCTGGGACATCTGTAAAAGGGTATTTTAAATAAACAGTCATACCGACAAGTCTTGATAATGGCTGTGCACAAAAAGTATATTAGTATAATGCACACAACTCAGAATTAATTCAGAAAGTTTTTTTTTTTTTTTTTTTTTTAAACCAGGAGAAAAACAAACAGGGCAAATACACTTTAACATAAACAATTCCAGACATAGAACAGAATGGAACACAAGGTTTAAATACAAGGAGCAAATAAAGGGAACTAATCAAGACCAGCTGACTAATTAATGGGTAAAAATAAATGAATGAAATAATAAAAAAATGACTGGGAGACAGAACAGAACTGAATTAAATCACACTAAACAAAACCATGAAACTGACACAGTGTTAAATAGATAATAATGAAAACTAATCACAACTCAGAATGTAAATATCATAGTAGTTTCCATTCACCTATTTTTATGCTCATTTGGAGATATCGCACACAAAACTTTTTTTTTTTTTTTTGTGTAATGTTGGTGTGTAACCTGAAGCCTGTTCTGCAGTCGCTACAGTGCAGTGAGAGCATGTTGCAGCATGCAGTCGTTTTATATACATTGCAAATTCCAAATTACATGCTATTCCAAAACTCTGGAATAGTCTTCCTGATACTGTTCGTTGCTCAGACTCGCTCTCCCAGTTTAAAACTAGATTAAAGTTGCATCTCTTCAGCCAGGCATTCATATAATATTTTTAATCTTACAGTTCAAACTACAATCCGGCCTCTAGCTCATAAATGCCAGAGGAGAACTGGCCCCCGACTGAGCCTGGGTTCTCCCAAGGTTTTTTTTTCTCCATTAGGTCACCTGATGGAGTTTTAGGACATCATTAGGTCACTTGATGGAGTTTTTCGGTTCCTTGCCACTGTTGCCTTTGGCTTGCTCAGTTGGGGATATTTTGGGGATATTTTTTAATTTTATCAATCAATAAATTCCACTAAACAAACCTTGTTATTTAAATTTAATACTGTGAAGCTGCTTTGATACAATCTGTATTGTGAAAAGCGCGATACAAATATACTTGACTTGACTTGATTTGACTATTTTGCCCACCTACTTTTGGGGTGTAGTGTTAAACACACTTGAGTGTGAATTTGTTTCATTACCTTTGTAGTGTGGGACACTAGCGTGTGGGTGTAGTGAGTGATTACTTATGAGGTGGGTCAGGGATTATTTTTCCTGTTAGTGTCTTAGATTAACCCACAGTCTTTATCTATTTTCTTTTTGTTAATCTTTGTTTTATTTATTTAAAATACCTTCTTTTTGTATTAACATCTGTGGGTAATTAAGAGGTAAATGTCTGGAAGTTATTTACTAGTGAATGTGGTGTTTTTTTCAATGTGGAAAGATTTTATGTAATAGTAAATTGCTTTTTAATTGTCAGAACCTTCTCAGTCCTCTTTGGGAAGAACCAACCTGTGTTGTCTGAGTATTACATATCCTTGGGTGAAAGTCCCGAGGTGGCGTAGTTGGCTACATTGAAAATCTTATTAGAGTTTTATTAATGTGAACTTCCTTGCTGATTATCTTAGTTATTATTTCTCTCTTGGCCCTTACAATCCCGCCACATGTGCATAAAAAACATGCGCTCAAATGAGTCGGAAAATTATTATTATTTTGATTTATTTTTTGATAAGAAAACATCCGCATAAACTACGATGGAAACATATTGACCTTATCAATTTCTAGATGTGAATCAAAAAAGTCATGTGACTTTGCGCATTAGGACAGCATAACGTCTCAGTTACTAACGTAACCTCGGTTCCCTGAGATGAGGGAATGAGTATTGTGTAAGGCTTAGCTTGCGCTATGGGAAAATTCTCGAGAATATTGAAGCCAAATTTTTTAAACGCAGTGCGGCAACTGCACAAACCTATGGCAAGGCGAACCAATCAGGCCGCTTCGTGCCCTAGCGCGTCAGAGCCCCCCAGAATGGGTGTGGCTTATGGCTATATAAGCACTCATTCTGCCAAGGAACTCAGGTTTAATCGACTGAAGCGATCCCCTGATCAAGCACAGTAGCACGGCAGGTTACGCAATACTCGTTCCCTCATCTCAGGGAACCGAGGTTACGTTAGTAACCGAGACGTTCCCTTTCGAGAGGTCTCTCGTATTGCGTAAGGCTTAGCTTACGCTATGGGAACCCCCTTCAAAACGCAGTGTGTGCTTAACTTCGCTCCATACAGTAGCCCAAGGCAAGATGCCTGAGGCTTCTAGAAGAGTAAAGTATGAACCCAATAAAAGCTATTCCGTGATGGGCTTCGTATAGGGAAAAACAAGGAATGGGTCTAATGAGGGTCAAACCTTTATTGTGTATACACTCACCTAAAGGATTATTAGGAACACCATACTAATACTGTGTTTGACCCCCGTTCGCCTTCAGAACTGCCTTAATTCTACGTGGCATTGATTCAACAAGGTGCTGAAAACATTCTTTAGAAATGTTGGCCCATATTGATAGGATAGCATCTTGCAGTTGATGGAGATTTGTGGGATGCACATCCAGGGCACGAAGCTCCCGTTCCACCACATCCCAAAGATGCTCTATTGGGTTGAGATCTGGTGACTGTGGGGGCCATTTTAGTCCAGTGAACTCATTGTCATGTTCAAGAAACCAATTTGAAATGATTCGAGCTTTGTGACATGGTACATTATCCTGCTGGAAGTAGCCATCAGAGGATGGGTACATGGTGGTCATAAAGGGATGGACATGGTCAGAAACAATGCTCAGGTAGGCCGTGGCATTTAAACGATGCCCAATTGGCACTAAAGTGTGCCAAGAAAACATCCCCCACACCATTACACCACCACCACCAGCCTGCACAGTGGTAACAAGGCATGATGGATCCATGTTCTCATTCTGTTTACGCCAAATTCTGACTCTACCATCTGAATGTCTCAACAGAAATCGAGACTCATCAGACCAGGCAACATTTTTCCAGTCTTCAACTATCCAATTTTGGTGAGCTCGTGCAAATTGTAGCCTCTTTTTCCTATTTGTAGTGGAGATGAGTGGTACCCGGTGGGGTCTTCTGCTGTTGTAGCCCATCCGTCTCAAGGTTGTGCATGTTGTGGCTTCACAAATGCTTTGCTGCATACCCCGTTTGTAACGAGTGGTTATTTCAGTTAAAGTTGCTCTTCTATCAGCTTGAATCAGTCGGCCCATTCTCCTCTGACCTCTAGCATCAACAAGGCATTTTCGCCCACAGGACTGCCGCATACTGGATGTTTTTCTCTTTTCACACCATTCTTTGTAAACCCTAGAAATGTTTGTGCGTGAAAATCCCAGTAACTGAGCAGATTGTGAAATACTGAGCAAATTTGAGCCCGTCTGGCACCAACAACCATGCCACGCTCAAAATTGCTTAAATCACCTTTCTTTCCCATTCTGACATTCAGTCTGGAGTTCAGGAGATTGTCTTGACCAGGACCACACCCCTAAATGCATTGAAGCAACTGCCATGTGATTGGTTGATTAGATAATTGCATTAATGAGAAATTGAACAGCTGTTCCTAATAATCCTTTAGGTGAGTGTATATGAGAACTGTAGTTCGAATTTAACCAGGACCGGATATGTATCGGGCCCTAAGGCTCAGGGGGTTTGTGTGCTTACACATTTTGTATTTAAAGAACCCTCGCTTGCAAAGCGGGAACTTCCAGGTTATAAAACCTCATAAATTTGGACAGCGAGGCCCAGCGGCCCGCCACACAGATATCTTCAATGGGTATTCCACTTGACAAAGTACAAGACGAGGCCATACCTCTCGTGGAATGAGCTCTGATGCCTAAGGGTATAATGAAGGCCCTTAGACTCATAAGCCAGCGCGATGGCATCAACTATCCAGCTACTCTCATCTCTAGACAGTTTACATGTAGGCGCTTCTCCGGGCTTGACCATAGGCCCAAGGTTATAATCGTTAACGAAAAAACGAAAACTAGGTGGGAAAAAACATTGTCGTTAACTGAAATAAAAATTAAAACGAGGCATTACAAAAAAAAACGATAACTAACTAAAACTGTAATGTGTGTTTGGCAAAACTAACTAAAATAAAATAAAATTATAGAGTAAATGTCCTTAGTTTTCGTCTTTGTCAAGGTCTTTCATTTTTTAACGCTATTTAAAACACGCAGCGTATTCGTTCAGCTGCATTTCCTTTCCCTGCTCTTATCTCCTATCTTATTTTCCTATTATTTCCTATTATTTCTTATTTCCTATCTCCCTCCGTCTCTCTGTCACTCATGCGTCTCTCACAGCCCCTCCCCTCCGTGCACACCGCGTCTCCATGAGAACGAGTGTTCCTTCAACGTTGAAAGCAAGTTCGTGAAAGGTTGGTCTCTCTATCTCATGAACACCTTTACACAATCACACATTAAAAAGTGGTATAAAAATATTAAAAATTCTGAATATAATTTTGTCAGTGTGTTAATGTCGACCCGAGAAGCGATTGCGCCTTCTTTAGAAAGTTAACTAGTCGCAAGTTTGAGGTAAAATGCACTTTGTGGTTGTGGTTGTCGATGTCAAAACACTATAAGCTGTGATTCAAATATTAAATAATGTTATGTCATTTTTTTTTACTTTTACACTGAATGTTTGCTGCTTCAATCCAGATGAGTAGGCTATTGACTGTATAGGGTAAATTTAGTATAGGGTGTGAAAATTGTACAGCTATGGTATTTGTATAGGGTGTGAATTCTGTATAGAAGATGTGTAGATTTCTGGTACGGTGTGTGGATTTTGTAAGAGGTAAAGGAATTTCAATGGGGTGTGAATTTTTTCTAAAATTGTATGATGTTTTTGTTGAGTTATTATTACACAATACTTTTTCTGACCTTTTTGAATCTTGCCCCTGACAAATAACCCAAATTACAAAAAAAATACTAAAACTAACACTAAAACTAATAAAAACTAAACGAAAACTAAGCATTTTCAAAAAATAAAAAATAAACTAAACTAGCAAACCCACTTTAAAAACTAATTAAAACTAAACTGAATTTGAAAACAAAAAGTCAAAACGAAATAAAAATGAAAACTAATGAAAAATGCAAAACTATAATAACCCTGCATAGGTCAGAGACGGGCCTGCCCTCATAAAGGGCCCCCCAACCTAGGTTGGAGACGTCTGTCGAGATCACTTTTCTCCTTGAAACCACACCCATATTCACGCCTGACTGACACCAGTCGGCTGCTTTCCAGGGAGCCAGGGCTTTGATACAGCCGTGGTTCGCTCTGATTTGTAAGTGGCCAAATTGCCACGCGTGAGCCAGTACTCACTTTTAGCCAGCGCTGGAGAGGACACGTGCAGTAGTCCGAGCTGGAGTACTGATGATGCTGAGGCAATGAGACCCAACATCCTCTGAAATCTCTTGAGAGGCGCGCAAGCGCCTGCTCTGAAAGATGCCGCAAGGTGTTGAATGGTGAGCGCGTGCTCTGACGTAAGGTGTGCTTTCATTTGTATAGAGTCTATCACTGTACCCAGGAAATAAATACTCTGGCTGGGAGACAGTGTGCTCTTGGAAGCATTTATCCTTAGACCCAGGCATTGTAAATGGCCAGGATCTGTGAGTTATCAGTTGTTCCTCCGATTGTGCTAAAATCAGCCAATCGTCGAGATAGTTTAACACTCGCACTCCCTGCTGTCTCAGGGGGGAGAGTGCTGTGTCCATGCACTTCGTAAATGTACGAGGTGCCAGTGATAGGCCGAACGGTAGTACTGTGTACTGGTAAGTACCCTCGAAGGCGAATCTCAGGAATGGCCTGTGATGGGGCGATATTTGGATGTGAAAATAAACATCTTTAAGATCCACTGAGAAAAAAACAATCCCCTGGGTGAATTTGCGCAAGGATATGTCTGGTTGTCAGCATCCTGAACGGGCGGATCATAAGCACTTTGTTCAGGTGTCTGAGGTCTAGGATGGGCCTGAGGTCGCCATCCTTTTTCAGAACGAGGAAGTAGCGACTGTAAAAGCCCAACTCGCTTTGTGAAAGAGGAATCGAATCGGCTCGAAAGTGCAGGGGTCTGCGAGCGAACTGTAGCGAGTAGCTTTGCTGAAAGCTTGTCAACGGCGGTGAAGGCTTCTATCCAGAGATCAGCGAAGTGGAGAGTTCGCTGAAGGAGATAAAATTGAAAGAGTTCCTTGGCAGAATGAGTGCTTATATAGCCATAAGCCACGCCCATTCTGGCGGGCTCTGATGTGCTAGGGCGCGAAGCAGCCTGATTGGTTCACGCGTCTGAGCCGCCTCGCCATAGGTTCGTGCAGTTACCACAGCACAGCCAATGACCGCACTAGTCGCTCATCTGTGTATGCTGTGCAGCTGCACTGCGTTTAAAAAATTTGGCTTCAATAATCTCGAGAAAAGGAGTTTTCCCATAGCGTAAGCTAAGCCTTACGCAATACGAGAGACCTCTCGAAAGGGAACTGGACTAACCAGGGGACCGATCTCGTTGCACAATAAATGCTCTTTTTATTGTATGAAATCGCTGTCAATCAAAAGGAGACGCAGCCTTTCGACAGACCCTCCAATCATCACGCAGAAGCCCAGAGTCCAGGTAAGCCCACTCCTCATTCACCCCCAGAGACGCTGAGCTTCCGTGGGCGGGACATAATCGCAGCATTTATCCAATGACCGTCTAGTTTCGAAGCACTGAAAAAAACTGTTCAAAGCAGCCCCATTGAAGTCAATGGAAGCTGGGCTTCAATAGGGAAATGCACTGTGACGCTACGGGAATGTATGAGAAGGAAATCGAGTCAGCCGACATGCGATATGTAACTGATTCTGAACGAACTCGTCTTTGAGATGAACGTTTTCGAACGCATTTCTAGTCAATAAAATGTTAATACAATAGTACATATTTGACCATTCATTTTTTGACATTATAGGGGAAGCCGAGCTTCCCTTGCAGTCTTAAAGAAATCGCCACTGCTGGGCAGAGAACAGTCTAAACAAACACGCAGACAATTTGAAGTGTATTATCTCTTTTGCTATCATAAACAAACAAAAAAATTCCATTTGAATATAATCACTCTTGAGATCTAATTATTATATTATAATATTATAATATTGCACCATTTCAGCATAGAAGTACATTGATGTACATTGAGGCTCCAATGGATTAATGACCAGAAACAAACATGTTTACCACTGATGTATGCCATCTTTACTGTTAAGGTTGTGGATTAGGCTTAGTTGTAGGTCAGAAGAAACAATTGAAAATGTGGGTCTCACTGTGGCAATTCAAATATCTTGCCACAATACCACAACAATATTTAACCCTTGTGCTGTGTTGAAAATCATATAACACCCATGGTGTTACCGGTTAAACATTTTTCCTGTAGGGTTGAAAGGGTTAACAGTGTAAGATAAAAAGACACACTCACGAACTGTATTTTAACAGTAATAAACTGTAAGTTATAAAACAGGTACATACTGGCAACACTGTTGCCAGTACTTCACTGTAAAATTTGTGCTGAAGAGTAGAGCCTGTGCTTCAGTCAAGGAGAAGATCTATGGAGCGAATTATGTGCCATAATTTAACAAACAAATCCAGCATTTTGCAAACAAACTCAATCTACTTCGCAAAGGAAAACTCGACTCGCAAACAAACTCAATCTACTTCGCAAAGGAAAACTCGACTCGCAAACAAACTCGATCCGCTTTGCAAAGGAAATCTCGACTCGCAAACAAAAAGAAACCAATGTGCAAGCACAAAGGTCACAAATGCGTCCAGGCAGATTTTCTCACAAATGCGTGCAGGCAGATTTTCTCACAAATGCGTGCAGGCAGATTTTCTCACAAATGTGTCCTGGCAGATTTTCTCACGAATGCGTCCAGGCAGATTTTCTCACAAATGCAGTTGAGCAACTTCCTCTTCTAAAACAGTAGATGGCGCTAAACTATAGGCTAATTTAGTGCTAGTCTCCCAGGAGAAGCACTGATTTGAAACTTGCCTTTGCCTACAGCTGAGGAAAATGACCGGTGAACGGGTGTGTTTCTGTCTTATTTGATCTATAATTAACCTTTTTGAGGTTTTCTCTTGCCAAACGTTTATTGCATATCTAGACAGAAATCCACATTAGCACTTAGTAGCACTTCACTCTAGGATCGGGGAATCTATAAGCTGAAAGCTCTGCCATCTTGTTGCTTTTTGTCATTTTTTTCTGCATCGGACTCATGCGAAATTACTAAATTAGTGATTATGTCTACACTTGAATGAATCTATTTCTTTCGTTCTCCATAAATTAATGAGAACATTTAATTTAATTGAAAGGAGGCTCCCACTTATTTATTTATTTAGCCTAGTTGGAATTCAGTCAGCTTAACAATTAATGTAATAAAATAATTAATGCAAAAAAAAACAAAAAAAAAAACAAAAAAAAACAATATACAATTGTTTCTTATCTTGCCTGTGACGTAGCCTATGCAGTGCCCAAATTATTATTTTGGACACACAAATGAAACCCGCCGCTCAATTAAATGAAATGTTCTCATTCATTTATGGAGAACGAAAGAAATAGATTCGTTCAAGTGTAGACATAATCACTAATTTATGGTGCTAATGTGGATTTCTGTCTAGATATGCAATAAACGTTTGGCAAGAGAAAACCTCAAAAAGGTTAATTATAGATCAAATAAGACAGAAACACACCCGTTCACCGGTCATTTTCCTCAGCTGTAGGCAAAGGCAAGTTTCAAATCAGTGCTTCTCCTGGGAGACTAGCGCTAAATTAGCCTATAGTTTAGCGCCATCTACTGTTTTAGAGGAGGAAGTTGCTCAACTGCATTTGTGAGAAAATCTGCCTGGACGCATTTGTGAGAAAATCTGCCTGCACGCATTTGTGAGAAAATCTGCCTGCACGCATTTGTGACCTTTGTGCTTGCACATTGCTTTCTGTTTGTTTGCGATGATTTCCTTTGCAAAGCGGATCGAGTTTGTTTGCGAGTCGAGTTTTCCTTTGCGAAGTAGATTGAGTTTGTTTGCGAGTCTAGTTTTCCTTTGCAAAGTAGATTGAGTTTGTTTGCAAAATGCTGGATTTGTTTGTTAAATTATGGCACATATTTCGCTCCATAAAGATCTACAAACATTGATTGTAGACTTAAAAATCATCATGCTTTCCCCCGTTATTGAATCACGGAAGCTACACCAGTTACTTTGCCAAGAGATTTATTATTTATACATTTGTCATACGAGAGACACAGGCATATAAGAATAAGGCTACGTGAGAGGTTGTGGACCTGAGTTGTAAACTTTGTATGAAGTCAGTTGTATGAAGTTTAAAATGCATGAGTTAGACTATAGATTGCATGGACACATGTTTAAGGAACATATTTTAGACACAAGGAGGGTAGCTGGAAAGTTATATATTCTGCTTGGTATGTGTGCAATGCCACGTTCACTGAGCAGAGACTTCCAATAATGATGATACTTCAAATGTGTACAGTTGGTATGCTCTTTGCAAGAAAAGGAATGTTTCAACTGATGCAAATGTACCATTTGTATACCACTAATGTATATACAGAGGGATAGTGGATTATACCATGTGTAAGCATTAGGTATACATTCCATTTTTAAACATAAGCAACATGTTTTTCTACCTTACAAGAAAGTTGAAAGTCGCTCAGTTGTGTATTTAACCTGAGCTGCAGAGTCTTTATCCATTTTCAAGAAACTGCTGAATACATCTTTTTCAGCAACACTTGACCCATTAATACTAACACTTACTATTCAATATATATAAAAAAAAAAAAAAAAAAAAAACTGCTATGTGTACTAACTGGGTCATGGCACTTGGATATTGTTGCCCTATGTTGGTTTGATTGCTTCTATTGTTTTCCTCATTTGTATGTCACTTTGGATAAAAATGTCAGCTAAATTATTAAATGTAAATTATATGTTTTTACAGGACACTATTTTGCACTACAAAACATCATACACTTCTGACAAAGGGACAAAGCTTTTTTTCCTTACCATTGGGTTACGTTGATGATGAGGAGAGCAAATGTAATGATGCAACTAAATCAACTAGGGAGAAGACATTTTGAGGCTTTACATGACTGAAAGGCACTTTTTTTTGTGACCTGGGCATCACAGATTTGCATAACTATTTTCTTCCCCAGTTGCCATAGTATAAATAGAGCTGTTTCAGGTTTGAAGGCAGTCATTCTGCATATACAGCGAAAATATACAAATACACAAAAATTACAAGGTACATTCAATGATTTTTTTAAGAAATATTGTCAATATGTTATATTGTGTTACTTGAATCATAAGCCAGTTTTTTTATTTCATATTTTAAGCAAGATATATATTTTAAGTTATATTTTTATTTATTTATTGTATATATTTATTGTATACACTGTATTGTATTGACATGCACATTGACATTTTGTGCAAAGAATGAGATGTAATTTTTATTTATTTTTTACAGCTTTTCAATAACTCATCTTTTTTCTAAGCTTCCTTCTCATCTATTTTTTTCTCCTCATTTAGGAAATCAAGCTATCATGAAAAATATTTCCTTCTTACTGGATGGATACAGAGGAATATATGACCAGAGATTTATTTTTGTGTTTGTGCTATCTTTACTATACCCAGTCATGATCATTTCTAACAGTGTACTCATCTATGTAATACTTGTTGAAAGAGGGCTACATAAGCCCATGTACATCTTTATTTGCAATTTGGCATGTATTAATTTATATGGCGGATCTGCTTTTACACCTTTTATTTTGACTAAAATTATTACAGAAAATTATCAAATAACATGGCTCGCTTGCCTTGTGCAAATCTTTAGTATATTTACCTATGGTGGCTGTGACCTAACAAACTTAACAGTTATGGCTTATGATCGATATATATCTATATGCTATCCTTTAGAATATGAAAAAATAATCACACCTAAAAAAGTAGTTATATGTGTTGCAGTTTCTTGGCTCTTGCCATTTTTGCGATCTACTATCACCATCTCAATTACAGCAAATCTTAACATGTGTGGAATAATTATCGAAAAAATCTACTGTGATAATTTTTCTGTGGTGAAGCTAGCATGCTCTGACACTTTAAGTATTAATTTATATGGTGTATTTATGATGTTCCTTACCTCCCTGCTGGTTGCCATAATTTTCTACACATATGTAAGGATCATCTTTATCTGCTTGAAGTTGTCAAAAGGAGGTCGAGTTAAATTCAGCACATGTGTCCCACACTTAATAGCATTACTAAACTTTGTAATTGGTTCTTGCTTTGAATTGTTCCAAAGTCGATTCAATATGCGTCACGTGCCTTACACTGTTCGTGTCATACTGTCATTGTATATTCTTGTTCTGTCCCCTATTATAAATCCAATCATGTATGGAGTGAAAACTCAAAAAATAAGGGAGAACATAATTAAAAGAATTGTTGTCTGTTACACTTAAGGTAGTCTCTGTAATCTGTGGAACAAGTTATTTGTGCTCTCTATCTCTGAGGAAACTTGCTATGAACTTATTTGTACATGGTAACACAAATAAGTGATAACATACTGTTTTCTTCTATTACCTAAAACTTAATGTACATAAAACTTTAGCCTGTTATTTGTAAATGCAGTTTAAGGGCTTTGTTATTTTGACAGTCTAAGGGTTGCTGAGCAGTTTTGAGGTTTACACAATTTTCTCAGAAGTGCACTGACCAATACAGTTTAACTCACTGTATTATTACCTACTGCCCTTCAGTTGTCAAAAAAAAGTTTGATCTGGCTTTATTATTTTTTTACACAGATCAGACCCAGTGGCTTATGTCTACATAGATGTGTAACAGAGTGCTGTTGTTGTGTAATTGTTTTATATTGTTTTGTAGTATAAGCATTTGCAAACTGTAAACTTTAATTTAATAGATCAATTGAATGATCAGTTTTTTTTTGTTTTTTTTTACCAAAAACTTTATAATTTATAATTTCAGAAACGTTCTAGAAAATGGTCAAGATATCTTTAATGTTGTTAATAGATGCCTATATTACGAATACTCATGTTCTTTTTCTAAAATAAAACCTTCTGAGTCTAAATCTACGCTCCTTTTTGAGATAACTCTATATAGCACAGGCCAGATAAAATCATTTCCTGAGAAAAATAATTCTGAGTGATAACACGGGCATCATTATGAGACATTCGAAAGAGACGATCCTAGTGTTGGCTAAATTCAACCAGCTCATTTCAAAATGGGCCTCAGGCTCGTGGAAAGAGCACACTAGGTTGTCGTTGTACTATGTTATTGTTGATATGTTATTGTCATATGTTGCTATGTTATTGTTGGTAGGCCTATTGAAATGAATTTCAAATTTATTCAAATGTCAATAAAAAAAACAAAATCCACTTTAATATTTGAGACATTCACTTGCAATATGTGTGTGTGTGTGTGTGTGTGTGTGTGTGTGTGTGTGTGTGTGTGTGTGTGTGTGTGTGTGTGTGTGTGTGTGTGTGTGTGTGTGTGGTGTGTGTGTGTGTTACTGAGAATATAGGTAGTTTTACAGAGTGCTCCATTTCACAGATAGCCGCCGGGTAAGCCTAATACTCCCCTTGTTTGAAAGGGTCATAATGCAGAGTACTTCCCCTCTGGTTGAATCATAGCAGGCCTTCACAGGGTTTTGGGCCTCTTTACTCCCAGCAGGCAGGACATGTTAAGGTGACCGGCTTCCAGTGTAAAGCCTCCCTCAAACAACCAGGCTGATATAGACCCCAGATATAGACTTCAGCACTCTCCTTAATTTTAGGGTCGTTATCCCACATAGCAACAGTTTGACGTCCCAGATCCGGCTCACATCTGGCACACGGGGAAAGATGATCTGGCCCACATGCAGCGTGGAATGACGACCCTTGGGTGGCTCACTCCTGTTTGTCAGATCTGAGCCACAAGCAGGCCATAGCAATGCCACATGTCAGCCAAGAGCAAAGAAATAAACCAAGTCAAGTCAAGTCAAGTCAATTTATTTATAGAGCACAACATAAACACAACGTTTGTTGATCCACAGTGCTTTACAGACGGTCAAAAGGTTAAAAAAGATACTGGACCAGAACTGGACCTTATCTGAGCCACAAAATCTGTGTATTAAATATGGAGTCATCTCAGCCTTAATAAGCCTGTTAACAAGCAGAATCACTGAAGGAAAGAAGAGAACAGAAAAAGAGAAGAGCAGAAAGAACTACAATTGACCCCAGACACAGTCTAAGATTAAATCAACTGAAGATAAAAGAAGACATTAAATCTCTCAAGATCTCAGCAGAGGAGGATTAAACAACTCCACAAACAGCATTACCAGCTTCACTTATTACTAACCAGATTCACTTTAACCAGATTTACTTTCTGTCAGACATCTAAAAAGTTCTTATTGACAATTAACAGAGGTTTAACTTTAATGTGTTTCATTTGAAGTCACCATAACAGTGATTAATGTTTCCATTAGTTGGGCTCTCAACTCGTATTAGATTTGTTGTATTTTTTTGGGCTGCTATTCTATTCTTCAGATATTCTTCTTTCTTTCTTTTCTAGTATCTTTGACAGAAAAGGCAGATTCGAGATCTGCCTGTAATTGACTAATTCTGTACGATCAAGTTGCATTTTTTTTAACGTGGTTTAATCATAGCCAGCTTAAAAGTTTTTGGTACGTATCCTACTGACAAAGATGAATTAATGATATTAAGAAGAGGATCTATGACCTCTGGAAGCATCTCTTTCAGTAGCTTAGTCATTATAGGGTCTAACATACATGTTGTCGATTTAGATGATTTAACAAGTTTAGTAAATTCTTCCTCTCCTATAGCAATGAATGAATCAAATCTTTCCTCAGGTTGACTACAATGCACTGCCTGATGCGATACTGTAGTAGACGGTTGCATAGTTATAATTTTCTCCCTGATATTATCAATCTTGTAAGTAAAGTTGTTCATAAAGTCATTACTGCTGAGCTGCTTGGAAACGTCTGGGGTTGAAGCTTTATTTTTCATTAATTTAGCCACTGCTTCAAATAAATACCTAGGGTTTTGTTTATTTTCTTCTACTAGGGTTGAAAAATAAGCAGATCTAGCATTTTTTTTAAGACTTCTCTGTACGCAATCGTGCTCTCTTTCCGTGAAATTTCTTCCAGTTGCGCTACATTTTTCTGGCTGCTCTCTTAAGGGCCCGAGTGTGCTCATTGTACCACAGTGTTGGACTATTTTCCTTAATCTTCTTTAAGCGCAAAGGAGCAACTGTGTCTAAAGTGCTGGAAAAGAGAGAGTCAAAAGTTTCTAAAAGTGCCTTTCTGCAATGAATGCTGGGTACCAGCATAATACAAAACTCTGAGCATGAATGCAGCCTGAATGCAGCTGAATTATTCTATTATTTTGTTATAAATATATGCTTTTATTTTTCGCTGTTGTTTTTGTTGTGACATTTAGTTTCTTTTTTGTGATGTTCAGAGGTCATCTGAATATGATCATAATATTATCTGAATATTTTGTTGATTGTCACCATTGTTGAGATACATGTACAGGACTTGTAATGTAAATTGCATTTCATTGTAGCTTTCTTTGTTGCTGCAAATGTGTTTAACAAACACACTGTCACAGCAGCCAAACAAGACAAAGGATATAATAAGAGTTAAGAGCCCAAATAATAGAAACACTAATCACTGTTATGGTGACTTCAAAAGAAACACATTAGAGTTAAATACAAAACAAGGGACACCTGTGAACAATGATCAGACAATAAACCAATGACAAGACACATGTCAGGATTACATGGCAAACAGGGAATCACATGACTAGACACAGAAACATGACAATAACAAAACAAAAGCAAAAAGTGACAGATGACCATCTGTCACTTTTTGCTTTTGTTTTGTTATTGTCAGGAATAAGGTGGATACCAATAACAGTAAGTTATGCTAAATTTTATGCAACTAACCCTAAACCAAACACTGATCCTACACTGTAAAAAATACAATCTTAAAACAAACGTCAATGACTGTCAGCTACGGCTGCCAAACAAAAACCGTAAAAATAAAGTAAAATATCCTTATTACATTAAGTGCAAAAAACTTTTACAGAAATTTTCCTTAAATGTTTTACAGAAAAACACTGTTATTTTACAGCTATTTCCTGAATTATTACGATCAAACACCTTCTAATCATCCAGGTTTTTTTATATCAGCTATTCAAGTCTTTAAAAACCAATGAAATGTGTGTTATAAATAATGAAAAGTTGTGGTATATGACCAGCCTATTTTGAACATTATTTGTTTACCTTAATTAAAAAGCCAAATGGTGTAAATGTTTGAAAGTGCAAATTTAATGAACTGTCATGTGTGGAAGTAATGCAACAAAGAATAAAACTAGACATTTAAATCTACAACACTGTATTTTGGGTTAGATTTATGCAATGGAAGTACTTTTTTTAAATATAACTATTGAGTGCAGTGTGCATTTATTACTAGTTCATTGTATATTATTGCAAAATCCAAAACTTATAGGGAAAACTCTCAGAATAAATAGTAATTGTCAAAATTAAATAATATTTCGCTTTTACACACTGTATAAGTGCTTTCAGATAATTATGATTTAGAATAGTGTCTGGTTTTGTCTTGAAATATATCTAATTTTAATCATAGATACATTTGATTTAAGGTTTTTTTAGAGGTCACTTAAAGCTATGATCAGCCCGAAGGGATCTAAGTGTAATTGTATGGTCAGTGGGGTTTAATTAAAGTGTTGTCATTACGAGATAATTATCTGTTCTTTTATCCCACTGAGAGCAGCTCTGGACAGAGAGGCCTTCTGGGCATAGGGACTAAGGCAATATGAGAGTGGAAAAATACATAATGACCTTTAACAACCATGTTTATTAAAGTCAAATTAGGCCATATGGACCCATATGAATTACATCATTTGGTATGTTGCATAATGATTTCAGTTATTAGCCATGAGCTAAAGAAGAACCACCATACCTGGTCACCATTACTGTTTTTTTTACAGTATATATATATATATATATATATATATATATATATATATATTATTTTATTCAAAGCTTGCACCTTGGAACCTATTTCAAGGTTTGCATTCTCGAGCCACCAGGCACTGTTGTTGTGCGAATGAGCGGGCCGGAGTGCGTTAAGGTTTTTTTTGTTAGAACAGTGTTGTATAAGCGGCCCCTAAGTTAATAACTAATTATCTTTGCAACGGAAGTGAATTGATCAAAACTGCATTTAGCTGGGCAATAACTTTATTCTAGAGCTACTGTAAAGCCAAAACAATCTCTGTTCCTTTAATTTAAATAAAATATGTAATTAGAGTTAAGAGTGCAACTAAAGGAAACACTAATCACAATTATTGTGACTTCAACTGAAACAAATTAGAGTTAAACCCCTGTTAATTCTCAATAACACCTTCTGTATACGTCTGACAGAAATAAAGTTAATCCGGTTAGTAATAAGCGAAGCTGGAAATGCTGTTTTTGGAGTTGTTTAATCCTCCTCTGCTGAGATCTTGAGAGATTTAATGTCTTCTTTTCTCTTCAGTTGATTTCATCTAAGGCTGTGTCTGGAGTCAGTTGTAGTTCTTGTGTTTCTGCTCGTCTCTTTTTCTGTTTTCTTCTTTTCTTCAGTGATTCTGCATGTTAACAGGCTTATTAAGGCTGAGATGACTCCATATTTAATATACACACATTTTGTGGCTCACATACGGTCCAGTTCTGGTTTATTTCTTTGCTCTTGGCTGACATGTGGCATTGCTATGGCCTGCTTGTGGCCCAGATCTGGCAAACAGGAGTGAGCCACCCATGGGCCGTCATTCCATGCTGCATGTGGGCCAGATCATCTTTCCACGTGTGCCAGATATGGGCCGGATCTGGGACCTCACAACCTCCAGTCTCAAGCAGTGACAATAGCACTGGTTTGTACCTGTGATCCTGGCACTTTCATTCCCCACTCTGTACCGACACGCTGTGCTAAAACGCTAGCTTGGCTTGTCGCTCTGTGACTACATCACACTAAATAGCCGGCTGAGCAACGAAGCCAAACACAGTTCAGACTCTGTCCTTATAACTTAACTAATTCTAGTGTATGCACATGATCTTAGATCATGAATGCAATGACATTGTGACTGACAATTTATAATGAATATTGTTTATTATGTTTATTATCAAAAAGATGAACAGGTTTGTTTGTAGAATAGAGCAGAAGAGGTAAATCTGTAAAGAATTGTTTTACATTCTTTGGTAACACTTTAGAATACTGTTTCTTACTTACTGCATAACTAATAAGGAATTATTGAAGAACTAATAGGTCATTCTTCTTTAACTTCTTCACTACTGTTAACTACTAAGGAAGATGTGTTAACTAATCAGTATGTAATATAATTTTATGATTGTGTTAAGTAACAGTTAGTTAATCAATAACTAATGAATTCTGTCATACCTCCTGAAGAACTACTATTTGTCATGATTCCGGTCTTGTGTTCCCCAGAGAATGTGTAATAGGAAGAGAATTGGCACTCTCTGCTTACTTCCGGTTTCTGGACTGGCTGCAGTAACACGTCTCTGTCCATGCGGGGGCGCTCGCAGGCGAGTGCAGAATGAATGGAGGTCTATGGCGCTATACCTCTCAAAATACACTTTTCTCAGGATATAATTTTTTGTCTAGTAATTTGAATGTTGTATTCGAAAGGGGATGCAAAGAAATTACACACTGCTAGGTGTTAGATTTTTTAGAGTCACTTATTTGCTTTAAAAAGTCTTTTAAAATGTCAATGTCGTCATACACATCGTACGACCAGAGATACTGCTTACGGCAATCCTTCAGTCACTTTGGTGCTTTCGCGCTCTGCACTTTCTTTTCTCTCGAGGCATCGACAACACAGCTGACACAGGTAAATACACGTGCTAGAAGAGTTTTTGTTTTGTTTGTTTCTGGTCCCGCTTCGGATGCCACGATGCCATCAAGCGGTATCTCTGGTCGTAATCAGTCCTTCACTGACCAATCAGCGTTCATTAGCAGAACGCTAGCGTGTTATGGGCAACAACAACTCAACCTGTAAGAAATCGAAAGGACATAAGTACTCGTTCATTCAATTTTCGACGTATAACCCATGTTGAACTTGCAAAACCTACAATAAAATATGAGATTTCTCAACGGCAATCGGGTGAAAGAGACAAATTTAGCCGTCTAGCCCCATAGACTCCCATTCAGTCTGCACTCGCCCGCGATCACCTCCAGTGGAACTCTAATGGAACTGCAACCAAGATAGATACAATGGGGCTAATAGGAAGTGCCAAGGCTCTCCGTAGACGGGCTCTGTGTTCCCCTTGTCTTGTGTGGACTTTTATGTTATTTCCTGTTCTGTGCTAAGTTTTGTATTCCTTTGTAGTTTTTCTTATTGATTAGTTCCTGATTGTTCCGAGGTGTGTCTTGTTTGCCAATCTCCCATTGAATGAATTTTTACCCAAGTGTTTCTCGTGTTCTTTGTCTGGTGTTGTCCTTCTATGGATGTTATGTGTGTGCTTGTTGTCAGTTTTGTTTGCTTTCCTTGCCCGTGTCTGCATTTATCAGTTTTGCCTGGATTTATTATGTTTGTTTGAATAAATGTTTGCTGAATCTGGATCCCACTCTCGTTTCTCTGAAACAGCCTCCATTACACTATTAATTATCTACTTATTAAGGTTCAAGAAAAATAAATAATAACTAACCTCAGATTAGTTTTTATATTTTATATACAGTGCTGTTTTTGTGTCTGTTTTCCTCAGCATAGAATGCCATTGAGAAGTTCATGTATTTGAGGCAACGACTGAGGGAAACTGAAAATATAGGGAACATATTAGTAATTAATAAATAATTATCAAATAATTCTGCAGGAATTACTTAGAACCTGAAACAGTATTCTAAAGTGAAAATATAGGGAACCCATTAGTAATTAATAAAGAATTACCACATACTTCTGACTCAAACCAGACTTACTGTAAAAAAAAAAAAAAACGTAATCATCTTAAACTTTGTAAAATACACGACAATGACTTGTTTAGGCTACATGATCTTCCTTTATTTCAGATGAGAACATTTCTTAATACAGCATATATTGTATTTCGTTTTAACATGTAGGCCTACAATGGCTACTGCTGCCTCGTTTAACAAACATTTTAAAATCAAAAGTTAAACCTTTAAAAGCAATTCAAGTGTAATCAACCGGTCTCTGTTCTCTCGTTTCCACAGTAGTGGTGCTGGATCTCTCACGGGAGCTGGGCTCGTGTTCGGCAGGGAAACTGCTTAACTTCAGACCGCGCCGAAAGATCCTGTGACTGACTCCATAACCTGCCCATAAACAAACAGTGCACAGCTCTAAGAACATATTTTAACATTTGGTGTAAATAGATTTAGTATCTTTATAAATAAAATAATTTGTTTTATGCAAGGGATCAGGCGTTTCCATCACGCTAAAAAGACAGACTCCTTAGCTAGGTAGGCGAACTGACATCGCGTCATGTATGTTGCCTTGCATAAAAATAAAATGATTTACAGCGCAGTAATGATTTTATAGATTAAATAAAACGTACAGAACCCTGTATTTCGCAGAAGAAATGCACCATATCGGGCGGCGCTGAGAACTCTCCAGAAGAGGATGCAAATGCCCACGCTCTTGCATCACCAAATCACTGTAAAATGTAGGCTACCGCGATATTGCCAGAACTTGAATGGTGCAAAAGAAGTTTAAAATGAATAATAACTAAGTATAATAATAAGGTGTAATGTACATTATGATAAGTTTTGCTAATGAAATAAAACATTTGCTTATAGGTAAATGTCTGCACTTATCTTTCTTATTAGTGCTGAAGAATGACTAAAACTGTCTATAAAAAATATATAAAAAAACATTGATCAGTGTTTTTTATTTTTTAAGTACTTTAAAAATGAATTACCTTTGTACTTTTACTAAGATAAATTTGAAAATGAATAGGCCTAATTATAATTTTACCTGAGTAATATTTTATTGGGGTATCTGTACTTTTACTCAAGTACTTGATTTGTGTTCTTCATCCACTACTTCACTGCTAAAAAAAAACCATGGATTATTGTAGTGACTTCTGTGTATGACTGTTCATTAGTAGTTACTTCATAGTTATTTTTCTTGAACCTTAATTAGTAGATAATTAAAAGTAGTTATTCAGGAGGTATGACACAATTCATTAGTTATTGATTAACTAACTGATACTTAACACAATCATAAAATTATATTACATACTGATTACTTAACACATCTTCCTTAGTAGTTAACAATAGTGACTTAAGTGTTAATAAAGAATTACCTATTAGTTCTTCAGTAATTCCTTATGCAGTAAGTAAGAAACAGTATTCTAAAGTGTTACCCTTTTTTTTTTTCATCTGTAAATAGGTGCCTTCTCACCTATATAAACATTTGAATAACATTTTCTATTTGACATGTTTTAATAAAACTACAAAAGAGAAGGAATATATGTACAGTATGTATATAAATATGTAGTTGCTTTCATAAAATGTCTGCAACATTAATATGATAAAATTATGTGAAATTTGTTCTGAAATTCAAGGTAATTTGAAGTGGATTATTTGCATTGACCAAAATAAGAGTTATGTAAATATCAGTTACACATACACAATTTCAGATTCCAACTCTAATGCCATTAAACAATGTACAACATGTAATATAAGACATTCAAATGTGTCCATATAGGCCTTGCCATTTATTTAGTAGAAATAAAAAGTGCATCATTACTCCTTTGTTCAGTCTTTAAATTAAAACCAAGTGCAAGTATTTTTCTTTGTAATATTTTTGTGAGGCTATTGCTGATCTCCTTTGTTCTAATTCCATAAATAAGTGGATGTAGAAGTGGAGGGATCAGGATAAAATGAATTGACATAAACACATTCACTTCTTTTGAAAGACTGAAATTAAATCGATTGTATATCACAGAAAAAAGAGAGGCCAATGAAAAATTTATAAAAGTAATCAAGTGTGGTGTGCATGTTTTTAGAGCCTTCTTTCGGGCGTTTTCTGATGCATTCAAAGAGACAAATAATATCCGCACATATGATAAGATGACAAAGATTAGAGGTAGAACAACAAAAGCAAGTACCAGACATATGCCATACAGATCTCCCCAGGTATTTTTGGCACAGGAGAGATTAACAACGGCCAAATTGTCACAAAACAACTTGTTTATTGTATACCTGCACATAGGCAACCTTGATGTAAGGTACACCTGTACAGCTAAAGAGCAGATAGGAACACAGTACACAATAAAAAGCAGAAGTCTTATTTTACCCGGAGTCATGATATTGTGATATTGTAGAGGCTTGCAAATTGAAACATACCTGTCATATGCCATAAGTGTCAGTATTGCATAAGCACATGTTGCATAAATATTAATAAAAAATACTTGCAGAATGCAGTCAGTATACAGTATATCTTTCATATCATCAACAAGATTCTCCATTATTTTAGGAAGTACAGTAGATGATCCGATTAGTCCATTAATAGCTAGGTTGAATAAAAATATATACATGGGCTTATGGAGAGATGTGTCCAAGCAGATCACCAGCATCAGTGTTACATTTGCAAAAACAGTTGTAAGATAGACTGCAAGAGAGATTACAAAAACTCCATAATTAAGAGCACCAGGTGGTCCATAACTGGTAAAAATCAGAGTGATGTTCAAACTTGGCAGAATCATTTTCCTGATGAAGAGAAAGAAAGGCATTTCACTTTAGAACAAAAATGCAGTACACAATATTAACTGAAGGATTATATTCTGAGAGATATTTACCTAATGTTTACAGACTCACTTGTCTTCTGAGGATCTGAGCTGCTGTAGCTTTATACTGTTTTATTCTACAAGGCCCACCTCCAGTGGATGTCATCTGCTTAAAGGCCCTACTCCCATTTTTATTTTTTTTATAATAATTATAATATTGTTAATATTACTATATATCAGTGTTATTAAAATGGCGGACCGCAATCCGGATCTGGACCACGGCTTGGTTACATCCGTACCACGAGACATAATTGCGTCATTTTACCGTTTCTACATATTAAAGTGAGCAACAGGTCAAAACAACTGTCACGGTTCATGAATCGGCTGTCTCATGCTGATGTGTCTGCGTGAGTGTAATTGTGTGGGTGTGGTTACTCGTTGTGTTGATTAGTATCACCAGCTGTCATCTATTCCAGTTCTCTTTATATGCCCAGTAATTCCCTCTCATGTTGTCAGATCGTTGTGGCTGTTCCTCGGTGTGTGTCCTGTTCCCGTGCCTCGTCTGCAAAGTTCTTCTTCTGGATTTCGTCAGTTTCTTCGTGTCGTCTGGATGTTCCACGGTTCCTGGGTTTCACTCGAGCACACTGACCACCGCACCACCTCCGGATCGCCATCTCGTCCCTGCTTCATTTGCCACCTGAGTGTTTGTCCCCGACCTGTGTCTTTAACATCTGACCACCTCTAATAAACTGAGTTTTACTTGCATCTTGCATCCTCCTGTTATTTCCTCACAGAACGATCTGACCTCACCATGGATGCAGCAAGCATGACCCAGTTCAACGACTTCATCGCGCACAGCATCACACGTATGGACCAACAAGAGGAGAGCATCTCGGACACAGGTCGTGCGGTGCAAGCACTCGTGAAGCAGGTGTCCGAGCTCACCCAACAAATACAACTTCTACAGATTCCCACTGCGCCCCCCACGCCGCCCGTTCCCCCACCACCAGCGCCCACAGCAGCGGAGAGACCGGAGCCACGCCTACCCACACCAGAGGGATATTCCGGTGAGCCTGAATATTGCAGAGCGTTCCTCACGAGATGTTCCATGCATTTCGCCTTACAGCCACGCACTTTCCAGAGCGAACAGGCAAAAGTGGCATTTGTATTGACCCTGCTGTCAGGGAGAGCAGCGCTTTGGGGAACGGCGGTGTGGGAGAACGGGGACGACTGCTGCACCTCGTTCCAGGCACTCTCCGAAGAAATGAAGAGAGTTTTCGATCGTGCAGTGGCGGGTAAGGAGGCGGCCAGATTACTCGCCGAACTGCGACAGGGGGAAGGCTCGGTGGCGGACTTTTCCATTCGGTTCCGCACCCTGGCCGCAGAGTGCCGTTGGAACGAGGTGGCACAGTGGGATATGTTCCTGCATGGGCTGGCTGACCCATCAAAAGGAGATTTACGCGATGGACTTACCGGAGACGCTGAACGGACTGGTGGAACTTGCTCTAAGAGTGGACGCTCGACTGAATCGTGTGACCAGATTTATGCGCCCCAGCCGTCCACAGCCCAGCACGGAGGACCACCAGCCCGGTGGTGCGAGCGCGGTCAGCCCCGTATTCGACCATGAGCCCATGCAGGTGGGGAGAGCTCGGCTTTCCCGGGAGGAGAGGGAAAGGCGGAGATCCCAAGGACTCTGCCTTTACTGTGGCCACAGTAAACTCCTGCCCGGTAAAAGAACAAGCCCGGTAGTAAGTATGAGGCTACTATTGGGTGGGATCTCCGCCGAGAAGACCTCATCACCATCATCGACCCTCCTCCCGGTAAGACTGAGATGGCGAACGTCGACGCACTGCACCAACGCACTACTGGATTCGGGAGCGGAGGGTAATTTCATGGACTTCAAACTTGCTCTTAAGCTTCAGATCCCCGTCACTCCCCTCTCGCTCCAGATTACCGTCAACGCACTCAATGGTCAAGAACTCCCCCGGATTACACATTCTACTGAAAACATCACCCTCATCACTTCTGGCAATCACACAGAACTCATCTCATTCCTACTCATGGACTCACCACTTGCACCAGTGGTTTTGGGACACCCGTGGCTTTCCAGACACAACCCCCGTGTCGACTGGTGCACTAACACTGTTTCAACATGGAGTAACCACTGTCATGAGTCCTGTTTAGTGTCTGCCTGTCCCTCTGTGTCTGGTTCTGTGTTTCAGAGTGAGGCAGCAGATTTGTCTAACGTGCCCGCGGAGTACCTCGACCTGAAGGAGGTGTTCAGTAAGTCTCGTGCTGCTTCTCTCCCTCCGCATCGTTCCTATGACTGTGCCATAGATCTACTGCCAGGTAAATCTCCGCCTAAGGGCAAACTTTACTCTCTTTCTGTTCCCGAGAGGGAGGCCATGGAGAAATATATTTCTGATTCTCTGGCCTCTGGGTTCATCCAGCCTTCCTCTTCTCCTGCAGGGGCGGGGTTCTTTTTCGTTGGGAAGAAGGATGGTTCTCTGCGACCTTGCATTGATTACCGAGAGTTGAACAACATCACGGTAAAGAATTCTTATCCTTTGCCGTTGATGTCTTCAGCTTTCGAGAGGTTGCAGGGAGCATCCATTTTCACGAAACTGGACTTACGTAATGCATATCATTTGGTTTGCATCAGGAAGGGGGATGAATGGAAAACCGCTTTTAATACCCCTAGGGGGCACTTTGAATATTTGGTTATGCCTTTCGGGCTTTCCAACAGCCCAGCGGTTTTCCAGGCACTCGTGAATGACGTGTTGAGAGACATGGTAGATCAATTCATATATGTTTACCTGGATGACATACTGATTTTTTCTTCGTCTCTCCAGGAACACGTTCAACACGTCAGACGAGTGCTCCAGAGACTGTTAGAGAATGGGCTTTTTGTCAAGGCGGAAAAATGCGCGTTTCATGCACAGTCTGTTCCCTTCCTAGGGTACATCATCTCCTCTGAGGGAGTGCGCATGGATCCTGACAAGGTTAAGGCTGTGGTAGATTGGCCAAGTCCAGATTCCCGTAAGGCCCTACAGCGGTTTCTGGGGTTCGCCAATTTTTACCGGCGTTTCATTCGCAATTTCAGTCAACTAGTCGCACCTCTGACTGCCTTGACCTCCCCCCGAACGACGTTCAGGTGGTCGAACACTACCGAGGCAGTGTTCACCAACCTCAAGAGTCGCTTCGTTTCGGCTCCCATTCTTGTCACCCCTGATCCCACACGTCAGTTCGTGGTGGAGGTCGGCGCGTCAGAGGTGGGAGTAGGAGCAGTGCTTTCACAACGCGCTACCTCAGACGACAAGATGCATCCCTGCGCGTTTTTTTCTCATCGACTATCGCCTGCCGAACGTAATTATGACATTGGTAACAGAGAGTTGTTAGCGTCAAGTTAGCGTTGGAGGAGTGGCGTCATTGGTTAGAGGGTTCGGGGGTACCCTTTATCGTTTGGACCGATCATAAGAATCTTGAATACATCAGATCTGCTAAAAGACTCAACTCCAGGCAGGCTCGGTGGGCTCTTTTTTTCGGACGTTTTGATTTTGTTATCTCGTACCACCCGGGTTCCAAAAACATCAAGCCCGACTCTTTGTCTCGTATTTTTGATCCATCCGAATGCCCGGTGACTCCCGAGTGTATTTTACCTGAGAAAGTTGTCATCTCCACTCTGGTATGGGAGGTCGAATCGAGGGTCAAGACAGCCTTAGAAGGGGTAACGCCTCCGCCTGGTTGTCCACCGAGTCATTTGTTTGTTCCGGAGGGGTTACGGTCCGACGTTATTCGATGGGGTCATTGCTCCAACGTGGCTTGTCATCCAGGAGTGACTCGCACCAGTTTTCTAGTTAAGCAACGATTCTGGTGGCCATTAATGGTTCGCGACATTCACGATTTTGTTTTGGCTTGCTCAGTCTGTGCCACTGGTAAGACATCTAACCAACCCCCAGATGGGTTACTTCGACCGCTGCCTGTCCCTTCGAGACCCTGGTCCCATATCGCTCTAGATTTTGTCACCGCCCTCCCGCCCTCCAATGGTATGACGGTTGTTTTTACCGTAGTGGACCGGTTCTCGAAGGCGGCACATTTCATCCCCTTGCCCAAATTACCTTCAGCCAAGGAGACAGCGGTCACAGTCATAGATCACGTCTTTCGGTTACATGGCCTCCCGATGGACGTGATGGACTCTGACAGGGGTTCCCAATTCGTATCCAAATTTTGGCAAGAATTTTCTAAGTTACTAGAGACATTCTGGATCACTCCCTTATCGATGATTACAATCGACAGGTAAGGTTGTCAGGGAACGCCAGGAGGTGTTCCTAGGGAGGGGGGTACTGTCACGGTTCATGAATCGGCTGTCTCATGCTGATGTGTCTGCGTGAGTGTAATTGTGTGGGTGTGGTTACTCGTTGTGTTGATTAGTATCACCAGCTGTCGTTCTATTCCAGTTCTCTTTATATGCCCAGTAATTCCCTCTCATGTTGTCAGATTGTTGTGGCTGTTCCTCGGTGTGTGTCCTGTTCCTGTGCCTCGTCTGCAAAGTTCTTCTTCTGGATTTCGTCAGTTTCTTCGTGTCGTCTGGATGTTCCACGGTTCCTGGGTTTCACTCGAGCACACTGACCACCGCACCACCACCGGATCGCCATCTCGTCCCTGCTTCATTTGCCACCTGAGTGTTTGTCCCCGACCTGTGTCTTTAACATCTGACCACCTCTAATAAACTGAGTTTTACTTGCATCTTGCATCCTCCTGTTATTTCCTCACAACAATGCAGCGTTTCACACCACAATCACTCAGGGTTGTTTATGGTAATGATCTTTCGGAGCTATTTCTATACTATTTTTATCTAGAGCCAAAAGTGCTTTATTCATGCCCTTTCCACTCCGTACGTGTTGTCTCTCTCTCCCTTGACTAAAAACGTAAAGCGCCACATTAAAAGCTGCAGATGAAGTGGTTATTTTAATAACAACAGTAGCAGAAACATGGTGAGCAGCAAAACAGATACTGTACTTTTGCTAAAACACTGCAGAAAACGAGAATGCAGCTAATAGAATTATTTTCATCTATCATATAGATGACTAACCATTTAACTAAACTAGACAAGATAATGTTTTGTCTTTAGACATTTTCTTTTCTTTTTTTCATTCATTTAGTATTATTAATCAGCAAATGAGCATATGTTTAATATGTTACATACTGCTTTGCCATTAACAAATATCCATTCCTTAAGAGTCCATGCGGGGTTTGTCTACATTTATTTCCTTACATTTGTGTTGGAGTTCATATTAAATTGCTAAAGGCTCTCTTTGAAATTTAATTTTAAAATCCTATGATAATGTTGTGACATGTTTCCCGTTTGTTTGTGCTGTGTTGCAGCTATTTCAGGAAATGGGCCAGCTTTATGATGAATTTAATATCTGCCGAAGATTCGAAGATGGCTTTAAGGTCCTAGTACCCAAAGTGCTTAGATTGACTCAAAGGAAATCTCCCCTTGCAGATCTGGCTTTGGAGGAAAGAGAGGCTGCCCTCACCGAAGATGTCCCTGGTAAGTGACTCACTGATCAGCCATGGTCACCCCTAGTGTTGTGGAGCCATTTAAGCTTAATTTCTTTTCTATTTGTCTTCAGACAAGATAAGGTCTAACTAACCAAAATACACTGTACATACACTGTACATTCACGGGAATCCAGACGACACGAAGAAACTGACGAAATCCACTTCCTTTGTTCAAATTTTCAGGGATTGATTTCAGAGCTGCAATCCTGCTGTTGCCGATCCTGTTCAGGGAGAAAAATGACATTCTCGTCATACTTTTTTTTTTTACATTACTTCCCACAGAGACTGGGAGAATTATATGCATCCCTTGAATGTCTTATTTCATAATACAAAGTTTCTAGCTATCAATGCTGGGCCTTGGTGTGGACATGGGGGGCTGCAAAGCTAAATATGGCTAAAAATGCATGCATGAATTCTTTTTTTTTATGTGTTGAATTTTATTTAAAAGTTCCTGTCTCCAGACAAGTACAAACTGAAAACTGAGTGACTGAAAGAGGACAACAACATAGACTTTAGGCAAGAGTGCAGAAAAAACACACATGACTGAGCCTCTGACATGGAAGATTACTGTGGGAGAAGGTGACTTTCACAAGCATCTAAGCTTTGTCTAGCTACTTTGTCTAGGAAGTGATTAGCAAACTCAGATTTATATGTATATTTTTTTATATCACACATGGAAATGTACGTAATATAAATGATGGTTAAAGTGCCCATATTATGAAAAAATCACTTTTTTCTGGGATTTGGGGTGTTATTTTGTGTCTCTGGTGCTTCCACACACATACAAACTTTGAAAAAAATCCATCCGTGCTGTTCTGAGTGAGATACGGTTTCTGAATGTGTCCTGCCTTCAGTCTCCTGGTGAGCTGTTCAAAATCGGACCGCATTGTGACGTCACAATCCGAAACGAGCTGGCTAACCGCAACCGTTAGCTCGTAGCGTTAGCGTTAGCCTTAATCTACAAAAGAACTACATGTGCGCCCTCATTTAGAAGTCTCCCAGCTAATCCTGCCTTGTAATTGACCGAAGTTGGAGAAACAGGCTTTCTTTTACCTCTATGAACCTAGCTAGCTGACATGATCTACATCTGAGCTACTGAGCATGTGCGAGTGCAATCAAAGATAGTACAGAAGAAGAAGAAGAAAAGAGGTCTCACTCTGTAGCTAAAACAGAAACCAGGTGAAAAGAGGATCTGCAGCAGTGAGAGAGAGCTGTGCAGTACAACAAAAATATGGTGTTTTTTGAAAATTAAACCATGTAAACCTATTCTGGTACAACCTTAAAATACAGTTATGAATCTGAAAAGGAGCATAATATGGGCGCTTTAAGGTCTTTACTTACCGTAGACGTTTTTTTTTTAGTGTGTGTGTGTATGTATGTGTGTATATATATTAACAGTTGTTTTTTTGTTGTTGTTTTTAATGAATGTTTGTGGTAGATTTCTGCATTTTAACTACTTTATGATCTCTTGCAGGATTAGCCACCATCGCCATATCCTACTGTACAACTCGACGCTGTCGCTGACTGGAGGAGTGTGCTGACTCAAAGGGTCCCTGCAGTGGTCAAACTGGATGGGCAGTCAGTCTGCAGGGCGCTTGGTTTGGAGGAAGGTGTTATTGCTGCTTTTTGTGCTTACTTCATCTACAACGTGGTATATCCATCTCGCCTGAAGAACACCTTGATTTTCATTCAGCGATATGTTCTAAAAATGTCTGAGGTTGGTGATAAGCCTCTACCTGTTAGTGTGACCAGGGTAATCAACATTTTAGCTTGATCAACAACCGCAATGCCTACACCATTCAGCTGTCCGAAATGCTCTCGAAGAGCCTCACATTGGTGAAGTTAATCCAGCACATCGGACTTGTTCATGCACATGAGCAGAGGTGTAGTGGTAAAAAAAGAGGTGGGTAAACTATAAATTCTGGTGGACCACAACGTGGTCACCCGGTAAGGTGGGCCACTGTCTACCGGTGTATGTGTATCCTGATGACATCGCTATAGGCTATCATTTGATGGTACTACCAAGGGTATCACTGATTGTTCCCTCATCATAGGTCACACAATCACTATTCAGTTCATACATTAATCTAAGTTCTTGTTAAAGAGACTCGAGAAGGAATAGGTGAAATCTATAAAGTTTACTAAAAGACAAAACAGAGAGAACAAAAATATTTAAGAGAGATAGAGAGGGATGCTTGTATCCAGGGCTTCCAATGCAGTGCACTTGTACATAATGATTAGGGATTTAGGATAATTTTCATAGTCGATTAATCTGTTGAATATTTTCTGGATTAATCGATTAGTTGTTTGGTCTATAATATGTCAGAAAAATGTGGATCAGTGTTTCCCAAAAGCTCAGGATGACGTCCTTAAATGTCTCGTTTTGTCCACAACTCAAAGATATTCAGTTTACTGTCACAGAGGAGAGAAGACACTAGAACATATTCACATTTAACAAGCTGGAATCAAAGAATTTTTTACTTTTGTCTTAAAAAAATGACTCATCAATTATCAAAATAGTTGTCGATTGCAGTTTTTTCCAATTGCTAATGTAGCAGGTGCAGATTAACGACAGAAGGATGATGAATCTGGTGCCACATATTTTAATTTAAAGAAAACTCAGTTTCTGTAATTAACAGAAGACAGACAATATAATATAAGTTGCACTGTATTTTCCTCAAGTGTAATGGCTGCCGACATTAAAGGTACAATATGTAAGAATTTTGCATTAAAATATCCCATAATCTCAAGGCCAGTGTTATATATTTTGTTAAGTTGATTACTTACAATATCCCAAATGTTTCCAACTATTTTTAAATCGTGAGAAAATTGCGATTTTAACCAAGGAAACGGGGCGTTAGAGCAGGGGTGAGCTGGGAGTCGCCAGTCAATTGCGTCATATCCGCGTTACCCTCGGTTTCCGCTCGTACTGCGTGGAGTCCTGGACAAATGCGGAAGTTGTAGTTGTAGCGTCTATCAAGCTACAAACTTTAGCTTGTTTCTTGCAGTCGTTATGGAGCACAATTATTATTTACTGATTGCAGCTGGTTCTGTCGACAAAGCATGCTTAATTTTATTTTTTCCAAATGTAGCATTCGGTAATAGTTATGTTTATGTAAGGGAAGTATTATTGCTTTAGATTTGTGTTTAGTTTATTGACATTGTTTATCACGTCTGGTGTTTATGGCCATGTAAATAAATATAGCATGTGTTATACATAAAGATTAATCAGTATTTTGGCAAATGATGTGGGTATGTTCGAATGTACTTTTACAACAATTGTTTAGAACACGTAAAACTGCGCAGCGTTATCACAACAATGAATTCGACATACAGTAACATCTATGATAACCAATTTAGTTTTAAACCTTACTTTTCTTGCGGTTAATTCATTTTAATGAAGTGTGATGAGGTTCAAGAGTCAGGAAGGAAGAAGACAGGGGTCGGCGTGACTGGGACTCGTACTTTATTAAAATAAAAAAAAATAAAAAGCTCGGATCCACCGGTTCTCTTTCTCTGCGTCCAATTTTCTCTTCAGTCTCTCTCTCGTTCCAGCGCGTGGCTTATAAGCGGTCTCTCCACGCCAATCACTGCAATAAGACACAGGTGTTCGTCATTTGCACTTGACCTACTTGCGGGACGCTCGTCTCTTCTCTCTCCCATTACAGACCGCGCTGAACCACGCCCCCCTCGCCACAAAAAGCATGTCATTATAAAAATATAACTTAACCTCATCCATGAACATGATTTTTCGATTCCCGTCTGACTGATTTACATCCACGGTGGAGTTTAAAACGACAGTTCCCATCGTTCCACGCTCCTTCACATCGTCATCAAGCTACGCCGTTGTTGTTGTTTGGAATGTAGCGCCCTCTAGCGGCAAAAAATTATTGCATATTGTACCTTTAACAGACGATTTTGCAAAACTAAAAAAAAACAATAAAACCAAAAATGTTCCATTTGAACACAAAATACACGCCATCATTACAGCTGCCTCAGTTACATAAACATTCTCTTTCACGCGCACGGCGCTCTCTGCTCAATGTTTCGCTCCGTGTTTGCGCTGCGCGTTCTGCTCTGTCATTAACGGCCCAAATGCTCGAATCATGTACCGATCGGCGATCACGCACTGGAAAAGCAAAGTCCGCTCAAATAACGTGAAATTTTGAGGTGGATAAACGCAATGTAGAGGTGGATAAACGCACTTTGGAGGTGGGTAAAACCCTATTTCCGAATTGTGGGAGGTGCGCAAACGCCGTTTACGTGCGTTTAGCCTCCACTACATCCCTGCACATGAGCCACATTTTACCATAACGTGTGGCCTTAACAACTGTCAATCAACATTTTCTAAATATGAGTCCTTCCGACGACATATTTACAGGAAGCATAAAGACATTATAGCCAGACGAGCCACTGCTCATGATATCCAGGAAACAGTAGTGGGTGAGGAGGAGCAGGGGCCCAGTGATGCTGCCAATCCTCCTGAACCTCCTGAGATGAATGAACGGTTAGTGCAGTTTAGAGAGAATCTTTTTGGCTTTATTCTGAAATCGAGGGAAAAAAACCACCTTCCTCAGACTGTTCAACAAGAAATACTGGATGACGTACATTTTTTGTTTGACTTCTTTAAAGCAAACTATGATGCATTTCTAAAATATCATCTTGAAAAAAATGGCTTCAATGTGGAATCTTGTCCTGAACTTTATGAAGTTCTGCAGTGTTCTGACTTTTTTTCAGAGGCATCAAAACTTGTTAGGTCTCCGCATATGTTGAAAAACTACTGCAAATCCAACCTTGAAATGACTGAAGACCTAAGTGGTTGTAAAGTTGGAAGCTACTCTTATGTACCCATTTGTGATGTACTTCAGAAATACTGCTCTCATGAAGATGTTTGGGATTCTATGCAGAGAGAGCGAAACTGTGAAAGAGATGAACATGTTCTAACTGATTATAGAGACGGATTTTATTTCAGGAACCACAAGGTATTTGCAGATAATCCAGATGCTCTAATGTTACACCTATATGAGGATGAATTTGAGGTGTGTAATCCGCTGGGTTCTAAACGCAACAAGCACAAACTTTGTGCATTCTACTACACTGTTGGAAACGTAGGTTCAAAGTACTGCTCACAGTTAAAACATATCCATCTAGCTTTGCTTGTCCGTTACGTTCACGTAAAAAAGTTTGGTTTAGATGTCATTTTGAAGCCATTACTTGATGACCTTAAGAAACTGTCATCAGAGGGACTTAATATCATTGTTAATGGCATGGAGAAACATGTTTTTGGAGCTGTAGCTGCAATATTGGGAGACAATCTGTCATCTCACATGATAGGTGGATTTGCCATGTCTTTTGGTGCTGGTCGAATCTGTAGATACTGCATGGCTACTCACTCTGAGATGAAAAAGAACTTCAGTGAATCTGATTTTGTTTTAAGAAATGTTGATGTACAGAGATACCATTTAGAATGTGTAAAACAAAATCCAGAAAACAAAGGAATGTATGGAGTTCGTGGTGGATGTGTATTTGACCAGTTAGATTACTTTGACGTCACAGCATCTCTTCCTCCAGATGTCATGCATGATTTATTGGAGGGTGTAGCACCGTTGGTATTGAGGCTTGTTGTATGTAAAGCTCATCAAGAAAAACATATAACCATACAAGAACTAAATGATGAACTAAGAAAGATGTCCATTGGACACAATGATAAGACAAATAAGCCTGTGGCTTTCTCAGAAAATATTTTACATGGATCCAGTGTTGTTGGATCTGCTTCACAGAAATGGTGTTTATTCCGCCTACTTCCTTTCTTGATGGCACACAGGGTACCTGAAGGCTGCAGTTACTGGCGGATCTATTTATTGTGTCGTGAAATTGCCGACATTGTAATGGCACCGGTTGTAAAAAAAGAGTCCCTTCTTCTTCTTGACCAATTAGTTTCTGAGTTTTTGTGTGGCATAGAAAAAGAGTTTGGAAATGTGATAACTCCAAAATGTCATTACTTGATCCATTATTCTCGTCTAATGTTGTCCTATGGTCCTTTACGGTCTTTGTGGTGCATGAGATTTGAAGGGAAACATCAGTGTTAACACACTGTTACAGTCTCTTCCTTCAGCTCTTAGGCATTCCATAACTGTTAGTGAGCGGTACAAACATGTCAATTTTCAGGACATTACACTCAACCGAGTAACAGAGATTGTGATTAACAGTGTTAAATACTGTGTGGGAGATGTCTTTGTTGTGGGTCATTTGCACTGTGAAAAAATACCTTTGTTTTTTCAGGTCAAATATGTTCTAAACATACACACAGATTGGGCGTTATGTGGAAAACTATTAATTCCTCTTTCTTTCTGTCATCACTATTACGCCTACTTGGTGAAATATGAACAGGACTGGACTGTCCTTGACCCTTTTGAGGTGATGGATTTTCATGCTTTGGATACATACTCTGTCGATGATAAACTGTTTGTTAGTATGCGGCATTTATGTTAAGCTGTGTTGGGAGGGTTGTAGAGCGTTGTGGATGAGCTCAAAGCTTGTGTTTTTTTAATCCAGAACACATCAAGTGTCATGTAGTTTATCCGTTAAGTGACTCTCTACTTTGGTGTGGTGTGCTAAAGTGTTTTGCTTGGTCTTTGATAGTAAACTTATGTTTTTCTGCACTATATTGCTGTTCTTATTAGTGATGTTCATGAAATTGAAAGAAGGGAAAGATAAATGGTTCCATTGTATTTATTCCCTGCCATGCATCTATTCTCTGATATCGCTGTTCATTTTGTTTTTGGAGTGGCAGTATGAAGTTGTCAGTTGGTCAATGAAATGCTTCTTAAAAAATGTATTTAATTTTTTTAAATGTTTTTTATATCAGACATGACATCCTAAACATTGTGGCATTTTATTTTGGGATGTTACATTGTATGGTTGTGAGATGAATTATTGAATCTGTGAATTAAACTGTTTTCCATTTAAGGACTAAAATAAATGTCTAAAATTCAGTTAGTTGTTGTTTGCCTTTATTTTCTTTCACTCCTTAAGGAATAAAAAGGAACTTTTTTGCCACCTAAAGGTACAAAATGGCTTTTTCACTGGGGTGGTACCTTAATGGGACAAAATTTTACCTTTTTCCAGAGGTACTTTATTGTACCTTTGTCTAAGGTACATTATTGATCCTCAAAGGTACAAATTTGCTCCTCTGACTCAAGGTACAATAATGTACCTTTGAGGGTACCACCCCAGTGACAAGCTTTTGTTCCTTAAAGGTACCGTTTTGTACTTTTTTTTTTCTGAGAGTGTGGATCTAAATGTCCAGTTTCAAAAAATGTATTTGTTGGACCATAGTTGTCACGCTTTGGCTGCATGAGGCACGTTCAGGAAGACGGATCAGGATTAAACAGTATTTATTCACGAACAAGACACGTGCCAAACTTAGCAACTGTGTTGAAGAGAACTGACAAGGGAGAACTGAAACTGGGGATACTATACACACAGACAAATGAGGAGACTAAGTGACAACAGGTGCACACGGTGAGTGATGATGTCTGTGATGAGGATGATGACAGGTAACAAGTGAAACCGACTAACAAGGAAGAAGGCAAAACAAAGTCCAAGACAGGTGTCACCGTGACAGTACGTCCCCTCCAGGAAGGCGCGGCCTCGTGCCGTAACGAGATAGATGAAGGCGGGGAGGTGGGGGCTTGGGAGGAGGAGGAGCAGGCGAAGGGCTGGAAACAGGAGTGGGCGAAGGATTGGAGAAGGCAGGCAGATAACCAGGCGAAGAAGGGCTTGGCAGAGAGGTGATAGGTCCAGAGGGAAGGATCCTGATCCATGGTGGAGCTGATGAACGGAGGAGCCATGGAGGCTGAAGGGCTGAGGACTTCAGGGCGGCGAGTGATGGAGGCTGAACCGGTGGGAGAGGATGTCAGGGTGGAGACGGAAGTCTGGCGGGCCATGGTGAAACTGAGAATTCAGAGGGACATGGGGAAACCGATGGCTCTGGTGACTGAGGTGAAGGCGGGGACTCAGAAGGGCGTGGTGGAGACAGAGAACCTAGGAGGAGCTGAAGGGAATGAGGAGTCCAATGGAGCCGGGAGGACGAAGGGATGAGGTGGAGCCAGAGGAGTGCAGTCCAGAGGTGAGGGCAGGTTGACGAACAACCATTGCGCATCCGGGGGGATGAGGGAGCCTTTGTTCAGAGTTCTGGAAGACGAGGACTGGAGTCACTTCCGGACTCAAGGTGAAGACGGAAGTCATTTCCGAACTTGGGGTGAAGGCTAGGGACCGAGGCGTAGTGGCGGCCATCTTGACTGAGGGCTCAGGAGGCGTGGCGGCAGCCATCTTGACTCAGGAGGCATTGTGGTGGCCATCTTGACTGAGGGCTCAGGAGTCGTGGCGGTGGCCATCTTGGGATGAGTCTCTGGAACGCCGGCAGCCATCTTGGCTGAGGGTTCTGAAACGGCAGCGGCAGTCTTTAAGAAAGAAAACAGTCTTTAAGACGCCATCTGCCTAGTCAACATGGTGTGAAATCTCAAGGAACCTCTCGACATATTTCTCGAGCAATTGGCCATCCTGGAAACAGGTTACGAGCCGATCTGCGGGATTCAGCAGGGTACAGATAATGCCCATGTTCTCCTTTATTCAGTCAGTCTATAATTTCCAACTTTTTTGGGAAAGGTCAGTTCTTTTGTAACGCTTTGGCTGCGTTAGGCACGTTCAGGAATACGAAGAAGACGGATCAGGATTAAACAGTATTTATTCATGCACAAGACACGTACCAAACTTAGCAACTGTGTTGACGAGAACCGACAAGGGAGAACTGAAACTGGGGAGACTATATACACAGACAAATGAGGAGACTAAGTGACATCAGGTGCACACGGAGAATGATGATGTCTGTGATGAGGATGATGATAGGTAACAGGTGAAACTGATTAACAAGGAAACACATAATGCACAAACAAAGAAGGCAAAACAAAGTCACTGTGACAATAGTCACTTTTTCATGTCTTTCAGTCAGAGTTTGTACATATAAAGGCAGAAAGAAAGACACAATTGTTAAACTTATTTAACCCTCTGAGGTCGAGAAACGCGCCGACACGTTTTGCTGGATTTTTTTCACATAGCAGCAACATAAAATTAAATTACTCCGTCATTTATGGTTATACAGAAAAAAGAAATATAAAAAAATAATCTGTGATATTTCTACTTTTGTATGTGTCCACTTACAATCAAATCAAAACACTGTGCTTTTGTAAAATAAAGAAAATAAACAGGGTGTGCGTTCTGCCTCTCCGTCGCGGTGAACTTTTTTTTCTTGAGCACGTCTATAAACTGAAACATAACTCAGCGAATACTTCTCACACATTTATGAGCCATATACCTTTATACACATTTAAGTGTGCACTTTTAAATGATCGGATTCAAACTGAAAACAAATATTCTCTGTTTAAGTAATTTGAATAAAACCAACAGGAATGTCCAGTATCTCAAACGCTTGCTAATTACTTTTTAATTCGACACGCCCACTCGCGCAAAAGAGCGCGTTACCTCAAACACAAAACACCAAAACACTTCACAAGTCTCTGCTTTTCGTCGAGTTTGGAAGACACGTCTGAGCTTACTGGATTTACCTCAGAAGAAGAAGAACGCGATTTGAAGACAAGAAAGATGTAAGGTAAGAAATTCTTACTTATTAGTTTGTGGTATTGTTGCATAAACTTCACATTGCAGTTGAACTGTTGCTATGGTGAATATTATACTATTTAGACCCGTGTTTCCTGTTAAATACTGTTTGTGGATATCTGCTCAAACATAGATATGTATAACCATAATGTTTAATATTTTGGAGCGCGATGGCGTTTGAATGTATCATATTTTGGAGCGCGCTGTGGGTTTTAATGTATCATATTTTGGAGCGCGATTGCGTTTGAAAGGAAAAATGCACCAAACATTAGGCTTTATGTTTTTACTATTATCTCATTTCATATCATCATAATGAATGGAAACATTTGAAGTAACATATGATAATCAATATATTTTTCTCTAGCGTAGTTGTTCTTGAAATCTTTTGGAAGATTTAATTTATTGTTATTATTATTTTATGCAGCACTGCGTAGCCTATGCCTACAAGGCACAACAAACCTGGTGTTCATTATATATTGTTGGAAACGTGTGTGTGTGTGTGTATTCTGTGAATTTTAAAAAGAAATTTTAACCAGAAAATTCTAAAATCTATTCCCAAAATCGTGCAGCCCTATAGTTTCTCTTGATATCAGTATGTTCACAGTTTTTTCTTTTTTCTTTTCTTTCAGGGACCAGATGCAACTGAGTCCTGCTGACTTCAACATTCACATGAGTCTCTGTACATGAACATGGTAAAGTGAAAATCAAACACCTTGGAAATGAAAGGTTTGTACAATGTTTTTAGGAATGGCACAAATGTCTCTGTCTTTGGATCATTGTTTTCAATGTGCTCTTTTGTCATTTGTATTTTTGGATTGTGTTGTGTTGTAAATAAATCCAAACAATCTAAAAGCCATTCTTTTTTAAATCTCCTCATTCTTTGTGCAAGGTTGCTCTGAATGACAGGGCCTGATCGCTCCTAATAGGGCAGTTAGGGGAGTGTCTTTGTCTTTCTCAGGTGTTAAAAGCTTACATATTCATGAGATGATCACGCCTCTTCGCATATGGCTTTGTCACACAAAACACGTCTTAGAAATTTTAAATCAATATATTGTCTTATCTGAATGAGCAGTCAGGGTGATTTTCACATAGTTTTGGAGCAAATATTCTAGGCTATGTCATACAATTTTCAAAAGTCTTGTGAAGAAATAATCAGTATGGGTTTCATGGCCTTATTTCAGTGAGAATTTTTTTTTGTATTTTCACAAACCACGCATAAATGTCATTATCTCAAAACTACAAACTTTTACATACATGCTGCTGACATATTATTGTAGCAGAGTTTGTGCTGAATACAGTGTAATTAGACTTTAGCCATGAAAATGTCACTAGTAACAGAAAAAAACACAAAGGTCAGAGCATGTCAGACCACCTCCAGGGCCCAGAAAACAGCTCAGACCTCAGAGGGTTAACTTAGTTCTCTTTCGAAGTAGACATTTGACACAAAAGATGCCCAAAATCTTTAAGATATTAAGTTAAACTTATTTGGCTTGCTGTCCCCTGATAAGGGGCTTGTTGAAGCAGCTTCAACTCGAGCTCTCATATACCCCCCACAGTGGCTAAACATATGATTACGAAGAACAAGGTACTCAAGATGAAGGTGGAGTATGGGGAGGTGGAGAGATGCTGGAACAGCTGATGCTAGAGAGAGGTAAGCGGCTGCTTATATACTCTGGCTGTTGAGTTAAAGATTAGATGGGCTCGCTCCTCCCTAACTTACATTTTAAGAACTTTATACAGTTCAGCCGTTTATCAATGGACTACTCCCAGCAAGGGGAACAAATGGGTTTTCACGATTGCTTGGGCTTAATACATGGCTCAATCTGAATGGCATAGCTGCTTACCACATTCCTTTGGTTGGAATGTCTTTGGGGAGAAACCCTTTGGTATCTCGTTTCCTCCATAGTACTCTGAGGCTGAGGCTGAGGCCTGCAGCTCATACCAGGGTGCCGACATGGGATCTGGCCATTCTCCTGCAAGGCCTGTCCCTGGATCCCATTCGAGCCTACCGAGGAGGTTCCGGACAAGTTTTTGACCTTAAAAGCGTTGTTCTTCTTGGTATCACTTCTCTTAAAAGAATCAGAGATTTGCAAGCCTTGTCGGTTTCTCCTTCATGCTTGGAATTTGCACCTGGCATGCTCACGATCTTCTGTCCTCCTCATGATCTGGACCAGGAAAAGAATAACCTGCCTTGCTCAGTCAGGGCACTAGATACTTATGTCCACAGAGCTGCCCTGTGGTGTAAATCTGAACAGCTGTTCATATGTTTCAGGCCCCCCAACAAGGGGTCCCCAGCATTTAGGCAGAGAATGAGCAAGTGGGTAGTCGAGGCTATCTCACTGGCTTATTAGTCGGTTGGACAACCCTTCCCTATGGCGGTCGGTTTCCACTGTACTAGGAGTATGGCGGCCTCTAAGGCCCTTGTATCAAGAGTTGCTCTCCAGGATGTTTGTAATGCGGCAGGGTGGTCCTCACCATACACATTTGTAAGGTTCTACTCTTTGAACCTGGACTCTACACCAGGGTCCCAGGTGCTCTCGTCCTAGTACTACGAAGATAGTGCTGTTTGTTTTGGGCATGCTTTATATTTTCCTGGTTCATGACGTCTGCCGCCTCTGATGTTTTGCCACAGCATTGGACTGATTTCACATGTGTTTCACAACGAAAGTAGACCGCATAACTCTGTCATACTAACATTCAACTTTTTCCAACCATTAATACATCAATTTCATACTTCCATACTCATTTAGTATTTGTTCTTATTTGTTGATACAATTATTTTTATTACACGTGTTTTCCTTGTGTTGATGATAGAGAAACAGGCTCTGTAAGTTACTGTCATCTCACAAATCCTTCAGATTGTTCAGCTGATAAATTCCCTCCAGTTTACATATTTCTCATTTAACAATCTTCCTTGATTGTCCTCTATTGTTAAGGGGAAACACCCTCACACTGACCTTAAGTGATGTATGACCAAAACTAACAATATTAATTTGGTGCCACTTACTGCTACATTGCGGTGGCCTGTGTGAGAAACTACAACACAACTCATCCTCTTCCATTTCCTTTTTCCCTATCTTTTCAGACATAACTTTGTACGTATGATGTACCCTCTCTGTACATCATACATAGTTTCATCTCCAAAAGCATACCCTCTATGGCTGATGTTTACTGAGTGACCATTAGCAAGCATGCAGTGTAAAGTGAAGATATTTTTAAGGTTATTCATTTCCCCATTTCTCCAAGCCAAGAATCAATCAATTAGCAAGCACCATCGCACAGCTGCAGGTGATATGTGCATAAAAAAAAAAAAGAGTAGGTCAAAAAATCGACAAAAAACAAGGAACTCCCGCACACTATCAGCACTTGCAATTGAGTATCAAAATTTTATTAGCAACGTTTCGGTCTTATGACATCAGGCAAGCCAAGAATAAAATGTTCAAGATACATGGATGGGAATTTGCTCCCTAAAGAAATCTCTGCGAAATCTGTTGACCTCATCTCCAGCCAAGCAACAGAAGCGTTTTATAAAACAACAGTCCTTAAACTGAGCCCAGACACAATGTTTAGCAGTGCACACAGAGCCTGGTCTGTATTAACAATAAGGTACAACAGGAATTTTTGTCAGGTAATATATTTGCAGGTCCTACATGTTACACAATGCGTGCAGAGATATATTTAAAGTTTATGTAACAACCATTTACTTTTAACTATAATAATATAATGTATAATAAGTAATTAAATGAGACTGTGTTTTCATGTTTTATTGTTTGCTTTTCCAGCCTGAAGGATGAACAAATCTATTGGTTTGGATCTGGTATTTTCATCATATGAATCGCTGGGTCCAAGGAAATATGTATTGACTATTTTTATTTTCCTAGTTTACACAGTTGCAACCTTTGCAAACATATTTATAATGCTTGTTATCTACTTAGAATCAAGTCTCCATAAGCCAATGTATTTATTTTTGTTCAACCTGATGTGCAGTGGACTACTCGGAAGCAGTGCTGTTTGGCCAAAAGTTCTTTCAAATCTCCTAACTGATTGGCACACTAGTTCGTATGAGGGGTGTCTTCTCCAAGTCTATTTGCTTAGTATTTATGGTGCTTGCACTTATTCTACTTTGACAGTAATGGCCTATGATAGGTATGTATCCATTTGCAAGCCATTACAGTACCATATTATCATGAATCCCATTAAAATTAAAATGTTGCTTATGTTAAGCAACTTAGTTCCTGTTTTCTCAATAGCTGGTCAAATATATTTGACATCAAGAATTCCCTTATGCAGCCGTACTCTTAATAAGCTATTTTGTGATAACCTTTCAATCATTAACATATCATGTAATACGAGTAGTCTTGGCTTTTTAAGCAATGTGTATGGTTTATTAATAATAGTGTGTTTATCTGTGCTCCCTACATGTCTTATATTGCTGTCTTATGTTAAAATACTTTCTGTTAGTTTAAAAGTGTCAAAAAATGGTCAAAACAAGGCACTTGGAACATGCCTTCCTCATTTGATAATCTTCATAAACTTTTCAATTGCCACGGTTTTTTCTGTTATATATAACAGATTTACTGTGCTTATATCTAGTGAGATGAATGTCTTCATATCAGTCCAAATAACACTTTTGCCACCACTTTTGCATCCAGTAATATATGGTGTTAGAACCAAAGAGATCAGAAAATGTACTGTTAAAATAACCCAGAGATTGTGTGCATCAACAATCTGTTATTATACTTCAATACTAAAAGTACCTAAAATATTTGCAATTTCATGATCTTTATGTACATTATGTGTTAAATTATATGTAAAGCTATAGACAACCAAAGATATGATTAAAAGCAAATACTATTGTACAATGTTTTGTCTACTTTCAGATTTTATACAGTAAGATACAAAGGTCTGATCCTACTAGTGGAGCAACCTCTAATGTTCATTCTTTTTAAATATACTACAGTGTTTTTCATTATAGATTATATTATCATCATAACGATCTGAAGGAAAATTAGATTTTCACAATTTTCTAGTGTTTAGTGTGTGTCCTTGACAGCAGGGCTCAAGCCCTGGCATGGACGCTAAACCATTTGAGAATGTTCCAAGTATCATGTGATTCACTTCAAGAACATCTGACCTTTGTACAGTGCAGTTCGTGTTCTGGATAACACTTTTTTTCAGGTTTAAAGTTGGTAAAATCCTAATGTGTTCAGAAAATGTCAATGAGGTCTTAGACATTTGAACCCACTGCAAGCTCATTTAATTTCATCCACAAAAACGTTAGGGTTAGGGTTATCTAAATATGTTTTCACTTGTGCACACATGTAAATGTAGTAAAGGCTGTTGCCTAAAAGCTGGTTAATTCATAACTTTACCTGTTCATTTTTGTACTGACACTCATTTCACTATAGGCTACAATGTCATGTGTGATAATTTTAATGACATAAAAAAATGCACAATTATTTCTAATTTGTTGCGTCATGTAAAAATACCCCATATTTCAAAAATCTTGCCAAACAAATGTCCTGATTTAATGGTGATTTGTCACCATCTAGTGTTATATTTGGGTTGGTTTGGGTTGTTCTTTTGTTCCACAATGATGAACAAAGAGACTTTTAAATCAGACCCAAACTTTATTTCTTTCCTTAGCAAATGTGTTCTTATTTTAGGATTGAAGGCTCTTTACTGTAGATTAAGCTTTAAAATTTAGCAGCCTTCCTCAGCTCTTAGTTCTTATTGACAGCACATAATAAAGTAAACAATTCCAAATATCTTTATAATATTACCTGTTTATAGCTTAATAGCTGGCATATTTGAGATTCAGTTAATGGCTTTTTTTTTTCTTTTTTTTCTTTTTTTTACAAACCAAATACATTTACTCTCACAGAATATGAGATACTGTACTTATTTAAACTTTCATTATGCAGACCTGAAATTCATATGACTTGTTTTGGTAAATGCAATAGCATCACCTTGTCCACATGGTGGACCACTTGTATAAGGAATACTAGCCTACAACAATTGCTGAAAGTAATACTATTGTGTACTTGGAAAAAAAAGCTTTGTGTTTTCAAATTTAGGTTATAAAGATAAAATGTGAGCTCACAAAATATCAAAAATACAGTGCTGTCCCAAAAGGAATTTGTTAATAAATAAAAGACAACAAATATAGTGTCCGGTGTATGTTTTAGCTATAACATTGCTGTTTAAATTTTTTATTTCATCTTGCCGCTTTAAGGCAAGGCAAGGCAAGTTTATTTATATAGCACATTTCATACACAATGGCAATTCAAAGTGCTTTACATAGAAGAAATTAAAATAATAAAAAGAAACAAGAATAATTAAAACAGTTTAGAAAAATAAAATGAAATACAATACAGTACAGTCGGACGAACAGCGGCACAGTGCTCATTCAGTAAATGCATAGCTAAACAGAAGTGTTTTGAGTCTGGATTTGAATGTGACCACTGTAGGAGCACATCTGATCTCTTCTGGAAGCTGGTTCCAGCTGCGGCTGGCATAATAGCTAAAAGCAGACTCACCATGCTTAGAGTGAACCCTTGGTATTTCTAGCTGATATGATCCTAATGATCTGAGTGATCTGTTGGGTTTATATTCAGTGAGCATATCTGCAATGTATTGAGGTCCTAGGCCATTGAATGATTTATATACCAGTAATAATACTTTGAAATCAATCCTAAATCTAACTGGGAGCCAGTGTAAAGACCTGAGGACTGGTGTGATATGTTCATATTTTCTGGTTCTGCTCAGAATCCTGGCGGCAGCGTTCTGTATGAGCTGCAACTGTCTTATGGTCTTTTTGGGAAGGCCAGTGAGGAGTCCATTACAATAATCCACCCTGCTGGTGATGAAAGCATGCACAAGTTTCTCTAAGTCTTGTCTGGAAACAAAGCATCTAATTCTTGCAATATTTTTCAGATGATAGTATGCTGATTTAGTTATTTCTTTGACATGACTACTGAAACTAAGGTCTGACTCTAGTGTCACACCAAGATTCCTGACTTGATTTTTAGTTGTTTGACCCCTAGAGAGAAGGTATGCGTTCACCTTGAGAACTTCATCTTTGTTTCCAAATGCAATAACTTCAGTTTTGTCTTTGTTTAATTGAAGAAAGTTTTGACACATCCAACTGTTGACTTCATCAATGCATTGGCACAGGGAGTCAATGGGGCTGTAATCATTAGGCGATAGGGCTAAGTACAGCTGTGTGTCGTCTGCATAGCTGTGGTAAGCAATTTGGTTGTTTCTCATTATTTGGCTCATTGGGAGCATATACAGGTTGAACAGGAGTGGCGCAAGAATTGAGCCTTGAGGGACTCCGCATGTCATGGATGTCCACTCAGACTTATGGTCTCCTATACTCACATAATAACCTCTCCCATCTAAGTATGACCTGAACCATTTTAGGACTATCCCAGAAAGCCCCACCCAGTTTTCCAGCCTGTCAAGAAGTATGTTATGATCGACAGTGTCAAATGCAGCACTGAGGTCGAGTAGTACCAGCACTGATAATTTGCCTGAATCAATATTTAAGCGAATATCGTTTATTATCTTTATGAGCGCTGTCTCTGTGCTGTGATGCGGTCGGAAACCAGATTGAAAATTATCAAAGTATCCATTCGAGCTTAAGAATTTGTTCAGCTGATTGAAGATAACTTTTTCAATGATCTTGCCTATGAAAGGAAGATTTGAGATCGGTCTATAGTGGCTTAATATGGTCTTATCAAGATTGTTCTTTTTCAGGAGGGGCTTGACAACTGCAGTTTTCAGGGAGTTTGGAAAACTCCCAGAGAGAAGTGAGGCATTTACCACTTCTAGAAGATCTGCTTCTAAACTGTTTAACACACTTTTGAAAAAAGATGTGGGAAGTGTGTCAAGAGCGCATGTTGATGTTTTAAGGTGCTGTACGGTTTCTACCAAAATTTTGCCATCAATTTTTTTGAAATCAGACAAAGTTACTACTTTTTCAGGTGGTCTGATCTGTCTGACCCCAGCACAACTCAAGGATGTGCTGATCACCTTTCTGATATTATTGATTTTGTCAGAGAAGAAAGAAGCAAACTCACTGCACTTGTTGTCTGAGAGCATTTCACTGGGAATCTGGCTTGGGGGGTTTGTCAGTCTCTCTACAGTAGCAAAAAGAGTGCGTGTGTTGTTTAAATTGCAGTTTATAATATTTGAGAAGAAAGTCTGTCTAGCTTTGCCTAGTTCCATATTGAAAGCATGAAGGCTGTCTTTGTAGATGTTATAATGGACTACAAGTTTTGTCTTCCGCCACATGCGCTCTGCTTTTCTGCATTGTCTTTTCATATTTTGCACTGCTGTTGAGTTTCTCCAAGGTGCTTTTTGTCTGCCACTCTTCTTCCTGACTTTCACAGGAGCAATATCATCAATTGCACTTTTAACTTTTGAGTTAAAAGAATCAAGGAGAAAATCAACAGAGTCAGCAGATATGCTTGGTGTTAAGGATATAGCCTTCATAAATAGTACACTAGTGTTCTCATTTAAGCATCTCTTCTTGACAGACTCAGATCTAGCTTCAGTGGCAGGAGAGATCAATATATCAAAGAAAATACAGAAATGATCAGACAGTGCTACATCCTTAATAACAGTCGATGAGATGTTTAGACCCTTACTGATAAGTAAATCTAGAGTGTGTCCATGATTGTGTGTGGGTCCATGTACATGCTGAGTCAGATCAAAAGTTTTTAAAACAGTTTTGATTTCTTTTGCCATATTGTTTTCTGCATTATCTATGTGAATGTTCAAATCTCCAGCAATGGCAAAACAGTCAAACTCTGAGGTAATTGTTGATAACAGTTCTGTAAATTCCTCAGCAAAGGCTGGAGAGTATTTTGGAGGCCTGTAAATAATGATGAGTAAAATGCGTGGAGCACCTTTTAATACAATACCCAGATATTCGAAAGACGTGTAGTTCCCAAATGATATTTGCTTACATTGATAGATATCTTTAAAAAGAGCAGCTAGACCCCCACCTCTCTTAACAGCTCTGCAGACACTCATAAAAGTAAAGTTAGGAGGGGCTGTTTCATTGAGGATTGTTGCACTGCAGCTGTCTTCTAGCCAGGTTTCATTTAGAAGCATAAAATCCAGGTTGTTTGTGGTTATTAAGTCATTGACTAGAAGTGATTTATTTTTAAGTGAGCGGATGTTTAAAATTGCTAACTTAACAGTCTTACTTTTTTTCCCTACACCAATCTTAGTTAGACGTGCAATAGGCACCAGATTAGTTGAGTTTGCTGTACGGCTATTGAAGGCCTTAGACTTTCTATCTTGTAATAGAACAGCAATAGAGAAAGATACAGGCACACTGGGTTCCCGCTTGTTCTGTAAACATTTGAGAAAGTTACTGTTATCAAAGCGGGGACCCGACATACATCACTGAGAGCTGGTATCAGTTGTTTTTGGTTCACCTCGAGCAGATGGAGGAGGGTGTGGGCCCTGGCGTTGTGGCAGAGGCCGAAGAGCTCTCACAGAGGCAGGGGGAGGGCGAGCTGGGCCTGCAGGCTTTGGTGGTAGCGGTGCCCGACGTTTTTTGGTTGATATCTGGGGGCTTGCAGCAAAAGAGTGTGATAGTCTGGTTCCAGCATGCACAAGTTCTTCCATTTTCTGTGAGAAGCACAGGAGTGGAGTTGCTGGCGAGAGGGAGAACGTGTCTGGTGAAAGGGGCTGTTGCTCTGGTGTTATAGGAGGCTGTGATATGCTGTCCTGGCTTCCCTGGCTGTTTTCCAGGAAGTCGTCCTTGGGTGCTGAATCTTGGAGCAGTTCTGATGTGTCTGTCTGTGGTGAGCTCTGTGGGCATGGCTCAGCTGAGATTGTGTCCGTGAGCAGAGGTTGTTGTGGCTCAGTGGTGTTATCATTGTCCTTGTGTGATATGTCAACATCATGAAGTGAAGTCCTGTGGTCATTCATACTGTGTCCAGGTGTGTGTGTGCCGTTCTGATTGAGTGGATTGGCACACACTGCAGAAGGATGATTGAGGGAGAAGTAGATGTTGTCCTTTAACACTCTTGAACCAAGTTTGTTTGGGTGATGGCCATCCCGATGAAATAGTTGTCTCTGACTCCAGAAGAGATTGAAGTTGTCAATGAAGTTTACTCCTTTTATATTGCAGGTTTTTTGCAGCCATGTATTAATCCCAAGCAACCGTGAAAACCTGTTTGTTCCTCTTGCTGGGAGTGGTCCACTGATGAATGTCTGAACTTTCAGTTTTTTAAGTGTTTCAAAAAGTTCATTGAAATCCTTCTTAAGGAGTTCTGACTGCTCTTTATGAATGTCATTCTTCCCCACATGAATGATGAGTCGATTTGCAGTCTTATGTTTCATTAGAATGTTCTGAAGTTCCCTGTTTATATCAGAAATTGTTGCTTGTGGAAGGCAGCATGTAGTTGTATCCCTGCAGCTAATGTTTCTGATTATGGAGTCTCCCACTATCAGAGTCCTGGGCTCGGCTGAGCTCTGAGCTGAGTGCCGCTGTCTGCTCGACCTTGAGCGCCAGTTAGCATCAGTGTTAGCTACTGGCTGATACAGTCTGTGTTCGATCACATTCATCACGTTTGGGGATTCCTCATTTACATTCATTAGTACTTCAAATCTGTTCTCAAGATGTATAGGTGTTGGTGGGAGACCAGTGTTTGCAGTCTTTGTCAGAGCTGTATCTGGGGTAGAGGATGCTACTGCGGTAATATGTGAGGCTCGTGACAATCTGATGTCTCGAGTGCCTTTGGGTCTCGCTCCCTGTTTGTGCCATCGATTCGTAAGTCGATCGGCTTGTTTCTCTACCTGTCGAGGAGCACTAGTTTCATGGGACTCACCGGCTATATGCTGAGGGCGTCCATGACGAAGCTCTGTTGTGTGTTCCGTCTGGTTTGGTGGTCCCGTAAATAACTTTGTTTCAAGAACTGCAATCCTTTGTAAAAGTCTGTGGCAGTTAGTGCAGCAAGTAGATTCCAGAAGAGGCATTTTCTCTCTTATCCTTGTAGGCAGTTGTGTTTTCCTTTCCCCGGAATGTAAGCTGGTCGGGTAGAAGAATTCTGCGTTTTTGTAGTAATCCAAACTTTGTCGTTTGAGCACTGTGCTGATTTGCTGAAGTTAAAATTAGGTGATAAAAGGAGCTCAAATTATAAAAGTATAGAAGATAAAATATAAAAGCGATAGAGCAAAGCGCGGAGCAGTAAGCAAGAGCGTCCGAACAGTAGCTGAGCAGGAAGTCATTTAATAGAAATTATGTTTCATTATGACACTGACACAGTTTAGTGTGTGTGTGTGTGTGTGTGTGTGTGTGTAATACATGGCACTTTATGATTACTTCATGACACTCACAAACAGTAAGAATGAATTGCTTTTTACATTTATTTTAATTCTCAATTTTATTGAGATTTACTTTTTTAGACTCCTATTATCGTGGTTATTAATCACGCTTAGGGAGCCTGTCATCTTCAAGTATTGATAAAACAAGCCAATGCACACATTGGCGTGCGAGCTTTGTATCAACGCTCCGCCCCGCAGCACGGTTATAAATACGGAAGTGGATGCACGCACCACTTGTCTTTCGCTTCGGAGCAAGTGTGACGGTGCTTCTTGAAGTCTCTCCCGGTGCTTGTGGTTCTACAGCGCGAGTGCAGCGGTGGTCGCGAGAATTCTGAGCTCTCAACAGCTGTTTTAACAGCATTCCTTTTTGTGTTTGTTTGTCTGACGGCCAGTTGAGGGCGAAGAAAGTGAGTGCTTCACTGGTACAGGCTGCACCATCCCTGTCAGTGTTGCCACGATCATTCACCTGTGTGCTCCGGCACTGGTGAGAGTTTTTTAATTTCCTGAAAGAGCAACACGGTGCGTTTGCTTCTTTTTCAAGATGTCATTCCACCATACCTGTCAACACTCCCGTTTTTCCCGGGTTTCTCCCGTTTTTTAGCCCTATCTCCCGGACCCCACCCGGTTTGTTATTTCTCCCGGGAAACTCCCGTAATTTGCATGTCCCAAACTCCTTTATGAATAATCGGACCAATATGTTTGTCTAATGTTGACCAGTTGCCAGATCTTGTATCAAATGCATTATATTCACACAATCCACACACCATATACAATTTCAACCCGTTTGTCACCTCAAGCTGGCAACCTATAACCCAGTTGCGCAGTCGCGGAAAGTTTAACCCGAAAGCGCGGCGATAGACATGGCATGTGAAGGCAGTGTCCCCGCAAAGAAACCGAAGTAGCCTAAGGCCCTGTTTACACGAGAACGCTCGCGGGTGAAAACGTAAAAATATTTTATCAGATGTGCCTTTCGTGTAGACGGCGACGGCGTTTTTGGGGCTTAAAAACGCAAAAAAGTGAAACCACCCTCCAGAGTGGAAATCTTAAAAACGCTCCACCGTCACCGTTTCCATCTAAACAGTAAAAATGCAAAAGTCTGCTAGACAGTGAAGGCACCGATCAGTGCTTCACATTGCCACCTAGCCGCCTGGAGTGCATAATACATTGAATTTCACACACTTTTGCGTCACCATATGCACGCAGATTTCCCCCCCATAACGCTCGTCTAAACGCAGAATAGAAAGTGATCACTTTTGCGTTTTCTCTTCAGATCGTTTCCGTGTAAACGTAGCCTAAGTTACAGTTGTAAATTTCAACAATGTTGGACGCAACAATTTACGTTGCCTGAGCCAGATCCAGATATGTCAGCTATGCTGAAACGGGCCGCCAAGGCTGTCGGGCTCGCGTGGAATCCTCCACCGTGTCCCGAACAGTCTAGGTTGGATGATTGGTTTCTTGGGGCGGGCCGCACTGGTTCTCAGCCCGCCGCCCCAGTGCCTTTCTTTCCCGAAGTGCATGGAAAGCTTACCAGGTCGTGGATGGCACCTTTCTCTGCCAGAAACTGCCTGAGTAGCTCCTCCCCCCTCACTACCCTTGATGGAGGAGCGGTGAAGGGTTGCGAGGCAATCCCTCTAGTGGAGCGGTCTGTCGCGACACAGGTGCACCTGTGTCCGGCGGCCGCTGCCTCTTGGACAGGGGATCCTTGTCTCCCCTCTAAGGCCTGTGAGTTCTCGTCCGTTTTCACGGGCAGAGCTTACAAAGCCTGTGGGCAAGCCGCTTCCTCTTTGCATGTCATCGCGTTGCTACAGGTCAACAAGGCCAAGGCACTCATGGACATGCACAAGGGTAGCCCAGACCGTGCGCTCATAGGTGAGCTCTGCACCGCAACCGACCTCGCCCTCTGTGGTATGGCCGTTGCGGCTTGCACGATCGTTCTGGCGATGTCCACCTTAGTGGTCTCGGAGCACCATCTCTGGTTCAACCTGGTCGATATGGGGGATGCGGACAAGGTACGGTTCCTGGACTCACCTATTTCACAGGTTGGGCTGTTCGGCGACACGGTAGAGAACTGCACCCAACAGTTCTCTGCCACCCAGGTGCAGACGGATGCCATCCGGCACATCCTGCCCTGGCGGCCCGCTGCTGCCTCCACCCCGCCACCAGTGGCAGATCCTCCCACTGCCGCCGCCTCCACTCGCACTAGGCCACCGCAGCAGCCTCCAACCAGGCCTCAACGTGGAGCCAGCCACAGTCAGGCCACCCAGCCCATCTCGGGCACTGCCAAACCAGGTGGCAATCATCAGACCAAGAGTCCCTGAGACAGGCCACCCAGGGAGGGGGGAACAAGCTCTTCAGATGGTTGCCGTTCCGCCGCTGAATCCCCAGAGTCCAGCGGTACCCTAATTGTCAAAAGAGCAAATTCCTCCATTCCTGGGTCCCATGAGGGCCAGCCTGGCGGTGTGTGACCCTGTGAAGCCTTGCACCCCTCAGCCCCCTCTTGTGTTGCCAGCCGGCAGCTGGGTGCAGTTCGAGGACCCGGTCAAGCGCCTTCTCATGCACCTCCCTGGTCCTTCTGGACACGTCACTTCAGGAACTATGCTACTAACCACAGCTTGAGAGCTGTAGTTCTAACCATGCAGGCTTACGATGCTGTTTGCGAATGTTCGTTGGAACTATGGTTTCGGGAAACACAAAATTGTTGAACTTGCGACCATAGTTGGCTAACTATGCTTTTGGGAAATACACCCTGATTGTCTGTTCAGTTGTAAAATGGTAAAAGTGAAGAAAGTGAGGAAACTATGAAGTCAAGAGGGCACACATAAAAAACTCTTCAAATTTTACAATCTTATCTTACCTTCCAATACGCAAATAGTTTCACAATGCCGTCTGGAATAAAGAAAATGACCAACTGAGCAACATGATTCATATTCAAAATGGAAAGAGAGCACTGCTTTGTTTACATTTGTATATCCTCTGTTCTAGCTTCATCAGGCACGTGCAGAGTTGGGGGCTTTGGGTGCTCGAGCCCCTGCCCTGTTTCAAAATTAATCAAAAGTCCCCATCTCAAACAAATATCAATGATAATATTGTGGTCAATAAAACAAAATGCATTTGATTATAATTAACATGAAAATGTGTACAAAACTACAGTAGCCTAAATTCACATTTATTTTTACGTTCCTGACAGTCTGAGGTGTTGTTGCTATAACGCGTTGCTATGGGTTGCGTCACTTTCGACAAGTTCAAGGGGGTAATCCAGCATCCGTAAGGCGTACCTTCTATGGGGGCATCCATTGGCTAACAAGCCATCACCTGCTGTTTGCATTCCATTGACTCCCATTCATTTTGGCGTCACTTTGACAGCGAATAACTTTATCTGAGGCATTTAAAGACTCTATTTGTCCATTGTTTATTTCGAAAGAAACACGACAATGCATAAAAGGCTCCATTACCTTGTATCTTACGTTATGGCCCCGTAGAAGCGTTTTTTGTAAAAATAGGCTAACGATTGCGTCATAACCACGCGACTCTCTGTCGCACAGTAGAGAAATTACCGTGTAGACAGGAGGAGAAGCTCGCAGACAATCGGTGGGACGTGGAGGCAAAATGACAAAATAATTCATCAGAATACTTACCAAAAGTTGCTCCTGCTCCTGGCACAGCTACTAGAAGACAGACGGGTTGCTCACGTCACATCTACGTCGTCAAGCTCAGTTTGAGGCTGCGCAGTACGCTCAGCCATCAGGAAGTGAGTGCTTTTAATTGACTTCACTGGTCTCCGTCGAAGTCTATGGGGTCGCTGTGTCCATATCTTTTACTATCTATGGCCAAGTTGCGTGTGTCTTGCTTCGGTCTTGATTGACGGGGTCAGTCTCCGTTTTCGAGTGTCTAAAAACTCTGGAGTAGTGTGTGAACGGCAGGCATAACCGTAGCAAAAGTTATGCGTTTTAAAATGAAAATACACTTTGTAGTAGTGTGTGGACGGCAAGCATAACTGTAGCAAAAGTTATGCATTTAAAAATGAAAATGCACTAGTGTAGACGTAGATATCCCACAGTCTACTTGGGAACCGATGCTCTCGAGCCAAAAATGGTTCTTTCAGTGAGTATATGGCTCGACAATATTAAAAGGTGGTGTGTCGATTCAATTAAAAATCCACATATCACATATCTTAAAATATTACATAATTCATTGAAGCCTGTTTGTCATGTATAATACACCGACCAATCGTCATCTGGCACATCAAGTTAAAATTTCATTGGACAATGTGAAGTGGAGTGGTATTTTCCGGTCATTTATAAATAAATCATTTGAAAATTACATGGACAGACGAATTTACATTTATGAAGTGATCTGAATCTGCGTCGTTGAACTAATGGATGTTAATTGACTACAAAGCACTGCACAAAACCAGCACCAAAAGTAGCATTAATGGTTTTATAGTATTCAAGTCACTTGTATTTGGTCTATATTGATACACCATTTACCATTTGATGAAACTATCATAGTTTTGGCCCAGGCCTACAGACCTATTATGTGAAGTCTAGGCTGACAACAACATGCGAAATGGTGACTTTATTATTTTAACTTTTTTGATAATTTTGCAGCAATAGTATATTAGTATAGTATTACTGGTCAAAAATGTGCACACACATTACTAATTTTTATTTAATTTAATTTTTTTAAGAAGTCTATGGAGGTAAAATAATGCCAAATGTTCTTGAAACAAAAAAGCCTGTTGAATTGCACTACTTGTAAAACATATGCATTGCATTAACCATGCTTGCATTTTAATATTTAAATATTAAAGCTGGTTGAATATTTAAGCTGTGAATATTTCAATTCAAAACATTTCAAACACATTTTCATTATTAAAAATTAAATAATCCATATTCACCTTTCATATTTCACTTCCAAAATATTCAAACTGTTTAAAAATACAACCTAAAATATTCAACAGGCAATTTCCGGTCCATTTTATTTCGCTTTGCAAATTCGCTTCCACAAATTCAGTGGTTCAAATTCGACAGAAAATACTAAGTTGACATCCAGGAACTGCAGGAAAAGCAGTAGATTACCGAGCATACTCTCCATCTGCTGTTAGTCGATCTCACCAGCAGGTGGTGCAAAAGCGCGTGTTGTTGACGAAGACCAGCAGCAGTTAGAGCAAGCCATTCAGTCATAAAACTCATTTACAGCAATGTAAGTGTATTTGTGATTATTATGACGGCTGTTTTATGTTAAATTCAGTGTCTTCACGGTTACTTTTCATGTGTAGCCTACATGCATCTTTCTCTACCGTGAACGAGATTATAATGTTATTCCCCGATGCGGATGTACAGATCCAATGTTACATTTTTGAGGTTGACATATATATCTCTTGGTTGTTTAGTTGCCTTAACTTTATATTGTGGCGATGTGCTGCATGCAGGATATTAGGGTTTCCCTCAATACTTCAGGATTACCCTGCTGGACGCTTAACGTAGCTTAATGGACTAATTACAGTGATATAAAAGACCAAACTCGCAGGCAAGCAGATGGACTCAGAATAACGCGCAAAGCTTAATGCTGAGCGTTTCCCAGTGATAGACTGGCATAAAGTTGGCTTGACGTTGGACATTCGCACATTTAGGGACCGTCTCTAAAGTGTATACGACTTTGGTATACACGTTTCTAACTTCGATAGCATTTCAATAGAACGACTTACAGTCATAAAACCAACAGTAAAGTGTTCATGTAGTGTCAGGCATAATGCGCACCCTTTTTGATATTTATTCAAATAAATTGAAGTTTGCTATTGAAGTTAGAAACATGTATGCCAATGTTGTATGCAACTTTAGAGACGGTCCCTAAAAGTGCAAATGTCCAATGCCAAGCCAATTTTACATTTATTTTGTCATTTAGCAGACTCTTTTATATACTGACACAGATAATAATTTTCATTTTATGAATAGCCGCGTTTCCACTGTCGGGCCAGTGCGAGCCAGGGCTTTAAACGGGCCATGCCGGGCTAATAGCACCGGACCTGCGTTTCCACTGTCGGGCCAGAAGCTCCACAGCGCTTCACTAAAACACGCCCGTAACACGCCTCTCTGGAACAACGTCACACTAACCCATCATTTCACCAAAAAATGGAAGTTTTATCAGAAAACTAATCAGAAATCACTGGAAACAGCGTTGAAAACAAACATGATAAAAGCGGCCGTTTGCTGGCATTTTTGTTGTTTACTTGAATATTTAAAACCCAAGCATCGATGTTTTACCACAGGTTTACAATAAAAAGTGATACATTGATCATAATTAATTTATGTCAAAATTGCACATTAGTCACTCAGAAATAAATTACCATTAGGTCTATTTCACAAAAGAAAGAGGACACACTTCTTCAGTCGGGTCTGTTTCTGTTTCTATCTGGTACAGGACATACTTACATCACATTTAGAAAGAATGATAATTTCTACAAATATATGCCACCAAAAATACGACCTGAGGAGCTTTAGCACTCTCTCGACTCCAATACAGATATTTTCAGTCAGAGAAACAGAGGAAGCTCCTGAAAAAAAAGTTGCTTTATTGTATGATAGTCTGGTATAAAGAGACGAGACGTAGGCTACTGACAGATAAAATAAAAACATGACTGTGAAAGCCTTTATGATTGGTCTGATTTCTTCAAGCGTTCACTATGTTTTTTTACTATGCGTATATTCAAGCGTTTACTATGTTTACTATGGTAATGGTTAGCGCGCATAGTCTTTTGCATCACAAACAGAAGGTATTCAAACATGAACGCGAGTTAAATTATTTTAAAAGTCTTTAATCCTGACAGAATCATCCGGCGCTGCCGTCTCCCGACTCATGTGAACTCCGCCCCTGTTCATAACCACTCCTCTAGCCCGAGCTGGCCCGCTTTGGCCCAAGGTATTCGACGGGCCAGAAATCCTGGCCGTTGGCCCCGAGTAAGCCCCGATCAAGCCCCGGAAGTGACAGTGGAAACACGACTGGCCCTGGCACGCACTAGCACGGCCCGGCCCTGGCCCGACAGTGGAAACGCGGCTAATGAATGGCTTGTTCTAACTGTTGCTGGTCTTCGTCAACAACATGCTTTTGCACCACCTGCTGGTGAGGTTGACTAACAGCAGATGGAGAGTATGCTCGGCAATCTACTGCTTTTCCTGCAATTCCTGGATGTCAATGTTGAATTTACTGTTGAATTTGAACCACTGAATTTGTGGAAGCGAATTTGCAAAGTGAAATAAATGGACCAAAATTTGCCTGTTTTTAAACAGTTTGAATATTTTGGAAGTGAAATATGAAAGGTGAATATGGATTATTGAATTTTTAATAATGAAAATGTGTTTGAAATGTTTTTAATTTAAATATTCACAGCTTAAATATTCAACCATGTCGAATTTCAGCCCATAAAAATACAAGCCCTAAAAATATAATGCATTAAAATGCAAGCATGGTTAATGCAATGCCTATTTTTTTCAAGTAGTGCAATTCAACAGGCTTTTTTGTTTCAAAAACATTTGGCATTATTTTACTTCCATAGAAGTCCCTTATGCGCATCAAGCCTGCATTTATTTGATCAAGAATACAGAGAAAAAAAAAACACATATATATATATATATATATATTACAATTTAAAATAATGGTTTTCTATTTTAATATACCTTAAAAAAAATATTTTATTTCTTTGATGCAAAGTATATATATATATATATATATATATATATATATATATATATATATATATATATATATGCACATTTTTACATTTGAGCCCCTGCCCCTGAGGAACTCTCTGCACGTCCCTGAGCTTCATTGATGGTCGCCTTCAAACATTATGTTAACTCTAAATAATGTTAAGACCTACATGTCTACTTACTCTCATTAGTGTATTAGTAGACTATTAGGGATAGGGTTGGGGTTAGTAGAATATGTTGACATGTACTTGCAAATTTACATATAGTCAGTAGAATGTCTGTTAGGTGACCATCAAAATAAAGTGTTAGCAGATATTAAGCAGACAGTCTGCTTATACTTTACTAATACTCTAATTAGAGTTAGTTGACATGCTGCATCGTTACTTATAGTCAATAAAATGTCTAAAGGGAACCATCAAAATAAAGCATTACCCACCTGCTGGTATAGACAGTTATTTCTTCTCACACTGGTGCATAACATACTAGTTGGTGGTTGGCTGTAGTCTTTGTAGTATGTTCAAGTATAACTTTTTGACCCAGATGCATGCGATGCGAGGTGACAAAATAGTTGGCTTTCATCCCCACCAGTTCTTTAATATCAATTTGGTGTGTAATGGCCTTAAAAAACAAATCAGACATTCAAACTGACCCATCAGTAGATTACAGCTTTCTGACTGTCCTTAAGGTGTGACAATTAGCAGACTCCTGTTGTACACGCATATTGGCCTATTAGCCTGGATCACTATCAAGACCTCTGTGCATTTAGGAATTTCAAATGACCCTTTTGGCAAGGAAGAAGGGTTGGAACAGGAAAGCAAATGTCTTTGGTAATTTGCAACCCTATATTATATTATATTATATTATATTATATTATATTATATTATATTATATTATATTATATTATATTATATTATATGTCTAGTTCAGTACTGTTTTGTATTTTTGGAGACGTTTCAAAGACTTGGTCATGAGACAAAGTTAACTACCATGAAACGTTAGTAACAACATCATAAGCAACTTTGTTTTTACTGTTGTTCTGTTGTATACTGAGTTTCGTTATATATAAAGCACTTGTGTTGCTTTTAATTATTTCAGACATGTACAATTAACAGTACAAAAAGTCAAAACATTGGATATAGCAAATTGCCAATAGCACAGTGTACAGTAAATGGATGATGTGATTTGTTATGTATGATATCATTTGTGATAAGACAAGTCATTGTTATTTAAACAAATTTTAAATAACACAGACATAAGATAATTGGGCCCTTGGTGATGCCAACTGTGTATCTCGGACCACTCTGATATTTGGCCTGCGTCCCTTGAGTGCTATTTGGCATGTTTATTGGCAAGATAGTAAGTTTGACTCTTGTTATAGCAACAAAGGACCTATGAGAGTCTTGTAAATATATATTTTTTTAGTAATGAACACAGGTACCTATTGCATGGTTCAATTGTGTGTTCAACAAATTGTACAGTCTTGCAGGCCTGACTATAGGTAGGCTTGTAAGACTGTGTGCCCACAAGAATTTTTATTTATTTGTTTATTTATTTATTTTTTACATCTTTACATTTCATAAAAATCAAATGTCTACTATTCACAATGTTCAACACATCCCTCATCCCTTGCAGTATTTTGGTCTATTATAGAATGCTCTCTTCTATGAACTGGAGTGAATACTTTCAGGGCTGTTCGGGTCTAACATATTTTTTTTTATATATTCAACATATTTTCTATCAAAATCAGCATAAATTATGAAAATTGTGCTGTGCTACTGTTGATGATTTATTGAAATTAATAGTTTGGTTTGATGTCACAATTATGGTGATCAGTGTTTGCTTTAGTTGAGCAGTTTGATTTGATGTTTTAAAGTTAGTTTTTTTCTCTGGCTGCTGTAATGGTTTGTAATGGAAAAAACAGTAAGAGAAAATGTGATCATGTGATGTCAGCTACTTGATGATGACGACAATGATATAATCATCATGTAGTGCTCTGATCAGCTGATTTCTTCTAGACTGTTAGATGTGTTATTCATTTCATATAATTGTAATAATAATGCTTCTACAGCATGACATCCAACAGTGTTTAAATAGAGCTCTTGCACTTCGTGAATGTACGGGGTGCCAAAGACAGGCCGAACCGAAGGACGGTGTATTGATATACCTGACCGTCGAAGGCGAATCTCAAGAATGGCCTGTGACGGGGTATTATCTGAATCTGAAAGTATGCGTCTTTCAGATCGAGAGAAATGAACCAGTCCCTCGGGCGAATTTGCGCGAGGATTTGTCTGGTTGTGAGCATTTTGAACGGTCGCCTCATGAGAGCTTTGTTCAAATATCTCAGATCTAAGATAGGTCTGAGAGCTCCGTCCTTCTTGGGCACGAGGAAGTAACGGCTGTAAAAGCCTGACTCGCTCAGAGAAGGAGGTACCGGTTCTATGGCCCCTTTGTACAGCAGCTTTGCTATTTCTGCGCAAAGTAGGTGTGCTACTTCTTGATTCACTCTCGTCTCGGTCCGTGCTCGAAAGCGCGGGGGACGGCGAGCGAACTGTAGCGAATAGCCCTGCTTTACTGTATTCAGCACCCACTCTGACACACCTGGAATAGCTTCCCATGCATCTGCATGCATAGCTAGGGGTAGAATGGCCTCTGGGTTCCGATCGCCGCACTGCGTGGGGTCGAGAACCTGAATCAGAGGTACCGGCGCGGTGAGCACGCTCTCGGTGCTTGAATACGGAGGCTCGCTGACAGCGATGGCTGGCCGGTTTATGCTCAATGTCTCGGTCGCCTTGGATGGAGAACATTTCATGGCGGGAAAAACGGGATGCGTGAGCGGCACCGGGGGTAAAGTGTTTATCAGTAAGTGTGAGCGCTCGTGAGCGGGCACGGGACTTACATTCACAACATGACCGGTATGCTGCAGCTTTGAGGGTTCTGTCCCCTGGGATAACCGTGTAGCAGAGCGGGCAGTGAGTAGGTGTGGGCGCTGTATCGTGGGCACATTTCCTACATTTAACACTTGAGCGGCGTGTGCCAGCTTTATGAGAGTGGGCTCTGTGGGAGCGAGGGACACAGGGGGAACCGTGCTTGTGTGTAGGGGTGAACACTGGGACGAGGGCACATTTCCTACACTTAAAACACCATCGGCGTGAGCCGGATAACCAGACATTATACTCTTTTTGAGATTTCTCTGGGCCGCCGTAAAAACGGCGTTTGGGTGCAGGTGAGCGGATTGTACAACGCGCTCGTTGGCTGCAAAATACACATCTGCAGTCGCCTTTTCTAAGGGAATTGACTCGTCGCTGCGAAGACGGAGGCTGGGATGGATGCTGGGCAGAGCTTCGTGCAGGAGGCTGAGCTTGAGAGCGGCCTGCAGCTGAGCTCGAGCGTCGAGGCAGGAAGAGGTTCATGGCCTGCGTAGCTTTCTGCACCTCCGAAAAACGGTCGACAATCCCGCTTACCGCTGTGCCGAATAGCCCGGTGGGGGAGAGCGAGGCGTTGAGGACCACGGCTCGCTCAGCTTCCCTCATGTCGGCAAGCGTTAGCCATAGGTGCCTCTCCGTGACGGTGACCGAGGCCATGCATCTTCCGATAGCCTGAGCCGCGGACTTAGTTAGCACGAAGGGAAAGGTCCGTCGCGCGCCGTAAGTCCATAATGACAGTCTGGTCCGGGCCTTTCTCGTCCATTTCGCGGAGGAGATCGACATGGAGGATTTGAAGGACTGCCATGGAATGCAGGGCGGAAGCAGCCTGTCCAGCGGCAGCAAAAGCGCGGCCAACGAGAGCTGATGTGGCCCGGCAAGCTTTCGACGGGAGGGCAGCCTTTGAACGCCATCCCGCAGAGGGCGGACAAAGGTGCGCTGCTACTGCCTCCTCCACTGGGGGGATCGCGTTGTACCCTCTCTCGGCGGCTCCGTCCACCTGGGAGAGCGTCGAGGAGACGGGAGCGGAGTCTCGCGGAGAACGGAGCGTTCTACGATTTAGAGAGCTCAGCGTGGAGCTCTGGCAGGAAGGGTGCTGACCTAGAGGCGGGCGCTTGGCGGCGCTTCTGCTCTTTTAGGCAGAGAGTGTGTGTCGCGGTGGCGAACACACACACAGCAGAAGCAAAAAGGATACTGTCGCCGGATAGTGCGGCAGGCACGGATGGCTGAGGCTGGCGAAGACCTCTGCTTGCTAGTCGCTTGCTTCGATGGCGGCGGCTTCTCTCAGGATCCAGCGATGCGAAGAGCTTCGCTGAAGAGATGAAAATCAGGTAAGCAGCCCTTGAGCCCGTCCTTTTATACGCTAAGCCACCCCCATTCTGGCGGGCTGTGACGCGGGAGGGCGCGACGTCATGCAGGGCTCAGTGGTAGGCTGCTGCAGTTGCCACAGGGCAGCCAATGAGCGTGCTAGATAGCTTGCTCTAGGTCTGCTAGCTGCTGCACTGCGTTGACAATAAATACAAAATTAAGGATAATTTTTGGCTTCATATCTCGAGAAAAGATGACTTTACCAATGACTTTACCAACTTACGCAATACGAGAGAACCTCTCGTAAG